>JANUYF010000001.1:136196029-137396029 GCA_026167975.1 Phrynosoma blainvillii
ATTAAACAGAAGATACTGGTTTGACTCTAACTCAACTTGACAGTGAGGTGTGGCTTTCTCTCTAATGCTGGACTGGGAAAGTTCCTGGTCTTTCAAAGTTGTGTTGAGCTTCAAAAACACACTACAGTTCAGTGTAACTGCTTTGGAGAGGCTACAAAACTCATGGCATCTGCTGGGATCGGACTTTGGTTTTTCCCTCAAGTCTGGAACACAATAGAATGACAGGAGACTTGCCCCTGAAGTCATACTGAGGCACTCCAAAGAAACTCGGTCTGACATCTGACAACTTGGGAAAGGACAGAGATTTATCTGTGTTGAGCTTCAGAGTCACCTGTAAACAGTTAGACCACTTGCTACTTCCAAGTACCTTCAAAGCACAGCACAAAGTAGAAGACTGCCCCCTTGAATAGTTTCTTGGTTATTGTCTAAATAAAACCTATGCTTAGAACTATGACAGTGCATGTTGTGGCACTTATGCTTAAGGGACATTGTATCTGTTCAAAATTGTCTGTGTCTTCTTATCACTGAGAATTCCACTGAGCAGCCACTTGATCATAAGGAAGGGTAGGAATAGTATGCTCACCCATCCATCCAAGTGAATGAACCTTAATAGATCAAGAATCCAGTTGTTAGATTATTTCCTTTGGTGATGTGTTGAAGCTCAAGATTCACCTGACTTTTGTTGGATCCACAAAATCTTTCACTGAGATATAAGTACATTAGACATAAATTGGTCAATTCAAATAATACTCTACAGGCCACTTAAATGAATTTCTTTGGAATGTCTGATTAAACATTCCAGTTAGGTTTTATTCTAGGCTTCTGTGTCTTAAGAAGCTGACTTAGTTCACACATGCATACTCATCACTTTTTCACTAGAACTTCAAGTGAGAACTTATACGTATGAATGGCTATCACTAGCATATAAAGCTTTCACATCTATTTGCATCACCATAAGCTTTTTTCCCCCAGTGGAGTCAGCTTACACATTCAGCTGCCAGAAATTAAATAATTAATATTCAGGTGCCACTCATCAGGTTTGGAGAAATAAATGAAGTATATGCATTATATGAACTCAGTTAAAATGTGCATGTATATCCTGTGGAGGATATACAGAATATACTTGCCAACGAGTTCTTCAAAAATATCTATAGGCCAGGTGCCTAACTGATGGACAAAATAAAGAGAACCTTTGGGCAACATTTTTTAAAAAAACTTATAGTGGACTCAAATGATTCTTTGAAAATTATTGGCTCTGAAAAATGAAGAATATTTGTTCATCCATATTGTTTCATTTGTCATATATGCAGATGCATGCTTTGAATTCAGATCAGTCCTGAATCCAGAATTGAACCTAGCTTATTCAAGCAAATTTGTGAGATGTCTGTATTGAACTTTAGCTTCTCCAAAGTAGAACAAATCCAAATCTGAACTTTGTAGAGATTTATTAGCAATTTCAGTTCAGAAGTTCATAGGGATATGGAAAAAAGTATCTCCCCATTGATACATTAGTCTTTAAGACATAAAATAAGGAAACAAAGGGGTGCAGAGAGTATGGCCAGAAAATACAGTTTTGAGACTGGCAGTTTTGTTTTCCAACCACAACAAATTGATCTCAAGAATCCCAATGCTTTTTGGGATAGATGTTGAAGCAAGAATTCACAAGATATTGCCAATTCTCAGTGCTTTATTGCTGTCCTCCCCCCCCAGCAAGAATTTTAGAAACACTTTGGTGAAGGATATGGAGTCTGGGCAAATATAACACTGAGTGTTTGCATTGAAAATCCTGGTTGTCCAAGTCCTTCTCCCTCTGTCATTGTTCTGTATCCATAATTCATCTTTTCCTATTCCAACTTATGTGACTTTGGTGCCAAATGAAAACAAGATAAAAAACATTTATCTTCATGCTTTATAACTCGCTGGCTCCCACATCTATTCCTCTGAAATAGGTTTTTTACCTAGGAACCACTTCCATATTGCATGCCATTTTCATACCTATTGCCAGAAATCCTATGAAGGAGGATAAATTGGCTTGTAATTCTTCACTAATTTTCTTCTTGAAGGAAGCAAAAAGGGTGGGGTTTTTTTGGGGGGGGGGTTAAGCAATTTTGTTCAAGGTGTGAGAAAGTCTTAAAAACATGGGATTTATTCTGTGCAAAATTCATAAATGATTATTTGGAACAGAAATCAGTTTTTTATTTTAAAAAAATATTATTTGCTCTGTTGAAAAAGCTGTCTTCTGTGCAAATAAACTATGTGCAATTTTTTTCACGCAGTAAGTCTTCAATTAAATCATTTTCTGCATGGAAAATTACTTTTTTAAAAATATTTCTGCTAAGTACTGAAATGTGAAGACTCTCATCTATTCAGGACTCCTCTCATCTGGACTTTTTGACACTCAAAACATATTTTTGATCATTTTTTGAATATTTTTGAATGCACTTTCTATTCCTAGGACAGGGAAAGCAGATTACCTTCCTACCATTCACTTTCAATAATACACACTGTAGCTGGTATTTTGAAATTTTGTAGGTTTCTTAACTAGTTTGTTAAGAACAAGAATTCTTAAGTATCCATAATAATTTTAGAAAGTCCCAGACTATAAGGATTGCTCTGGAACACCCCCTGCCCCGTACCTATTCTTCTGAAACCTGGCAGACATCTCAAAAGGGACAACAATCTCAGCAAATTTCACCCGTTCTAACAAGAACTTTTAAAAAATTATTAATAGCCCTCTTTTGCCTACAAAACTGAACAAAAAAAATAAGGAATAAAGCACAAACATGGGGTGGGCACAATGCCATGTAAAGAGGAAACTACACCTAAAAACCCCTAGATAGATAGATAGATAGATAGATGATAGATAGAAGATAGATAGATAGATAGATAGATAGATAGATAGCAACATTCAGTGAGTTAGTGGGTTGTGAAGTAGAGTTGAATTAGGCACTTCTTCTCAATGGACAACAAATCAGAGTCTGCACAAGATTTTATGATTAGTGCATACCCTTAAAATTTTGCACCTCTAGTTCTCCTCCTAACTTTATCAGTGACCAAAACAACAACAACAAAAAAACAAGGCTCCACTGCAACACAACATGCTGTTGTATCAAACTCAGTTAAGTTGTTAATCCTCTTTATCCTCTACAACCATGCCATTAATTTTAAAACAGCTATCACTTATTTGAAGTTCTGCCTTAATATTCTGGATAATCCCTGGACCCTTCAGATCATTTTACTGTGCTAGATTAAAATCTCAACTGCACTATGAGATCTTGAATTGGGGCCTATGAGTGTTCAGGAACATGTTAAATGTAAGATTTACTTTTTGCATTTGATTGTTAAATATCAGCAAAAAGTATCTCAATAACTCTTTTCTATTAGTCCTGCTTCTGCTGAGCCAATCATATTCATTCACCATCTTATGTGAATAAGTGAAGTGTCTCATGAGAAATGGAGAAAGTTCTAAGACCTTTTTATGTGGTTACTGTTGCTAGGGAAACCACAGCCTTGATATCCATGTATCCAGCATGTCAGTCTCATTTTGCATCTAGCTATCCAAGAGCCAAGACTGAAGAATGGCAATGGGGGAGGGGAATCTGAGGGAGGGGGAGTGCAGAGAAATGCAAGAGCAAAAGTACTGTTTTCTATCAAAGTAGATTTGTATCGCTGTTGCTCTTAATTTGTTTCGACTGTATTGCAAATGAACGTTAGCCAGCATTGTTTGTTGTGTTCATCCTAGAGAGGAAGTAATTCAAAACAGGAAAGGTGAACAATCTTTTATTTTTTCTCTGAAGTGACTCAGAATATTTGCATTTATAACTAACATGCCTCTATATGTTGCTAAGAATTAGCTGTCTTTGTCATCACCTTGATGAAGACTACTTTGTAATCTGAAAACTTGCTTGTGCCAGTGCAATTTGGAACAATATCAACTTCCTGAAATACGGTTCTCATTAACATTTTCTATTCCTAATAGAAGACAGGGAAAGTGTGCCCTAAACACGTCGGGCGCACTTTCCCTGGCTTTTCCGCCGCAGCGTGTGAGGACGCTGCGGCGGGAGGTTGCCCTCGGCGTGCCAGCTGTGCAGAAGGCCGGCAGCTCCGAGGGCAACCTCGGGAGGAGGAAGGGGTGCCGCTCGTGCGGCTGCCCCTCCTCTTCCTTGCCTCGGAGACGACCCTATTGGTCGTCTGCCAAGGCCCTAAATTGTTTTGTTTTGTTACCATTTTCACACCTATGCCCTGACTCACTCCAAATTAGTTCTGGAGAGTTGGGGTACATTCTAGAACAGTATGATACATGCCAAGAAGGGCTGTATGAGAAGATGAATTTATGAAAAGTCCTTCCTCTTGATAAGAAAAAGCCCAAATTGTATTCAAGCTTATTTCATGAATGGAACAATCTCTTCCACAGGTGGGAAGACCCATTTGGATCTTAACCATTAGTGGGCTTGCCTTTGAAAAGTATCTAGGAACATCAATGAATCCTAAATACACCTGCTACACCTTTCACCTGGCGTGCATCCACACCACACAGTTATAACAGTCTGATCTCACTTTAATTGCAATGGCTACATTCTATGGAATCCTAGGATTTGTAATGTGATGAAATGAGGTACTTAGAATTTTCATTTCTAATCTAATCTCTTGACCTACAGCACTAGAGTTCCCTAGAAGGAATTTCTTCATACTTCAATAAGTACAAACTACACTTCCCAGGGTTTCATAGCATAAAACCATGGCAGTTATAGTGGTAACAAACTGTTATAATTCTTCAGTGTTCATGTAACCTTAGTTTGAGATGTTTAAACTGTTGTAGCTTCACTAAATAATAGTTTGGTGTGGAAACCAGTTCATAATGTTCATCAGCTGTGAAGGGTCTAAAATCATGTGGAACAAGGATATATCAGTGCCTGCCTCCATCTATAGGAAGCTGCCTCTACATTCTGTTTAGCTTTCAGTTATCCCTCTGCACCCAAAATAAATTGGCTGGGAACACAAGATAATTTTATCTACTGTGACACCTAATTTTCTGAACACCCTTCCTAGAGAGGCCTCCTGTTCGCATTTCAATGAGCAGTAAAAATGTGACTTTTAAAGACCACATTTGGGGTGGAGTAATTCACCCTGTGGTGTGACGGATATGTTTCTCTGCCCAGTATTCCTCTTTTATTGAATTATTTTATTATTTATTATTTTTAGATACGGTAGTTTTATTAAGATTGCCTTATTAACAAATGTCTTGAGGGGTAATCAACTGAAGGGTGGAACAGAAATATTTTGTACCACAATATCTACTCATAAATAAACTCCCTTGCCTTCAGTGAGTTCACATTCTTTGTGTATATTTATACACATTCCTGTGTATCTTTATTTTATTTACCTATTTTTTTAAAAAAAATGTTGTTGCTATCCACCCACAAGTCAATCTTGACCCATGGCAACCCTGTAGATGAGACATCTCCAAGATTCTCTGTCCTCCACTGCTCTGCTCACCCTATATTAAAAATCCCACCCTATCTCAAAACATATTTTAAAATACAATGAGTTAAAAATAGATTTAATAGGTTTAAAAGGTTTTAGAATGATGTATAATGGTGTTTGGGTTAATTAATGAGGCCTGAATACCTTCATGAACAGAAAAGTTTTAACTTGGCACTTAAATGGAGTATTGGAGTTAGTTAGGCCTCCAGGGGGAGAGCATTCCACAGTTGGAGTGTCATTGAGAAGGCTCTCTTCCATGTCCCAACACAGTGTATTGGGACATGGAAGAGATTTCCCCCCCCCCCATAGACCTTAATCCTTGGGCAGGCACAAAGGGGAATAGGTGCTCCCCATGTATTGAGGTCTCAAGCCATTTAGGGCTTTAATGGTTAGGACAAGCACCTTGAATTTGGACCACAAACCTATTGGTAGCCAGCGCAATTCTTTTAAGGTTGGCATTTTTGTTGTTAACTGCCTTTGCGTCAACCTCAATCCATGGCAACCTTATGGATGAGACATCTCCATGCCCCCCTGTCCTCTACTGCTCTGCCCAGCTCCTGCAAACTCATATTTGTGATCTTAATAAAGTCCATCCATCTAGCATGTGGCCTTCTTCTCTTTCTACTTCCCTCCACCTTCCCTAACATTATTGTCTTTTCCAATGATTCATGCCTTCTCATGATGTGTCCAAAGTATGACAGTCTAAGTCTTGTCATCTTGGCTTCTAGGGATATTTCTGGCTTGATCTGCTCCAGGACCCATTTATTTGTCCTTTTGGCTGTCCATGGAATCCTCAGCACTCTTCTCCAACACCACATCTCAAATTAGCTTATTTTTCTCCTATACCAGGTAATAGGGAATACAATGGCTTGTATGCTATCTATATGATATTTTAGTCAGCTTTCAAGCCACTGCATTTTGCACTAGCTGCACTAGCAGGTCTTCTTCAAGGGCAGCCTCACACAGAGCTCATTATAGTGTTCTAATTGGGAGACTGCCAGTGCATGGACTACTGTGTCTATGTTATCTCTGCCCAGGAAAAGGTGTAGCTGGCACACCAGTCAAACCTGTTGCCAACCACTTCTAGCAATAGACTCTACTTGGGCCTCCAGTGATAGGGATGGATCTAAGCATACTCCCAAGCTACACACCTGCTCCTTCAGGGGTGTGTAACCCCATCCAGGACAGGTTGTTTACCCAGTTCCTTTACCCAAAAATGACCAATGCACAGAGCTTCTATGTTATTGGGATTCATCATCAATTTATTGGTCCTCATCCCTCCGATTACACATCCAGGCACTGATCCAGAACCTGCATAATGCCCACTGACTCTGATGACAAGGAGAAACAGGGTTGGAGCTTTAACAAACAAGAGGAGTGCAATGTGATTAAAATAATCTAAGTGATTAGAAGATATAATTGAATCATCTATTAATAATTTTTTGTGGATAAAACAAACCTTTTAGGCCATGAATGCAGCCATCCAACTGGGAGAAGCATCCATTTCCTGTAAGTGGGAGAAAGAAAAGGATGCCACTTCTTTGACAGTATTTGCCTTTTACAGTTTTTGTACTCAAACTAATAATACAGTATTATGATTTTTAAAACGTTATAACTTTCCAAACTTTAATGGAACAATCCAAGACATTGAACCCATAAGGCAGACAAAGTCTATCAGTTTGGATGGTTCCTTTAGGTTTGGACTACAATTCATTGTTCTGTTGGCCTCAAAGCCCCCAGCCCCCACTGATCTAGGGTATGATCAGAAAATGAATTGTGCTGGGGTATCATTTTAGGGGGATGGCTGCATTCCCCTCACCATTTCCTTCTTTTCACAAAAATAAATTTTGAAACAAATGCTCTTTCTTATGAGAACAGTTTAAAGGCAATTCTGAGCATCTCCCACACCTTCAAAAAACTACTGAAGTCTTGATTTCTGCTTTGTGTACTCCAGGAGACTTTGGAGCAAGAGGAAGGTAGGCTTAAGTACTTTCAGAGGCTTTTGGCAGATACTTTCACAACTGTTATATCAGTCCTTTGGGAGGTGGGGTGATGGCATCATTTCAAAGGGCCAAAAGTTCAAAGTGGAAAGATCAAAGATGTTTCAGTTTGCAAAGACAAGATTTCCCAACACAGTTCAAAGGACTCCTCTTGGATGAATTCAGGAGTAGCAGGTGGCTTCCATGTCAGGTGAATGGGGAAGTGAATGCATTCTGGGTTCAGCTATTCATGGTGCTGAACCTATTTAGAGGTAGCTTCTTTAAAGTTTAGAGCAGTAGTTCCCAAACTTTTGTCCTCCAGATGTTTTGGACTTCAACATCGAGAATTTCTGACTGTTGGCCAAGTTGTTTGTGTTTTCTGGGAGCTGAAATCCAAATCATCTGGAGGACTAAAGTTTAGGAGCCATTGGTTTAGAGTAAAACTCAGAGCAGATACATTGCCTCACTGCATTAGAAGGCACCAGCTGCCATGGGATGCATTCAAAGTGACATCACAAAAGCAACAGCTGCTGTGGCTAGTTTATAAACCTCATGATAACCAGAGGTATAGATGCACCTGGAGTATAATCACTTGTGATCTGAAATGCATAAGATGACATTGTATGTCCCTCTGCTTATCCCTATCCTGCAAATCTAGTGTATATGGCCCAGCAGTCTGTTCCACTGTAAGAATTCTGAAGACAGACATTGCTGGAAAGGTAGTGTAGGATTATCTCTGGATGGATAATGTTTAGAAATCTCATTTGTTATATAGCATTTCTTATCACGGGATTTAGAAATGTTCACTTTTAGCAAATGTGTTCATTTGTGAGGAGGAAAGAGATATGCGATATTGATTTTTTGTCCAAAGTACAGACAATATAGTTTTTAAAATCTTTTACTCAGAACACACTTGTTGACAGAACCACTGTCAGAATGCTTTTAAGCTTTTGCAATCTCCTATATGCCTGGGTTGTTGATTCCCCCTCCCCTTCTTTGTCAGGAAGTCCTCCTGTCCCAAGGGCTGTTTACAACTTTATTTTCTCTCTTCAGAATGTATTTATGAGGAACCTTTCTGTATCTTACTCTATGCAGAGGTCATACGCCGAGTGAATGATTTCAGCATATTATGTGCTTTAGCATAACCTTCAACTTATAACAGGCGCAAATGCTTAGCCCCAAGTTCCTTCCAGGGTTTGTGCTACAAAAAAAGGAGAAAGATTGTAGTGAACTCAAGTTGTTGAATATGGAGTGGGGGAAAGGGCTTAGGTGTCAGAGAAATGCTAATATGCGGCCAAATGGTCAAAAAGTGAATTACATTATAGCAACAACAGAGAATGTCATCAGTCCTAGAGTTGCACATATCTGCACACACACATACGCACACACACACGGGAGAGATTGGACTCCTAGTGATGGATTTAGAAAATATATACACTAAGCAACAGGTTATGGCTGGGTTTTTTTTAATGCTATTGTCCTGAGGTTGAAAGCTAAGAAACTGGATGAATTTAAAAATGTATATCCTTCAGCCCAACTGGGAGTAGCTCAACTTAAACTCAGCCTACTATGATTCTCTTCAGTCTTCTAAACTTGAATCACAGTTGGACACAAAACTGGGTTAATAGTTTGACTTTCTTTTCTTATACCATAGAATTATTTATTGATGACAACTTCCAACTTGAAAGGCATGTGAAAGGTAGTGTGTGAGGCAGGATTCAAACTATGCAAGAACACAAGGCCCTTTGCAGTTGGCACTATCCGTGCAAAGAGGAAACTGAACTATGGAAAAAATAAATATTTCAATTTGTTACATGCAGGGGAACCTCTGCAGCACACAGAAGAATGACTGGCACTGGAAATATTTGAAAAATAAGATATAGAGTCTGGAGACTGTATTACCTTAAACATTTCACTAGTGACAGTATAGTCTACAAGGAGGCTAGCACAAATACATAAAATACAATTCAGAAAAAGCATGAAAATCTATTAAAAGAACTAAACATAATTAAATACCAGTAACACATAATAGATATAAAGAAGAGTAGATTGACCTGAAAGCTATTTGGTATTCAAATATCTTTCAGATAAAACAGTTTGGGGACCAATTTGAAGATCTTTGCATGAACTGGATGCACTGGCGTAAAAGCAATTGTGGCCACTATATTCAGTCAACTAAAAATTTTGGATGCTTTCCAAAGGCACTGCAGTAATCCAGCCTAGAGGTAAATGACACATGGAGAATTGTGTCAAGGTAATCTTTCCCAAGGAAGGGACATAAGCAGAGCATCAAGTGCAGTAGATGAAAGGTGGGGCTGGTGTTGCCTAAGCATCCATGTGCAGAAACAAACCTAATTGCATGTCCAGCCTGAAATCACTGGATGGATGGTAACTTCATCAATGTCACTTGTTACTGATGTTAGTTTGAATAGGTCAAATGCTTCCTCTACTGTTAGATGGACCACCAGCACCTTATCTGAGTATGGACTGAGCTTCATTTGTTTAGCTGATATGGAGCCCATACTGACTCCAGGAATTTGTTTTGGATACCTATTAACACACCTGTAAAAGTAAAATTGAATGTCCTGACAACTCACTGAAAAGACTCAGATAACCTCTCTCAATAGTTGCATGTACACATTGAATAGATTAGGGAAAAGGCCTATGACATTTATAGAACTGTGCGCCTCAGGAATGAACCCTGAGGCATCCAAATAGCATAAATGGCATAGGCTGGAGAATTTTTCACTTACAATTGCTGACACCTGCCCTACAGGAAAAGGTTAAACCACAGTAATGCAGCAGTATCTGATTTCCAATTTAGATGTGTAGTCTGTGGTCAACATCATCAATATCTATGAAAAAGCTGAAAAGGATATGACCTTCATGAGGACCACAAACCAGTAGCATCACCGGGGGGGAGGGGCTGCACTGGGTGACACCCTAGAAGGGGGGGTGACACCAGGTCAGCTTGCCACTCCCTGAATGCACTTTTTTGGCCACTCAAGGCCTCCAAATCCTGCCCAGGGCCTTTTCTGGGTGACCTGGGGCCTTTTTCGGGCTGCCCAGGGCTTTTTCGGTGCCCCACCCCACCCTGGAAACCCACCAGAAGTCCAGGGCAAGAAGTCTCACTCCCTGGACGCCCCACCCCCACCCTCCCACCCCATACTGGGTGTCACCCAGTGCAGGAATGCCACTGCCACAAACTAGGGCAAATTAAAAAAAAAAAACACCTCTCTAGATAATTTGTGTGTTCTAAAAATGCCAAAAGAGGAGTATGCTTTATAGAGTCATGGTTCTCGAACAATGCACTTCCAGATGCTTTGGACTTAACTCCCAAGAGTCCTGGCTATCAGCCATGCCCACATTTTCTCCTTTTTGTACATGATTCCATCAATACAAAAAAGGAAATTCATCTGAACGTCATGGGGGGAGGATTCCTATCCCAAACCTTATAGAAAACCTGCTAAATTCCTCTTTTTAATACAGTAAATAAATTTGTAGAGCAGAACTAACTATTACTGGGGACATACAATCCATGTCCCCACTGGTAACATGCAAAGTTCAGAAGCAACCAGCGGCAAATAACTATTTTATTTTTCCAGCAGAGAAGACATAGTTACATTGTATTGTGATTTTAAATTAACAGGCAGCTTCTTCATTCCTTTTGTGATATAACTTTCTTTTTACCATCTGACAATTGGATGAGGCAATCCCTAGCCACTTTAGAAGAGCTGACTTGGACAATCACATATCCAGTGGCATAGGTAAACGTCCAAGCCATCCTTCCAAAACCCTTTGACACTCAGGGCTGCTCCCTCACACCCAGTGCCAGGCTTCCTGGAACTGGCAGCTTTTTACTCCTAATGATAACAACAACAATTTCATCTTCTGTCACCACAGTTATGCCCAGGTCCTTTGTCTTCCTCCTGCTGCCATGCTGCTACCACATCTGCCAATGTAGTTTCCCAACATGATCTTGGCTTTTGTGATTTACCCCACTTTATTGCACAGGGGCTAATGAAATGGCATTTAAAGCTAGTAAAACAAGGCACAAATTAATGGCCACTTTATTGTGCAATATCCATGCACTCTGGACAGAATTCTGTTATGGTCCTATGTACATAAATATTTCCCTTATGCATATGGATGTCCTGTTGTTATTGTTGTTGTTGTTGTTGTTCTGCAGAGGTTAGTATTCCCTTCCTCCCTCTGCAGTGCCCAAAGCCACCATCCCAGCTTAACTAAAAACTGCCCCACAAAACTATTCCATGCTTTATGGTGAACTGCCAGGCTCAAAGAAACATCTGGGTACATCCCCATAGCCTGATGTAAAATGATGACATCAGCACTGAGACCCCTGGAAGACTCTGGCAGAACTCAGCATTGCCATGATCATTTCATATCTGGTTATTAGGATATGGAATGAAGCATGGAATGCCAATGTAGAACAACTTTAGGGATTTTATAGTACATTCAGGAGGCATTTATGGTTCAGTATAGCACGGGTCTACATATGGATATTTATGCAACACTGAGGGGATAAAGGTTGAAGCCATCTACTATCATCTGCTAGTGAGAGCCACCGCCAGCATCTATAAGAGGTTTCACTTTACCAGGATTTGTGTTTTAGTAAATTTTCAGCTATGGGAGTTGTATTTGGAGTGGTGCTGCTTTCTGTTTGCAAGTAAAAAAAATATCTCTTCCTGAACTCTGAAGTGTTGTTTAAAAAATAGATATCTCAGAGGCATGCAGATGATGTTAAATATTTCTACACTTCACAGTGAATTGCTCATTCACCTGAGTGTTTAACTATGTCAATATGCTCAACATTATCATATTTAATTGAATAGTTCAACAAGATAATATGCCAGTGCACACATCATCATCAGGAATCTTTCAATGCATTATTGGCTCACAATAGATAAGGCAACCCTCAAACAAAACACAGGGGACTGAGCATGTAGAAATTATATACATGAGCAAAAATGAAATGCATAAAGAGTTTCCTAAAGGCTGATTACATATTAGGCATTTCACATCTCATCTCCTTTTGTTTGGGACTGGGGAGAAGGGAAAGAAATGCCATGGATAGATAAAACATCTGGCAGTTCCAACTGTGAGAAAGCATTGTGTCCAAACCAGCATTTTGACCAGGTTTAGGGTTAGTTTAACATAATATTCAGTAGTGCATCTTTTGGGAGTGGGATAGCTCTTCCCAATAGTGTTTTCCTCCTTCAAGGTATACTTTTGCTAAGTTGCTGATTAAAGTATTGATTCTTCTTCCTATCGATCCCCTCACCCAGATTTTAAGTAGCATTTTGTACAGATTAGTCAAAACCTGACAAGCCCCTGTCTTCTGAATTTCTATTCAGAAAAACTCAAAATATATAGAACAGGTTCAAACTCCCCCCTAAAAGGTCAGGTTCTTGACATGGGAGTGCTTCTTGACTCTCCTTTGTCCCTGAGCTCCAAGTCTTTAACCTTTCTTTAATTTCTTTTTAATGATGTTAGCCTTGATGGCCATTTTTAATCTAAAGGTGGGATAAAGATTTAATAAATAAATACAATTTAAGAATGACCAGCATGCTATAGCAGTGGTTTGACTGTTGGTCTAGGAAAATGGGAAACCAGGGTTTGAATCCCAATTGGCCATGGAAACCCACTGAATGACTTTGAGCAATTCACACACTCTCAAGCTCAGAGGAAAAACAAGACAAACCCCCTCTGAACAAATCTTGCCAAGCAAACCCCGTGATACATTCATTTTAGGGACACCACAAGTTGGAAACAACTTGAAGGTTCACAACAACAACAAACCTGCAACAGAGTTGTGTTGGGCACCTAATAACCTGCTATTTTTATGGAGTGGGAGAACCAGGGTTTCCAAGGCAGTAACAGAAATCTTCTGTATGTGCAGTAAGGTTTCCCGTCTCTTTAAAATCTACATGTTTTAAACACAAGGAAAAAAATTGATGGTTTTCTTTACAAAACTTATACACAGAATGGGATGTTTCATAGCTGGGGAACATTGGGCTGCTGCTGAAGTGATTGGACCTGAGCTGGAGGTTCCTCGGAGAAGAACTTCCAGACTGATGGAATAGGCTGTGGATTTCAGGTTTCAGCCAGCAGTGTCTGCCATCTATAGAACAGCATCCATAGGCAAAATAGAGTCCACTTCTCATTATCAATACATATCCCAAACTTACAAATCTGCTCCAGAGGCTAGAGGGAATGCAGGAACAGAGAGCATGGAGCATGGTAGCTGAAAGCAAGAAGACAAAGAAGGGAAATTGCCATTGTATGTACCAGAGTTCTACTAGTACAATGATGCATATCCTCCTTTATAGCTCTGTCAGCTTTTCTTTCTTTTTTCCATCTCCAGATCCTGTGGTCTTAGTGACAATTATGGATTATGCAGTTATGAGGCACCATTTCCCCCTTCTCATTCTTACCTACTCTGAATTTACCAGAATAAATGTTGTTGTTTTTGCTGGGCTTATTTAGATATTAGCAATTAGATGCAATTATTTTACCATGTGTTAACTGCTTTTATATTTAATATGTCCAGAGGTTTCTAAATAAATGGCTACTGTTTTTAAAACTCAAACATGTACACATAATAGGAATTGCCTGCTGCTCCTTCTCTCATTGTAGTTGACTTCCTGGCAGGCAAACAAAAGTACATTTTCATACAACATAACTTGTGAATTTTCCTGTCATAAAATGCAATTATGGCCACAGAATTCAATACCTGGGAAATTTGAGAAATACAGATCTATTGTTGTTATTGTGACATGACTTTGCCCAGACATAATCTCCTTCAACAGATGCATGAAGTGGGCAGAGATAGCACCACACGTTATATACCCACATTCTGAAAAGTGAGATTAAGTGACAAGACATATCCAGAAAATGAAAGTAAGCAAGATTAGCAAGATTCAGTGACTAGATGTCAACAAATGATATTGCCCACTTTGCAGATATTGCCCACTTTAACAGCCAGTAAACAACAAATATATTTTTATTTATTGTTTAAACAAAACATATTAAAACATTTTGTTAATAACTACCCATAAGATTTAGTTTATTCCTCCCTGCTACTTCCCTTACTCTGAATTAGTTTTATAACACTGGCATACAGCTAGCACTGTCAGTAATTGGCTAATTGTTTGTGTAAGATCCAGTATGACATAGTGCTGAAACTTTGGTGCTTAAATCCAATAGTCAGTTTAGTTACAACTAGAGGAGACCCACTGAAACACTAGAGTGTTGATTTATCAACTCCCTATTGATTTAGGGGAGTTACTCTATTTGAAACTAACAATTAGATTGAGGGTTTTTTTGTGGGTTTTTCGGGCTGTGTGGCCATGTTCTAGAAGAGTTTCTTTCTGACGTTTCACCAGCATGGCATCTTCAGAGAGTATTGAAATGGAAGAGAGTGGGTCTATATATACTGTAAGACCCTGGGTAGGGAGGAGTGATTCCCATGTAAACTGTGTATTGTTCTGTGTTGAATAGGTATTGTGTTGAATAGAAGCACCTAGACTGGGCTCTACAGGCAAATGGTTACTCCAGCTCAGACATCAGAAGGGCTGCCAGACCCAGGAAAACCCAGAGGAGTGAAGACGAGCAACCACCCAAAGGGAAGGTATTTTTACCATATATCAAAGGAGTCACAGATAGAATAGGGAAAGTGGTGAGGAAACACAACCTCCAAATGGTTTACAAACCAACCAAGAAAAATCCAACAAATGCTGTGCTCAGCGAAGGACAGGAGAGACCCTCTCACAGCCACAGGAGTTTACCACATACCATGCAGCTGCGGACAAGTCTACATAGGGATTACCAAACGCAGTGTCCAAACACGAGTCAAGGAACATGAGAGACACTGCAGACTGGGCCAGCCAGAAAAATCAGCATTAGCAGAACACATTATAAACCATCCTGGGGATAAAATGCTGTTTGAAAACATTGAAATTCTGGACCATGCCAACAACTATTAGGTCACAATGCACAGAGAAGCCATTGAAATCCACAAACACTTGGACAACTTCAACAGAAAAGAAGAAACCCTTAAAGTAAACAAGGTTTGGCTACCAGTCCTACAAAATAAGAAAATCAGCACTCAGCAAATGCAAATGGGAAACCAACCAGGGTCAGGGGCTTTCCCAGCAGACAATAGCAGACAATATCCTTGTTTGCATATCCTCCCACCCTGAAGCCATGCCATCAACAACAGAACAATACCCATTCAACAACAGAACATACACAGTTTACATGGGAATCACTCCTCCCTATCCAGGGTCTTACAGTATATATAGACCCATTCTCTTCCATTTCAGTACTCTCTGAAGATGCCAGCCACATATGCTGGGAAAACATCAGAAAAAAACTCTTCTAGAACATGGCCACACAGCCCGAAAAACCCATAAAAAACTATGGATGCCAGCCATGAAAGCCTACGACTTCACAATTAGATTGAGGCCTTGGACTATTACTGAGAAGATTCAAATTCAGGGAAGACTATTCCTGGTTGTAACATCATTCCTAGGAACATTAATGGGGAAAAAGATGGCTGTCATCCTTCTCTAGTGTAGTGCATCCGCATATAGCAGTCATTTGAAAGTGGTGTGGTTTCCCCACCCCATCTCTTTAGAATGAGATTGTCAACTAATCTGGATTCTCTCTTGGGGTCCTTTGTCATTTTCTGGCTGCATGAGTGCCCAGTTTGTGAGGGTTGTTAAACTAGACAGGCAGAGTTAACATCAATGCTCCACTTAAGTGTTAAGTCTTGGAATATCATGATATTTATGTGGAAAATGAACAGGCTGTTTGGTAATCTTTTTAGGCTGTTTATTATATGCATTCATAGATATGCAAACATGTACATTCCCCTACCATACCAGGAAGGAATAAAAAGACGTTGGATGTAATACACAGAAGAATTATACAAAAGAGATGACAAAATGAAGGACACATGGAATGAAGAGCCATATGAAGATGAACCCCAAATTTTGAAAACTGAGGTGGAAACTGCAATAAGAAAAATAGCGAAAAACAAATCACCAGGAACAGATGATATTCCAATTGAACTACTGCAGTCCACATTGCCAGAGTCAACTCTAGTTCTAACCAACATAGGTCAACAGATATGGAAAACAAAATGATGGCCAACAGATTGGAAGTGATCAATATTCATCCCCATCCACAAAAAGGGAGAAACAAAAGACTACAGCAACTATAGAACCATAGCACTGATCTCCCATGCAAACAAAATCATGCTCAAAATTCTGCAACATAGACTCCAAACATAGAGGGAAAGAGAAATCCCAGAGGTCTAAGTAAGGTTGAGGAAAGGAAGAGGCACAAGGGCCACACTGCAAACATACGATGGCTAATGGAGCACACCAGGGAATTCCAAAAGAAAATCAGCATGTGCTTTATAGACTATAGCAAAGCCTTTGACTGCATAGATCATGAAAGGCTATGGAATGCCCTCAAAGACATGGGAGTGCCAACACATCTGATAGTCCTGATGAGGAATCTGTACTCAGGACAAGAGGCTACTGTCAGAACAGAACTCAGAGAACAGAATGGTTCCCAATTGGCAAAGGAGTCAGACAAGGCTGCATCCTTTCACTCTATCTGTTCAACTTGTATGCAGAACATAATATGAAAAAAACAGGCTTGGACACAGAAGAAGGAGGAGTGAAAATAGAAGGAAGGAATATCAAAAAAATCTAAGATATGCGGATTACACCATAGTACTAGCAGAAAACCTCCCAGACCTGGAACACCTAAAGAAAAAAGTGCTAAGGCAAGCTTAATGTTGAACATAAAGAAAACAAAAATAATGACCACCAAGGACCTTCATAAGTTCAACCTGGACAATGAAGAAATAGAAATAATAAAATAATTCCCATACCTAGGATTAAACATTGATAGCAATGGGAACTGTGGTCAGGAAATCAGAAGATTAAGAATGGGAAGGGTGGCTATGAAAGAACTGGAAAATATCCTAAAATGCAAAGATATACAACTCAGAACAAAACTCAGAATCATACAAGCCATTGTATTCCCTATTACCATGTATGGATGTGAGAGCTGGACAGTTAAGAAAGATGATAGGAAGAAAATCAATGCATTTGAGATGTGGTGATGGAGAAGAGTGCTGAGGATCCCATGGACAGCCAAAAGGACAAACAAGTGGGTCCTAGAGCAGATCAAGCCGGAAACCTCCCTGGAAGCCAAGATGACCAAACTGAGGCTGTCATAATTTGGACACATCATGAGAAGGAAGGACTTGTTGGAAAAGACAATAACACTGGGAAAGGGGGAGGGAAGTAGGAAGAGAGGAAGGCCACATACCAGATGGATGGACTCTATTAAGGAGGTCATGGGTATTAAGGGGTTGCAGGAATTAAGCAGAGCAGTGGAGGACAGAAGGTCTTGGAGATGTCTCATCCATAGGGTCACCATGAGTCAAGATCGACTCGAGGGCAGTTAACAACAAAGAATAAAACATTCCCCTTAGGGAGAAACGTGGGCCTCTCAATGTCTGAGGGTCTTGTTTTCATCTCATTACATTACACTGCTTATAAGGCATCATTACAACATATGGCCATTAGGATGTTACCCTTCTACAAGGGTGGAACCTTTTACTTCTCTGCACCACTTTAACAGGATTTATAACAGTTAGCACAGAAAGGAACATTATCATTTTAAACCATGGAACTTAGCCATTCACCATTTGAGTATACATTCTCAGCTGTTCAGGATTATGCATCTGAGAGGGGGAAATTCTCTCTTACCAGTTTGGGCAGTTTACCAATCTATCAGGAACAGATGAGCTATTGGGGACAGAATTCTTTATATTATGCCGAGTTGCCATCTCATCTGCTAGTTCTGTCTTGGCTCCTTTTATTCTCCATGTCTTATCCATGCTACCAGTTATCCAATCAAAACAAAGATATTGATTTTTCCTACATTTATGATATCCAAACAAAACCAGAATTTTTAACTATAAGGTATATATGATACATTATAAGTCTCATATCTAAAGACCACCACGGTATACTAGAAGCCTTTGGCTGCCAGCTATCAACTTTTACACCTGCTAGGAAGTTATTCTCAGTAACATCTGCTCACATTTCACAGTGGTAGGAAGTTATCATAGGTCACGTCTCTTATCTTATTTATATTCTACTAGTTGTTTCTCCCAGACTTCAGGTACTATTAGGTTCATAACTATACATATATACACATTCTAATACATCTAGCCTTCTGTCTTATCTCTTATACTATATATGCTATTCTTTATAGTTTACATCTGGTTACATTCTGTACTTCATAGGTTTATTCCCAGCTCACAAAACTGGCAATTAAGTGCACCTAATCTATAGCACATTTAATTTCCAGACAATTAAATGTCCAAGACATACATTGTCCATTGTGTTGTATGGATATTAAACAGCTACTATGCTCTTTAGAGCTGGTACACTGTTCAGTGTTGGAGCACAAAAATATAAAGGCAAAAGGGGAGGTGCCCACTGGAGGTTACATTAATAGGCAATGGGTCCAAATTCCCAGCATTTGGTCAAGCACACTGTGTACTAGCTCCAGGCTTTTCTACTCTTTTCATCAGTGCCCATATATTCATGGTAAGGAATGGAACTGCTGCTACTTTCTTATGAACAACTTTACACAAGGTCACAGCACAAGACAAATGAACACTGGAATCTACATGCAAAGATTTCAAATCCCTCCACCATTTTTTTTAAAAAAGAAAAGATAATAAACAGGGAAGTTCAACAGCAGTGGCTGAAAATAAATCAAGGGATGCTTTAAAGATGAGTTCAGAGGCGCACACCTTTGCTTCCAGCAGCCTTCTCCCCTGTTAAAAGCTCCTTCAACATCACCACTGCTTTGCACATCAGAGGCCAACAATGGATACTGAACTCTCTGTTTGCTGCATGAAAAATCAAGAGTTCAAGTGAACTATATGCAAGATTGTGGGATGTGTGGATCTTCCATTTTAAAAAATTTTTGTTACATTTACATTGTGGAAGGAAACACATTATTGTGCTAATTGGTAGGTTTCATTTAAATGCTCCTGATTTCATATGCATTTACACTAAACCATATGCATTTACTCTAAACCAAATAGCAAAAACTATTTGCATATATACCTACAATGTACATATGGTTGTGATGGTGGCCTTACAAAAGTATAATTTGCCATAGGCTATTGGATAGAGCAGAAGCATTTTTGTGGGTTCTATTTCCATAGCAAGATGTAATAATTCACCTTTCACAAAGGCATGATGTTTTCTCTCTTTGCTCTCTAGGCAACATGCATCTCTGACCCTTTGAAGTGGCTACATGCACCAGTGGTCCTTCAAAGTAGCCACTTGAAAGAGGGCAGCCAGTAGTAATATTCAGAGTGGAGTTTTCCCCTGTTCAGCCACCCCCTACATTGCATTCTTACAGTGGTATCTGCAAAAGGTTTCCAAAATGGCCTTCTTGTGAATATAGAACTGTTTCACAAAAAATGTTTTGGTTCAAACCTAGACTTTTAGTGGAAAAATTGAGCAATATTCCTACTAAAAGTGAGCTACTTTTATTATTTATGCTTATTTGCAAACAGTAAAGTCATGTCTAAGCAACAATAGTAGTAGTAATATATACTGTAACTAGCATGCAATTAGTGTAATGTCCTAGCATTGGCATAAAAATATACTAAAATCAAGATGGGAATTCCGCTGATATCATGACATTGTAGAGTGTTCAGCTGTATTTTTGAAAAGTTGTTACATTTGGAGATGAAGAAGTGTAGAAGACAAAACGGAGGTACTGACAGTCACAGGCCCAAAACCAGATTTGGGAATACAGTCTCCAGTCCTGGATGGAGTCACACTCTCCTCTAAGGACTGTGTTCGCAGTCTGGGGGTACTTCTAGATTCGTCGCTTCACATGACTAGTCAGGTGAATGTGGCAGTCAGGAGTGCCTGTTATCAGCTTCGGCTGGTACGCCAACTGCGCCCTTATCTGGACATGAGGGATCTGGAAACTATGGTACACCCTCTGGTAACCTCATGTCTGGATTACTGCAATGCACTCTACATGGGGCTACCCTGTGCCTAACCCCATGTAGAGGTGCAAAACATGGCAGCCAGGCTAATTACTGGAACATCGAGGAGGGAGCACATAACACCAGTGCTTAAATCCCTCCATTGGCTGGCAATTAATTTCCAGGCGCAGTACAAGGTGTTGGTTTTAACCTTTAAAGCCCTACATGGCTTGGGTCCATCTTATCTGTGGGACCACCTCTTCCCATATGATCCCCCCCCCCTGCGCCCTTCGCTCCTCTGGGAGGAACCTGTTACAGCCAATAAAAACTAGTCTGTCTCAGACCTCCCAGAGGGCTTTCTCTGCAGCCGCCCCCAGACTATGGAATGACCTGCTGGATGAGATCCATCTTATTACCACCCTTGCTAGCTTTAAAAGAGCCGTAAAGACGGATCTCTTCCGGCAGGCCTTCCTGGAATAATCTCCCAGCTCAACTGGAGATGGTTACTATCTGTCCCCTTTCCTACTACTGCCTGCTTGCCCTTGATGTTTTTATTGTTTTTATTGTACTATTTTTTATTTTAGCTCTCTAACTAGTTTAATTCAGTTTTAATGGGGTGGGAGGGTTATAGTTGGGTTGAGGGAATGTTTTTAACTGTTTTGTTTTAAATATGTTGTAACCCGCCCTGATTGCGAGCAGAGGGGTGGGCTAGAAATAAAACTTATTATTATTATTTTAAAAATATGCCTCTTCAGTTAGTTCCTGTTTAAAAAAAAAAAAAAGCCTGGGAGATGGTTCTTAGACACTTAGAAGTTGCCCATCCCTCCTCCATAATATGATTGATTTAACCTTGTTGTGACTCTGCATGTTGAAACATCCAGTTTCTAAGTAATCACTCACCTCACTTGATCTAGAATTAGCCTTTAGCCAACATGGCTGATGGGAAGAATGAAAAAGATCCAAGCTTCTGCTTTTACAAATAATTGTCCATGAATTGACTGGCTCCTCCATTAGTCTCCCCTGACTCATTTGCTGATTTGATATCCAAGCAATACAGCCCATTCACATTTTTGTCACACTATTTTCCCCCAGTATAGGAAGAGATGTGTGATGCAGCCTGGAAGCGTAGAGACAGACTTGAAGGGCTGAACAATATTGCCAGTTTTCCCTCCCTATAGAATTCCACTCTGACATCACCCTTCCTGTAACACAGAAGCTTTGATTTTCTGTTTTTGCTTGTGCACTAGTTTTACCTTATAATGTTTTAATCATTTGTTTAGAAGTCATTTAAAACCCATTTACTGTGTTTTAATACAAATTATGTATGACTTTTAATATGAACCACTTGGAGAAGGGACAAAACCCAAAATCTGCAATGAATGAAGGGCTGGATCATATTTGCTATACCCGCATTCTTTAATATTTCTCACTCTAACAGAGCTGGAGTGAGAATGAATGGCAAAAAAATGAGTGCTAAAAAAGTCTGTTTCTTATGAAGCTTGTGCCAAAAACAGCAACCCACACTTCCAATATACACTGAAAAGAAATCATGTTTGGCGAAAGAAGAAAAAAGAGGATAAAACCAAAGGAAGCATAAACTTTAGACTTTTTACCTTCATCAGTTTCCATGGGATCTTTGACACTGGAGAATCAGCTTTAAAATTAATGAATATTTTTGAGATTGGACAGCCTTGAAATCAGTTTCTACAAATATTGCCCTGTCGGCTAACAGCCTGAGACTGCTAGGGGCTGGTGGGGGGGCAGCAAGCTAAGGTAGCTAATGCAACCTTGTCAGAGAGGAGGTTAAATCTTAATTTTTCTATCACGGTGTTCTGCCATAAATGTACTGTGTACTGTAAACATGCAAGACTTATGGGCAGATACATGTATCCATATAAACCTAGGGGACTAATCCTGTTAAGGAGAAATGCTTCATGGCCCTTATTAGCTTATATGCTTTTAGACTGCTGGGAGGAGGGGAAATGAGCAAAAATACAGATTATAGAAGTTTGTCTAGCAAAAGCAATCACAAAACAGCTACAGAAAGGACATCATTAAGAAGACCTCATGAAATATTAACTATAAGTGGACACTCTCACCTGGATCTACCACTCTTATAGCGAAATTCCGCCTCTGCCAAAGTTCCAGGGGGATCTTGCTGGTACTTAAGCTACCAACTGAAGCTCAGTTGACACAACCAATTTTAACCTAGTTTGAATTCGCAAAGCAAATTAATGAGAGCAGGGAGCTAAAGTTTATGTGAGCAGTAAACTAACAGGTACTCCAAATTAACCAACTGGGCACCCACCCATCAGTTTGCACCCTTAGATTCTTGTACTAAACATACAACAAGGCAGGTTAGGCTTGGAGAAATTGACTGGAGACTGTCCCTTCCACTCCTTCTGTAAAGCACAATAGAATTGCCACATTCTCTGTGTGCACACACACACATACCTTCAAGTCTCCTGTCAATTTATGGTGACCTAGTGAATTTCATAGGATTTTCTGAGGTAAAGAATACTTAGGGGTGAAATGTAGCCTATACTCTGAAATGTAGTCTGCAGAACCTGGTATTCATTGGCAGTCTCCCATCCAAGTACTAACCATGGCTGACCATGCTTAGCTTCCAAGATCAGACAAGATTTAATGCCTTTAAAGTATTTAGGCAACACACTCACATTCTCTCTACAGCCTCCCAAATGAGTTCTTCCAAAGCAGAAATCACCTTGTGTTTCCTGAAAAACCAAAACTTAAATAAACAAAAACACTAGCACATGTTTTACATAGAAGGTGATGATTTGTAAAGACCATAGATAGATTGTCCTTCTTCCACAGTATCTCAAGATTCATTTCCTTGGATAAAGAGTGGAAATTGCATGGCCCTCTATATATTGTATGATTATAATGCCTAGAATTAATATCCATCACCTTTGATGGCTATTGGAAGTTGCAGCCCAACATCTGGAGGATTACATGATTACCATCTCTTCCTTGGAGAAACATATCCAGAAAAAAGATACCAGATGCAAAAAACTTCATAAGGTTATGCCAAAGTATAAGGGGGGGGGGGGATGGAGGAAACTGACAAAGTTATGCCAAACCCCTTTTCTGCATTGATGATTGATGGATTGATGATGATGATGAAGATTATGATGATTGACACTACTCTGTTTGTCAGCTGAATTGTCATCACAGAGAACAGGAGAATAATTAACAGAGGAATGTTTACGTTGGTTATTTTCCACATGGTTTCAGGTGCTATTCCACATGAAACCAGTAGACACTTATAAAGGTAGGACAATGTGTTCTGTAGAAAAGATCTGGATTAGTGAAGTTTGTGTCACATGGCTTTCCAAATGGAAGATACAAATTTAATCTAGAATATCATATTGCCCAACTCAGATCTTTGAAAAAACACTAGAAAGTCTTGGGGGGGGGGAAACAGTTCTTTAGGTTTTGGGGAGGTTTTTGGGCTGTGTGGCCATGTTCTAGAAAAGTTCTTAACACACAGCCCGAAAAACCCACAAAAAACTATGGATGCCAGCCACGAAAGCCTACAACTTCACACTTCTCTAGGCATTGTAGGTACTCCTGCACAATTCTATAGTCAACTTCCAGCTGATGTTGACCAAAGAATTACACTGGAGGACCCAGAGATTCTAAAGAGGCGTTCTCTCAGATAAAAATAAAGTGGTGTTTTATTTGCAGATTTTCACTTTCATAGTGATGCTGTGCCCCTAACCGCAGTGAATGTGGAGGGCCCACTGTAGTTCTTCACAGGTGACTGGTGGCTTCCATCTCAATGGAGTAGAGAATCCACTCAGGGTTTTCATCTGAACTGTAAAAGAACTATCCAAGGTTTAGAAGCTATTTTAGAGCACACTGGATAGCTTCTTTCAAGTTTGGACCCAAACTTAGAGCTGGTCACCCACTCCATAATGTGGAAGTCATCAGTCTCTCTTTTTATTCTCCCATTTTGCAAAAGTTATACAAAGTTATTTTGAGTTACTTTAAAAGAAAAGAAAAGAGAAAAGAACTCTCAACTGCTATGTAGTGCCTATGGTATTATATAGCCCCTCATTCCATTCTCCACCTGAACTCCCCAAATCAGTGTGGAGCTTTTTTGGTCTTTGAGAATTATGTCCCAAAATAACTCTTTCAAATTTCAGGAATGATACCCAGTTGATGACATGGGTTGCAATCTGAAGAAGCTGTGGTCTTCCCTGTTGAGTTGATTTTAAACTGTGCTAGGGAGAAGCATGAAGACTGTATAGAATTCCATACTGTGTGCTTTTATCCACCTAATACAGATAACTATCAAAGCCTTTCTCCCAGTATTTGACCTGTAATAGTTAACAAATCATACTGTGCTTGTCCTAAAGGGAACTGACCTGGGGCTTAAACATTTTATCTCCTCACCTCACCTCATCTCACATGTGTACAAAACGTTCTCCTGTTGATGTTTTAAGACAGTAGGGTGACAAGACAAGATCTAAAGAATAATGAAACAAATTGGTTTGTTCTTAAAGGCCAAAGGTAGAAAGTCTTCAAGGCTGATGCCTTCCCACAGTTATTGTAATGGCAATGAGATCTTTTTTCTAGAGAAAAAAACAAAGTTAGTGAGAAAAAAGGCTCATAGGATGGTTAGTGTAGTCCTTAAAAGCTCTAGGGAATGTGACATGCACAAGTGCAAAAAGAGAACATTCACAGATAATAGGTAGTACTAAATTGCTAAATATTCCTCTTTATTTCATATTACAATGGGAAGAATAATATAGGGAGACAAACAACTACTGGGCAGCAGCAATAGTGGTGGGTGTCACTGACAGGAGTGAATTGTGACACCATAGCTAACATCAGTTGGCACAGCGCACAGGGAGGTGTAGGTGGCCCTCCTTGTGTAACCCCATCACCTAGTAAACCCTATGATGAGACACCCCAGGTGAGACACAGGCAGGATCAGAGCATTAACAGAAAGGGAAGGAGGGAGAGATAAAGGGATATCACATTTGCAAGATTAGCCAAGAGCATAAGAAAGATGACAAGACAAATAGAAGACACCCTTAGGAAGGCAAATAGCAACCAAAGCAGCATTACACATAAGATAGGAACATGGAATGTGAGGAGCATGAGCCAAGGGAAACTAGACATAGTAAAAATGGAAATGCAATGCATGAACATAGCAGTATTGGGAGTGAGTGAGTTGAAATGGACAGGAATGGGCCAGTTTAAATCAGACAACTACACAGTGCTCTGCTCAGGGAATGAAAAGACAAGAAGAAGTGGGGTGGCTTTCATAGAAAAAAACACTACAAGCAATAAAGAAAAGAAGAGAAGAAAAGCAAAAGCAAAAGGGAGAAAGAAACAAACTAAGAATTATGAATGCAACAGTATAACGGCTTGTGCAGAAAGATAAAGAAAATTACTACAATGACTAATGAAGAGAAATGGAAGACAACAACAAAAAGGAAAAAACAAGAGATCTATTTCAAAAGATCTAGGAAATCAAAAGAAAATTCAAACGAAGGACTGGAATGTTCTATGACAATAAAAATAACATAATTCAAGACCAGGAAGGAATTAAAAAAAAGTTGGATGCAATACACAGAAGAATTGTACAAAAGAGATGACAAAATGAAGGATACATGGAATGAAGAGCCATATGAAAATGAACCCCAAAGTCTAAAAAGTGAGGTGGAAACTGCAATAAGAGAAATAGTGAAAAAACAAATTACCAGGTACAGATGATATTCCAATTGAACTACTGCAGTCCACATTGCCAGAGTCAACTCTAGTTCTAACCAACATAGGTCAACAGATATGGAAAACAAAATGATGGGCAATAGATTGGAAGTGATCAATATTCATCCCCATCCACAAAAAGGGAGACACAAGAGACTACAGCAACTATATAACCATAGCACTGATCTCCCATGCAAACAAAATCATGCTCAAAATTCTGCAACATAGACTCCAAACATAGATGGAAAGAGAAATCCCAGAGGTCTAAGTAAGGTTGAGGAAAGGAAGAGGCACAAGAGCCACATTGCAAACATATGATGGCTAATGGAGTACATCAGGGAATTCCAAAAGAAAATCAGCATGTGCTTTATAGACTATAGCAAAGCCTTTGACTGCATAGATCATGAAAGGCTATGGAATGCCCTTAAAGACATGGGAGTGCCAACACATCTGATAGTCCTGGTGAGGAATCTGTACTCAGGACAAGAGACTACTGTCAGAACAGAACGCAGAGAACAGAATGGTTCCCAATTGGCAAAGGAGTCAGACAAGGCTGCATCCTTTCACCCTATCTGTTCAACTTGTATGCAGAACATATTATGAGAAAAATAGGCTTGGACACAGAAGGAAGGAATATCAACAATCTAAGATATGCAGATGACACCATAGTATGAGCAGAAAAATTTCCAAACCTGAAACACCTACTAAGGAAGATCAAAGAAGAAAGCTTACTGTTAAACATAAAGAAAACAAAAATAATGACTACTGAGGACCTTCACAAGTTCAACCTAGACAATGAAGAAATAGAAATAGCAAAAGAATTCCCACACCTGGGATCAAACATTGATAGAAATGGGGACTGCAGTCAGGAAATCAGAAGAAGACTAAGAATGGGGAAAGCGGCTATGAAAGAACTAGAAAAGAATCTAACATGCAAAGATATACAGAACAAAAGTTAGAGCCATACGAGCCATTGTATTCTCTATTACCATGTATGGATGTGAGAGCTGGACAGTTAAGATGATAGAAAGAAAATCAACACATTTGAGATGTGGTGCTGGAGAAGAATGCTGAGGATCCCATGGACAGCCAAAAGGACAAACAAGTGGATCCTAGAGCAGATCAAGCCAGAAACCTCCCTGGAAGCCAAGATGACCAAACTGAGACTGTCATACTTTGGAGACATCATGAGAAGGGAGGACTCTGGAAAAAAACAATAATGCTGGGAAAGTTGGAGGGAGGGAGGAAGAGAGGAAAGTCACATGCTAGATGGATGGACTCTATTAAGGCGATAACAAGTATTAAGGGGTTGCAGGAATTAAGCAGAGCAGTGGAGGACAGAGGGTCTTGGAGATGTCTCATTCATAGGGTTGCCATGGGTTGAGATCAACTCGAGAGCAGTTAACAACAATTCCATATTACACTTCACAGCTCCTTCTCCTTCCATTTCTCTTTCTGCCCATTCTAGGTATTTCAATAAATCAGTATTGATACTTTTGCTTTTGAAAAGTAAAACCAAAATATAACATGTTTCATGCTTCTTATTTCAAAAATTCTACAAGGCCATATTATCCACATCCATCTTTGTCTCTGCAAATGCTTTGATGAAAATGCAAATGTCATATGGACAGGTTGCTTACTTGTAACGGTATTTCTTCGAGTGGTCAACTGCGAATTCACACAAATAGCTTATTGCACCAGCACAAAGGACATGAGATGGCTCTTTTTGGGTTTAAACAGGCCACAACTGTTATTTTTGCTGTACAGGGTCTATTTACAAAATTTACAATTAAATTCCCAAGATTTTGTCACATGTGTGTGTGAAGGTGTAACCCACCCAGATGAGCGGTCCTTCACCACATGTGACACAGTATGTAAATAAATATCAACAACAAATTTACAAACCCCTCCCCGCCAGAAATGTCATATTATGTTATATGACGTCATTAATTAATGACGTCATGCATTTAATTGCATACGTCACTTTCTTTAATTTAACCTTTGCCAAATTTATCCCAATTAAATTTAATTAGCCAGATTAATTTTCCTGTGGGGTGGGGGTCATTGCCTGCCACAAGAGGGGGCCAGCCTAGTTAGGCATCCCCTCTCCCCCCCCACAAACCGCTTTTTTGATATGTTCAGAGAGTGCATGAATATAAATCTCCGAACCTTCAGCAGAGAGGTGCACCCCATCCCCCCTGTACAGCTGAGGCCTATCCAATTTAATTCCCAAATGTTCAATTATGAAAATGCCAAATCTTGATAACTGCTTGGCCATATGACGATTTAGCCACCACTGAGCACTGTTAATGGTGGCATCTTTGCGAGCTCCAGGCCAACTACGCCTTGGCAGCAGCTTAGTCCATAGCAGTATAGTTCCAGGTAACATCTTTTGGATTTCCTGCAGGTCTTTCACCATCTGCTTTGCCAGCTGAAGACAAGGAACTTTCACTAAGTCATTTTCCCCCAGGTGTATAACTAAAACCTGGGTTTGAGGGTAAGACCTCGACAGCTGGATGATCCAAGGAAGTACCGCTCCCCACATCATACACCTATGAGTAGTGCCGATGTTCACCAGGCCCAGGTTAACATCGCACCGGTGTTCAAGAAGGTGGCATTCCGCCCAGAAGACTAGACTGTGGCCCACAATCCAAATCTTGCCGTGGAAAAAGCCAGCTGAAATGCAAATAAAGTGAATTAGTGTAGCTGATTGGGATTCTTGTTCCCAGAAGGCCGAACATAGGACTTAAATGCCCTAGAACGCCACCGGCCAATTCAGCAAATCGGCTTCACTCAAACCGTGTGTGGCCACAGCTGTTGCTGCTCCAATGCGAAAGGAGTGAGAAGAGAAATAAGCTTGAGGCAACTTAGCTCGCCTTAGCGTCTCCTTCAACACTGCCCTAAATTGAAATTGAGTTAAGGGCATGCCTGATAAATGGAGAAAAAGATAACCAGCCACTTTTGGCCTAACCCTCAAATAATTGGTCATTGCGAAAACCGGGCAAATTTGCCCACTAGGCACTTTGGCTAAAGAAATGGACTGACCTTTCGCTAACTGATCAGTTTTAGAGCACCTAATGCAAATCTGAATCCCCTATTCTATTAAAACAACATCCAAAATTAAAAGTGCCCTGCCAGATTGATCCTTACGAGACCCGGGCACAATCTCACTGATTCGTAAAGCTGCAAAGAAAGCAATGGCAAATACTGCCTTAAATAAGGCTGCTTCCTCAGGTGAATAGCAAGTATCAGCTAGTTGTTCCCATAACCTAGCCAAGACTGTGCCTGTTATTGGCCATCGTGAGTCCTTGACTGCCGGGGATTCTCTGGACCAACCTTCCACAGCTCTTTTAACCCTGAAGTCTGTGGTAGGATCAAAGCAACCCCTTGCTCTAGAGTGAAAAGCCAGGGCGGCCAGCCTGCCCCTAATAGTAACAGGTGACAGGCCTGCATGCCTAAGATGAACTATAAAACGCAGGACCAGATCAACCCTAATGGGCCAGCCTTGTACCTCCCCAATGTCCAATAAAAATTGATTAAATGCATTCAAGGCTATCTGGCAGGACTTGCATGTAGATGGGGCAATGGAATGTAGGATCGCCCTGCGAATTTCTAGCCTCCAAGGCTCCATAGCAAAGCTGGTACCTCCATCGGGTGTTCGACGCCTCGGGAGCCAGCTGCCAGAACCTGGAGAAAATGTGAGAGGGCGTCCGCCAAAGGGTTAAGCACACCAGGAACTTGCTGACCTTGGAATAAAACATTAAACTTCAAACACTGCATGACCGTCACCCTTATCAAACACATTACTCTGGGGGACTTAGAAGACTGGGAGTTTACCACCTGAACAACCACCTGGTTGTCACACCAAAATCAGATGGTCTTGTTAGCAAATTGGCTTGCCCACAGGTGCACAGCCACTACAATAGGGAAAAGTTCCAAGAATGCCAGGTCTCTAGTCAGAGCACGTTCAACCCATGCAGAGGGCCATGCCTCTGCAGCCCACTGGCCATTCCAGTAAACACCAAAGCCATGGGCACCAGCAGCATCAGAGTGTACCTAAAAGTCTGCTCTCAGCAGCATTTCAGATCTCCAAAATGAGGTCCCATTGAATTTCTCAAAGAAGGAGTCCCAAACCTTCAAGTCTTCACGAATCCCCCTTGTGATCCTAATATGATGGTGCGGTGCAAATACCGCTACAGTAGCCCTATATAATCATGCGCAGAATGCTCGTCCCGGAACTATTACCTTACAAGAGAAGTTTAGCAGTCTTGTAAGGGATTGAAATTCATGAAGTGTAGCTTTCTGCTTCCCCAACATTACTCTAACCTGCTGCCTCATAGCTACCAATTTGTCGTTTGGTAATCGAGAGACCTCAGCTATGGTGTCTATCTTGAATCCTAAAAAGGTAAGCCGTGTGTTGGGCCCTTCAGTTTTTTCTTCAGCTAGAAAAACTCCCAACTCCGACATCAATTCCTGAAAATCATCCAAAGTATCCTTACATTGAGAGGAATTGGGATTTCTAGCAATCAGGAAGTCATCTAAATAGTGGGTTATAGCCCTATTACCTGACCGCTTGACTGCACACCAATGAAGAAAGGTGCTGAAAGTCTCAAAAACCAAACAAGAGATTGAGCACCCCATTGGCATGGCTTTATCAAAATAATACTTTCCATCAAACTGAAATCCCATTAGGTTAAAATCATCTGGGTGTACCGGGAGCAAACTGAAGGCAGATTTTATGTCGCACTTCACTAAGAGGGCTCCCTTGCCTAAATTTTCCTAACCATCTTGACCACTGAGTCAAATGATGCATACTTAACAGACGTAAGCTTAGGATCTATGTCATCATTCACAGAGTCACCCTTTGGGTAAGACAAATTGTGAATCAACCTAAATTCCCCAGGAGCTTTCTTGGGTACCACACCCAAAGGAGATAAATGAAGGGTGGGAATAGGTAACTGATCATGAGGTCCTGAAATCTTTCCAGCAGCTATCTCTTTCGCTAGCTTGTCCCTTACGATATTCAGCAATTCCCTCACGGAACGAGCATTGGGTGCATAGCCGTGTATCCTAGAACCTGTGTAAGGGATATGAAAGCCCAAGAAAAAACCATGAAATAAATAAGATACAGCCTCTTCGTTTGGCTAAGCCCTCAGCCACACCACCATTGCATCTAACTTAATTGGTGATGGAGCCTTTACCTCCTGGTGATACTGGCTGGGGGACACCTCCCATTCCTGGCCACTTACCTCTGCTGCAGGAAGCATTGGGGTGACCACCCCCACAGGTGTTACACTTGTGGTCAAACCTGCAGGGCTGCCTCTTGCACTTGCCTGTGTTAAAATCCCAGCATATGCCAAATTGCTTTCTCTCTCCCGTGGCAGGCCTCACATTCTGCCCTCTCGGCTGAGTAACCATGGGAACAAACCCATTGTCACATCTGCTCGAAGGGGAGGCCCCCACCATTACATCAGCCCATAATCAGACTGTACATGTCTCCAAGACAGGGAGCGATCTTAGGCATCTCTTATTCTAAATTGCTCATCATATTGCAGCGAAGCTGCACCCCTCGCATTATGATGGCAGTTGGTGTAAGCTTTTATCATGACCTCCTGGTATTTAGAAAAGTCAGGAGACCTAAGGGGCTCTTTCTCCTCTATAACTCCTCTATAAATAGTGAAACCCATAATCCAATTCACAAAATTACGCTCCACCTTAGGGCGTTTGAGCGCCTGAAACTCTTTTGGAAGGCTAAAGACAATCCCATCCTTTACCATGATCCCTAAAAGGATCCCTAAAAGTAAAAGAAAATAAATCAATATAATCTCCCTTCCATATTCTTTCTTTAGTGGAAAGAGGAAGGTGTGAGCCAAGGGGTGTAGACATTCCAGCATATGGAATGGATTCATAATGCAAAGTTACTCCTGATAGCACAGGAGCACCCAAAGGAGACGCCGCAGAGGTATCACTAGCCAAAGCAATTGGCTGACCAACCTGAACCCTAGGGTCAGGCACCTGAGAAACCGCAGGTGCCTGCAGAGGTGCACCCGAAGCTGCAGGGATGGGGTGTTCCAAACCTGCACCCTGGTTAACCTAGCCACCTGGAGCCCATACCGAGGTAGGCCAACTTGCCTGTGAAGGACTATAGGAGACAAACCTGATAACGAAGCTTGCTGGGAAGCATCACCAGCCAACTGCAAAGATCCCCCGCAGCGTGGCCCCGCAACAGCTCAGGTGTCGAGTAGAGACGAAGCACTTGCTGCCTGCTCTCTCCTCTGCACATCACGGGTTTGCTCCACTGCACCAACACCTGGAAGAACCACTCCTCGCAAGAGGTTATAAAGATCTGCCACAGCGGGCTGCTCAGAAACAGGGGCAGCAGCACCCTGAATCTCCACACCAGGAACCCTTTTCAGGAGTTCCCACACATCGGCTATACTGGGTTGCCCATCCTCTATAGCCGAAACCACCGAAGGACCCAGTGTAGCAGCAGTTACCTGAGAGTCAGGTGCAGAAGGAGGAAGCAGCACTTCTGTGTCAGGGTTACCAGAAGTGTTAGCAATAGGGCTGGCAGCTGTACCTGTACCCCCTTCTGGGCAAGCTGGTTACAGACCGCAACACAGGCCTGAACTGTCTTGCCCAGTTGTGCTAGCTGAGCAGCAATCTCGTCATCTCTGCTGGTAGACTGAGAAGGCTTCTTCGAAGCAGAGTGACTAGAGCCAGGCACAGCCAAAGCTGCGCACCTCTTAGATTGGGCCTTACTGCAGGGCATGACTCCACCCAGTGAGTGTAACATGGGTCCTATGCACAATCACCCAACCTTGGATGATTACCACCAAGCCAAAGGCCACCCTTCCCCAAGTCTCAACAAGAGACGCAAATAGCCAGAAAGCTTAGCTGGCAACAACCAACCAGGGGGGGGAAAGGTGTCCACCAAGGGTCCTATTAGGCACCCTGCCCAAAGACAATTATTGCCTTCCCACACTCACCACTGGGGAGAGGAGTAAAAACCCTCCCGAACAAGCGATGGGGTCCCGACCTTACCATACCACGGTAGCCGGGGCGCCGCTGGGCCTGAGATCAAGCGCCGGGTCCATGCACCCAGCAGAGAGGATGCCTGCCGCAGCACCCGCCTCAGTAGAGCACCCCTACCGAGGCCCTTTCAGGCTCAAGGGGACTGGCCCGAAGGCCTCACTCGGCCTATTCCACAACAAATATATAGGGAAACTCGAATTAAGAACTCCCTCCATGAAAAGTATGAAATAAATAATCAGCAAGAGCCGATTGCAGCAAAAGCCAAGAAAATTTGCTAGGTCAACGCCAAGCAAATAGCCAGAGCACAGAGCAGAGCGAAGTGACTCGCTCAGTTCACGCTCTAAAATGGCTGCCGCCATGTGGCAGCGCAAAGCTATAAAGGACAAATTCTTGGAGGAAGTCTCGCGAGAGTACAAACACAGCAAGACTTCCTTAACTCAGGGAAGCAACATAATTGGGCCAAACGCGCAGTTACCCAGCGGTCCCTGCGCACTTGTTCAATCAGGCTTCTCATGTCCTTATATGGCTGGCACAACAAGAAACCCTTCCCAACTCATTGGGGGGTGTCTTTCTGTCCCTGCACAGAGCCGTTCGGAACCTTCTTAGAACTATTAGAAGCATTTTGGCAGTAGTTCCACCGACTGTTCAACTGCCTTATTGGCCGGTTTCCCACCTAAACACTGAGTTCCATGGATGCCAAACCAGCAGCCCAGGATTGAAGGAGAAGCAGGGCACCACTCTGAGGGGAGGATGGGCAGGATTTGTGTGAATTCGCAGATGACCACTTAAAGAACTATAATTACAGGTAAGCAACCTGTCCTTCTTCTTCGTGGTCTCTGCGAATCACACAAATGGGTTAGACTGACAAGCTTCAGTCAGTAGAGGAGGGAGTGCCATGCCACATAAGACAGCACGTTGCCTCAAACGAAATCACCATTTGTGAATCTGAGCCCAAGGCATGTAAATATAGCGACAAACAGCATGAGTCGAGCTGAAATTCCAGTACTGAGACATATTTACCATCCAAATGAAATGGTATAAATATAATGCTCAAAATCTGCTCTTCATCACAAAAAGCAATTGAAATATCTAATAACAACCATAGATGTTAAAAGGATTGTCTAAAAACACCACAAGCTTTTAATTACTGCTTGAATTGTTGTCTCTATCCAATGGGTGTTTGTACACTTGGGAAGAGCCACTCTCAAGGCAAGAGCTTCTTTCTTCCTGCTGGCACCTTTCTCTTCCAGTCTTCCTCTGCTTTTGCTAGGCAGACATTGCCAACAGATACAATGGAATTCAACTCTCTGAGTCACAAATCTGTTTTCTTGCCTTCCAAGTATCTACTGCAAACAAAAAATACCTAATAATTATCTCATTCTACATTGTTATACAGAAGTGAAAATTTATGCCAGGAAATGAGGGAGGCATGTCAACACACTAAAAACAGTAAGAAAAGTGCAGCCTATTATCTCTTAGCTTTAACAAGCTGAAAATTATAATAGACAGCTCTCCTCATGTAAACCAAGGCTCAGTAGCAAATGTGGCTCTTTCTTCATAATTATGCAATATGATTATTACCTTGGTTTATTTAGGACTGTTTTAAAAACCACCAATTAAGTTACAGGAGTGGGATGGATTTATTCTTTAAATGTTTCCATTATTAGAAAATGGAGTTCATTCTAAAATGTGAAGTAGAGGTACTTTTTAAAACAACTCACAAAACACTAACTAATCATAGAGGTTAATCAGTAAAAGTCTGGTATATAGTAGAAGAAATATAAAACAAAAACAGAATGAAGTTTGAGGATATTAGACAAATTCTAACCCTGTTCAGTTGTTCAGGATAGGCTAAACAATTTAACAGAATGTGGGACCATGTATAACTAATATCTAAATGTACATCTACCTCATTCCTTCAGTTCAGATGTATAGGGTGGCAAAGCCTGAATGGAAATTCTATTCAATTCATCAAGGTACCTGTCTGTGATCAGAGCACTACTCAAATTCCAGACTGGGCAGATAAAACTCATGTTCAGCTTTTGCTGCTTGACACCGCAAGGTCTACACTGTGTTGAACACCAGGGCCCAGAGCACTGGGAGAACTGGGGAAGAGTTGCATGCATGGCCCTGCACCTTAGTGACACATTTAGCCTGAACAGGGCATTGATCAAACTTGGAAGGCCTCATTCTAGGAAGCTTTTCACATGTCTGTTCCATCACTTCATGATCATAACTGTCATGTGTGAATGAACCCTCGCAGATCAAAAATCATAGACAGAAGCACTCAAGGGAATAAACAGGTAAACTAAGCTCAGCTGTGATTCATCTAGGAAATAATGAGAAGGAAAGTGATGAACATGCATTTCTGAGACTCCACAATCCTATGCCTGTTTACATAAAGGTCCCACTGGAATCAGTGGGGCTTTTCCCAGCTAATTGTGTCTTAAGACAAGGATTGTGTCTTAAGACCATGTCTGTTGCTAGATATTTATAGGTATAGGAAATTTGACTTATTTTGCAGCTTCAGATTATGAAAAGGACAATGTGCACTCATAAAATATGAAATATTATGAAACAGAGATGAATAATTGTGAAAAGAAAAGTTGGGCAAGCCTGGTTGGAACCAGATGCAATTACTTTCTACAGCATGTGACTGATTTTCGCAGCATTGGAGGAGGGCTAGACCTGTGACAGTCCAGGAAACCTATTGGAATGGCAATCTGTGGACAATATTCAACCACTCAAGTTGTGTGTGTGAGTCTTCATGAGGATTGAGAGATGCAAAATTGCCCTAGAGGGCCACATGTTGGACTGGATGGCCCTTGTGGTCTCTTCCAACTCTATGATTCTATGTTGCCAGCAGATTGTTTCCTCACCTTCCAGTGGCTCCTTAAAGACAAACAAACTTTATATGGCAAAAGTTTTAATGGAATATAGAGTGGTTCATCAGATTCATTTGATGAAGGGTGGGTCTGCACTGGCCAGAATGCTCCAGGCTGTTCCTGGAGTATTTTGGGCATGAAGCTGTCCCAAATCCCCCCCTCCTGTGCATTCCAGAATAATGCCAGTGGCTGTCAACACAGCATCCTGATATGCCATCTGCTGCCACCACTGAAAAGCCTTCCTCTGAGGCTAGAAACAAGGCACCCCAATCACATGGCTGTGCACTGCATTATGACCTCACAAGAGTTTCACCACTGCCACCGCATGACACTGTGTAGACATCCACCCATCATCACTCCAGGATGCTCCAGATTTTTTGGGAAGATCCCAAGCAAATGGTTAATCTTTTTAATTTGGTTTAACACAGGGGTGGCCTGGATTCACTGTGAGACTGCCCTTTTCATTGTACAGTCCACAGGTGAATTGGCTCTGTGGTCTTGTGTCACCTGGGTGGAGTGACATGAGGACATTGGAAAAGCACTGCAAATGGCTGATGCAGGCATCCCAGAAGTAGGATGTAGCCCACAAAAGCTTTGCTAAATAAAAGGTTTTCTGTTTTAATGTTCACTTGATGTTTTGAAGTTGTTTTTGTTCTATCATACTAACATGTCTACCTTCTGGGATTTATTTTTTTTTATTTTTTTTTTATTTTTTTTATTTTTATTTATTTTATTTTATTTTATTTTTTTTTTGTGGGCAGGGTGAAAGTAAATTCTGACTACACTAAATCCCTGGCATTTAGGCATACTGCCACTGAATGGGAGGCACGACCATACAATTTTTGTAGCAAGAATGTTCTTGTAGCTGCTAACTGAAACAAAAAGGAAACTGGTGCTGGCCATGGTCCTGAAAAACTGCTTTTCAAAATGCTTTCCTTATGGTCACCCTGGAGTTATCTAAGTGCTGAGAAATAAAGCAGCCCAGAGGCACAAAACAGCAACTTATATCATTTGTCATCACATGCATCGCATGTTTTCTAGTAGTTCTATGCCACAATTGACAAAGAGATTTAAAATGGAGTCATGTCCAATCACTGTCTTCAGCTTATATTTCCTGAGCTTCTTTCCTTAGCATTTAACAGAGGTGGGAATCTTGTAGCCTGGAAGTGGTATATAGCTTAGGAGAATCCTATGTGGCCCTTGCCTCTCTCCCCTGCTCTCTGGTACTATAATCCTTAGAGTTTACCCACAACTAGCACAGAAGAAGAACACAGCACAATGCAGTTTTGAGGATTTCTCCCATTCCCTAGACATGTGGTATTACCTTCACAACCACTACATATTAAATTGATATTAGATTGATTTCTATGTGGATAGATTACTTATGTTGACTTTAGCTCATTCAGATTTCTTCTATGATTGACCAATTTTCTTTTGCCGAAGAAATTTAAATCATCTGAATATGTGTACCTGCTTAACTTAAAGCATATGATTAAGCACAAAATTTTAGCCCAGCCATTTTTAGAAAAGCACAGGAATCATGCCACATGAACACTCTACTGTTCCACAAAATTACACTGCAGTCCCATGCATGTTTACTCATAGAAGCTTACACCAGTAGAGAAAAACTGAAGTTAAATGATCAAGGGAAAGTGTAGACTTATGGAAGTTTATTTCTAAAAATAAAAAGCACTATTACATATTTATGTTGCAATGGTCAAGATCCTACATCAGAGCTGCACAGGATAAATCTCTGCATTTGCATTTGTGCACTGGTTGTGCTATGCTACCTTAGGCAAAAGTTGCACAGACAAATACATGTGTTCATATGCACACTCAATGACACCACACATGCATCTCCTCTTCCACCAATTTGAAATGAATGTAGACATTCCACAACAGACAAAAATGTTCAACTGCTTCCATAGAGGAACTCGCCCATGGACAAGTCACAAACAAGATTCTGTCTAGTGGTTATGTGCCTTATTTTTTTATATAAAAAAACCTCAAAATAGTTCACACAAGAGGGAGGGAGGGAGATACAAAATAGAAAAAGCAACACCCAAAGTAGCTATTCAAGTTTCATTCTGTGAAAAGAAGTGCATTCAGCTGTGTATTCATGCTTTTCAGTGGAGTAAACTCAGCAATTAAGATTGGTGATCTTTAGAGATTAGTGTGCAATAATGCCAATATCTGAATGAATAAAAACTCTTATCTTTATTTTAAAAAGTGTACATTTGTTTTATGCATAAATATTTTAAACATTGTCACTTCAGCATGACAAAAATAATACACCATACATTCTTTCTTAAGAGTGTATTTCACATATTACATTAAACTGAAGCTACAGCCCTCTGCACATTTACCTTGGAGTCAGCTGCATGGAACATAATGAGGATTATTTCTCAGCAGACATATATAGGCCTGTATTGCATTCCTTAAACTAATGTGTATATTATTTATTTATTTACTTACTTACTTATTTCAAATAATTACATCCCACATTTCTCCTTATTATCTTAATAATATGTGATCATTTATTATTTTTACCTATGCTTATTTTTGACACATTTTAATTTACTCATTTACTCAGATGAGCAATATCAGGTACACAATGATTAAATATATAAAATACATTTCACATTATATTTCAAAAAGGTAAATGGAATAACTGTTTATTTTGACATGTTGCATAATTTGCCACTCACATCATGTTTGCAGGAGCCGGTCAGAGCAGGAGAAAAACAATAATCCAACAATAATTTGGGTTTACCTAGGACCAGTAGAAGATTCTTTTAAGTGAATATAAGGGAGATTAGCTAATATATTGCCTATATATTGTAAAGCTATCATTTACTCTACTTTTTGGTTAAAACTACACAAGAGCTGTTTTTTCCCTAAACTAATCCAACTTTTTTTTAAACAAATAAAAATCCTATTGGTGGCTATGCATCCTCCCTTGGTCTCACACAATAGTGAATGCTTACAATGAGAATAGCTCCACTGGAGCAATACTAATACATTTGACACAGCTTCCATCCTGTCATTATGCAGAGGAGCTAGGGCTTATCCCTTTTTAAATTGGAGACTCTTTTAAACCAGGAATCCCCAGGATGTAAGTGAACCATTTTCATCATGGCAAAACAAATCCTTCTCTGGTGAATTTTGTTATTGTTTATTGTTACCAACATTTTATCAGCACTAAACTGTATGAAAGCTTCAATTAGTTCTTGATGAATGATCCCATAAAATTGTGTCATTTCATTTCCTCCTGCCAACAGTTATTTTTTTTAATAAAAAAAACTTGAGTGTTATGAAATGAAATATAATTGGGACAGGATCTGAAAATGTAGAATCATCTTGTTTTCCTTTTGGGTTGGAACAATAGAGAGAGTGTTCCACTCATTTAGACTTAGGGCTGTTGTTTTTGTGTTTTAAAAGGAAACTGCTCTTTGTTCCACATGGAGATATGCATAGCATTTAGGAGATATAAAAACTACAACCTTGACTGTGAAGTTGAAGGCTTTCACGGCTGGATCCATGGGTTTTTGTGGGCTTTTGGGGCTGTGAGGCTGTGTTCTAGAAGAATTTCTTCTTGACATTTCAAGAAGTGGTTTTATCTGGGTCTGGCAACCCTTCTGATGTCTGATCTGGAGTAACCATTACCTGTACAGCCCAGTTTAGGTGCCTCAGTTCATCTTACAGGTAGTTGGCTTCACAGATCCTTTTTGCAAAAGGAAGGTATTTTTACTCAGCACATGGAAATTAAATTCACCCAGGATTAGGGGATTTCCCAGCAGACAATGGATCACTAATTAGTCACTAATCCTCCTCAAATATCCTCCCACCCTGAGGCCTTGCCATTCAACAACAGAACAATACACAGATTAACATGTAAATCACTCTTCTTATCCACTATATATACCCCACTCAGTTCCATGTCACCATTCTCTGAAGGTGCCACCCACAGATGCAGGTAAAACATGAGGAAGAAATTCTTCTAGAACACAGCCTCACAGCCTGAAAGGCCCACAAAAACCCATACAACCCTGACTGGCTACAGATGCATGTGGTAGTCATAGAATCATAGAATCATAGCATTGGAAGAGACCACAAGGGCCATCCAGTCCAACCCCCCGCCATGCAGGAACTCAAAATCAAAGCATACCCGACAGATGGCCATCCAGCCCCTGCTTAAAGACCTCCAAGGAAGGAGACTCCACCACACTCCGAGGGAGTGTGTTCCACTGCCGAACAACCCTTACTGTCAGGAAGTTCCTCCTAATGTTGAGGTGGAATCTCTTTTCCTGTCACTTGCGTCCATTATTCTGGGTCCTGTTCTCTGGAGCAGCAGAAAACAAGCCAGCGCCCTCCTCAATATGACATCCCTTCAAATATTTAAACAGGGCTATCATATCACCTCTTAACCATCTCTTCTACAGACTAAATATACCCAGTTCCCTAAGTGGTTCCTCATAGGGCATGGTTTCTAAACTCTTCAACATTTTAGTCAACCTCCTTTGGATACACTCCAGTTTCTCAACATCCTTTTTGAACTGTAGTGCCCAGAACTGGACACAATATTCCAGGTTGGGCCTCACCAGAGCAGAATACAGTGGCACTATTACTTCCCTTGATCTAGACACTACACTTCTATTGATGCAGCCTAAAATCGCATAGGGATTTTTAGCTGCCTCATCACACTGTTGACTCATGTTCAACTTGTGGTCTATTAGGGCTCCTAGATCCCTTTCAGACATAGTCGTGTTAAGCCAGGTGTTCCCTACCTTATATCTATGCATTTCATTTTTCTGCCCTAAGAGCAATACCTTTACATTTCTCCATGATGAAATTCATTTTGTTAGCTTTGGCCCAGCTTTCTAATCTATTAAGGTCATTTTGAATTTTCATCCTGTCTTTTGGGGTATTAGCTATTCCTCCTAATTTGGTGTCATCTGCAAATTTGAGAAGCATGCCTCCTATTCCTTCATCCAAATCATTGATAAAGATGTTGAATAGCACTGGGCCCAGGACAGAACCCTGTGGTACCCCACTGGTCACTTCTCTTCAAGATGAAGAGGAGCTATTGCTGAGCACTCTTTGGATTCGGTCAGTCAACCAGTTACTAATCCACCTAACAGTTGTATTGTCTAGCCCACATTTTACTATCTTCTTTGCAAGAATATCATGGGGGATCTTGTCAAAAGCCTTACTGAAATCAAGATATGTTGTATCCACAGCATTCCCTTCATCTACCAAGCATGACTTGTTTGGCATGACTTGTTTCTCTGGAACCCGTGCTGACTTTTAGTGATTATGGCATTCCCTTCTAAATGTTCACAGACTCTGTTTAATGATCTGCTCCAGAATCTTTCCTGGTATTGATGTCAGACTAACTGGATGGTAGTTGTTGGGATCCTCTTTTTTTCCCTTTTTGAAGATGGGGACAACGTTTGCCCTCCTCCAGTCTGCTGGGATTTCTCTTGTTCTTCAGGAGTTCTCAAAAATTATTACCAATGGCTCCGATATTACATTTGCCAATTCTTTTAGTACCCTTGGATACATTTTATCTGGTCCTGGAGACATACTCATTTAGATTAACCAGGTATTCCTGTACTACCTCTTTACTTATTCTGTGCTGCATTTTCCCAGTTGTGTTCTCTGCTCCATTTTCCTCAGGTTGAGCACCCTTTTCTTTTTCTGCGAAGACTGAGGCAAAGAAAGTGTTGAGTAGTTCTGCCTTTTCTCTTTCCCCTGTTACCATTTTGCCATCTTCTCTGTGCAGTGGCCCTACCATTTCCTTCTTCTTCCTTTTGCTACAGACATACCCAAAAAAGCCCTTTTTGTTGTTCTTAACCTCTCTACCAAGCCTGAGCTCATTCTCCATTTTAGCTTTTCTGACTTTACCCCTACATGTGCTCGCTATTTGTTTGAATTCCTCTTTGGTGATTTCCCCTTTTTTCCATTTCTTATACATGTTCCATTTAAAACTTAGCTCAGTTGAAAGTTCCTTAGTCATCCATCCTGGTTTCTTGAGACATCTCCCATTCTTCCTCCTCATTGGAACTGTTTTAAATTGTGCCTTCAGTATCTCCCTTTTGAGAAACTCCCATCCATCCTGAACTCTCTTCTCTTTTAGTATTCCTGACCATGGGATCACCCCCAGTATTTCCCTAAGTTTATTGAAATAATAATAATAATAATAATAATAAGAAGAAGAAGAAGAAGAAGAAGAAGTTTTATTTCTAAGCCGCCCCTCTTTCCCCTGTTACCATTTTGGGCGGCATACAGCATAATTTAAAAACAAGAGACAATGTAAAATTCCTATATCCCACACCCTAATCCTCCCACCCCTTAAAACTAAATTAAGCTATAATAGCAGAATTAAAACAATTCTTAAAAACATAATAAAAACAAATCAGCTCTCCTAAAGTCTAGAATGCATGTCTGACTATGCCTCGCTTCTCCTTTCCACTGTATAAGAAACTCCAGGAGAATATGATACTCCCACCTAAGGATCCTACCACTTGCACCCCATTGACCAGGTCATCCCTGTTGGTTAGGATCAGATATAAAATAGTGTATCCTCTTGTTGTCTCTTCCACCTTTTGGACAATGAAATTGTCTTCAAGGCAAGTGAGGAATTTGCTATTTTTGGCTGACTTTGACTTCCAGCAAATATCAGGATAGTTGAAGTCACCCATCACTACTACATCTCTCCTTTCTGAGTGTGGTCATCTGTTCTATAAAGGCATCATCCAATTCCTCCATCTGACTTGGGGGTCTGTAGTAGACTCCCACAATAACATCCCTGTTGTTTCCAACCCTTTAATTTTGATCCAGATGCTCTCCATCTGGCTTCCAGGATTGAAGTTCTGGACTTCTTTACTGGTGTAAATATCCCTGACGTATAATGCTATTCCTCCTCCTTTCCTGTTTGGCCTATTTCTCTTTAAAAGGTTATACCCCTCTATCACTACATTCCAAACATGAGGTTCATCCCACCATGTTTCAGTGATACCTATTATATCATATTTGCTTTGTTGTGCTAGATGTTCATGTTCATCTTGCTTATTTCCCATGCTCTGTGCATTAGTATAGAGACATCTAAGACTAGGTGTCCATCCTACTTGCTGCCTGTGCAAATAGTCATTTGAATTTATACCATGGTGGAGGAGGTGGTTGTCCACTGCATCTGGAAATGAGGGGAAGTAAATTTTATACTTTACACCAACTTGGAACTATAGGGGAAAATGGGAAAACATCAGCCATCTGACTTGCCCCAGTACTGCAAACAACTATTTGTTCACATGGGATGTGCCCCAACTAACATGGAGGTAGGAAGAGGGCAGGGGAAAAGTAGTACAATGGCAGTAAGTATCTCTGATGGAATAAAAGGGTCACAAAGATCTACATGCTCACAATTCATTGGATGCAACTCCATATCAGGGGGTGATGGGTGAAGTCTTCAGCTGACTAACCTGCCAGCAAATGTTCTATTCTCACTGTCAGTTTGATTGCCAAACTATTTTTCTATTCCTTACCTTCAGTTCCAATTCACAACTTTCCAAGGGCTGTAATAGGCTGTATTCAGGAAAGAGCACATAGATCTTTGTTTTGCCTGATGCCTGGATGTGACATGTCATAACAGACCCTAAGCTGAGCTTTTGCCTGGAAGCTTCCCTTTCCATACCCCTTTTTGGGGATCTGCTTCTTGGGGAGTGGTTGAATCTGTCAGTGTGTGGATGATGAGTGTTGTAGTGATGCTCCTTGGCACCCAGCAGAATCTGCAGGACAAGCTGGCTGCTGTGATCCACAGCCACTTTGTATCTCTTACCATCAACTGGCTCAGCTTCCCTTCTTCAGGATCCTGTCTTCCTCAGTCAAGAAGACACATTGTAAAGTCCAAAGGCATAGTTTATTAATGCATATAAAAGTAAAATAAGATAACTAAGTAAAATCCATTGTGATGAACTTGACCAGTTCAGCCATGCAAGATTACATCTTTAACAATCCCAAAAGCTTAGGATCTCAACTCGTTGCAGTTGAAACCACTGCATCCAGCCACACACGTGCTCACATCTTGAACAATAAACATTCTAGACAAAGGATTCTCTAAGCCCTTCCCATACTCCACCTTCTAGGTGTTAACCTTATGTTAATTGGATAATGCCTGTATGGTGTATGTTAACCCAGCCTCTTTCTGTCCATCATCCACCACGTGGTTTTCTTTCCCAGCCTAACGATTGTTGACCTATTTTGATATCTCTTGCTACCCATAACAAAGTCTGTGTCCATGAGTTCTACCTTTGGGAAAATTCATGTTTATGTCTGTGTTGGCCATCTGGTGTTAGATTCACTTTGTTTTTCTAGATGTTGTTCTCATGAGGAAAATTCCACACACACATCTCTACATTTCACCTTTGACTGTATAACCCATCCATATCCTAACAGAATCAATGCTACTTCTTGTTATTGTGGTGGTGGTTGTGTGCCTCCAAGTCATTTTTTACCTATGGTGATCTTAAGGGTTTCTTGGCAAGTTTCCTCAGAGGGGGTTTGCCATTGCAGCTTGTGAGGCTGAGAGAGTCTGACTTGCCAAAGGTTACGAAGTGGGTTTTTATGCCCAAGCAAGGAATCAAACCCTCATCTCCAGAGTCACAGTCCAACACTCAAACCACTACACCACACTACTTAACTCCCACCCCCCAAAATGATGTAATATGTTTCCCTATTGCTTTAAAATATTGATTGGGGACATATTAGGGTGATAGGGATGGGCCATAGATATTTTAAACAAAATTTAAGGCGGCTAAAAAGTAATGTGTTCCATAATGATGATAACCAAAAATCCTGCAGTAGTAAGAACCAACACAGCCAGTATGGCAAAGTGATTTGAGTGTTGGCTATGACTCTAGAGACCAAGATTCAAATCCCTGCTTGGCCATGAAAACCCTTGGGTGACCTTGGGCAAGTCACACACACTCAGTCTCAAAAAAACCATGATAGCATTGCCTTAAGGTTGCTATAAGGGTTATCATGATAGAATTGCCATAGGGTTGTCTCATCTAAAGACAAAGAGGAAAAATTTGGGAGGAAAAAACAAGGTAGATGACAAAGAAGACTCTGGAATGCAACAGATTGATAATGATTTTATCTGTACTGAGTCCATGTTGACTGCGTATACTCATAAATGTGTTACAAATACAGTAAATAATTGGAAGGTCAATGATCAGGGACAAAACTGATGTGTGCTTTCAAACAAGGTTTTCATTGTGCATACCACAATCACAACATTTTAGTGTTTTTTTCACTTGTAACCCTTTCAATTTACACACTTTTGTAGGCAAGAATAAAGGTAGGTAGGCTACAGGTATTCAAGCAGAGGTCATGTTCATAATCCTTGCTTTGATTTCCTTTCCAGGAGAAATATGGCATATAGATAGATAAACAAATAAATAACGAGCAGTCCTTTGTTCTGAAGTAGTCTTCCCCTGCAAAGGGACATTATCTGTAGCTGACATTCTCTGAAACTAGGAGCACTTCAACCTCCACTTCTGACACTGTACTAGAGCTCCACACATTTTGGTTGGAGAAGCTACAGATTTTTCTCCTTAATACCCCTGGTGTACATCCCTCTGCTGATCCAAACCTGCACTTCCATGCTGTACTTTTTGTATTTTCAAAGTGGACTACTCCAGCGGGGGCCTGATAGGAATTGTCCTCATGAATACTTTTCATGGGAGCACAAATTGTCCTAGCTAGAATCCATATAACTGTGGATGGCCCACAGGCAACCAAAACTATGCAGAGTATTAGAGGAGACCAATGCTACAGCATATGGTATATCTGATGCTTTGAAACAGTGGGTCTGATCCCATAAATGTGATTCCTGCAGATGTCCTCTTGGTCATAATTAACTTCCCTCAGGGGGAGCTCATCACTAAGAATAAGTGATACTAATACCTCAATGACTGCACCATTAAATGATGTCTTTCATGTGCTAAACAGACATTACAGATCAAACCTTGCAGAAAATATTTTCATATAACATCATATCTCTTTAAATACCATATTCAGTGAAGAACGTTCATGTGTTCAGTTGTGATCAAGTAATATACATTCCTGTATTTTGTAAGGTTTGTTTATTTACTCTTGCCTGGTTGAAGCATATGTTTGGTTTATTTGGTTTTTAAATGAAGGGTTTTGAAATCAGTAAATGATGCAACATGGGCTTTTTTAATGTTCAGCTGGAAAAGTTATCACAGGATATTCATTTCATACAAATGGAATGTACTTTTCTGATTAGAATGCCCAGTCTACATATTTAATCATATGACTTTTTCCACAATGGGAGCATATAGGTGCAACATACTTTTTTCCACACCTACAAAATGAAAAGGGAAGATTACATGACATCCTTGTTTAGGAGCATTATGAATAATATGTCAGTACCTTTGAGACTAACTGTGGGAAAGATACTGTTGTATCATAGGTTTTCATAGACTGCTCTGAGGAAGTAGATCAAGGCTTGGAGCAGATGGGTGCGAAAGAACAGCCCAAGTCCACTCTAGCCGCAAACAGGTAAGGGTCCTGCTGACCACATGGCCAGCTCTCAAAATGGGCTACATGCACAGGGCCCAACCCACACTACCAGGAGCTACATTATCCCAGCTTCTTTTTGCTCGAGTCCAAAGGACTCAAGTGTGGCTTTGGCTCAGCTTCCAGCAATGTTGGAAGTGTGCGTCGTTTGAATGCCACATCTCCAAAACAGCCAAAAGCTGCTAAATTTGGCCCATCTGTTCTGGGCCATAGTCTACAAAAGCTTATGTATCCCTCTGCATACAGTCTTCATGAGAGTAACACATGAAGGGCCTGGGGTAGACACTCCTACCACGAAATAAGCTTCCACTTTTTATAAAGCATGCCTATATTGAACCTACTGTTCCATGACAAAGACAGGCAACTTATAAGAATGTTACAGTTGTTACATTTAGACATCACACTAAAACAACATGAACCAGAATGGTCAAATCCTGAGTTTAATTGTCCCTTCCTCTGGTATGACCAAAAGGAGGAATCAAGAATTTTTCACTTCTGCTTTCTATTAATCATATCATTTTGATGAAACCCTAAACTGTGATCAGTGTTAACTATGGCTTGTTTAAACAAACCATCTCCATAATCCTTCAAGTGTGTGTTATAGTTTACAATGAACATACTTGGATTTAATTTTTATGTTAGCCATAGTTGTTGATCGGATGACACAAGATTTAAGTAAAAACATTTAGATTTTTTTTTAAAAAGAAAGAAAAGCTGTCAGATTATTTTTCCTCCTGGATGAACAGAATGAGAGACGGAGAAGGAGCAAGGAGCTCAGCAGATACTTAGGTTTGTTTACAGTGTACCAAATGTTGCAACACAGTTTAGTATGATGCCCAAATGAAGTCAGTTTGGAAGGAGAATGAGAGGGAAGAAAGGAGGGAGAGACAAACAGACAGACAGACAGACCATTCTCTTATACATTACAGGAACATTTGACCTTACAGGCATCTGTGTGATCCCAGAATACGGTATGAAAGTGATCCACCAACTCCACAGTGAGGATAAGAAGAAGGTTATGCAGGGATAATAGCCTACAATGAGTTGAAACTCTCAGTTACCCTTTACAAAAGGCACTGTCATCCCTGATGGAGTCCAAGAAACTTGTTAAAATAGCCCTGAGAGTGCAGTACGAATAATCGTAATAATGTCTTAATAAATAAATTAGTTTAAAATTGAGAATTTTGTTAGTTGTTATGCTATTTGTCTTTTTTAAATCAATATGTTGTTCATAAGAGGAGGTTTGTGTTATGTAGGGCCTTTCCATAATTATAAATGTGTACAGATAATTCAACTATGGTTTCAAGAGGAGCAGAAGTAAAAACAGTTTCCCAAGTGTTGTGGTGCAAGGGTGGGGGGAAAGTTTGCTCTTTTCCAAGTTTCTGACACACTTGGGGAGTAAATCCTCAGAGAATTTGCAGTGCTGGTGGGTTCCCACTTTAAAGAACTTCTCATAGCTGAGGGTGGTGTTCCCCCTTTGAAGAATGCTGCATTTTTAAAGATATCTTCCTTTGAAGATATGAATATCTGTGGGGTTTCCCTCCAAAATTCTCATTGTTGGAGAAGAGACCTCTGTCGAAGGTATTTATCAGGTTAGAATAAAAAAGCCTGGGAACACTTCTTTACCCCTCAGAGAGCTGTCTTCTTTTTGATGTTATTTAGATGGATTGAGCAGATCAGATTCTGAGGGAATGCTCATAGCTAGAAAATATGGCACATCTAAACTTTGTGGTCATAGACTACCGCAACTGAGCTGCGGGGGGGGGGGGGGACAGAAAGAGCTGGGGAGGGAGAGAAACCTCACCTGTAGGAGGTATAATCATCTTCAAGACCAAAGTTAATTTATTTCATTTGCATGTGTGGGGGTAAGGAAACAAACTTCTGTATGTCCCTCGAAGTCAGATCTGCTCAATATAAATATCTTCAAAAAGAATATAGTCATCTCAAGGGTGTATAATTTCCCCAGGCTTTTTCAAGCTAACCTGACACATACTTCCAACACAGGACTCTTTTCTAACTACAACAATCCTCACCAATAGGGAAGGGTTGTAGCTCAGTGATAGAGTACATGTGCTACATATTGAAGCTACCAGTTTCATTCTCTAGTGTCTCGGGGTAAGACCTAGGATGGGTGGGGAAAACCTCCAATCGACTGGCAAATTGCTGCCAGTCCGTGCAGAATGACAATACTGTTCAGTAGTGGGATCAGTATGGATCTGAATCAGGGTAAGGCAGCTTCTTTCGCTCCTGTGTGATTTGTTTTCTTATTCACATTTGACTTAGCAGCATGGAAATTTGACATTTACAAATATATATGATGATATATTTATAATAAACAGTTAAACCTTTGCATAGATTACACTAAATGAGAGACACATCTGACAAAGTAATGCCAGATTCTGCTAAATTCCCATTTAGTCTGTTGTAATGCATTTTACATGGGGTGACCTATATAAAATGATCATGAAATTACAGATAAAATACATAGGGCCAAAGGATCATCAACTGAAGTGGAACGTTTTGCTCATACTATGCCAGTGCTTTACCAGATCCACTTGCCTCGGTCCATTTAAGGTAGAAGTGAGCCATGTTTGGACCTGGAGTCACATGCAGCCCTCATACACAGCTAAACATTAAGATCCTCTTCAGAGACCCTGCTCAGATGCTCCTGCCAAGTCAAATTAAACTAAATCAGATCAGTGAGTTGCAACTGTCATCATAAACGTTATGATAGAAATGTCAATCCCTTACTGTGACTTCTTTCCCACACCATGAGAAATGCACAAGGTAAAAGTTTCATTTTCTTCCAGGTATGGATTTTGCAAATTTTGGTAAATTCTGGTTAAAAATGACCTGATATAAAGTTCTCACATGTTCCCCTTGGTGATGTTATGGAAAGCTGTGTTACACATTTAGGCTGGTCATGTGTGTGCTTCTGACTCCAGCCTGAGCAGAATTCTGACAGGAAAAGTATCACATGTGCGTCATGTACATGCTAGCAGTACAGTGGAGAAATTACCTGTGAGAAAGATGTTTTGGTGACAATCCATAATGTATCTAAGAAATTATTCACTTAAACAGTGAACAAGGGTGGAGATCCCACCATAGCACTACTTTTCTGTGGTTGTTGGAATGTGTGTTCCTGTGAGGCAAGAGGTTGTGTTGATGGCAGCAGTGCTGATGGTAGAGTTTTTCATGTCAGACAAGCTTTTGCTAAGGAGACAGGCCAAATGTGCCAAACAACTTCTGGGTAGTAACTGCAGTGGGGGTGAGGTAACACTGGTGGAGGATCTCTCAGAGATAATAGCAGTGGCATCATTATCTCTCAGAGATAATAGCACTGCCCAGGCAGAAGAAAGCAGTGGTAAATCACTTCTGAACCCTGCTACCTTGAAAACCTTATGATAAAGAGTCCAAAATGAAACAAAAGATAGTGCCAGAAGATGAGATTCCCAGGTCAGAAGCCACTCAGTGAACCACTGGGGAAAAGAAGAGACCAAGTATGAGTAGCACTGTGGCAAATCCTCGAAATAAATAATAAATCATTAAAGGAAAGTCTGAAGCTGCACAACACATATTATGGGAACATGAAATGTAAGAAAATGAATCAAGGGAAGCTAAACATAGCAAAACAAAAAAATGGAGCATTCAAACATTGCAATACTTGGGGTGAAAAAGCTAAAGTAGACAGGAATGGGACATCTTGAGTCATATAATTATATAATGTTTTACTCAGGAAATGAAAATCAAAGAAGAAAGAAGCCATTAATACTGAGGAGAGATGTAGTAAAAGCATTTAAAGGATATAATGCAAAGTCTGACTAATATCAATAAAATTTCAAGGAAACCCCATCAGTATAATCCACATTTATATTCAAATCACAGAGGCAGAAAAGGAAGAAACTGAAAGATTCAATGCTGGAGTCCAGGAGGAAACTGATCACACAACAAAACAGGACATGTTGGTTTTCATATGTAATTGGAATAGAAAAGTAGGAAACAGTGCAAATACTGTGCGAGATATTGTCCTAGAATGAAGAAATGAAGCAGGAGAGCAACTGATTAAATTTGCTGAAGCCTACAGTTTGTTCATCAGAAACACATTCTTTAGGCAACCCAAGTGGTGACTGTATGTAGAGAGATCTTGTAGCACCTTTGAGACTAACTGAAAGAAAGAAGCTGGCAGTATGAGCTTTCATAGACTTCAGTCTACTTCCTCATTTACATTTGTGGTTTTTTATAAAAAAAAAAATTATTGTGCAATTTTAAAGAAAATAAATCAACAAATATTCATCATCATAATTCCCATCACCAGTCATCATAAATTAATTCTTATCATCTACAATAATCAATTTTACTTCTCCATATTCTATTAGGATCAACTCCATCCTTGTCTAAATATCTCCTTCTCCTAATCTAATCCCTTCCCCCTCTCTCATCTAACCTATCTCACCTTTCCTTGCTTCCTCCTTCTCACTTCCTTTCCTCCATTACATCCTCCTCTCTTCCATCCATACTTCCTCCATTATCTATCTATCTATCTATCTATCTATCTATCTATCTAGCTATCTATCTATCTCCTCTCCTTGTTCTATCTCTTCTCCTACCTAATTCCTTTCCTCTTACCTTCTCTCTTCTTCTCTCCTCATCTCCATCACCTCATCACACTCTTCCATCCTCTCATCTCCCATCTTCACTTAGTTTCACCTTCTTCTACCTACTTATCCTTCTCAAAAACCTTACTATATTACATTCTCTCCTCTTACTTCTTCTTCTGCCAATACCATTCACACGATGATTTCCTTCCTCCCCATTAAATTGATCACTATATAATCTCTTTTTCTTAAGATCTCTATTTCTAGGTCATCAACTTTACTACCTTTCCCTATCATTTCATTTTTTTATCTTACTCCTTACTATTTATTCTATCCTTTTTTTTCCTATTCTACTTATTCTAATCATATGCATTTGTATGTAGATCTCTCTACATAATGATTCCACAGAATCAGTGCATGGCTATATCTTTGAATTCTACCAAGTAGGGGCTGTACAAATGTACATCACCTGACTGTACAAATGGACATCACTTGACAGACAATATAGAAATCAGATATGCTACATCAGATAGACTACAACTGGAAGCAGAAGATGAAAAATCTCCATTCTCTCTGCAAAAACAAGACCAGGAGCAGATTATGGCACAGACCATGAACTGATAATATCAAAAATTAGAACAAAGATAAAGAAGAATGCTAAATTAACCATAGTCCCAAAACACAACCTGAAGAACATCTCTGTATAATTTTAAAAATAATATAGAACTAGATTTGCACTATGAAACCTAACTTATTGGAGGCAGAAAAACTCTGTATTGAAGCCAGGGACATTGTAAAAGAAGAATGCAAAAATGCACTATCTCAGCCAAAAAGGATGAGAAGACTCAGTGGATGACAAATGAAATTCTTCAAGCAATTAAGGACAGATGAGAAGCAAAAGTATAAAGCGACAGAAATACAAGTTGTAATGTGACTAAGTTCCATTATATTTCTAGTGTAGAGAAGAAAATATAATCAGATTTAGAACCATACACACAATTTTTAAAACACATTGAATTCAGCCAATATTAACCTACTGGGCATACTGAATGTTTACAAAATCAAGAATACAGAAACAAGCTTTTTCTGAAAATAATGCCATGATCAATATCTTCCACTGCAATAAAAATCCTCATGGGCTTAAAACTTTATTTTCTTGTAGATGGTATAAGAAGCCCTAGGGAGGAACCCTGAGGTTGAAATACAGCCATAGAAACAAACATTGTGTTCTAGTAAGATAGCTCCTGTTAAAGACATTAAAACACAGAATGGGGAAAAGGCTTCTGAAAAGTAATACATTTAGGATTCTCTGAAAAGTCATAGTCTTCAAGAACCTATGCAATCTAAAATGTTTCCAATTTTTAAAATTATACTTGTTTATATGCATGGACAAGGGAGCACACAGAAAACATGCAATGGAGATACGTATTATAACAGAGGGTTATAGATGGACAGCCCATGATATTTTGCTACCTGAGGTAAAGGGCATTCTCAATTTTTGTGCACATTAGCCGTTTGGATTTTCACCACTGGTAATGGATCAATATCCTCCACAGCACTTTCTAGCAGCAACCCAGCATGGGGATATAAGCATGCTCAGGCATTCACTGTCCTACCATCCACCAGCCTTTGCTCCCAATTACCCCATCTGTTGTCTTGAGACAGCCACCCAATTCTAACAAATGGTAGGGCTGGACCAAGATACAGAACCTCTTTTTCACATAATTGAACAGTCTTCCAAATGGAAAACAGTTGAGATTTGTCATGACAGTCAACTACATAAGTCTTAAAGTTATATCCCCAAGAAGTGAGGTTTCTGGCACTGATGTACTTCTGGCCTTGTATATCTCTGTTGCTGGCTTTGTTGCACATCTATCCAGGCACACTCCTTAGTAGGGATCCCTCCGTTGATCACTGGAAATTTCTGACCTAGTTGTTGCCCTCTGCCATTTATATGTGTTCACATGCCTTGTCCCTTGGGCCCAGAGGAGAGCAATAGCAAAGTATAATGAAGTAGCTATCGCTGCCAGCTCACTCCCTTCTCTCTAGGCAGCAATGAGGACTGGGTCAGAGGGAACATAAAAATATGTGAAGAATTGCTAGGAAGGAGATGAGCTTGCAGAATCTTTCCCATGCCAACAACCACACACCAAAGCTGCAACCCATGCTGACTTTTCCCTTCGCACAATGCTTACATGATTATGAGCACCTATACCTACTCTATTATTGTTTTGCTATTAAAAATAATTGGTTTCTTATACATTTGCTTTCTTTAAAAACAAATTTATTATATGCTGTGGGGGTCACAGAGGCTCTTTGTGTGCATATATTCTTTTAAATTGGGGTGTAGGCAGGTTTTTTTCTTGTGCTTCTGTCCCCAAACCTCCCTACCAGGCAACTGTCAAGCTCTGGGAGGACTGCTGTTGTTTCTCACTGGTGAGGAGTGCGAGCAGGAAATTCAGACCATGAAGACATGGCTGCTCCAGGCTCCCAGGGGAAGTAAAAGGAGGCTGCACTCTGTCCACGATTGTTTCTTTCCCACCACCACCACCACCACCACCAAACTCAATCCAGATTCTATTTCATGGTCTAAAATATCTCTGCACTGCAGGCTGCTGAAATGTGTGGGAAGTTGTGCTCTGAAGTAGGATCCAGCCACTCATAGAATCATAGAATCATAGATCATAGAGTTGGAAGAGACCACAAGGGCCATCCAGTCCAACCCCCTGCCATGCAGGAACTCCCAATCAAAGCATCCCTGACAGATGGCCTTCCAGCCTCTGCTTAAAGACCTCCAAGGAAGAAGACTCCATTAGTCTCCGAGGGAGTGTGTTCCACTGTCAAACAGCCCTTACTGTCAGGAAGTTCCTCCTAATGTTGAGGTGGAATCTCTTTTCCTGGAGCTTGCACCCATTGTTCCGGGTCCTAGTTTCTGGGGTGGCAGAAAACAAGCTTGTTCCCTCCTCAATATGACATCCCTTTAAATATTTAAACAAGGCTATCATATCACCTCTTAACCTTCTCTTCTCCAGGTGAAACATCCCCAGCTCCCTAAGTCGTTCCTCATAGGGTTTGTTTTCCAGACCCTTCACCATTTTAGTTGCCCTCCTCTGGACATGCTCTAGTTTTTCAACATCCTTTTTGAATTGTGGTGCCCAGAACTGGACACAGTATTCCAGGTGAGGCCTGACCAAAGCAGAATAGAGTGGCACTATTACTTCTCTTGATCTAGACACTATACTTCTATTGATACAGCCTAAAATTGCATTGGCCTTTTTAGCTGCTGCATCACACTGTTGACTCATGTTCAACTTGTGGTCTACTTGGACTCCTAACACAGATGTTGCCCAAAAAGTATGACAGAGTATGATAAACAGGTAAACATTACTGGGCTGAGCACTGAATATTATTACCTCCCCTCTGCCCCATGACCATAGCTTTTTAGACAACCATGCATTCATCTCTTACATGTTATCACCAGGGCCTATTTGAGATCTAAATTCCAGCATTACCTATGCACATTCCCTGAGGGCCAATCTACAAGTTATGTGAATATAGTAGTATAAAATGTAGTGTGCCAACTACTAAAGGATTCATTCCCCCCCCCATCCATGTCACGTGATGAGCAAATGCATGATAGTAGATTCCATTTGGACAGTAGAGGAGAGAGATAGGTTACCATCCCTGCATGTTGCATTCCCGCTAAGGATTACATGTACCTATAATTAACTGTGGAAAAAGAAGCTAAATAGTGCATTCTACCAATTCAGTGCATATCTAGTATGGTCTGCAGTCCCTTTCTAGATGTGCTTGATCTGGGCATGCACATCATTAGATCTATTTACAATTCATATGTGTATTTTAATTAACTGAAGAGATGTTCTGTTCATGTTGGCACTGTAGACCAATGTTTCTCTTTCTGTACCTCTACAGCATATTCAGTTCCACACATGGAATCAAGCTACATAGTCTCAGGAATGGTCTTAACATCCCATCCATAGACATACAATGTTTTTGAGAAGGAAATAGAGAAGATCTACATGAAAGCAATACCTCCATTGGAATTTTGTGGAGTTTATTTTCATGTGCATGTGTGTGAGGGGGAGAGGAGGGAGAGGGAGACAGACAGACAAAGAGACCTACACTTTTGAAGCTGTAGACTCCTCTTTCTTTAGGAGCTTTGAAAATTTGTCCAACACACTCCCACAAAAAATATCTCTTTATCTTCTTGTATCAATGTATGGAATATGAAGTAGCTTCCACTAATACTACTTTTGGCTTAGCACTGCAAAAACTACTGTTCTACAGCAGAAATTGCATGCCACCTTCCAGTACTGCCAATGCTGCCCAAGAGCATTGAATCATGACAGATCAGGGAAGGTGGGTCTGCATATGTGAGCCCTGTAACATGCAGTTAATATTGGTTGATAAAGCTGTGCAGAGATAATTAAGAAAGCATGCCAGATAAAGCAAGGTTTGAGGGCTTTTCATAAGATAAGAATGAACAACCGTAACTAGCTAACCCTAATGCCAGTGAACTTCCATTCTCTCTCCAAACATCACTGATTCAGGTTGCCCAGGCAGTCTCATATATGCTTCATGCATAATGATTCTTTCCCTCCACCCCCTACCTGGGCAGTTTTGCCTTTTTGACTAGTTACTGTTACCACCATTTAATAAGGCAGCTTTGCTTGGCTTTCTAATCGAAAACTTGCTTTTATCTTTCTTCATAAAAGAATTGAAATGGCTTCTTTCAGGTTTCTGTAGCCTCTGGGGAGATAAGGACCCTGCGGTTAACAGGATGAGAGATTTTTGTTTAGAAATTTTTATTTAGACAATGAAAAATGACCTCTGTAAACTCAAAGCTATCTTATTTTGGGGCTTTAGGCTTCTGGCAGATAAATCAATTGGGCCCTTGGGACAGCAAAGGAAAAACCTTTGCAGTAACTATGTCAGGGCAACGCAATAGATTTGTTGTGAGGCTACAGTGGTGCTGAAGGTAGAATGCACTTAAAAATAAATATCATTTTATTTTCTATTAAATATTCAGGATTTGGGTACTAAGCCTTTTCAATGACTGCAAATAAATATTTTGTTTTTGTGATACAAAGGAAGGGAAGGATATGAGCATCTCTGTGTGGGAGAGAAAGAGAAAAAGAGAACCCATACCTAAACACAATTTCTTAGAAAAAGTCCCATTGATTTATTTGGGACTTCCTAATAAGTGTGCATAGGATTATAGACTGTATGTGAGCAATCTTAGAAATAAAAAAATATAGGTACATACATGAACACACAAATAGTTAGCCATAAAGCAATGGGGCCTATATATGCACTTAACTGGAAGGAAATCCTATTGAAATCAATGGGGGTTATTTCCAAATACATGTGAGCTATTGAACATTTACTTTGTTTGTTGCTCTTTTGATTGAAAAACACCTCTGATGCTCTTTCCTTTTTTTTTGTCTATGTGGGAGAATAAATACAAGCTTTAGAAATTGCTCATTTCTCCGCAAATGATTTTAATTGTGGACCTAACTAGTACTGTGACTGTCTAAAGTATGCTTTAGCAGGATACCACAATTTTCACACCTGTATGTAAGCTTAAGAAGCTTTGTGACTCCTCACAGCATGAATTTACATAGCATGTTTGCTCTTGGGGAGAAAAAAACTATTGTACTGTGATGTGTGCTTTCTACTGGCATTGTGTAGATGTAGAGGCAAAGTGAAAAGTTATACAGGAATACACTAAAAATTTGAATTGGAAGCAAATGAGAAAAGGATTGATGTATAGTTGTTAAGGATTTTGGCTTCTGAGGAACAATACAGTTTGTTTTTAAAAAACCCAGCAATGACTTACTTAATTGAAATGAATATTAAAATAGCAGCATTACCATGTAAATCAGTAATAAAAAAAAAAACAGACAATTAAAAAGCATACCGGTGTTTTATTTGGTTACTTGTTTTGTTTTGTTTTTTGCCTTGTTCAACATCTCTGTGAGCCCATGTAGAGGTGGCCAAATCATAAAAGAGACTGTGCCTAATATAAAGCAGTTCCCTTAAAACCCAGAGCCAACCCACAACATGTTGCAGCTAGAGATATAAGACAAAATTGTTACTTCCTCATTCCATAAATAAAAGCTGATGAGATGGAAAGCTGAATTTTATATTAATACAGATAACAAAACAAAGGGGGGGGGGGTTGCAGACTGCCAGAAATAGTGCAAATTGAGTCCACTTTTAGGGTTAGGGAATCATGGGAACTGTATTTTATTGTGGCACCAGAGCTCTCTGACAGAGAAAGCTCAATGTTTCAGAAAAAAACCCAATTCCCATGATTCCCTAGCACTAACCCTAACCCTAAAAGTGGACCCAATTTGCACTATTTCTGGCAGTCTGCAACCCCCCAGTGTCTTCCACTGAATCTAAACACAGCAGAGTAGCATGAGAAAGTGAAAACAGACATGTTCCTCAAAATATGCTACCTCATGCTTGATTCTGCTTCATGGTGGACCCAGCCCAGCTGGCATGAAGTACACTTCTGTTACTCAGAAGTAATACAGGAGGATAGATCAGCCTCACCAAAGGGGTTCAAGAGACAATGGCTAACTCAACACCATGTAGAAATGCAGCTGTTGGGTTGTTGGTCTTGAGTGCTGCTACCCATCCAGCCCAGTGGTTCTGCTGTTACCTCACACCATCCTCTGCTGCCAACTCAAACTACCCACCAACATGGATGCCAAATTTCCCCTTTTCCCTTGACTTCCTTGGTTATGGCTCAGTGGAGAAACCTCCTGCACAGAGCATAGGCTTTCGAAAGTTGTGATTTCTAAAAAATCAGATATTCAGTTTCTCCCATGCAATTTGATATTGTCTACAATGAGTCTACATGCATTTAGCATGCTCCCTGTTTCACAAGTTCAATTCACACATATGGAGGGCAGTGGGGCCAAGCATGGGAGATGTGACTGATGTAATAAGGGCAGGAAATGTGGTTTCACTCTTCTGTCCTATGAATCTAATTAGATGAGAGAAATGAATGTTTGACTAAGAATATTGAAATACATGTTTGGCCAGATCTTGAAGAAAACCATTTTAAAGCTAATATATTAACATTAAGATTAAGTTATTAATTAACTTATTAATGTTAATGGTTTTAGTGAAAATTATAAAACTAATTTTTATTGTAATCATTACTAATGTTGGTGGCACATTATACAGGCAGCTCATGTATTACATGAGGGATCCATTCCAGGACTCATCACGTAATATGATTTTCACATAAAATCTGGAACCTTATTTCTCTTAGATGAAATAAAAGATGAAGTGTTCTCTCTAGGCATTTTAGGTCCTCCAACATGATTCTATAACATTCCTCCACCAGAGATTGACCACAGAGTTGTGCTGGAGAACCTATAAATGACTAAAGAAGTATTCTATCTAAGAATCTCTAGGTCCTCCAGTCTGGCTGCATGCATGTACTGTGCTGGAGGACTTAGAAAATGCCTAGAGAGAACTCCTCCCCCCCCCCCACACACACACACATGAAAGTGTACCCAAGTTATACAAACTCATGTAATATACAGACTGCCTGTATTTAAATTTTAAATATAATTTAAATTATTAAAAGTGGACAAAAATGGCATCATCCTCCCCAAGCAAAAGTAATGAATTATAACAACATGTAACACTGTCAGCCATATTAGTAATGATGTTGAAAATAACATCCCTTAGAATCTTTTTTAAAGATATCATTTTTAAAATTCTAACATCAAAAGTTCCTTTTTTATTAACCTCCATGACTCAAACTCAGGTTGGCAATAAAACTTCCCATTAAAGCATTAAGTGATTTGAAGGGCAGGAAAGCTTTTGTTCTCTGGCAAAATCTGAGAAATTTCAAGAGCTAACCATAAGTGATTAAATCTGGCTAGCAGAATTTCTCAGAAAATTGGATAGTAATGGCAATTATATTTCACTTCCATCCAAATGTGGATCTGGAAGCAGGGAGGGATGAGATTCTTCAACCAAAACAATAGGAATAATTATTAGAGAGGTTTCAGTGAGTCAAAGGAAGAAATATCAGAGGAATTGTGAACATCCCTACCTCTAAAGGGACAAAGAGTCTTAAACTAATGTATATACATCCTTAAATGATATATGCATTTCTAGACCACTGTTAATTCAAGGAATTCTATAACAGGATTTGGCTTTTCATAAGGCTTGTACACCAGGAGTGAACAACTGTGGCACTAACCACCATGCCACAGGTGAATGATCATGACAGTAGCAATCCAATATCTGAAAAGCCTTTGCTCAAAGATAGGATAAAATTAGCCTGCAAAGGATAGCATTCAAAAAAAATTAAAGGATGTTTGTTTTCCCAAGACACTAGAGTCTGAGGTTCCTTTTAAATAACAGCATGCTTCTTATAATATTGAGAAGGCATATAGCTTTCCCAGTATGTATGTTAAATGTATGCACTGTGTGCATTAAATTGATTACTTTATGTTGACTATCGATATGTAGCAGTAACCCCCCCCCCCATCAACATCTTGCTTTTCTTTGCAATATTATATTTGTCTGCAGTGGGCCCACATGCTGGTTCATGCCCACATAACTCATCCTTTAGTCACAGACTGATGTGACATGGGGTAATAGAAAGTGATACATTGCTTGAATTTAAAGGAACATGGACTATTTCTGGATCTGCCGTGCAGTATGAGATCTGTATCACATTTGAAACAAAGCTAGCCAAGCAAACAGAGCACTAAGATATCTACGGTATCCATTAATCAGTATATAGTATATTTTCTTTTACCATCTACTTCTATTTGGTCTGTGAAATTTGAAGCTAAGCCACACATCCAAGGGAACTCTGACGTCTATTTCGAGTCCTCTTCACTACATGGGTCTTTCATAGAATATTTGGGGATCCATCTTTTTCTCAACTAAAATGATTCCACGTTGACCTTTAAACTATATGTCAGTTACTATACACATAATAGAGAAAAATGTTCTTTTTACATGATTTACTTTCTTCATGGGTTGTAATTTGCAATCTGAGAGATGTGCCATATTCCAAATATAGTTGGGTGGACTTTGAGTAAGTCAACAACAATTCTATTTTGGAGTACAAATCAGCTCATTTCCCCCCTAATTATCATATTTGAATTGAAATAAAGAGGCTATAAAAGATTATCCTATAATATGTGGGTTAGCAAGTGGACAAAACAGAAGTTTGCAGTGTATCACTATACTCTTTTTTTTTAAAGTAAATCTGACTTAATTTTTGCTGCTATCTTGCTATGTTTGTTTTAAAACTTTCCATTACAGATTTCTAAAACAGATGATACAAATTGACTAAGGGCCTTTGCACACTGCCAGAAATAATGCAGCTTGAGACCACTTTAACTGCCCTGGCTCAGTGCTAGGGAATCATGGGAACTGTATTTTTTTCTGAGACATTGAGCCCTCTATGTCAGAGAGCTCTGGTGCCACAATAAACTACAGTTCCCATGATTCCCTAGCACTGAGCCAGGACAGTTAAAGTGGACTCAAGCTGCATTATTTCTGGCAGTCTGCAAAGGCCCTAACTTTTTTAAAAAGACTGAAATAGAAAGTAATTAACAACACACAAAATCACTCCAAAACTATACCTTATTAAAGCAACGACTGAAACAAAAATCAAAGCAAAGTTCAGAAAAAACATATATTATATTTCTGAAAAACAAAAAAGAATCAAACCTATTAGAGTCAATGGACTTCATAAACAATAAAATTATCTTAGGGAAAAACCAAAATTGTGTTCCATATCATTGGCACCACAAATAAAAAACTCTTCTTCCCAGCAGGTAATCTGCAAACTTTAACCAGCAAACAAAAGTAGAACAGTATCTCAGGCAGATCAGACAGCACAAGAGTGGTCATCTATAAAAATATAATTATTAAGATTGTTCAGGCCACAAATTATTTAGGCCTTTAAAGTTAAAAAGTGAACAAGATTACGTAGGTGTTGTACAGCTCATCTTCATGAAGAGTGGCCATTATTCAAAAATATGTGCAAATGACACTGCTGTTGATTCAATACTGAAAATAAGTTTTGTGAACTTCAACAGTGCTTCTATTTGAGTAGAAGTATTTGGTGATAGGATTATAATGATAGATTATGGCTTGAAACAGACGGGCAGGAAAGAATGGCTTCTGGCAGCGTTGGAGGTGGAGAATACAGTCAATGCATGCCCCTAGAGTGGCCAAAAGCCATGATGACAACATGCCCACCTGGGAAAAGCTGTCCCAAAAAGGAGTGGCAAAAAGTTGCTCTTTGCCAGTGGCCCATTCAGGGTCATGGCAGCAGGCAGCTTTGGGACTGCAGCATTCAGTCGCCATGATCCCAGGCCAATTGGGGGTGACCAGGGTTAGGACAGCTAGAGGCTGCTCCAAGCTGCCCATCTGCTTCACCCTATGACAGTTGAAATAATGCATTTGTAAGGAAACCACAGCATATATCCAATAACCTATAACAGTCATGTCTGAACAAAAGAAGAAAGCAGGAAAAAGTATTACAAGAGGTGAAATTTTCAGGCAGAGAAGAAGAGAGCTTATTGAATTGTGAGAATCAAAATTATGCAAGAGAAACATTGCATCTCTGTTGCTGGCAATGCACAAACTTTGGGGGTAAAAGCAAAGAATTGCTATGGGCTATTTCACCTTCCATTTGATTTGAGCCACACCTCATAGATAAACAAGGTATATCCACAGAGAATATGAACATCAAGATAGTGCAGCAAAGTAATACTGCACAAATCAAAACTATGATCAATTTTCTAAATTTTCTATTTGATATGAAAGCCAATGAATTTTAGACAATTCTGCAAAACCAAGCTTTTTTTGAGGTGAATTTCTAATTTTAAATACTGTCGAGATTTTGGGTTATGTGGCTGACATATGATCTGAAAACAAATACCCTTCCTGTCACTGGCAATCAGTCTGGGTCCAATAAGGTAACAGTATCTCAAAAATATATACAGAGGGCTCAGTTTAACTATAGCCACTGTTAACTCTCCAGGGAGATTGACAGCCCTCAAGATAAGCTGATAAAGGTAGTGACATATAGACTTTACTCTCATATCACTTTGATTGCCCATTTGTCAGTTGACAAGTATTTAATGAAAATGAAAATGGATGGCATCCATCATCATGCAATCAGAATTCAACCCACCCACTCCGAGTAGCTGCATCCTAACCAACTATATTTGTTTAATAATTTTTTTACACGTGAATGTAATAAAATTAATTTTAAAAATAGTAAATTGATAAAACTGGGATAAAGTAATATTTTTGCCCATTGCGAACTGAACAACATAAAGAGTGAAAAATTGAAGCATTTCAGAACTTGTTAAATTACAAATCCCACCCTAAGCCAAACTCTGACCAGCCAGCTTGTGTCATGATTGTAGTAATAATTAGTAGTAATAATTAATCAATATTTGGAAGATTATTCATTCTCCTTCCCTGGACCTCCAATTTCTGGAGGCTTAAAATCCATATCTTTGGCTTCTCTCTCTGAGCTGTTGTTAACATACATGATGTAGACACAAAGCTGAAAAAACACTTTTGATTTCATTGTTATATGACAAAAGGTTCTTCTCACCAAACAGGCAAATTTCAAGGAGGAAACTAAAACATATGATAATGTGGCTCAGTTCTGTATTAGTGAAGACACAGAGATCTATGCACCTGAACACATTCTCAGCAATGGCTTCCTTAATAATGCCTGATGTCAGTATTTGTGAAGCTTAATTTCGAAGTGTGAAGGACAAGTATCACTGTTGAGCCAAGGTGAAGTATTAAAACAAAGTTGAAGTGCAACTGAGGATAGCTGTCTTAGTCATCTTAGATTCTTTTTCAAACGTAGAAATCAACAACATCAAAAAAATAAATGTAAAATGCAACACAACCTGTTGTGAAAAGGAGCTTTAAAAATTGAATTATGAGAGAAATACACATTAAGGAATGAAGTCAACCGAATATATATCTCAAAGCAAATAGTCTTCTTCAACACGCAGATGCCCCCAAGAATTAATAATGGGCTAGTTTTTCAAATCCTAAAATCCAAAAAGGTGTTGAAGAAACCAATGATTGTAGTCAGAAAGACAAAGTGGAAAACTCTTGAAGACTGTCAGTTCAGTATGCAGAAATGTGGTGTCTTACAGTAGTAGTGACACAGTACTACTCTACTTTAGTGATATACAGTAGTGTCATGGAGGCAGGCTGAAGAAATACTTCAAAAGAGAGACAGGAAAAGGAATAGTCATGCATTTATCCCACAAATCCAGTTTTCTCAGTGGTGGAACAGAAAAATATTATTCTTAGTATTTTTAACATTTACGCTTGGTATTCAATATTTCAGTTATGGATTCTTAACCTAGAGTTAACCTAGAGTCATGGATTTGTAGCTGATCAATATCGAGTAAGACTCTGGGGGGATGCAGATGGGTGGCCCTGGGCCACCTCAGGAAATGGAGGATCGGAGCCGAGGCTGCTGGACGCATTGGCCCCAATCCTCCTTTTTACCGGCCCGGAAAAGAGCAGCAAAATGCCGCTCCTTTCAGAGCCGGCAAAAGGGTGCCCTAAGAGCTGCCGTGCAGCTCTTTGGCACCCCTTCCGGTGCAGCGTGTCAAAAGGCTGCACCAGAAGGACATCCTGATGCCGAGCGCCATGCGTAATGGAGTGTGGCATCAGAACATCTTCAGGGAGGGGTTGAGGTAGCCGATATGCAGCTGCCCCTCCCCATCCCTGCCGCCAGGGTGGCCCAAAGGGCCTGTCTGTAGAGGCCCTATGTAGTCTTATTGTTAACCTAAACAAATGCCACCCCAGCATTTTAAAAAGACAGATGCTGGATCAAATAAAGGCAGACAGGTGTTTCCACCTCCTGCTGGTAAACAAGGCTGTGATCATCAAAAACAGGGTCCCTGCCACAAATTCTTGTCCTTCAGCCTTACTTACTGGTGGAAGGGGGAAGTAGAAACATACAGTGGACCCTCGTTATCCACTGGAGTTGCGTTCCAGGCCCCCCCATGAATACCAAAATCCATGGATGCTCAAGTCTCATTCAGTACAATGGCATAGTAAAATAGTGCCCATATATAAAATAGCAAAATCAATTTTTGCTCTTTGGAATATATATATATTCTTTTGAATATTTTCAATCCATGGATGGTTGAATCCATGGATAAAGAATCTGTGGATACAGAGGGCCAACTGTACTTCTTACACCATGATCACCAGTAGAATGGACCTCTTTTATTATATAATTTAAATAGAATAAATATAATTAACAATATGAAATACAAAAGCAATTTTTTCATATGCAAACACAAAAATCACAGTCGTGCTAGATCTCTTAGCCTACCATTTCATTGCATACTCACTGGAAGTAAGGCCCATTGAACTCAAACAGTTGGCTTGCACAACATTGTACTATATGGTTGCACTTCCTAATGCACATCAAAGGAAATATGTAGTTGGGTGCCTGTGGGTTAATTCTGAGTGGACATGTTTTAGGATTACACTGGTAGATTGTTCTTTGGTAAACAATTTAGCATTCATCATTGATATCAATGATTTCTCCTCCCAGCCATGTTTCAAAAAAGCCAATGGTTGAATCTGTTAAGGAATTCTGCTGCGATCCTAATTTATGGCTAGGAAATATTGGACATCAAATACTACTTAAGGTTTGCATGCTGATTTTTTCTCCCCAAGAGCCAAGGGCTGCTCTCCTCCTTAATATTTAGATCAATCCTATCCAGCAGCAAATACAGGTCCGACCTAGCAGAAATAGAAGATCACTTGTGCCACAGTTTGTTCTGCCCTCTTCTCCCACAGCATTCCCCTTTGTGTCTTGAAATTCCCTCTGTGTGGTCATGGCATCTTCTAGAATAGCAATGGACTGGGCCATGAACAGTGGAAGTGTGTGTGCGGGTGTGGGTGTGCATGCACACATGCAGGGACTCACACCCCAATGCCCATTGCTCTTATGCAGGTCTTACTTGTTTCAGGCAAAAATGTGCTAGGCAGATTCCCAATGAATTTTTCCCACTGCTGTGGAAGCTATGCCATGCTAAACTATGAAAATGTTAACAAAAATAAAACTTCTAGAGCAGAGCCTTAAAACTGCTGGATAGGCTTGTGTGTATTTATTTTGTCAGATTTCAAACAGAGGCACAAGGATTATATTTTTATTTTACTATGTATGGGGACTAGAGAACTCTTGATGCTGACAGAACACTTTGTGTATTATTTACCACCAACAAGGGAGAGTCTGTCAAACCAGAATTCACAAGAGCAGGAGCTGACTGAATTCATGGCATAGTGTGGGAAAATTACCTCAGCACAGTCTACATTGGTGATTGTTCCTTATGCTGACATTTCTGATGCCCTGAAAGTTGCTGTGTTCACATCCTCTGCGCCTAGTGTCAAAGAACACTCTCAATCTTCACATGCCAAGATGAGGAAAACCTACTGCAATGCCCAACAGACACAACTCCTGTCAAATATATTCATTTAACACCAGCAGCCTGGCTTGTGGAACTGGAGTCTTAAAGGGAGTGTTAGGAGGGGGAGAAAAGGCAAGCACTTTGGAACAAAAGACTCCACTGTCACTTTCCCAAGGACTGAATTTGTATTTATTTTATTTTCACAATGACCAGAGCAGGGTACATCATCATCATCATCATCATCATCATCATCAATGTTATTATTACATGACAACATGGTATTAAAATGCTGTATGACAGATGCTGAATAAATATATGTGTAGTCATTCATTGGATAAACGGCTTGTCTTTGCAAACAGACTGTTTTTGAGAAGATCAGTGTCATTTTGAGTTATCATCCAAGTGTTAATTTGCTACATTCAAGTTGTTATGCCTTACTGGCACAAGCAGAAGAGGTGAGATGTAGTTGTTTGAGTCAAAGCTTCTCAGTTCCCTCTCCTTGTATATTTTTAACCCCAACACATGCAATCATGTCCAGCAATAAAAGTTGAATATCTTTTAGGGTAAGGAACAGCCTGACCCATTTGCTGATGTAATCAAAGCAGAAGCTTCTGCCACAACAACTTAAAATGGCATGTATGCCCCTATCCAAGCCTCCTGTCATAAACTGCAAGAGCAAACTGCATTGGCTTTAGGGGGACAAACAACTCCATACGCCAGAAATAGCTGCACCCTTGACAAAAGAGTGTACAGTACTTCATTTTGTTCTTCCCAGCAAGAAAAGAATATTTTTTTAAAAAAATTATTTGTTCTTTTGGAAAAAGTGATGCTTATTCCATTTGAACTAAAGTATTTCATATGCATCCAAAACAGTGAGGAAACTTCAGCACCGACTCGCTTCTGATGGATTTACATACAGAAACAGTAACTAAACCAGCTAACAATTTCAAATTATTGTACTTCTATACCTTTCTGAAACAAATGCTTTGAAATGTATTCAGATAATTCTATTTTGTTGGGTTGACGATATAGCGTGATACAACCAATCTCACATTTAATCGATGCCCTGTGTTGGGTGGCACTGTGTGAATAGAAAATTGCTGTAAAATTGCTGCTGAGGTATTCATGTTGAGACAAAGGCCAGACACTGTATTGTGGATTGAAAGGCTGGCCACAACTTTAATGCTAATACCACAATCATGAATCATATACCTTCACGACAAAACATTTCCCAGGATACAATGCATATGTGAAATAAAGTTGAGGAATGCAGGGCTTGATGGTTCAGGACCAGCAAATGCTCTAAGAGGGATTGGAAGCCATATAGGTCAGTTAAACCTCTTGGCAGGGCTTTCCAAATTAGCTAATCAGTGTGCCGCATCTGAAATCTGGGCTGGTTGGTGGTGAGGTGACCTGCATCCACCCCAACTGCAACCCCCCCTTTTTTGTCCCTCTGTTCACCCCCCCCCCCGGGTCTTCAACCCCTCTCCATTTAACTCATGGTCAGTGTCTCCTCTTCCTTTCCATAGCCACCAGTTGTAACAAAGCAACAAGGTAATCAGAATGCACAAAAGTTCATTGAGAGTCACAAGCAGTGAAAGCAACTATAATGCTAAATGTGGGGAAGCTTAGTAATAATTACAATGACAAAGTGTGACAACAAATAATAAAGTTTGAGCAGCAATAACTGCATAAATGGAAATATAGCCATGTAGCCCAAAAGCAGTATACGAAAACACCCCAATAACATGAGAAAATTCCATCCCTGCCCAAAAAGGCAACCAGCTGAGGCCTGGGGATGCCTAAAAAAGCAGGATACAGCAATGGTGGGAAGGGTGTGTTGCACTGAGGTCTGGCCAAAAATGGTCAGCTGCTTCATGGTCCAGCCCTCTCAGGCTGGCTCATGCAAAGTCCTACAAGACCTCCCATCTTGAGGGATCCCACGATGAGATGTCATCATGATCTGAGCTTGGCAAAATCCCCAGGGGGCTTCCTAAAGGAGACTTGCCACAATTGAGCCCCTCCAGAGAAGTAGGGGCAAGACTTTCCATGCAGGTCAAGAGAATCTGGCTAAACATAACAGGAGAAAATTGAAAATGGGAGGTTATAAGGGTCCTACATTAAATAACTGCCATGAAGCTCATTCATTTTCTTTTTTAACTTATATATAAGCATGCAGGACTCCAATTCAGTCAGAACCACCATGCAGCATATTTTCCAGATTCCCCCTTTCACATTCAGGGGACTACAGATAATGCCCCACACAGCCAGGTGGGAGACAAATTTGGGGAAACAAGTGACTGGGGAGTGGAAGTTTAAATTTCTCCATGCGTGGGCCCATGTATTTCCTTGTAAGTAAAAAAATAGAAAGGTACTTGAGGTTCATGTTACATATTTCACACACCCCATAGCCTAGCCATAAGAGATTAGTGAAATTAGTAATCTGTTTGTTAGAAAATTTAAAAAGAAGTTATAAAATATTATGTAGATTAATGTAAAGAGGATTACAGGTTTACATTGAACAAAAATGAGATCCCTTGAGGATGACTGGATATGGAGATGCTTCTTTCTGAAGGCCCTTCCAAAGACATGGAAGAGTAGAGCAGAAAGTAAAGCAAAGGGGAGAGGGCAGGCTTTGAATTGCTGAGGGTATTGCTGGTAAAAGGGAGTACAGAGCCTTTAAAAAACCCTTTAATTTGTGAAATGGCACTGTTTCAGTCAATGGAGATGACGTTGGACTTGGTATAGGCAATCTTTTTTCCATTTTTGATGTGATGTTGAAATCATGAAGGATGATTGCCTATGCAACTTTTTCTATTGAACAGCAAAAGCACAAAGTCACAATATATAGAATGTCCCTAAACATAGTAAATATAGATCAGACAGTTTCATTTTGGCCCTCTTTTATTAACACAGGACATTTTTGTCTCCCAGAGACACATTTTCTTCAAGAGAATTAGATTGACTGTGTAAGCATTATGTGGTATGGACATAAGTAATGTCTCCAAAGTGCAGCCATTTGCCAAATACCCCCTTTTCCCTACAAATAGATAATGTGTAGGACAAAAATTGTCACAACAAATTTATTGACCTCCATTATTCATTTTTGTCCCTGCCAATATAACCTAATGCATCAAAAATGTCCCATGCTATGAACCATTAAAGTGAAGCAGGGTGACATGCTCTGATCATCAGAAGGTTGATCATAACTAGGGGAAACTGGGATTTTCATTGGGGTATAGAAATGCTTCCACAATACAAGTGGTGGGCTTTTTCAAAACACACACACACACAAAACTCTAATGCATGAGAGTTAAGTATACTGTACAGCTACTAATCTATATATCTAATTGGCCTTCAGATTAATAATAAATCCACAAAATCTGGGCTTGAGCCCTATTCTTTAAAAAACACCTTAATTTAGATATCCCATTGTCCAACATTATGATTTGATTTACATCAGTAAATAAACAGATTATCAAATCAGAATTTCACAGAAGGCTACATTGAGGTATGGGAAGTTGTACTAAGAGATGGTAAAATGCTTTCACTTTCTATCAAATATTGCCAGTCCTCTTGAAGAGGCAGTTAAGGAAACGATAACCACTCATTAGAAATTTTTCTCTTATTTTAGCAGCCTGGAAATATTCTGACATGTGGTGAGAACACAACTCTTTATATTCTGGGGAAAGTCTGAAAGACAGGTTGACCTAGATCACCCCCAGTTGTGACCTTGCTATTCCTTCCGATGAACTGACAAATCCCATCACCTCAGAATGTCTTACAATACAAAAGTAAAAAAAAAGCCATTTAAAAAGACTCCAACATAAAGAAATAGTTGTGTGAATCGGCGCACAGGAAAGTGAATATTAGGGATCAGGGCTGTGATGGGATGGTTCGTTATTCCAGATGAAAGAAAAGCAGTTGTCTTGCATTTAAACTATTATCTAAGTAGGAAAAGTAATACTTTATTTATTCTCTCTCTCTTTTTTTTTCTCTGACTTCTTCCTTCATTCTCTTTCACACATGTACAGAGACATACACAGAGAGACTTTATTCCAATTGATATGACTGCCACATTTTTCAGTCAGTTGAACCTTAGCTGTAAATGTGGTGATTCCCAAAATTTCATCTCTATGAACTGACACGCTTCCTTTGCTGTATTTCTGCCTGTCATCTCACTGTTCAGAGACACAGAAGTTTGCCAGAAAAATGGTGACAGGCCTAGAAGTAGAACAGACCTTTCTTCTTTATCTGTGCTTTATCTTCTCCAGCACTATTTTACCATTTTTTTAAAAAAAGAAGAACACCTACACATTCATAGCATATGTACAAATTCAGCTGTGGCACAGTTGGAAAGCTGAAGCTTCTAGGAGAGAAAACAAAGCTGTGTGACAGATGGAAAGGTCTCAGCGGATGGAGGGTACTACCATAAATAAGTAGCTAGCAGCCAGAGGGAACCAAATCATGATTACAGAAGAGAAATGGGATAGAGGAATAGGGAGGGGAGGGAGACTGAAACTAAAAAATCCAGATCAAGTGTATTGCATTAAGTATATAATCTTTTGCACAGCTCTATGCAGGCACACTAAGAAAAAAATAAGTCATTATAAAGAAGAGAAACAGCTGACAAGCAAGCCAGTGTGGACAATATAAAAAACTCAACATGTCCTTGAAGGGAAGGGAATGTACTCCAGAGTTTGTACTGGCATGCCCCCAGACTTCAGCAGATTACTTTCTGATGGTTGATATCTGTAAGCACCAAAGGGCTGTTACAGAGTTTGGAAACAGGGGGGGGAAAATCAGCTTCCAAGAGACTTGAGTCTCAAGCTTACATTTTCTTTTTTGTCACTGGGTGCTGAGGGGAGAGTTTTGGACAAGGCTCATTTTTCATCTCTTTATAAGGCTATGGATTGAATATGAAGTTCGCTGACATGCTCCAAGGGATTCACTTTGCCGACTTTGTCCCATATGTGAGCACACTGGCACACAACTCTGATCTGAATGAATCTTCTACCAGGGCCCCCACCATCAACCTGATCAATAAACTCCATTATGCAGACTTTCCTATGACAATTTTTCTCTCATTCGTCTATTAGCCTCCCTCCCCATTGGAAATATTTTGCTTTACATGCTTAATGTTTTTTATCCAGTCACTTGTCTATTTCACCCACAAAAATATCTTTATATGATATGTGGATTGGCAAGCAGTTATATCTGTTAAATGTATTCCAGGAGATCCATAGCCTCCATTCTTGATTGCTGTAATATGCCTTAAGAAAAATTTAATCAAAGGTTTTTTTCTGATAACTTAATTCTGCAGCAAAGGCAGGTAAAATTCTTCGAACTGATATTCTTTCTGCTCCTAGGCTTCTGAGGCAACAGCCTCTTCTTCCACAGTCCACCTTATCTTACTGCAATCTCACCTTCTTGGTTTTCCCATTTCAGCCTGATTTGCTTCTCTGTCTTACTATGGTTCATTATTCCATCATTGAAAACAGAGAACCACTGGTGATATTTTTCCCATCCATGTTTTCATTTCTCTGAAAACAGCCAGCCTCTTAGAATGAAGAAATAACAGAAAATCTAAGCAGTTTTCTAAGGAAACAGGACAAGAAAAAAGGCAGGAAGAGGAGGGGAGGGAGCCTGTATTATTAATAGGGGACTCTATGATGATGGATGAAAAGAATAACAATATCCTTTAATCATAAAGCACTAACATTCCAGCAGTGCTGGTAAGTGAGTGAAGCAATGAAACCATTTGAGACTTAAACAGATGAATTAGGAAGAGTTCCACTGTGGGTTCCTGGACCAATTTCAAGGCAGTAGCCTGATTAACTAATGCATAAAAAGCAAGTGATTCTTCCAATCAATAAGCTTTTATGTAAGCATATTTGTGTTATAACATTAAAATACAGAAGAATCTGAGGTTCCACAGACAGGCCAAAAGGGCAGTATCTTTTCTTTGACTCGCACAAAAATAAAAATAAAAATTGACATCCTTTTAGGTTTATAGTTTGAATGCTTTGTCTTTAGGTACTGATATGCTAACAAGTCACAAGGATGGCTTATGACAATTCTGTTTAAAATAAAATAAAATAGATGTGTTTTTTTAAAACAAAAAACAAAACCAAGTCCATTCACAGTGGAAAATAAGGATATGTGAATGATCTTCTTTTGCCTTTTCCTAGTTGAAAAAAAAACAACTTTTCATGTAGCTATAAAATGAGCCTTAAACTAAATTCCAGAAGTAATTATAAGGGACATCAAGATCTCCATACGATTTATTGCTGCTACATTTGATATCATGTCAGTGTGGCACCATTATAACTTGTGTATTGGGAGTGGAAAGAGAAACCTGGAGGGGGAAAACAGAGCACTGTGCAGCAGTTACATTGCTTACTATACAGGAAATGCTGCTATGCCGGAAGAATGTTTCATTTTGTCCAACACCTTGTTTTCTACAGTGAGGAACCTGGGAAGGCCACAGTCAAAGCCACCAAGCAGCCGGTGCATCAATTAACAGTGTGCCTGGGGAAAGAGCCTAGTGGCTCCTAGGCAACAGCATATTCCCAAATAATACAGGGACTGTATCTCCTTCTGGGAGAATTATGTGCCCCATGAGGTATGTTTGGTGTCCATCCTATTATTATGCCCATCTGTGTGTGGTTTCCATCTTTACACTCCTGCTGTACAAGGACATGGGACACCATTCTTGGTTAATTTTTCCACCGGGGCAGGAAGAACATCTTACTTTTGAAAGTTACCCCCCACTTTCTTCAGTCAGAACAGATGAAAGGAAGAAATGAGGATCTAGTTGGGTGGGCTGGAAGGACAAAAGATTTCACATAGCCCTGTAGGTGGGGAAAGGGGGTGGGATACTGTACTGCCAATACACCACTTTGGAACCTTTTCTCAGGTTGCTGAGCACCTGCATTAAATGAATGCTTGTGGGGAAAGATTCTTGGGTTGTTGTTTTAATTCAGGAGATGATAGCAAGCACACTGTGTGTGTTTGGGAGCTGGATTAAGTGACCTTTCTTTCTCTGGTTTCAACCTAGAAAGGCGCACAGCCCAAGCAGCCAGATTTTCAAGACTTCTCTCTTGTTCCTTCAGGAGTCACTTATATCTGGCCCTTTTGAAGATGTATCCAGACAGTAAAAAGCTGTCACTCACACCCATACATGCCCCCATGTCAGACACACACAAATACACAGAACACTGGGTGTTTTGTTTTTTTAATTCCATAGACATTTTGAAACACTGAAAAACAGATTCTCCTCAAATGTAGAGAATTTCATTGGAGAAATTTTGGGCAGCCTCCCAAAGCTTGGATTCCCAAGACAACGACTGGAAAACCACCTGACCAACTTTAACCACAACAACTATATTCAAGAATTGTCTTTTTCTATTCAGCAGAGTCACTAGCAGCATATGTCCCAGTCCCACTCCCTGCACTCCTAAGTTCCCTTTTGATGGCAGGAAAGGACAGCAAAGGAAATGGAACAATATTCCTACGAAATTTACAGGTATGTTAAGACATATTTTCAAATTTTCTCATACCTGATGAGACATTGAGACACCTTATCAACCACCATGAGATACTTTTACATTTAGAGACTTCTTGTGAAAAAGTGTTTGAACAAAAATACCTTGGTTTTTGTTTTGTGTGTATGTGTGTATACAAACCAACATTATATGTCTGGCATTTAGAGAGGCAAATGAAAACATATTAATGAAGAAGATACATTTCACCAGAAAATAACAGTGTGTGTCTTTTAAGAACTGGAAAGTTACATTATCCCCCCCCCCCCGCAAAAAAAAGTGATAGCTAGATAATATTTTCCTTACATTTTTCACCTCCTCTTCTCTGATAAGTGGAAAAGGAAAGACAAGTATCTAATTGCAGTCCTAAAAAGGACAGTGTAATGCTTCACTAAAGTTAGTTTCCTCCTTAAACTCAACAATGAACAACATATCAATATTAAACCTCCAATTTATGTCTAGTACTAAACCTAGAATACTTTTTTAAAAAGCACCTGCTCTCCTTTTAAGCAAACAATTAATGCCATGTTGTGTTCTTTCCAATGGCTCACAGTTCCAGCAACCTTAGAACCAAAAACAATTGCATATATATTCTGGAATGGCACAGGTTTAATAATTTTGTGGCTGTTCCTGCAACACTTCTCTTTAACATTTACCACATGGCTGTACCAACTGCAAAGATGACTACTGCACTAGTAAACAATTGCATGTAGTTAGCAGTGCTTGATACAACCATTTGACCAACATAAGTCACATCTGCTGACTCAGAAGAGGTGTTGGAACAACCAGAGGTCAGCAACCACCATATTACTCCAAATAATATATAAATGGGGCCTGTGCCACAGGATTATTGTTAGATGACATTTTGAAGGAAATGAACTATCAAAATAATTATTTAAAAAAAATCTATTAGCCTGCAGCACAGCATTCACTGATATAAACAGAAAAGTTCTAATACAGGTTTCTGACCAAAAATATCACCAACATAATATAAATAATAAGTTACAAAAATACTCAGAACACCAACTGCCACATAAAGACCTCTGGTCTATACAGGTCAGCTTTTTGCTTTCTTATTCGAACAAAAGCCAGCCCTAAGCTGTGGTTTTAGTTCTTCCAAATTTAAAGAGGAGTTTAGGATTGAACACAAAGGCTGCTTTGGGAGAGAGGGTTGAAAACAAAATACTCCACTGTGTATACAAGACCATTCATACTTATGTACAAAGAGATATATTTCCTATATTGCTATATCTGCTACACATATATTTGCAGAAAATATATATTCTGTGAACAAAGAGTAATCTTTGTTCTTAAATATTAAACCTTCTTAAACATAATTCTATGCAGCTGTTGGATTCACCATGTTCTATTGTAGGCCACAAAATCTTTCAGTATTCTGCAGTGGGGCAGCTCCAAATTTCATCCCTGCACTGAGAAAATTAACCTCTTCTTTCTCTTATTGACTGTTGTCACAGGAGCCCACCCGGTGTGAATCTGTCAGGGCAAGAACAGATCAAATAACTCTTCCCTAAGGGGAAATTGCTTTGAGGTACTAAAAATACTGAAAACCACCAAGAAAATGTTCTTACTCATTTTGAAATATCTTTTCCTTAGAACAACTTTGACTTCTTTTCTCCTTAGTCCAAAAATAGGTTCCCTGTGCTAGGTGGCAACCACAGCAGACATTTGTGAGTACACTATTGAAGTGTCTTATGCCCTGTGATATGTTTGCTGAGAGCAATGATTGCCAAAAGGTACTTCAAAAAAATAATGAGTCAAATGCTAATGTTTAAATAACATAATAATGATAAATGTAAATGTTCTAATAACCGCTCCAAAGCAGAGGCACATTGGTAGTAGAATTTGGCAGAGTGGGCAGGAAGGGAAGTAGAATATCAGTCTCCAGATGTTTCTTGAATGGCAAGGAGAGATGGCAAGTCAATCAAGCCTACTAAAGTTTAACTATTGAGCAGATGTGATAATGACAGGTTACTTGAGGAGAGTATGCTTTGAATTATTCTGTGCTGAATTATTCTGTGTTGGAAGATCTTTGCATTCTTCTCCCCCACCACCACCACCACCGCCTTAGATAGATAGGGATTCCTCTTTGCAAACTCCTCCTTCCTTCCCTCCCTCCCTCTCTCTCTCTCTCATTCAAATTAACCTTGTGACTTTGGTCAATCCCTCTTTGGGACTAATAGACTTTTTCTCAAGATTTCAACTGAGTTGTTCCCATCTTCCTGCTCTCTCTACTTTATTTGAAAAATAGTGAGATAAATATTTTTCTTTACCTAAACCATCATTAGTTACATTAGGATATACCCTCTTTTATGCAAATATATAGTAAACCATTTTTTAAAACAACAAGCTATGTGTTTGTTGTTTTTTGAGTCAGTCTCAGTTCTTAGGGAAGCTGAGGGCCTCGGCAGACGACTAATAGAGTCATCTTCCGGGCAGGGAAGAGGAGGGGCAGCCGCACGAGCGGTGCCCCTTCCTCTTCCCGAGGTCGCCCTCGGAGTCGCCGGCCCTCCGCACTGCCGGCGCTCCGAGGATGACCTCACGCCACGGCGTCCGCACGCGCCACGGCGTTTGAGTCAGGGAAAGTGCGCCCGCCGCTTTTAGGGCGCCCTTTCCCTGAAATCTAAAAGGAGCGCCAATTTGGTGCTCCTTTTAGAGTAGCCAACGGTGTGCCGCGGTGCGGCTGCCGCGGTCCAGCGGCGCTCCGTCCCGCGGCGCACAGGAAGCTCCCATCTGCTTCCCCCCATAGTTAGGCAAAGTCACTCTTCTGCTACTCTGCTAATTTAAAGTCAGACTCTAACAGGCTTGGCTTTCATATTTTGATATTTAAATATTTTTGTTTCCTTATCAAAGGCTAAAGCCTTAGGAAACTTAAATTACCCCACATTCTGCCATTAATCTAATTTATCAGATTCAAGGACACAGCAAAAGGAAGTAAGGGTGATGAGAAGAGGAGTTAGTAGCAGTCCAACTGTAGAGGTCCCTCTGTTAAATCCCCTGATCCCTTTTAAGGCATTTTGGAATCTTGATTGGCTCTTTAAAGTTTTTTCTGATGTCCTCATATTTTCCACATCACATTTATTTTATAGTTGTCTGAACAAATCTTTCTGCTTTTGTCCTGAGCAAGAACAGTTGGTACTGCCTTTAAGGTACTTGGCAAGCTTGCTGGTAATGTAATTCCCCTTGCATTTTATCCCTGCTTATTTCCTGCCCAAAGTGACAACAGATAGCAATCATGGGATCAGCTCCCATCTCAAAGAAACCATCCTCCCAAAAAAAATTATCTCTTTTCTTCGTTAGTAACAGCTTGCTTGTCTTCCATCTCAGTGGATACTATTTTCATAGTGGTGGTGTGGTGGCACCTCCTGCCAACCTGTGATCATCAGGCTCAAATAAAGTCCTCCTAACTGTGGAAGCAGACTTGCTTCCAATACGTGCACACTGAGGGATGAAGCAATAAGGAAAGTGAAAACGGGCATGGGAGTAAAAACAGCATGACTAGGTGGATGAGTATTACTTCTTCAGCAATTCCTCGTGATTGAAAAAGTTAAAGGAATGGACAGACGTACCTTTACAAATGTAATTAATATATCAGTTTAACTAATGAGACCCGATGGAATCTTGATTGGCACTTTAATTTTTTCTCTCATGTCCTCATATTTTCCACATCACATCTCACCTATAGTTGTCACATCACTTCTATAGTTAAGCTTAGCAGTATGGCTACTCATCTAATGGCAATCAAATAACCATCTTTGCTTTGCTCCACAATATGAATTAAATATGTGATATAATACTAATATCAGTACTGTAGTAATAATCTACATTATTGGCAAAACACAATTTCTATTGACAAAGCACAATTGAACAAACAAACACACAAACTAGAACAGTGATTTTAAAAAATGAATCACACTGAGAAAATAAATAAAACACCTAGCAAAAACACTTTTTCTGCCAGCAGGCAAAAGCTTTTTTGTTTAGATAGCCCTCTGGATGTTAACCGATTGTAGCAGAATCGTCTTTAGAAGGTTATGCCATACTGTTATCTTCACTATTATGTTTTAAATGATATTTACACTATTTTAAATTAGTGTTTTTCATATGATTGCTTTTTAAAACAACTTTTGTACGTGATGTTTTAATTTATACATAAACTACCTTGGCTCTCAAATCAGAAGAAAGGTGAAATATTATAGAAAAACCAGAAGGCAGACCAGTAGGCAATGGTGTGGTGAGTGGAGAATATGTTTCCCTACCTAAAACAGAGACTCATAACATCTGCAACTAAAAGAAAGGAAGAAATGCAGGAAATGGTTGACTATCACTCACACTATCCCTCCTCATAAACACTGGGAATGGAAATTTCTGGTAAGGCCCTTGCTCCAAATTGCAAGTTAATTTTTTCTAAGAGCAAAGCCTATCTCAGCTCCTCCCATCTGCATCACATCACTATAGTATTTTTCTTGTGTGGTCATGCTGGAGAAAAACCTTCAGGTTTATTTGTTATTATTTTTGATGACTGGTTCTCCAGATTGGTCTGGATTGGTCTTAGTCATTTCTGACTGTGCCGTTTAACTTTGGAGCCAAAATGAGACAATTGGATTCATTCCAGAGCTGGTATAAAACAGCCTGAATTAGTCCTGTTTGCTTCAGGATTTCAGATTCAGCCTAATCAGTTTCATACCATTATTTTATTGACTTCATTTCTTCTGATCTTCGCTTTATACTTGTTTTTGCTCTCAAATTTCTCTGCAATTTTGCTTCTGGATATCTACTCTTTATCTACTATATTCCTTTGATCCATCACAGATCCAATTACAAATACCATTTTAAAACTAATCCTAAAATTAGTTTTATTCGGTTTTATTCTGCATACCCATCCTTTTTTGTCTGCATTTCTGCAACACTGGCAGGCCCTTCCTCAAGGCACACAACATCTTTCATCTGGGAACACATGCAAGCCCTTACTTAAAGCACTTTTTTTTTCACCATAGAGAACCTAGATCGTGCAATTGTTTTGAGTGGTTACTCATATCATTCCCACAATAATGGCTGGCATGAGGATACATCTGGAGGACATCAGTTATGGGAAAACTTACCCAGTACATATTTGGGCCCAAATTAAAATCCTTTCATTGGCTTTTAGAGTAATAGAAAATCAACTCTGGGAGGGAAAGAAGTCAAACATGGATTGAATATTTGAAAGAACATGTAACATGGAAATGAAGGTTAGATAATATGAGTTTTGTATATATGTTATTAATTGATGTCTTTTATGCTACTGTGCAATCTGTTTCTTTTTAATCATTTAAATATTTATTGAACAGTTTTTTAAAAAAACTCCTAAATAGTCTGGGTCCAAGGTACCTGAAAGACTGTTTTCATAATCCATGTACTCTGAAGTGAGTATACATGAGAGAGCCCCAATATGTATGAAGGACTGTGAAGGCAATTAAATTTTAAAAAGAATTACAGATCCCCGCATTAAACACTATAACTGACCTTTTCACTTAGGCCTAAAAAGACTTACCTTTTCACTTGGTCTATGTTCGTGCTTTAATGGTTCACCTAGTGATGGTTTTAGTTGTTAAATTTTGAGACAGTAGCCTTACTATTTTTCAGTCTTTTGTTGTGTTTTAAATTTGTACACCTTCAGGGGAGGTTTTCACCTAAAAAGCTGTCTGTATTTTTTAAAATAAATAAATAGCAACAAAGCTGGGTCCAGGAGGACTGTGAAATCAAAAAACCTGTTCCTTCATAAGGAATGCAGTCTCACATAGAAGTGACTGAATATCCATCCATTAAATGTGAATACATTTTATTTTATTTCTATTCTGTTTTTCTGGCAAAAACCAAAAAAATGTGAGTGAGCTTGCAAGGCAGCTAAAAAAGTGCTTGAGATACTTTTATAATTGTTCTAAGTAGATCTCCTTCTTGCTGAACAGTCTGGCCAGTTCTCTGAGAATGGACCAATAAGAAACACAATGGATATAAAGAAAAATACCTCAACTATTTAATCCAGAAATCAGATCCACTCCCTGCTTGGGAAGAATCCCTTGTTTTATGAAGAACATAAAATAAGTTTAATTGGAAGCATTAAATTGAGAAGGTATATTAATTAAGGCATGACTCTCTTTGAAAATGAATATTAATGGAGAAGAGCTGTATTTTTTTTGGACTGTGTATATGTTGTTGTTGCCATTGTTGTGTTTTAGGACAATTCTGCAAAGAGAAAAATATGTCATCTTCTGCACAGTGCATGTATGTGAACATGCATACACTATAAAAAGGTGCTAAACTAGAAAAAATGAAGCCTGTCCAATATTCTAAAGTCTCCCAAACTGACATGCAGCTTTAATATGAGCAAGTATAAGATGATTTATTTTCAAATCTAATACACAAAGTTCTGGATGTAATTCTGTTAAGCAGTTTTACATTTTGCCGCTAGGAATTTCCCCCCTCTATGTTAAGCTTTAATATTTCTTCAAATGCATTAATATACCCCTGGAACAGATACTTTAGAGACTCCGACATGCTTTGAATATTTCCTGGATAAAAACAGATTTCAATACTCAGTAGGGCTTTATGTACCACCTTGCTGGCACTAAACCTTGTGAAACACTGAAGAGAATGTCTCTTTGCCTGTGAAAAATATCCAGAGAGGGAAAAAATCTTTCCTCTTTTTTCCCCTAGGCTGCCCTATGTGGAGTTTAGAATAACTAAGACTGACACTCCTGCACATGCTTACTTGAAAGTAAATCCCATGAAAATGGTGGGACATTTCTGAGTAAATATGGTTACTATTAGGTTGCATGTGGGAGAGAAACAGTTGTTACACTAACAACATCAGAGGCATTCACTTCAAAATGATACTAGTAAATATACAGAACAGAATCAACATGCCATTTACTTCAGTATGAACATAACAGCTTAGCAAAGTAGTTTTATGTATCAATTTTTAGAAGTGCCCCCACTGTGGCAAAACTCTGAACTGATGGATTTCACAGTCTATTCCAGACATTGCAAAAAAGACCTAGCAGGTAGGCCTTTTGTGGTTGCCCAAAGATCTCTGGACACATTAGAGGTCTTTGGAACATCTGGTAAGATGCCTTTTGGACATTCTCTGGGTCAAGATGTATTGGACTATGATTCCAAGAATCTCTCAGCCAGCTATGGGAGTGCCAGTAGTTAGAAACAACTGGAGGACACCAGGTTGGAGAAGGCTGTATTGGGAATGACTAAGATTTTTTTTAAAATCTACTGTATGCAGCAAGATAACAGCAGAGACAGCGGAGGGAGGGAAGATATCACTTGTTACACTTGAAGTCTTCCCTTGGAGTCTTCATTTTGATGTTGTGGCTCATGAAGCTGGAAACTGACACAATGTGATAGGTCCTAGTGTTGCTCCAGACTGTGTTCATCGCTGACAGGATGCCAGCATGCAGGCTAGAAGCATCACAACTGTTATCCTTCCAAGCAATGAGGACTTTACCACACTTCTGCAACTGATGATAAATCTGGGAAGCAAGAGAGTGGTAAAACAGAACCATGTAGAGGCTGAACACAGATGGCCATTTTATAACAAATCTGTGCAAGATACATGGTAAAATCTTCCTCATCATTTAGTGATGCAGGCTGTCAAGTTACCTGGACTGACAGAGTTATATAGTTCATCTGTATGAGCTCAGGTTATCAGCTTACCAGTTAATTATATGCACACCATTTCTTTGCAGTTTATTTGAGTCAATCCTACTCAGTGTAATACAATTCCATATGCAATACAAGTAGTTGTTCAGCTGGTAAAGTGGTCTGGCTAATGCAAAGTGGACAGCATTTACATTGCTAGATATTTTTTTTAAATGTCCATGCCAATAATTGTATACCAGGAAATAAACACCACTGAGCACAAGTGGATTTTCTCTTGCATAGGTATGCATAAAATTCTGCTGTTATTCTTCAAAATGTCTAGGTTAAAAAAATTTAAGTTTCAGGAAAGCATGAAGTACTACCCACCCAGTTTGGAGAGCCAGTATAGAATAGTGGTTTGAGTGCTAGACCAGGACTCTGAGATACCAAGTTCTTTCCTCTAAGTATCAAATATGGCTATATATTAACTACCATTCTCTGTTATTATTTGCCTGGGTCAGCAATTATTCAAAGTGTACTTTTGGGCCAGTGGAAATCATGGCCCTTTACAGTGTTTGTGTTCCAGTAATAAGTTTGGCTATTGGTAATAGTTCTTAGAAAATGGTGAACATTTTGTTTTGTCTTTGCAAGTAAAGGTCAATATATTAGTGATATGAGTAAAGACACCCCCCGACAAGTCGGGAGGGGCCTTCTGTTTCACCGGCCATATTAAGAAGGCCAATGCCACGATTGGCTGGGAGGGCAGGAAGTCCCGCCCTTCCTGCGGCTCCCACCCAATCAGGGGGGGATCTCGTCAAATCCCCCAACAACCCATGAAATCTCTGAGACTTTATAGTCTTGTGAGATTTTGGGTGAGAATTGGGGACTATATAAGGGCCTCCAGCCACATGGCGGCAGCCATTTCTGGACAGGCAGCCAAGAGAACCAACCCACCCACCCTCGGCTTTGTATGTGGCTTTACAGTTGGGAAGTTGTTTTGACTGATTTTTATTTTTAGCTAGTTGAGTTTAATTGTAAAAGCCTCTAAATGATTTTATCTGTGAGACACCTTGGGTTCCTCTCTGAGAGAAAAGTGGCATGGAAAATAAATAAATAAATAAATTTGTCAACTGGGACGTGACGCAGAAATATTTTAAAAATATATAAAAATTGTTTAAGACAAAAATTACATTTTCATTTTGGAAACTGAAACAGACAAATATTCAGCTCAGCCCTAATTATGCTCAAATTATCTATCTGATATTACAAAACTAACTTTTGTGACAACTAACATCCTTTCTTTGAATGAAAATCAAACCAATCTGTAGTATAGGAAAGTAATAGCTCTCATGACCTTCTCATTATTATTTTTTTATACAGTATAAAAATGACTTAATATTTAATTTTATGCAATGTTATTTTATTATAAATAAAATCAATGACCTTCTCATTATACTGAAATGAAAAATTCAAAAATTTTGCCTCTATATTTTCACAAAAGAAAGCCATGTGTTGAAAAAAAAAGTATTTTCCCCAAGCATGTGTAACTCTGTTATCTTGAGATTTTCCTCTTTTTTAAAATAATAGAGTTTTTCTGGAGGATTTTATAACTCTCTGAATTAGCCTATGGTGATTACCCTTACTATGCAATTCACTACTATTTTATTAAAGTAAGATTAGAGATAATACTTCATTGATAGAAGTACCAGCAACATTAACCTCTATTTACCTTGACATACTAAGCATTAATAAAACACGGGCAGATTTCAGCAAAAGGGATAATTATTATAGCATAAAATGTAAATGGACCCTAATGCTTTATTCTGCATGTTTACTACTTTAAAACTAGTCGTCAACATATTTTCCTCACTTCTTTAGGCACATATGCAAAAATGTCTCAGTGTAGTCACATTCTGTTTGCTTATTAAACGCTGTAATTTATTTTCAAGTTTAAACACACTGGGAACACATAGGTTTCAAGATTACTTCTTTTCCCACCTTTATCAGCTGCCACGGTTTCTTATCCCTGGCCTCCCAAATCATGTCCAAATTTTTTGACTACTGCGTTACAAAAGATTCTTGTTTGTTTTATATCCTTTGGCTTTATTACATAAGACAAGCATCAAAGAGGCAGAACACACAGGACTGAAAAATAATACAGCTGCACTTTGCTATGGAGTGTTCTGTATCTGCCTGTGTTTTGTTGTTCATGTAATACTTTTCAATAAACAAAGATGTCAATCAACTTTCTGTGCAGCGCATCACATTTCAGATTTAAACCATTTCAGACACATAGCTGCCCCAAGCTCACACATTTAACAGATAAAAATTCAGCTTTCTGTCAAGGCAGAATGCAGTATTGATTGTAGACTGTATTTCGGCTAGTGTGCCTGGCAGAGCTGTATTATCTTCAAACCCATATAACGTCCACTGGAGAAGTGCAACATGACGTACATTTTGTTTCTAGTGTAAATTCTCTCTCTTTTAACACTATGCACCAAGTGACTGAATGGTAAGGAATCATTCATACTGTACATTCAGACAAAAATGATGGAAAGTGAGGGACTGGGAAGGTAGGTTCAGGAAACTGTCAACAGAAACTTTGAATGCTTATTTGAATTTAGCGCTTTCTGCATTACCATAATTATTCAATCATGCCTCGTTAAAAAAATTAAGGCAATACAAGTCTTCTACTTTAATGATCCAAGAACAAATCATACCACATGAGCCACACTTTTAAAATGAATGGCTGTGTATTTAGAGCCCAAGCACTGTGAGCTTGTTTTTGTGCAAATTATATAATTCCATAGTGGAAAAGAAAAAACAGTTATGCCTACATCCTCTTTTCAATAACAGCATGCTGGACTTCTACCCAATACAGTTACTATATCCACACATCCAAATGAACCTCTCTTGGGATCACCAAAGGTTAGATTCTATGTCAGTTCTAAGCTACTGGGAGATTGGCACACAATCCCAGTAAATCTCCAACTAATTACATTTGAATTTTAGGTGTCACATGTGGTTTTGACCTCTGAAGGTTGACAGGAAAAGTTTGACAAGCCTTAAAGTGATTCCTGACTTCAAAAACACTTGTTTTAACAACACAAACTATTTATCATCCAGCCTCCATGAAGTCTGCATGCAAAGGACTTCCACTCATGCTTGTTCCCTACCCCACCACTGACAAAAGGGACTATCCAATCCCACTGCACATCTCTCATTGGCAGATTTTAAACAAGCAAGGCATGCATTCTCCACATTTTGAACTATTTTTGCTGACACTACATCCACTGATTCTTCAAATTATTATAATGGGTGGCTGATGACTGTGAGTACCTCACCCCCCAGCATCCAGGAAAAAAGTTCAGCCTTGAAACAGCTGGTAAAAACTGGTAAAAATTCATAACTGCCATGCATACAGCCTAAGTGCCTCAATCAGGGATGGGCTTGCTCCAGAGACCAAAAGTCTACATTGTCCAATTTTTGGCTCCTCCAGAGCTCCAGAAGGCAACAACTGCACCGCTGCAGCTGCCATTAGGAGAGACCAGTAGTGATATGTGACTATCCTGGTCCCTTCTCAGGCTGTTTTTTTAGAGTGCACCTAAACAGCAGGAAATAGGCCCACTGTGTGTGTGTGGGGGGGGGGGGGGATGCAGTTTTCATGCCTTTTTATCTGCCAGGAAACAATTGTATTCAGATGAAAATTTGGGAGGTGGCTGAGCTATGGGCGATCAGTGAGGTAACAAAAACTTTACTGGGCCCCTCAAAGGGCTGTATGAGGCTCATTTGCTGTAGGATTCTGTGCGCCACAGGCATATACAGTTGGTGTTTTTTATCCACAGGCTAGATTTAAGCTTCTGTTGATGGCAAACCCCAATATTTGAAATGGGCATGTGTACATATCATGTGACCACAGGAAACAATGGGATTTAAGATCCCATGTTTTTTGTTATTGATGTGTGTGAGGGAGTCTGGAACAGATCCCGTGGATAAAAAGGGACCTCCTTATATGCTATACCACCAGTCTTGTAAAGCAGTATGTTCAAACTGTAATAAATGAATACCAATGATAATAGATAACTCTATCTTACCAATGTGAGGAACCCCCCCCCCCAACTAATATGTTCTGAATCTTGTTCATGTTGAATCAGCTTGTGTATTTGTGTCCCTTTAGTCACAATTATCCAAAATTGCTTAAGTTTAGAAAGAAATATGTTCCTGAATGCTGTGAATCATCATCATTGTCGGTCCATCCACCCACCCATTCACAAGGTTAGAATAATATTTAATTTGTTCTGTATGCAAACAGGAAAAAATGTTGTGTTGGTTCTGCTACTGTAGGAATGCAGACAAAAATATAAAATCTGTGAGAGTGTGGGTGTGGGTAAATATGAATACTCTTTCTCTCACTCTTTGTTTCTCTCAGTGATTCTGTGAGAAAAATGAAATGGAAATAAAGAGGAAAGGAGATCTAAATAGAGGGGTTTTTAAATAAAACAATATCATATCTTAACAACTATTTCCATAGACTACACCAACTTACCCCACCACATTACCATGACCTGTGATCCTAAGCAATAATTCCTCTTTATTGCAATAACTATCTGCTTTGAGGAGAAAAAAACTGATGAGCTACAGGGTTCCCTGCTGCTATATTTGTCTAACAAGCTGCTCCTGGTGTTTTCTACTTTTAAGACCAACAGAATCTTTTTTATATTCTTTGTGGCTTTCCTTCTTATATCATGAACAACTAGAGCAGTCCTGGGGTTAGAATATTAGGCTACTTCATTGGCCTGGACACACACAAAATATATTGACTGGAGTGTGGCTTGCTCTTAGCAGAATCCCATAATGGGAGGAAGGTGGGGTGTACTGCTCATTCTCATGTATGTCTAGAAATTTTAGTCAAAAACTTGATCCAAAAGCCTGGGTTGACTTATCCATGGGTCAATGGAAGTATGTAGTTTAACTCGTGTGAGAGTGAGTGTGTGTGTGTGTGTGTGAACCACCTCCTTCTCTGAGTAGAGTGGTGAAAGGCAAGAGCTTAGTCCATCCCAAAAGCACCTAAAAGAAGCACTGACGCTTCTCCACTCTCCTTACTGTGGTGCCATGTCTGACATTTAATAATAATAATAATAATAATAATAATAATAATAATAATAATAATAAATTTATTTATAACCCGCCCGTCAACAATTGGGGCAGCTAACAACAGTTAAAATTCCATACAGTATATGTAAAACACAACCCTAATCCCACCCACCCCTTAAAAAGTAATTAAACTAGAAATATCTTAAAATATCTTAATTAAACAATATAAATAAATTATGATTCTAACTTAACAAACTTCTAGACAAATATTAATTAAGCGAGCAGAGAAGCGGCTACATCCAAGGAGGGAGGAGGCAGAATGGGGGGGTTTTCTGAGGCCAGGAAGTCAATCAGGAAAGGCCTGCTGGAAGAGATCCGTCTTAACGGCTTTTTTTAAAGCTGCTCAAGGTTTTAATTTGACAGATCTCATCCGGCAGGCTGTTCCACGATCTGGGGGCGATTACCGAAAATGCCCTCTGGGAGGTTGTGGACAGCCTAGCTTTTAGTGGCTGAAGCAAGTTCCTCCCAGAGGACCGGAGAGCACGGGGAGGATTATATGGGAGGAGGCAGTCCCGAAGATAGGTTGGACCCAAGCCATTTAGAGCTTTAAAGGTCATAACCAACACCTTATACTGGGCCCGGAAACTAATAGGCAGCGAGTGGAGAGATTTTAGTACCAGTGTTATGTCCCTCCTTGATGTTCCTGAGACCATTCTGGCTGCCATTTTTTGTACTAATTGCAGTTTCCGGACCAAACACAAGGGTAGCCCCATGTAGAACACATTACAGTAATCCAGACGGGAGGTTACCAGCGCGTGCACCACAGTCTCAAAGTTCCTTACTTCCAGGAAAGGGCACAGCTGGCATATCAGCCAAAGCTGATAACAGGCGCTCCTGACCATCACATTTACCTGATTAGTCATCAGGAGCGACAAATCCAAGTGCACCCCCAGGCTGCGAACACAGTCCTTCACGGAGAGTGTGACCCCATCCAGGACTGGCGGTTGCAACCCAATTTCTGGTTTCTGAATGACTGGTCAGGAAAATGGCAGCAATGCCAGCTCTTTGGTGCTTCCTCTCAAAAGAGCACTGAGAAGAATCAGGCTTTGAAGGATTTGAACAAGACATTTGTGTACATTTGTCAGCTTTTCTGAGTTAAAATCAGGCAAGGTTATCACATTAAAGTTTAAGGCTGTAATCACTGCTAACGTAGTCACTGTTTTCTTTACTTTGCCTTTATATATTTTTTGACATGTGTGCATTTTGCTAGCCCCCCCCCCCATACCTAGTTATCTCCCACACATTGCAGTGCTGCCATTTTCTGTAGTTCCCTCTTCATCCATCCAGTCTTTAGTGTGATCACCAACAGTTATGCCTGCTGGAATTTTGTAAGTTCTTTGGCATTGTTTTCCTTTGTTTCATCCTTTACATCCTTTGTTACATGCTCTTAAGTTTTACCCTCAACTTATCCACAAGTCATCAAAAGCCATAATTTTGGCCACAAAACCTGCTCTCTACTAATACATAAAGTTGATTTATACTTGAGTATACAGTTGGCCCTCTGTTTTGGTGTGGAATCCATTCTGGACTCCCCCTCCCACGAAAACAGAGATTAGTGAATATTTAAGCCCCATAGGCTTAAATGGGGTACACTCCCATGGGCACACCCCAATGATTTAAATGGAGGTCACCCCCTCCATGAATATATAAAACTGCGGACATGAAGTCCGCAAGAAGGGAGGGCCGACTGTATATGGTAATTTAGGTAAAATAAATAAAAATCTAAAACTATAATCAAGTGTCCATGAACCTTATCAAAGCCTTCATATATTGCTGGTGTGAGCTTGGGAGTTCCTTTGCACATGTGGAGCTCTAACAAGAAGCAAGGTCTTCCCCATTCACTTCAGCAACCACAGTATTCCTGTGAATGCTATCCCCTGACTTGGAGATGTGGAGAGAAACCTACATATGTCATTTTGTGTGAAAAATAGCATCCAGCAAAGCTATACCATATGGGTAAATGAGGTGGGAGAGTTGTGCTGTTTGCACCACATTGTCTGATTTTATTTTCTCTGATTTTGGAAACTAAGGGGCATTGCAGATCGACCTAAAGAGCCGGTCTGGGGGTGGAGTTGGGGTGAGGCAGCCACACGGCAATTGCCCCCACCCCCACCCCGATGGCATCCTGATGCTGCGCGCCCATACGTGTAGCATATGGTGTCAAGACACCCTCCTGGTGCAGCATGTAGACACGCTGCACCGAAAGGGCACAGAAGAGCCATGGCACCGACTCTTAGGGCAGCCTTTTGCCGCCCCTAAAAGGAGTGGTATTTTGCCGCTCTTTTAGAGGCAGCAAAAGGGAGGATCAGGGCCGTGGCATGGGTTTGCCGTGGCCCTGATCCACTGCTAACAGAGGCGGCCCAGAGCAGCCCGAAACAGGTCATCTGTAAAGATCCTAAGCAGGGGCAGGACTTGGTTAGTAGGCAACCCCTGAGGGCCAGTGTGATAGTGTTTGAGAGTTGCACTGGACTCTGGGAAACCAGGGTTCAGATCTCTCCTCTGCCATGAAAATCCACTGACTGATATTGGGAAAGTCACACTGCCTCAGCCTCAAAGGAAGGCCAGGCCAAATCTCTGAATAAACCTTGCCACCAAACCCCATGATAAAGTCACCTTAGGGTCACTTTAATTCAGAAACAACTTGAAGACAAATAACAACAAAAACAGGGTGACCAAGGAAGAGGGCTGTCCTAGTTTACTAAACACCCACACAGACTGGCTGGGAGGGAACCACAAACTGATAATGCAGGCAGAGACAGCAAACTAGCACCAGCTAAAAAGCGTCCTTGCCTTTGGGAATTCGTTATGAGAAAGGGGTTGTCAAGTAGTCCAAGTCAAGATAGGCAACAGGAATCAAGGTCAACATGGTCCAAGGGTCGAAGAAGCCAGAAAGTATGAAGTATGAAATGCATGAGCCTGGAAACAGGTATTAGGAACAGGCACGCTGACTAGAAAACAGTTGCTTCCAGCATTCACCTTAGGGAAACTCAGCTCCTAAATATCCCGATACCAGTTGATTCTAATCAGAGCTGGTTTGTTTCTGCTTGGCCTGCAGTCTATCTGAGCATTTTTGTTCTATCCGTTGTTGTAACCTAATGTCTCTCCTTCTTGATTGAGGACTTAGGACTCCAACTGAGTCCTCTGCCTCATGCACAGGTGACTCTTGCCCTTGTCCTGCCAATGTTTGATCTAAGGTACAGGAACCCTTTTATAATTTCAATTTCCTCATTATCAAGGTTGAATTTATGTAGCTCCTCCATGGACATTATTTGTGTTTTCTTTATGTTCAGCATTAAACCTGCCTTAACATTTTCTTCCTTGACCTTCCTTAATAATTATTCCAAGTCTATGATGTTTTCCGGTAGTGGTATGTCATTCACATATCTTAGAGTGTTGATGTTCCTTCCTCCTATCTTTACTCCTCTTCTTCTAAGTCTAAACCTGCTCTTGGTATGATATTTTCTGCATACAAGTTAAACAAATAGGGAGATAAAATGCAGCCTTGCTTGGCTCCCTTGCCTTGGGAACCATTCTTTTTCTGACAATGGTTTCTTGGCCTATGTACATATTTATTGTCAGGGCTTCCAAATGTAGTGGCACTCCCTTGTCTTTCAGAGCATTCCAAAGATTTTGAAGATTTATGCGGCTTTACTACAGGTTATAAAGTACATGCTGATTTTCTTTTGGAATTCCTTTGTGCTAATTAGCCATTGGATGTTTGCTATGTGGTCCCTAGTGCCTCTGCCTTTCCCAAATTCCTCTTCCACATATGCAATTTCTCTCTCCATATGGAGTCTACGTTGCATAATTTAAACCATAATTTTGCTTGCATGGGAAATTAATGTTATTGTCCTATAGTTGATGCAATCCTTTGTATCTTCTTTTTTGTGGATGGGGATGTACAGTCAGCCCTCTATATCTACAGATTCTTTATCCACAGATTCAAGCAAAATACCATATTTTCTGGCATATAAGATGACTGGGCTTATAAGATGACTCCCAACTTTTCCAGTTAAAATATAGAGTTTGGGATATACTCGCCTTATAAGACTACCCCTCTTCCAACACACACCAAATAAAAAATTTTAAGAAGCAGATTTGATTTTAATATGGTAATTTTAATTCAAATGCTTATGGCATGCAGGTACTTAGTAGGAAAACTGTCACTTATAAACACAACAAACTACAGCTCCCATGTTCCCTAGCATATTTCTGTCATGTGTTTTGGACCTTATTATTTCTGCAGTGTGTTTTGGACCTTACTTTTTTAAAAATAGTCCAGATTTAAATGCTGCTTTAAAAATTATTTCCATCTCCCAGATATGAGATGGTTGGGGGGAAATGAGAAAGTGTTGGGGGGAAGGACTGCCAATGTACTAGGTGACACATTCTGGGGTATGTACAATTTGCGGCCAAGTAAGTGACCCTGGGCATGTCACACACTCTCAGCCTCAGATGATGGTAATGGCAGCCTCTTTTGAAGAAACATACCAAGAAAACCCCATGATAAGGTTGCTTTAGGGTCACCATATGTCAGAAAGGACTTGAAGACACACAAGAACAACAAAAAAGTCTGCAATTGTTTCATAGGTAGTACATGGGAATAGGAGCCAGCATGGTGTAGTGGTTTGAGTGTTGGACTACCACTCTGGAGACCTGGGTTTGATTCCCCACTCTGCTGTGAAACCCAGTGGGTGAACTTGGACAAGTCACGCACTCTCAGCCTCAGGGAAAGGCAATGGCAAACCTCCCCTGAGCAAATCTTGCCAAGAAAACCCCATGATCACCGTAAGTCAGGAACAATTTGAAGGCACAGAACATACACATATAATCTCCAAGTTAAGGAACTTGGTTCTTCTTTATATAAATCTTCAAGGGTACTCTCTCTGTATCACACACACACACACACACACACATATTGTGCAGAATTATTTGTTAAAGAAGCCATGCCCAAGCAACACATCACTTTTGACTGTGTCTGCATTGCAGAAATTTATTAAAGCCGTTTGACACTGCTTTAACTGCCCTGGCTCAAGGCTATGGAATTCTGGAATTTGCAGTTTTGTGAGATATTTAGCTTTTTCTGTCAGAGAACTCTGGTACCACAAAGCAGACTGCAGATCCTAGGAGTCCATTGGATGGAGCCATGGCAGTTAAAGCGGTGTCAAACTGCATTATTTCTGCAGTGCAGATTCAGGCTGCATCCATACTGTAGAACTGGTTTCCTCCTCTTTCTCACCTCGTTCTCATCCTCCTCATCCTCTGTCCTGGCTCTCTTCTCTTTCTCCCTTCATTCTCCTCCTCCTCCTCCTCCTCCTCCTCCTCCTCCTCCTCCTCCTCCTCCTCTCTCCTGGCTCTCTTCTCTTTCTCCCTTCATTCTCATCCTCCTCCTCCTCTCTCCTGGCTCCCTTCTCCTTCTCCTTCTCCCTTCATCCTCCTCCTTCTCTACCCTGTTATCTTATGATGACCCCCAACTTTTGAGACCCTTTTCCAGGGTTAAAAAGTCATCTTATATGTCAGAAAATATGGTATGTATTTTTAAAGTATAAATTCCAAATAGCAAACCTTGATTTTGCCATTTTATATAGGGGACATCATTTTACTATGCCATTGTAATTAATGGGACTTGAGCATCCACAGATTTTGGTATCCATGGAGGTTCCTAGAACCAAACCCCACTGGATCGTATTTGTGAACCCCACTTCCTGGAAGATTAACTGAAATACCTAAACTGTGCTCTATAGGCTAATAGTTACTCCAGTTCAGACATCAGAAGAGCAGTCAGACCCAGAAAAAACCACAGGAGTGAAGACAAACAGCCATCCAAAAGGAACGTATTTTTGCCATACATCAAAGGAGTCACAGACAGGATTGGGAAACTGAAGAGGAACCACAACCTCCAAATGATGTACAGACCAACCAAGAAAATGCAGCAAATGCTGCAATCAGCACAGCCACAGGAATTTACCACATACCGTGCAGCTGTGGACAAGTCTACATAGGGACCACAAAATGCAGTGTTCAAATACAAATCAAGGAACATGAGAGATGCTGCAAACTGGGCCAGCCAGAAAAATCAGCAATAGCAGAACATGTTATAAACCAACCTGGGCATAAAATGCTAATGGAGCCCTGATGGCACAGTAGTTAAATGCCTGTACTGCAGCCACTCCCTCACAAACCACAAGGTTGTGAGTTTAATATCAGCCAGGGGCTCAAGGTTGACTCAGCCTGGCATCCTTCCGAGGTCACTAAAGTGAGTACCTAGCTTGTTGGGGGCAATTAGCGTACACATTGTAAACCACTTAGGGAGTACTTAAGTGCACTGATAAGTGGCATAGAGATGTACCTGCTATTGCTATTGCTATTTGAAAACACTGAAATTCTGGACCATGACAACAACTATCAGCTCAGAATGCACAGGGAAGCCATTGAAATCCACAAACACCTGGACGACTTCAACAGGAAAGAGGAAACCCTGAAAGTAAACAAAGTTTTGCTACCAGTCCTGAAAAACACCAAAATCAAGACTCAGCACATGCAAATGAATTTTACCCAGGATCAGGGGGTTTCCCAGCACACAATGGATCACTAATTCTAGATCCATTTCAAACTGGCTTCAGACCTGGATATGGGATGGAGACTGCCATGATGGCTTTGGCAGATGACCTGCGCTTAAGCATTGACAGGGGAAGCATGACCCAGTTGGTGCTTTTGGACCTCTCAGCAGCTTTCGATACGATAAACCATGACATCCTCTTGAAATGGAGGCACTGTAATTCAGTGGTTCCATTCCTTCCTCTCAGGCAGATTCCAGAGGGTGATGCTCAGGGACAGTTGCTCTTCAAAAACAAAGCTTAAATGTGGCATCCTTCAGAGTGCCATCCTGTCCCCGATGCTATTCAATATCTATATGAAGCCACTGGGGGAGATCATCCATAGACATGGGGCAGGGTGGTATCAATATGCTGATGATGTCAAGTTATGCATGGAATATAGAGTGATGGATCTGCTAAAGATCTTCATGTCCTGATCAGCAGCCCTGACGACAGATGGCATTTCTCCCCTCAATCAATGTCTTGAGGCAGTAATGGCTGGATGAGGAAAAACCAACTCAAGCTGAATCCAGACAAAACAGAGGCACTCACAGCAGGGGCCCCCAAACCAGGCATTGGGTTATAATCTCCACTCCTGAATGTGTTCGCAGTCTGGGGGTGCTCCTAGACTCATTGCTTCACATGATAGATCAGGTGAATGCGACAATCAGGAGCACCTGTTATCAGCTTCGGCTGATACGCCAGCTACGCTCTTTCCTGGAATAAAAGGACCTAGAAACTGTAATATATGCACTGGTAACCTCACAACTCGATTTCTGCAATGCACTCTACATGGGGCTACCCTTATACCTAGTGCGGAAACTACAATTAGTACAAAATATTACAGCCAGGCTGATCACCGGTAAATCTAAGAGTGATCACATTACATCTATTCTGAAATCTCTTCACTGGCTGCCTATTGGTTTCCGAGCACAGTATAAGCTGTTGGTGATTACCTTTAAAGCCCTACATGGCCTGGGTCCAACCTATCTAAGGGATCACCTTCTTCCATACAATCCGCACCACACCCTCAGGTCCTTTGGGAGGAACTTGCTGCAACCGATAAAAACTAGATTGGCGGTAACCTCCCAGAGGCCATTTTCTGCCACCACAGCCAGATTGTGGAATGCCTTGCTGGAGGAGCTCCGTCAAATAACCAACTTGGACAGCTTTAAAAAAGCTGTCAAGATGGATCTCTTCCGGCAGGCCTTCCCAGAATAGATCGCTCCACCTTAATCTGTGCTCCTCCCTCATTATACATCCTCTCTATATGGAGCTCCTGAATGCATGCTGTTCCATGTTCTATTTTAATATTGTATTTATTCCATGTTCTATTTTAATATTGTATTTATTCTTTTAAAGGGGGGTTAATTATTATTATTGTTTTATTGTTTACTGTAGGTATGTTTTTATTTAAACTGTCTCATATTTGTAAGCCTTGGCAAAAGGCAGGATATAAGAATAAGGTTATTATTATTATTATTATTATTATTATTATTATTGTGAAGTCGTAGGCTTTCATGGCCGGCATCCATAGTTTTTTGTGGGTTTTTTGGGCTGTGTGGCCATGTTCTAGAAGAGTTTCTTTCTTTCTAGAAAGAAACTCTTCTAGAACATGGCCACACAGCCCGAAAAAACCACAAAAAATTATTATTATTATTATTATTATTATTATTATTAGGAAGTAGACTGCAGTCAAGAAATCAGAAGACTAGGAATGGGAATGGTAGTGATGAAAGAACTAGACAGGATCCTACAGAGTAAAAATATGCAACAAAAGCACTGAAGTTAGAATCATCCAGCCCATTATATTCCCCATCACCATGTATGGATGTGAGAGCTGTACAGTGAAGAAAGTAGATAGGAAGAAAATAAACTCATTTGAGATGTGGTGCTGGAAAAGAGTGCTTAGGATACCATGGACAGCCAAAACAAATGGATCCTAGAACAGATCAGGCTTGCAATCTCCCTCGAAGCCAAGATAATCAAACTGAGGCTGTCATACTTTGGCCACACCATGATAAGGCATGACTCATTAGAAAAGTCAATAATGCCAGGAAAACTTGAAGGCAATAAGGAGAGAGGAAGACTGCATGCCAAATGGATAGACTCAATTAGGGAGGTTATGAGCCTGAATCTACAAGACCTAAGCAGAGCAGTGGAGGATGGCAGGGCTTGGAGATGTCTCATCCACAGGGTCGCCAGGAGTAGAGGATGACTTGAGGTCATCTAACAACAACAAAGTTAAAACTCAGCAAACCTTTATTCAATAGCTAGATCCACACTAGAGACATTCATTGTCAGAACTAAACAACAAGCATTAACATTACCTAATTAAAAACACATAATTTCAAAATATTGGACTGGCATTTCATTTACAGTTGCCCCTCTGTTCTCACGGACTTGAAGTCTGTGGTTTTGCATATTCACGGAGGGGCGACCTTCACTAAAATCAATGGGGCATGCCCCTTTCAAGCCTATGGGGCTTGAATATTGGCAAATCTCCATTTTTGCAGGGGGTGTGTGTGTCCAGAATGGATCGCCCATGAAAATGGAGGGCTGACTGTATTACATACTCAAAACAACTCTGGTTCTCTTTTTCCCATACTCCCCTTCCCCCATTTCTTGCTTTCAATTTCTTCTCAGCCAAATGGCCTTGAATATTTCCATCCATGCTGGCCTCTTCTATTTTGTTATCACACCACCAGTGCAATAACCATTTATTTAGTTTAAATTGTTACTCTGCATATGCCATCACCATACCTCAGCTTTATTATTATTATCATTATTATTATTAGAGTTTATTTATAGAGCGCTGTCAGTGTACTCAGCGCTGTACAATCAAGAATAAAACAAATAATAAAATAACTAAAAACCTGCCTGAGGCGTACAATCTAAGTTAAAACAATGAGCAGAATAATAAAAATCAATTTAAACAAAGACAATTACAACAGTTAATAACAACATCCACCCACTGCAAAACCCAAGTGAGAAAACAAATAAATATGTATCAAACAATACCAGGGAATGCCTCCCTGAACAAAATAGACTTTAACTCGGATTTGAAAGTGGATAAAGAAGTAATGGCCCGTATTTGAGGGGGAAGAAGGTTCCAGGAGTGAGGGGCGGCAAGCGAAAAGGGGTGAATCCGAGATGGAGCAGTGGAGATCCTTGGTTGGGACAGCAGACCTTGAGTGCTAGAACGAAGGGTACGGGAGGGAGTGTAGGGAGAGAGAAGGTCAGATAAGTAAAGAGGGGCTAGCCCATGCTGGGCTTTGAAAGTTAACAATAAAAGGTTAGCTTGCCCCTAAAATCATGACAGGTAAGATGCAAACACAACACCTGACAGTGGGTTTATGCAGTCCCATGGAGGTAGACCAAGCAAGGGAACGGAGGAGGTTCCAAACTGGTTGACTATAGAAATAGGCATGAGGAGAATCTGGGTAAATGACCCAGAATTTTAAACAAAATAATAATATGGCAACACAGAGCTGCAGGAAACATGCCCAGCTGCTGCCATTTCCCATAGGGCTTCCAATCATACGGCATATATGATACAAATGTTTCTCCTTCCACAACCTGTCACCAACATTGTAAGTTTTGTAACACTATTGCTAGAATGTCTACAGTAAGAAGACTGACAAAATTTCCACTTCCTAACTTGCTCCAGATTCCATGGTGGGCCCAAGCTCACAGACCTATTGGCTTTGTCCCCACTGCTTCCTGGCTTCTTGATGCCTCAGTGTTCTTCAAGAACAACACTCATAAAAACATATTAGCACAGAGCCAGTGACCTCCTGTGCTTAGCTGGGAATGGAAAGAAATGGTTGTCCAGGCTGAGATTTGTTTTTTCACCTGGAAGTCCAGGGAATCAGAGCAATTCCCAGATACCAGCCAGTGCTCTGAGACTTGTCAAACTGATGACTACATATCAACCACCATTTATTGTCACTACAGAAAGGTATTACTCTGCATTGCATCTGAAAAAAAATAGACTGATATCCACAAAAGCTCATGCTAAAATAAAAACCAGCTAGTCTTAAAGATGTTGCTATGTCGTAGGCTTTCATGGTCGGCATCCATAGTTTTTGTGGGTTTTTCGGGCTGTGTGGCCATGTTTTAGAAGAGTTTCTTTCTGACGTTTCGCCACCATCTGTGGCTAGCATCTTTCTCTGAAGATGCTAGCCACAGATGCTGGCGAAACATCAGAAAGAAACTCTTCTAGAACATGGCCACACAGCCCGAAAAACCCACAAAAAACTATGTTGCTATGTGTTTTTTCCCCTGCGTCTTCCTTTCTCCTTTATACGCTGCAACAGACTAATACAGCTACTACTTTAAAAACCAGATAAAGGTGTTGTTGTTGTTAACTGCAATTAAATCGACTTCAGTTTAGTGTCAATGAGAGACCTCTAAATCACAGTCTCATCAAGAGACCTGCTCAGGTCTTGCAGACTCAGAGTTGTGGCTTCTTTGACTGAGAAAGGTAGCTGTCTCTAAAACACGCACACACGCACGCACGCACGCACTGTGCAAACTTTTCAGTCAATCAAGCTTTAAAGTTTCTCACATCAGTCAGAATAATTTCACAAGGTCCAAACCCATCTAGAAATCTTTAAGTAAATGGAACCCATGAGTGAGGGTGCACTAGTACTCTACCCCTCTATCTTCTCTTTCCATGTCAGGAAAATAATGGTAGAGGAGCCAGTAACAGCACACTCCCATTATGTACACAGTTGCCTTGGATAGGTCTTCTCTCTTTTTACAGCTTGTCACTAAGCAACCATTCTCACACAGACTCACAGAATCGGTACAATACACAACATGAAGAAACAATTCAACAAGTAGTATTGATGCACACCATCCTTCTTTCCTCTTTCCACTCCTCATGTTCTAATGTCTTCCTTCATTAAGCATGCCCTTTCAAAGTTGTTATTTTTAGATTAGAAGTGTGGAAATTGGTAGCCAGCATAGCATATTGGTTTGAGTACTGGACTATGACTCTGGAGACCAGTGTTCTATTTCCAGTCCAGCCATGAAACCCACTGAGTGACCTTGGGCAAATCACATGTCTCAGCCTCAGGGGAAGGCAATGGCAAACCTTCTCTGGACAAATCTTGCCAAGAAAACCCCATGATAAATTCACCTTAGGGTCACTATAAGTCAGAAATGACTTGAAATCAGATAACAACAATTAATGGAAATTGGTAGCAAATGCAGCAGCACATGCTGAAAGCAAACTTAGGTTAGTGGTTTGAATGCTGGACTTTAGGAAATAGGGGTTCAAATCCCACTGAGCCATGGAAAACCCAATAGGTGCTCTTGGATTAATCATATTTTCTCAGTCTAATAGGAAAGCAATGGTAAACTTCCTCTAAATAAAACTTGACAAGAAAACTGTATGACAGGGTCACCATAAATCAGAGTTCACTTGAAAGCAGATAACAATAAACAACAATGTCCATAAGGGTAATCTTTGCAGGATTCAGAGATCATACCCTTGCCATGATGTGGTTAATCCACTTTGAGCTTTACTGCCAACCCCCTCCCCCCTGCCTCCTCTAAATGATAGAGAAGCTCTGTCCTAGCTGGATCCTATTAGTGATGGAGGTTTGGCAGTGGAAGAGCAACCACACAACTCAGAGCTACTGCAGGCAGAGTGCTGATAAAGCCAAGAGTGGGTTCACTGGTCCTGCAGCAATAGACCTACCAACTGCCCCAGAGAATATTTATAGCCCTCTGACAATTACAGAAAGGTCCATTAGTAACATCCCTACAGTTGTGCAACTAATATGTATGTAAAACCCCTTTTGCTCAGAAACTGTAGGGCTGCCAAGGTATATATGTATTATTTACTTTATTTTATTTTATTTTATTTTATTTTATTTTATTTTATTTATTGAATGTATATCCAGCCTTTCTCCCAAAATGGGATTCAAAGAGGGCTAGAATAAATTTTAAAAAAAGATAAAACATTAGTTTACAAAAGTTTAAAATAACATTATTTAAAAAAAAATTAAAACATTTAAGATATGCATGTTCTCTGCATCACATGTGACAGATTAAAAGTGAAATAATTCCAATAGCATAGTAGCAGGTGTGTGTGTGTGGGTGTGGGTGTGCACGCACACGCACACACACACACACACAGTAGTAGTAGCAAGTTATTATAGGTGTTATTTTTCTTTCCATTTTCCTGGTGTGGGAAATGTAAGCAAAGTACCAAAGACCCTTTCTTGCAATGCAGAGATATTTAGCTGCACAGAGCTAAAGAAATGTTTTAAAGGCAACTGTGCAAAGCATGAAACAAAAGGCACTGAGCACATCCCAGAAGTCCTGCTGTTGTTCATTGATAAATTATTTTCCGGAATTCACATTACCAAACGCATTACAGAAGTGCTCTCTACCCCTCCAGTGTTACAGTTCAAGGTAATATGTGACAGATTTGAACATTTTTAAAGAAGAAAATCTCCCAAGTGTGCAGATTGCAGCATTGCTCACTTAGAGATTACAGAGGCCTTTATATCTGTTACAAACGTGCAGTTATCCTGATAACTTCAAAAATAGAATATTACATATGATGCTGAAAATTCCACAAGTCCTCCAATATGTTCTTGTTCTCTCTCTCTCTTTCTTTCTTTCTTTCTTTCTCTTTCTCTTTCTATACCCCACCCCTCCTTTTCATTTAGGAACTGCTGGCTTGCCAGAGATCTTGAACTTGAGAAAGGTTAGACTTCACAATGCTGAAGCAGTTTGTGAGCATCAGCAGATTTAGCTTGTAATTTCATTGATCTATGTGGGCTTGCTGTTTGCAAACCAGCTGCTGTACTGTTTCCCCACAGCTACTGATCTGAGTAGCATTGATTTTTTTCCCCCTTACATTAACATAGCATTACTTCTTTAATGGGCAATAAATGACTGGATGTAAATACAAACAGTGCTGCAACAACAAAAGATGGGGAGAGGGAGAATGAATTCTGCCCTGTTTTTATTTAGAGGGCCTTATTAATATTTGCCATTAAAATTAAAAGCAAAAAATATTGACCAAGATAATTCAATTTTTGATTTTAGAGCAGATCTTTTCAAAAATATTGTTTCTCCTGAGGGTTTTTTTGTTTTTGTTGCATTTGGTAACAGACATGTAGTGCACTACATATGGATATTGCTGTGGAAGCACAGGGATTTCCATATGACTAAATAAAATAAAATAAAGTACTATAAAGTGGCTTGGCTCATGCCCCTTTATTATTACACTGTGGGGGTAATGAATTCTGACTATGGCAGTGATTACACAAAATATGTTATCTCTTTCCTAGGTGATCATTTTTTAAAAACTGAATTAGATTTGGTTTCAATAGAATAAAGCAGGCATATTTGTCCAATATAAATTAAAATATTCCCTTGATGTACTAAATACAGGATTAAACCTTGAAAAGGTAATTTGTCAAGAACTGTCTCATATAGTATTTTCTCAGTTTTCTACAACTCGGATTCACCCTCATGTCTCCGATTAGCAAAATGCACCGTTCACAGTACCCCATCATCTATAGGAGCCAATGTGATGCAGTGGTTTGAATGCTGGACTATGATTCTGGAAGATCAGGGTTCAAATCACCACTCAGCCACAGAAGCCCACTGGGTGACCTTGGGCAAGTCAGATTATCTTAGCTGCAGAGGAAGGCAATGGAAAACCTCCTTTGAACAAATCTTAACAAGAAAATCCCATGATAGGGTCACCTTAGGTTGGCTGTAAATCAGAAATCACTTGGAGGCACACAACAACAACATTATTATCTGCATGAAAGTGAATTTTACCATATAGCTTTCATTTAGATGACAATACTGCTCAAGCCCGAACTCTCCCTACAAGCCAAGATGACCAAATTGAGGTTGTGGTTCTTTGGCCACATCATGAGAAGGGATGAATTAATGGTAAAGGCAATAATGCTAGGAAAGGTAGAGGGCAGTAGAAAGAGAGGGAGACCACATGCCAGACGGATGGACTCAAACAGAGAGGCCACAGGCCTGAGTCTATATAGCCTGAGCAGAGCAGTGGAGGATGGCAGGGCTTGGAGATGTCTCATCCACAGGGTCGCCATGAGTTGAGGTTGGCTTGCGGGCAGTTAACAACAACAACAACACTGTTCTTGCCTCCAATACCAGCCTCTGACTTCCATGCTTAGATCCTAGGAATTCTATGCCATGGGATGCTGTTTATCTGTCCCAATGGATATCACCAAAGAAGCCAAAATGTTTGATGCTTTTTTGTAGACATTTGTTTTCAATAATTTTGTTACATTTTATTAAATCAGCTCCCAATTATACAGTAGTCTACTGGGAACCAAGTTCTGTCTTGAAACAGTTCTGTTAGTGGTTGGTTTTCTCCACAAGTATGATACACATATATGAAAGAGAGAGAGAGAGAGCACAACATTTTAAATATAAACTGGCATCCTGTTAGTGTATTGCAATGGTGTAACTTCATCAGAACTTTTTTTTTTAAACACTCATTGCAGAGGTCTGAATTTTGTACTGACCATACAATAACACCCTCCTCTTCCCCAAATCCTGAGTTTTCTATACTGAAGTCTTTCCAAAAGTGGAAAGAAATAAGAACAGCACAGAAGCATCCAGCTATTTTCCTATAGCTTGAAGCATAATGAGAGGCATCTTCTGGGACTTCACAGGGTCATGACAAAGAGGTCAAACCTGTAAGGATGATATCATTGTTGTTCTTTCAGGTATAGGAAAACAGCTGGAAATGTATTGTAGCCATGCATGTGCAGTAAATACATCTCCCAGTCTCAGCCATAGCTTTTACCCTTCACAGAAATTTCATAGGAACTGCATGCAAAGGTCCCCAGTTTTTTCTTAATTTATTTTATGAAACATAGAAGGTTGGCCATACTTTGGGCAGGTCATCTGAAATCAATGGAACTTAAGCTGGTCCAGCTATTGAAATCAATGGGACAAGTAAGTCATGATTAGTTTACATCTCAGTGGGCAGTATCTAATGGAGCTGTTCCATCTCCATTTTGCAGAATCTAGGAAGAGGTCAATTTCCTTTCCTGCTTCATGTCCACTATTGACTCTCAGAACCTGCTTGTAGTTGGTTGGGAATCTCTCCAGAGCAGGGGTATGAGGGAGTATTGGGGGGGCATTCTAGGGTAGTGCAAAGAGATTATTCAAGTCAATCATTTCTATGGTTCGGCTCTAAGTATGACTATATCGATATGCAACTCAGAAATTGTCATGCCCCATTTCCTTTTCCATTGAGTGCATGGGGGGGGGGGAACCCTATCAGCTACCTCCTTTTCTGCCTTGTAGGAAATATTGGCTTTTTTCTGGCCCATGACAAGCAATCTTTCCAGAATTCCATGTGCATATTCCTCATTATCATGTGGGGTTTGTTTTTTGTTTTTGTTTAGAAACTGCACATTTGACATTTTGGTCCAAATCCCAATGAATTTTGGAGTGTGTTAGATCACCACCTCAATGCAAATCAAAATATTATCCTTCAGTGGGCAATAAGTACCATGATGTTTTCATGCTCAGAGAATAATAACAATTGGTTGAATGTAGGTAAAGTCAAGCAAGTTTAAATTTGAGTCATTCTCATTTTTTAAATAATGGGTGAGGGAAAGTAAACATATTTAAATCACTGAAATTAATATTCATAATTTGGCTAAATTTCCCCACTGTTTTTATTTCTGTTTAGTCCTGCATCACTTTCAGTACCACGTTACTGGCATATTTATTTAAAAATATTTTAGTACAAGTGATAATTTTTAAAAAGTATAGATTTACTGAGATCCATGTGTATAAAACTGTCCTTTTGTTGGAATATTCCCAGTGGATGAGAGGTAAGCTAGTTATCACTGGTTTCTTCATTCTATGGTGAACCCCTGTGCCTTCTTCCACATAAGCTGGTGCTCCAGTGAATTTGTTTTGTAGAGGAATTTATTGTTTTGTAGAGGAATCTCTACTAGATTTTGGTTACTTTTAACAACAACTGGAGAGAAAGAGAGAGAGAGAAGTGATCCTTTCACTCATGGAAGAATAAGCCTGGATACAATGCTTTCTTTTCAGATAATTCACCTGTGTACACATCAGACTTCTTAGTGCAAAGGCATTACATCTTCTGACTCACTCACCCTTGAGAAGTTACCTTTTTAAAGCAGTTACTTACAGTTTCTGGGGTCCCCAAAGTTGCTATCATTATAGTTACAATTTTAATAGTAACACTTTACTTTTCCATCCCTCTATAGTAACTGAGAGAATTGTTTAGTTCCTTTTGGGGATAAAGGAATGGATTTTTCACTTCAGCAGATTAAATCAAAACATGAGTCATCCATGTGACATTTCTCCTCCCCAAACCCAGAACTGTTTGTTGTTTTTTTTAAGCGTAACTAATTGTTGTTTTTGGTATTCATCATCAAGTTGGCTGAGAAACCTTTATGAGCTTCAGTCATCAACAGCCCTATTCCCTTCTTTTATTGTTGTGTGCCTTTAAGTCATTTGTGACTTAAGATTGACCTTAAGGCAAACCTATCATGCGGTCTACTTGACAAGGGTTGTTCAGAAGGAGTTTGCTTTTGCCTGAGAATGTATGACTTGCCCAAGGTCACCCAGTGGGTTTCCATGGCAAAACGGGGATTCAAACCCTGGTCTCCAGACTCATAGTCCAATATTCAAACCATGGCACCACATTGGCTTTATAATAACTAATTGTTATTAGATTAAAAAGGGAAATATGTTATTCCTCCTTAGGTTATGATCACCAGCTAACTTAGTTATACCACTACTGTTTAAAATGACATTCTAACCAGTTTGTAGTTACTGAATTGTAACCTGTTACTCCTGAGGTTTGCTCCTTCCTTTTGTCACAAGTCGTCAGCATCTTAGGCCCAGTTCTGTGAAGCCCAGGCCTGGACCTGCAGCACCAGAAGTTCAGCAATGATGACTGCAATGGTGTTGCTGGAATCTGAGGTCTTCATGTCAGCCTATTCTCTTCTCATTTGCCCTGGGCCTCCAGCCTGAAGAAAAATCAGTACTGGAATGCAACAGTGGAAAAGGCACACAGCAGTCTCTGAGGCTGCAGCCAACTTGCTTACTTGAAAGGTGATAACCTTCTTCTTCTTTTGCAAAAATGTGCAATTGCACACACAATGAACTAAAAAAATAACAGCAATCAAGAAATACTCTTGCCCTTAGATGGATGGTGGAGGTTGTTTGGTTTAAATTCTTTAAACTTAGTGGGTTGTACAAATCAGCTTCCATGGCTTTAACAAAGACAAGATCATGATAGACTGTGGGAGCTGGCAATTCTAAGCATAAATAGACTGACCTTGTGAAATTATGTTGGGGAATGTAGCACTATATTATGAGCATTTTAATTTCACTTCTGGATGCTCTTTCTTTCTTTCTTTCTTTTTTTATTTCTTTTCCCTTTTTTTTTTTTTTTTTTTTTTGCTAATATTGCCAAAGGGTATTAGTATGGAAGCAACGTTTGTGATCATAAGAGTGAGAAAGGGGTTGTGGTTTCGTGAAAAAGACATCTTACTTGATAATGCTTTAAGAACAAAAACATAGTCTTTTTCTGGCATGTCTGTCCTTACAATCATTTTTAGACAACTTTTGCTGTGGGCTGTTGCTGGATCCTGAGAAATATAGAAATGTAGGTCTGCATGGAACAGTATCAATTTATCCTGATGATTTGGATGCAACCTCCTTAGGTTTTACAACAAACTGAATGTCTACAAGTATATGGGGGGGCACAGAGGGGTTTTTGGTGGAGTGGGGGTATTATTAAAGACTAACACATTTATTATGGCATAGACTTTCATGATTTGAGAGCCAGTGTGGTATAGTGGTTTGAGCATTGCACTATAACAACGTAGACCAGGGTTCAAATAACACTTGACTAAAAGGCAACAATGATTGAAATGTATCATGAAATATCTACAGCCTATACCCATGTTGGCAAACCAATGGCACGTGTGCCACAGATGGCATGCAAAGCCATTTTCCCTGGCACACAGAGAAGGAAAGAGGAGGAAAAGGCGTGCACCTGTTCTTCCTCCTCCCAGCTGTCCCAGGCCTTCAGCTGCCTCCAGAGAGGAAGCTGAAAGCCTGGGAAGGTGCGGGGGAGAGGGGGAAACAGGTACGTGCCTGTTCCATTTCCTCTTGGGCCTTCAGCTGCCTCCAGAGAGACAGCTAAAGGTCAAGAAGGGGGCTGGGGGGAAGAAGTGCCACCCCGGAAGTCCTGCCCCCATAGGGCAGAGGTCCTGCCCCCAAAGTCCCATCCCCCCCCCCCGAAGTCCCGTTTCCGGCATGGGGTAACACCCAGGGCCAGTTTAGGCACTCAGTGCCTAAAAGCTTCGCCATCACTTTTATACTGTATAATGAGACTTCTCTGTCACAGAGCTTAAATATTAGCCTGAATCTTGATAACAGACCTAATCTCAAACAGCTATTCATTAGGAACAATAGACAACAAAAGAGAGAAACAAACTCAGCCATGAAAACCTACTCAGTGACCTTGGACACATCACACACTCTCAGCCTCAGAAAGCAACAAAGGGAAACCCTCTCACAACAAATTTTGCCAAGAAACCCTGTGATAGGTTTGCCTTAGGGTCGCCATAAGTAGGAAACAACTTGAAGGCACACAACAACAAGAAGCTTTCATGGACTACAGCTCATTCCATTAGATGTATCAAGTGTTATCCTGATCATACATACATATAATTTGGGGTGGAGGGGCACTGAGGTCAAAGAGAAATGAAGTACAGAAAGTATGGATGGACAATGACTAGTATACTATTAACAGTGACTGTTCAAAAAGCAATGTTTTTGATGATGCAAATATCATGGTATTAGTAAGCTTATTAATCAACTCAATTAGCTTCATGCAAGCCACAGGTAACGGAAACTGAAGTTCTTGATAATAATCCAGTGGATTCTCAATGTAGTTTTCCTTTGAAGCTAGTTTCAGAATTGCCATGTAAAGGTCAGTGGTGAAATGTCCAGGGAGACTTCCATAGTCCTTCATTGTTTTGTGGGTTTCTTTGCAAATTGCCATTTCTACTACCAGATTTGTGTCCTTCCATTTCTTTGTCTATATACTGGCCTGTTTGTCCTATATAGGCATTGCTGGTGGATGAAGGTATGTCATATATGAGCAAGTGCATGATGTTGTGTCATATTGCATCTGATGTTATTTGGCTCTGTTAACTGTGATGCCTAAGTAGAGATGGAGACTGAGGTTGCCTCTATACTTTAGAAATAATGCAGCTTAATATTGCTTTAATTGCCATGGCTCTATGTTATGGCATTCTGGGATTTGTAGTTTTGTGAGACATTTAGGCTTCTTTGTTAGCGAGATCTGGTGCCACAACAAACTACAGATCTCAGGATTCCATAGTATTGATTCATGGCAGTTAAAATGTGTCAAACTGTATTATTTCTGCAGTGTAGATGTAGTTGGAGTTATTATCTGAGTTTGTTGCAGAGTCAAAAAGGAATTAAGTTGCCGCTGCTGGAGCCATTCCGGAATAATGCTGCTTTCACAGGTCTGAAGCTACAGGATCCATTCTGGAATGGCTCCAGGCGGCTTTGAGACCCCAAGTGTGAAAACGTCCAAGGAGGCAGGCAGAGAGAGAGGGAGATGGTGGTGGTGGTGGTGGTGATTGATACCCATTTATATTTCAAAGTCAGAAGTTGTGTTTAAAAGTCACACTTACATCTACTAATACTGCAGAGGAAGGCTTTATTTGTGCATATATTTCAAAGAAAGTCAGGCATACTTCCAATCTGCAACCAATGGCATGTTTATTTCTTAACTGACTTGTCTGCTGTACTTTAACATGAAGAGTACAATTTAAATGATATTTCTATCAGCTTCATAAACAGGGTGCATTTTAACATTCAGGTTGAACGTTAGGGATTTTTTCCCCCACTGTAAGAAATCTCTGGTAAATAGTAATTGTCTAAAAGATGTTTTACAATGAAACAAAATGAAAATAAAAGAAAATAAGCAGTAAGAGCAGCTCCTCTAATCATGGTAATAGTCATTCAGTTATGTTTTTCCTAAATAATCTTGTATTACAGAAAAGGGGACAAGGAAACCTACACTCATAGCTGTGCATTACACTGGAGGAGATGGAAATTATCATTATTTTCATACTCCACTCTTTTCCTGTAAAGAGCTTTCCAATCAGTGAACACAAATCCAACTGAATAATGTAATGTATAAGTACTGTTTTATTGTTATGACAATTACCTTTTATTCCATGTTGTTCCTTTTTTATATAATAAATAGATACAATGAAAAATTCCAATACAATTTAGGCACAACTTCGATTTCAACACTTGGGATTTATTCCAGGGTGTATAAATTATGTCAGGAAGGAATGCACTCGCAGAAATTAAATTATGTCAGAAATACTGACAGATTGTAGTTGGAGCACACAGGGAGTCTCACACTAACACCAGCCTGCTTCAACTCTGACGCCATCAAAATTACATGTTCACTTGCTTTGTGTGCAGCACTGCAAATGATCAGAGCAAAATAAATTGCTGCCTTCTTCAAATCAACTTGAGATGACTAAAGATGAGTGAAAAACTGAACTTTCAGAGGCAAAAGCGCAATGTGGTTTTGCAGTTAATCATAACTTACTTTATGTAAGCCAAGAGCAATACATTTTCAAGCTGTAGCCAGTTCACAGCCAGCACATACACTGCACATGAAGCCTGGAGCTCTGCCAATGAGCTTGCATTGCCCCCTATGGTCACAATGTGTCACTTCTGAGGATTAGTGGGGAAGAAACAATGTGCTGAAGAGAAGGGGGAGCTTCCCATTTCCTTGAAAAGATGTTGAAACCTGGTTCATTTGTTTCTGAGTGTATGTGTGAGTGCATACATGTATGTTGGAGCTGGGGTTAGGATCTAAGTCCTAGACTGCATCTGCATTGCAGAATTAATGCAGTTTGACACAGCTTAAACTGCCATGGCTCCATCCTAAGTAATCCTGAGATCTGTAGTTTGTTTTGGATCCAGAGCTCTCTGACAGAGAAAGCTAGATATCCCACAGAACTACACATCTCAGGATTCCATAGCATTGAGGCATGTCAGTTAAAATGGTGTCAAACTGCATTATTTCTGCAGCACAGATACAGCCCTAGACATCATACATTCTATAGATGGTGCCTGCTTAATATCCAATTCTAAGAGTCAATAAGGTGGATTTTTTCAAACAAACTGTACAGGCATTCAAGAAGCTTCTTCAGACTATAAACAAATTGGATCATGTGGTTCCATTGTCCATGAGTTGTCAGAAGATGGAGTGTTTTTGCTCTTTAAAAAGAAAGTAAAAAATGAATCAGATTGTTGTTTCTGTTTTCTGTAATAAGAAAAGAAGGTATTGGAAGCTTACCCTTCCTCCTCCTCCCCTGCCCCCCACCATACAGTTGCTTCTTCATGGCTGTGTCTCCATTTGGCTGCCATCATTCTGTACTACAATGTACTTCAGTGACCTTTCCCATAATTTGTATGGTATGAACCAATTTATCAGTAGACAAGTAGAAATCACATATGAAGAAAACTTCTGTCCAAAGACACTCTACGCAACATTGATAACTGACCTTCCTAATAATGAAGACCACACATTCACCAACAACAGTATGTTAGAAGTATGGTTTTGTTTATCTGTGGTTAAATCAGTTTAGCAGCAGCACTGCAACAAGCGTATCCTCCACAGGTACTTGGTAAAAACAACTAGATCTGAGCTTCTGGTAAATAAACAGGATACATTGGTAGGTAAAAAGAAGCTCACCGTATTTTCCGGTGTATAAGATGACTGGGCATATAAGGAGACCCCCAACTTTTCCAGTTAAAATATAGAGTTTGGGATATACTCACCTTATAAGACTACCCCTCTTCCAATGCACACCAAATAAAAAAATTTAAAAAGCAGATTTGATTTCAATATGGTAATTTTAATTCAAATGCTTATGACATGCAGGTACTTAGCAGGAACACTGTCACTTATAAACACAACAAACTACAGCTCCCATGTTCCCTAGCATTTGTTTCTGCAATGTGTTTTGGACCTTATTATTTCTGCAGTGTTTTGGACCTTACTTTTTTAAAAATAGTCCAGATTTAAATGCTGCTTTAAAATTATTTCCATCTCCCAGCTATGAGATAGTTGGGGGAAATGAGAAAGTGTTGGGTGGAAGGACTGCCAACATACTAGGTGATGCAGTCTGGGGTATGTACAATTTGCGGCCAAGTAAGTGACCCTGGGTATGTCACACACTCTCAGCCTCAGAAGATGGTAATGGCAACCCCCATTTGAAGAAATATGCCAAGAAAAACCCATGATAAGGTTGTTTTAGGGTCGCCATAAGTCAGAAAGGACTTGAAGACACACAAGAACAAAAAAAAAAAGTCTGCAATTGTTTCATCGGTAGTACATTTGAATAGGAGCCAGCATGGTGTAGTGATTTGAGGGTTGGACTACCACTCTGGAGACCTGGGTTTGATTCCCCGCTCTGCTGTGAAACCCACTGGATGAACTTGTACAAGTCACACACAATCTCAGCCTCAGAGGAAGGCAATGGCAAACCTCCTCTGAGCGAATCTTGCCAAGAAAATCCCATGATCACCATAAATCAGGAACAATTTGAAGGCACACAACATACCCATATAACCTCCAAGTTGAGGAACTTGGTTCTTCTTTAGATAAATTTTGTGCAGAATTATTTGTTAAAGAAGCCATGCCCAAGCAACACATCACCTTTGGCTGTGTCTGCATTGCAGAAATTTATTAAAGCAGTTTGAGACCGCTTTAACTGCCCTGGCTCAAGGCTATGGAATTCTGGAATTTGCAGTTTTGTGAGATATTTAGCCTTTTCTGTCAGAGATCTCTGGTACACAGCAAACTGCAGATCCTAGGAGTCCATCGGATGGAGCCATGGCAGTTAAAGTGGTGTCAAACTGCATTATTTCTGCAGTGTAGATTCAGGCTGTATCCATACTGTAGAACTGGCTTCCTTCTCCTTCTTCCCTCATTCTCAACCTCCTCCTCGTCTCTCCTGACTCTTCTCTTTCTCCCTTCATTCTCCCTTCATTCTCATCCTCCTCCTCCTCTCTCCTGGCTCTCTTCTCTTTCTCCCTTCATCCTCATCCTCCTCCTTCTCTACCCGGCGTATAAGATGACCCCGACTTTTGAGACCCTTTTCCAGGCTTAAAAAGTCGCTTTATATGCCAGAAAATACAGTACTTTAATGTTACATTTAGGTTCTACAAGAATAACTAATCAGTAGAGAAAACTATACTTTGGTACAGAGGTCCCTAGATAGCTGACTTCCATGTGTGCAAGTAGGAAGAAAAACATCTTTAGGAGCAAAGTCTGGTTTCTGCATCCATGCTTGGTAAGAGCAGAGAGGAAAGTGTGTTACCAAACAAAGAATCATAAAACTTTATTATCCCAGGGAGAAACCCCCAGAAAGAGGAGGGGTATGGGAAGTGACCTCTTCACAAGCAACACTGACCAAATGACCATAGAGACATACATTAGTCTTTCTGTGTAGAAGACACTGTCCCTTCTCAAAGGAAAGCATAGAACTTACACACAAAGCACTGATGCTGATACTCCAACAAAAATCTCATACGAAGAAAACTTTTGTCCAAAGACACTCTAAGCAACATTGATAATTGACCTTTTTAATAATTAAGACCACACATTCACCAACAACAGCATTTATTAATTAATTATATTTTTGTATGGACTTCAGGACAATATATGTCTTTTCTTTCCTTCACCTATTTAGTCCTCAGAACAATTCCATTCTTTGATTCATTAACTCAACCATTCTATTTTAGAAAGAGATGGACTGTCCCAAGGCCCCTCGTATGCTTCATAGTGACTAGGAATTTAAACCAGGCTTTCTACTTTCTTATTCTAATACTGAACACTAAACACTTCTCAATGAACACAAAAAGTTTATTTTTCTATTACTTGAGTTGCCTTCTAGACTGACCAACATGACCAAATAGAAGGCAAAAGAAAGTTTTAATCAAAGTCACAACCTATTTATCTACTTGTAAATGTTGTTTTAAAACTTAAATGTTAATCTACTTATTATGATAGCTAGGGGAAGTATCCATGGAATTGGATAATAATGAAACTAAAGCAGATTGTGAAGATTTGAGAGCCACTACAAGTTCCAGTACAGAATAATTAAGAGGAATTATTATTCATGAAATGGTATACAAAATGAATAATGAGAATATTTTTCACAGTAACAAAAGCTAGTAAAATGAAAATCCTAATTTCTTTCTCATTTGTGATATTTCCAAGCACCATTTTGCTTTTCTAACTAAAAGTGTCTGGCATTTAACCTGGGTAGAAATGAAATATTACATGATGACATTGTAAAAAAAATTGTGAATTGGTGAAGATACTTACTGGCATGAAATAGCATTTTAATTGATATCTGCATGGTAAATTAACATCAATTTTGAACCAGTTTTTCACTCTTGGCTGATCCCAAGTGACCACATCATGTCTGTTTCAGCAGATCTGAAATTATCCTGTTTGATTTCCCAAGTCCTGGTCACAGGAAATCTAGGTTTTCCTAGATTTTCATGGGGAACAACTGGGAAACCATAACCGTTTTGTATATTCCACCCTTGACTTATACTTAGAAAAGTATTCTCTGACCCACCATGGCAAGCACATTTCAGAAATCAAACGAGGGAGTGAGAAGGATCATGTTTGAAATCACATTTCACATGTATGATTTAAATGAGATTACATTTTAGCCCAAATTATATGCAGTGTGTACGTATGCTCATGCAGTTGTACTGATTCCAGTCCTAAATTAAAGTAACAGGATTACTATCAGTTACAATAAACCTAGGATTTCCTCTGTTCTGTGCCACCTATGTATTTTATCACAAGAGTAAGATTGAAAAAATAATCTTTTACATGTGCTTTTTTCCCTACGATTGCAAAATGGTGGACTATACGTTCTACAGTATTCATTGCAATGTTCACAGATATCTACTCTCCTGGGATCTAGTTTAATTTCTTATATATCCTTGTCATTTTTCTTTCCTATTAATATTCCCACATGGCAAGTACATTACTTCATGCTGCTGAATTGATTTCAAAGAAGAATCTTCTTTTAATATAAATGGTTACTTTTCATAAAACCCATGAAAATTTCAGGCAAAATACAAAACTTTAGTCTTATAAGAAACTGAGAGGGGAAAAATATGCCTTAAATGTGCCAAATTGTAGAACTATTCTCGCTAGTATTTGTGAACAAATTAAAATTGGTTACTAAGGAACCATTCTAACTTGTTGCAAGCTTTCTTTCAGTTAGTCTCAAAGGTGTTACATGATCCCTTTGCATACTGATATTCCAGACTAACATGACTATGAATTTATCAGACTTGGGAGCAAACCCTAAGTTATATAAGTGCAACCTTCATTGTAATGAAAAAAACATTGACTCAAACAATATATTTGTACTGTCTTGTGGGTAAGGTTAGGAAATTAGGAGCAAGAGGCTGTTTTACATTAATAACAGATATTTATTTAAATCTGTTTACAATGGTTTCCACAGAGCTTCCTTTTGATTTCAGCTCCTTAGGGTGAAATCATGTTATGTTAATTACATAGCATATATCTCCCTGTGTTGTTGTTGTTTTTATTTATTTGAAAATAATCATGTGAGGCACCTATCATCATGTGGGATCATCATATGCATGGCAAGGAGATTTAAATCTTTCTTTCAGTCACTTCCTTCCCCAAATCCTTCCCCATCCTCCAACTGTAGGTCACCTAGCTGTTAACTACTGAGCTCTGGGCACACTGGAAGCAAATAAGCTTTCAGCGATTAAATGTACCATTCAGAAGCTCAATAGGTGGATTCCCACAGCATTTAGGGATGAGAACTGTATAGGTTGACTTTTCAGCTGTCACATTGCTGAAATGCAGGCAAAACTTCCACAGGTGCAATTTTCATCCTCATTGCACCCATTAAATCATCTGCTTCTCATGCACTTTATTTCCACCCATGCACCTTACAAGGATCTCTGTAGTCCTTTCCCTTTGTGGCTGGCCAGGGGTAAAAGCAGTGATTGCTGATGGTTTTGAGATTTTTTTAAGAGGCAAAATGAAGGAGGAGGCCAGTCTCTGTTAGAAGCAGTCAGGTTTTTACTGTACACTCACCAACATTTCACAGATAAAAACCAGGACATATGTGGCCAAGCAACATCAGAGTGCAGCCAAGATGGCAAAAATTGGTAATTGCAAAGAACATACAAGCTATGAGAGGCTGCAGCAGTTTACTTTTGCCTGACTCTACTGGGAAGGACAAGATTCCATTCCTTCTTCACTCCTCATCTCTCTTCCCTGCAGAGTTAAGTGAGTGCAAATAGTTTTGCCCTTGGAACTCAATTGTTTGCCACAATTTAAGTTAGCCAAAGACAATAGGAGGAGGGAGAGAGAAATTGGGATGCTTTTAAAGCAGCTGAAAAAAGTGGGACGTAGAGGATCAGGCCTGTCTTTGACAAATCCAAACAGTTGAAAGACATGGTGCATTTGCTAAAAAGCTAAAGCCTATGTGGGGAATTGGCCCAATCTGCTTCAGAGACATGAGTTAAACCATCCAAGTGTAATGGTTGCCTTTTTAATAATAATAATAAAAAAAATCGAGGCACTTCTCCTTCTCAGGAGACAGGGAGATTTCACAAGTTTGACAGATTTTCTCTGATGTTTCCCTAGCTAGATATCTAGTGGTAGTGAAGAGGTAGCCACTGTTTGTTTCATCTCCCTTCCCCATGCACATGTTCCTTTTTCAAAAGAGTATTACAAATCAGAATATTCCCACCTCCCATTATTTGCATGTTGTATAAGAAGACAATTTGGAGGGAGAGAAATTTCAGTTACAAAACTGGGTAACAGTAACCTTGGAGTCACCATTCCCCTTGTCCCACACTGTCCTGTGGAATCTTTTTTTGCCACTGTAGAATTGTGCTCTTCTATAATAATCTATAAGAATAGTGGTTTGAGCACTGGACCATGACTGGAGACCATAGTGTGAATTCCCACTTGCCCACGGAAACCCACTCAGTGACTGTGAGCAAGTCACACTCTCTCAGCCTCAGAGGAAGGCAAACCTTCTCTGCACAAATCTTGCCAAGAAAGAAACCTGTAATAGGTTCGCCTTAGGGTCACTATTAAGTTAGAAATGTCTTGAAGGCATACAACAACCCACTTACCATAGTTTCACCTTTTGTTAGTTTGCCCTCATTTGCTAATTCACTTTAAAAAACAGTTACATTATATCCTATTAATATAACTAGTAGGCTCTAAAAACGTATGAAAAAATAAAACAAAAAAATGACAAACCATAATGTCTTGGAGATGGAGAAAATGGAAAATGAAGAACTGTGACCCAGCTCTAATAGCAGTATTTTTCACTGGTATGCAGAGAATGCCTTGAGATGGCAAAAGGTAGTGCCAAGGGAGAAAAAAATCCTCTTTATTCTAGGCCTTATAAATGATAATCTTCTTGTCACCTTATCACATCTTGCTCATAGGGCCAAAGAAATTTTAAGTGGCTACTGATCGGATATGCCATAAAAATGTCTCCTAATTATTATTCATATATCTTTTTCAAGTGACATTTAGCTAAGTCATCACACCTTGGCAAGCCATGTCCAAAGAAACCTTCAGGAAAAATAAGTTAGGGAAAGGTTATAGTTTTGAGAAGAGGCAGAAAACTTTGAAAATATAAGACAGTGGAGAGACTGCCACTTTTATGTGCTCTTCTTCTTTTTCAACACAGAATATATGAAATGAAGTGGTCTTATCAAGTTTTCCCCTTCAGTTTCAACAGCCCTTAGAATGGATGCAGAAAGAAAGTATAAAACATAAGATTTAGAAGACTTTGGGGTACTGCATGTTTTCTTTTTTTCCTCTCTTCCCACATCCCCAATGTTTTGTTTATCATTCCTCCTTGAAGAATTTGAAAGCTTGCTCACTATTTTGTGATATTTTGTTGGTTCTAAGGCTGGGATTGTCATAGTGTAGTTTGTAAATAACATCAGATGCTTGTAAAAGAGTGTATGGATGAGTTTGCCCATTATTGTGGCTTAGAAGCATTTACTGGTTTATAAAGAGATACAAAACACAAGAGCCAGTATGGTATAGTGAGTTGAGTGTTGGACTAGGACTCCAGGGAACCAGAGTTCAAATCCTCACCCAGCCATGTTAATCCTTAATGTTACACAGTGTCTTAGCCTCAGAGGAACACACCTTGGGCTGCCATAAGTCAGAAATGACTTGAAGGCACACAACAAGAAGAAGGGATCCATGCTAGAATGTTTGAGTCCTGATATGTAGGTTTAAATCCAATTGTTACTCCAAATAAGAATAGACCCAAGTGATGAGAATTTGGTACGTCAACACATATGTAAATTCAATTGATTTAATGGATCTATTCTAGTTGGGACTAACAATTGGATTTAGACCATAATTTCTTTAATGTGTTGAGAAGAACATTCCTAAGGGGATACACCTTTGCCATTCACAAGTTTAGAAATTCAACAAAGCTTGAGTCATGTCTATACCTGATTTTGAAGGAGAAAAACAGAAATAGAATTATGATCTTTCCTCCTTCAACTATAATGATTGTTTCTCTAGGAGACACACAGAGACCAAGGGCATTATGTAATTTAATTGTCTGTACTGCATCACTAGGTTATTTCTACAATGTCAATAACTATCTTTGGTTACCCTGTCTCTCTAGCCAGTAGCATTTAAGAATGCCCAACTACCCCATTATCACACACCAGAAATGACATTTGTTATCATTTTTGAAGAACCATATGTCTGTTTTTAAGATCATACCAGTTCCTACTGAACAGGCCAATAAGGGTCATTAAGCACCAGTGGGTCTCAGAGTCTTTCTTCAGAGTCAATCACACTGTAGACTTCACTAGGGATCTCATTTTCCTTCCATACAAGATCTGCAGGGCAAAGAAGGCAAATGAACTATGAAAAATATAATCACTGCTTTTACTGTTGCTTTTTTTGTCATAAAAATTCCATTTATTTAAATTCCATTAAAAAGCACATTTGGCTGCCGAGAGCATAAATATATACTTTTCTTATGTTTACAATTTTTCATTCTCTTCCTCCAAAAATCTTTGACGTTTCTTTCAATCAACGTATTTAAAACCATTTTCATGCCACAAACTAATGACAGTGTTCATGCACACATAGGCTGATGAATTGCAATGGGTGATTAGAACGCACATGTGGGCTACCATATAGGTTCGGTGTGTGTGGCACATTCTGCTTTTGTTGGAAGTACAAAGTGCAAAGAAATTGATGAATGCAATATCATCAGTTAGGACAATGAAAATGGACAAAAGAAAAAATCTGATGGTTAAAAACATTATATGGGTAAATTAGGTTTTGTTTCTTTGTTTTGGTCCAGTAATAACTAGCATTTCATATTAAATGTAAGGAACACAAATTGGGAGTGCCCTATTAATCCTAGTGTGGCACCATCTCAGAAGTTAAAAAGACACAAGATTGTCACTTTCTTGTGCAAAATTGTTAGAGTGTGAATCTTGTTACAGTTTCTTGCTGGTGTTCCCAGTATGGAGAGGAGAATCTGCTTTTGTGCATTACAGCAGTAGGAAAGTGGGCTACGTGTGGTGCTCAAACAAATTTTTGTGGCCCTTGGAGCTGCAAGACACTAATGCAATGATTTATTTTTGCACCCACAAATTACTGCAGAACACTCAAAACTGCTCCAACAGTTTTGCCCCATCACCATCCCCCTGCTAAAGATGGGGGAGCTGAAAAGTGCCCAGAAACAAAACTAGAAGTGATGCCATATCATTTCTAATTTTGGTGTTGCACCCAAATAGGATCAGGCAATGGCACCTACACTCAACACAAGTGATTAGCCCTGAAGTAGTAGGATTTTGTCTGATTTTCTTCTGAACAATGGATATTTTTGTCTACTTTTTTGGTGCTCTATTTCTATACTTCTGCTTTCAACCATATGTTTTGCTTAGCCTGGGGTGTGGATGTGTGAATATACAGCCAAGGAACATGAGTTCTTCCAAGGACATTCCCTCTGTGACCTGTTCAATTGGCATAACAGAATGGGCAAGCCAGCTTTCTCTGCTGGTGAACGTTTACATCTCAAACAGGAAATCTTGTGTGGAACCAGTGACTGTGTCTCATGTCAACCATCTTCATATGTGCTCTAGTAAGGTGTACTGATCAAGTCCCAGTTCCAGACATCAGATAAGGTGTGTGTGTGGAGAATGGAGAGCCTTTCTACTTATTCCTAATGAGATTATTACATATAATTACCTACATATTCAGGTATTCATCTTCACTTGGAGAAGCTCTGTGACATTTTTAATCTGGAAACACTTGAAGAAATGGAAATTCATTGCCTACAAAAGCCCTCCTTGAATCCCCTTTTGAAAGAAAGACAAAATATAAATCCAATAAATAAATAAATAAATAAATCTCCATAATTTTCATTTGCCTTGGAATCAGGCATGAAGTGTTATTAATTTGAGGAGTACAACTATTTTGAGAATATGATAATGAGACTTGCACAACAAGATTTTTGGCTTTGGTGATATATATATATATAAATTTATTGCACTTATATCTCACCTTTCTCACAAAATGGGATCCAAGACAGCTTTTAAAAATTTAATAATTTAAAAACATCCAACAAAAACATTGAGTTAGAAAAGTTAGAAAGGTATTAAACATCAGCATTTTAAAAAAAATATTAAAACAGCTAAAACATTAAAAACACTTAAAACACATTTAAAACATTGTTTCAACAAAAGACTGAAGTATATATATATATATATAGAGAGAGAAAGAGCACATCAGCTCACATGCTGCAATTCCATAACTAAAACTCAAAAGCCTACCAAAATAAAAATGTCTTCACCTGCCAGTGGAAAGACAGGAGGGAGGAGTGAACTGGACTTTCCATGGAAGGGAGTTCCACAGCTTGGGAGCAGCCATGGAGAAGGATCTCTCCTGAGTCCTCACCAGCCACACCTGTGAAGTTGGTGGGGCTGAGAGAAAGCCCTCCCCTGGTGATCTCAACACACATCCTGGTTTATATAAGGAGATATGGTATTCCAAATAGTCTGGACCCAAGGCAGCATTGGTAGTAATACTAGGGATATGTGAGGGACACAGACCACACTAGGTGATCCTCCATAAGGGGGTATCACCTGGTGAGATGGTAGCCTCTGGGGAAGGAGCTGCCTTTCAGGTCTGACATGATGCTACTGTGTCGGTCATGGAAGGCCTTTGGGGGGGGAAGTGGCTGCCTTCCGAGTCCAGCAGCCTTGGACTTGCTGAGGTAAGGTAGTGATTGACACCAACCCTAGTGATGCCACTGAGTAATGGAGGGATCAAGATTTAAATAAGGAACCCTACCACCCAATTCCTTTTTTTCTTTTGATGTTTTTGGGGTTCTTGAAATTATTCAAGGTTGTGGGTGCTTCACAGGAACCATGGCTGGGGCTGCATATGGCCTGTGGATGCACAATTCCCATCCCTGCACTTAACCTAATACTGGTTATGAGCTCACGAAAGCTCAAGAGAAATGTGTTTCTCTCATTTAAACAGGGAGAGAGTTCTTGTTTAACCCAGTTTTTTGGCAGTGTTTGATGTACAGCTTATCTACACTGGCGAGAATACTTGGGGCTGCTCCTGAAGTATTATGGCCCTAGAGCTGCCCCAAATTCCCTCCATTACCCCTGTACTCCAGAGCGACAGAGGGTGGTTGTCTATACACACACATCCTCACTGTTGCTCACCATTGCTGTCACTGGCATGAGTTGATCTCTCTAAAATCTGAAATGACACACCCAGAATCAACCACATAGCTGTGTGCCTTGTTGTGACCTCAGAGGGAGCAACTTGCACCTGTACCAGGTGGCACAGCAGGATATATATATATATATATATATATATATATATATATATATATATGGAATCATAGAGTTGGAAGAGACCACAAGGGCCATCCAATCCAACCCCCTGCAGGAAATCACAATCAAAGCATCCCCAACAGATGGCCATCCAGCCTCTGTTTAAAGACTTCCAAGGAAAGAGACTCCACCACATTCTGAGGGAGTGTGTTCCACTGTCAAATAGCTCTTACTGTCAGGAAATTCCTCCTAATGTTGAGATGGAATCTCTTTTCCTGGAGCTTGCATCCATTGTTCTGTGTTCTAGTCTCTGGAGCAGTAGAAAACCAGCTGGCTCCATCCTCAATGTGACACCCCTTCAAATACTTAAACAGGGCTATCATATCACCCCTTAACAATATCTTCTCTAGGCTAAACATACCCAGCTTCCTAAGTCTCTCTTCAAAAGGCATGGTTTCACCCTCCATCATTCCAGAGTACTCCAGATTTTCATGGAAAATCCAGACCAAAAGGTAAGTCTTTTCAATCCACTTTAAGGCAGGGATGTGATTTATTCAGCACAGAACTGGCCTCATATCATAAAGAAAGTTTACACATGAATTTGGGCTCTGGCCTTGCATCATGAAGACAGGTGCCATGAAGACGGGGAGAAATCAGTCTAAATGGATTTAGACATGCCCATAGATGCTGGTTATTTGAAGTGTTGTTTTATTAAATTGGGCATGGTTGGTTATATGGATAGATAGAACTGTAAACAAGAGTACTCTCCCACAACAGCATCTTGATGTTTGCTCACTTGGCCTTTCCATTGAACCCTTTCTCCAAGTGCCATTTTTTACATAGCCAAAACATGGCCATCCACAGTCAAAGGCAAGCTGTATGTATTCTTGGCAGATGTTTGGGCTTGCAGAAATAACAACAACAAAAAAGCAGGTAGGCAAGCAAACAACCCCAAACAACCCCATGTGAGTGAGCACGTTTAATGGCCACAGTATAGATGTATACATGTATACTTGAGTATTCACAGTAAACATGAGTATGTGGTGGGGTGGTCAAACAGAAAACTGGGTGGCAGAGCAGAATGGAATGTCCTGCAAAAGAGCATGGCTAGCTGGCAACCTGAAGAAGAACAGGTTTCAAATAAAGTTGTGATGGACTGTCACAGATCAAAGAAATATTCAGTTTTTATTGAGTAGGACAGCTAGTGTCTGTGACATTATCTGTATAGTAGTTGCTTCTAGCAGACAATCCTAGAAATAAGGAAAATTTTGGGTAGCCTTAAGACTACTTAAAGCTGTTTTAGGGGCTGCTAGACACAAAAATAGCAGTCCACCTTGTTCTTCAAGTCAGGGTTTATATTAATAGCAACTGAAGTCCATAATGCAAAAGCAATTATATTTTACATTTTCAGTGTCCTCTTTTTTTCACATATAATGTGAAAGAAATTATAGCTAAGAAACAAAAAAGCAAAATGGACAATAGCAAAAAGTTGGATGCCTTCCACTGGGGGGGGGATATCCTAAGGTGAAAGACATCTGGTTCTCACAGTTTAAAACAAAAACAAAAAGCAAGGTCTATGGGAAAAATATTTCTAGGCTACATATAGTTTTGGCTTGGTTCCACAAAATGAACTGTAGAATTGCTTCAATTTAATTACTACCCCATGAAGCATTCTGACAGACCCAATGCAATGCTTAGCAAGCATTTTACCTCAGACAGTTTCAAGATGTATTGCAGCACTGAAATTACAATACGTACCATGACTGGTTCTGTCATCTCACTTTGGGAAAACAGCAAGCTTGTCTCTTTAATAAGCTGTCTGATATACCACCCATTTCACCTATGAAAACAGAAGTAAAATGTAAGTAGCCATAAGTTAGCATTCTAAGCACATGTATGAACCATAATCTTATAACACATTTGTCGATGAGTGCATGTACCTATGCACACACCCCAAAAGATTCATGCAAACATATAGATGACAGCTGTATGTTTTATTTGTTTGATTGGTAAATTATTCAAAGAAAGCTTCATTTAATTAATCACTGGAAGCTAAGGGCACACTTATTTCTGGCTGGAAGCTAGTTTGGACTTGGCATGTTATAACATAAAGAATGACAAAATGTTAAAGGCAGCTTTTCTTTCTAATGAGCAGTAATTTTTATTTATTAAATTGTAAATTATCTCATACTTCCCTTCAATATTTTAAAAAGGTGCCTACAACAAAGGGTTTGGTCATCTGCCAATACATTTAATCAATTAATTGATGGATTAGTTGGTTAAAGGGCAGATAATAAATCAAAGTGCAATTCTCTTATTAGTTGACAGCCCTATTATACAGAACACACAAACATGTACACACACAAAAGTTTACACATTTGCTGCAAAACATTTCTGCCTACAATAATGAAATAAACAGCTATAGGGACTTCTACAATTACATGTCCATGGTAGTTTTACACAACATGCAAATTTATTCCAAAAGAGGAGAAATAAATTGTTGCATTTAGCATAAAGAACCAAAACAACAAAACTGTGATAAGTGTCCTTCCTTCCACCTATAGGGCCATTATTAACAACTGATCTGTTGGCTGTATCCAGAAGAATAGAGAGAACAAATCTTGGAGGAGGGATATAATACTCTTGGAGAATTCAGGAAAATTCTAGGAGTAGTATTCCAAAAAAAATTTAAAAAAATAAAATAACCTTTTCAATCTCTCAGAGCTTACTCACAGTAGTCCATCTTTTCCTCACAGAGTGTCTGCTGTCACATGTACTACACAAAAGATCAGTTGTTATATTTTAATATTATTTACTGGGATATAATTAATATATATTTGCATTATTTGTAAGCTGCCTTGAAAGTCTTTGCATTCTAAAAGGTGTCATCTAAAAATTATGGTAAATAAAATAAATTGAAATAAACTGCCTGGAATCCTGCATGGGAGTTATGTCTTCGTAAGTGGACTTAGATATGAGGAAAATAGAATGGATCAGTTTCATAATGTTCATATCCAGTAGAGGGCTGTTGTTAAGTTGCTATGTAGCAGAGCTGACAAAGTGCAACAATGCACAATATCCCCATGTCAATGAATATCAAGCACTCCTGGCAGTGTCCCTATACACAGCTTCACAATCCGCCAACAGGGTTCCTTAATTTGTACCTACTTAGCTAAGTATACATACAATTGTGTTTAACAAAGGTGATAATGGATTCCAGTGAATGCTTCTATAGCATCAATAATATATTTAGACTGAATGAAATTTAAACAATATCATTTTTTTAATCCAGAGTAAAGTGTACATAACTAAGCTGGTGGAAAAGGACTTCTGTATCCATTCCTCTCCTTGACAGCTCCTCTAACCTCCTCCTAAACTGCTAAACAGATGAACGGGAGCCTAAGTTAACAAGGTAGACTGCGTTGCAAGGGGTGGAGGTTAAAATTAAACAGGAATCCCTGAAAATTCTTGTGAACAGAGATTATCGCTTCTACCCAAGATGCTCCCATTCAGTTATGTGAGGTATTCACTTGTGATATGAAGCAAAGCTTGGGAATGTTACTGTTCTGCAGGTACTATCCTCAGATCCCTCAACCAACATTGCCAGTGACCTTGGCCAAGCTAATTGTGGGATTCTAGAAATTCTAATTCCCCAGAAGTTACTTTCTCCAATTTTGGCAGGCACTGAATTTCATAACTGACTATTAAGCCTACAACTACAGCATCATTTTATTTATTTATTTATTCAATAAATAATTTTGTATTGAATGAGTACTTTGTTGAATTAATGTTTCATATGGGTTGTCCACATGGGCCAAATAAAAAGTCCTCCCCCCCCCCATCCTCTTGGTGGGTAGTCCAGACAACACAGACCCAAACCCTGGTTCTAGTACAAACTGTACAGATGACATCCAACCAGTTCAGCAGTGAACCCCAAGTATAACATCTTTTAAAAAAAAATAATTAATGTTTTGTTAAGGATGTCCTGAAAGATTGTGAGCCCCCATTGCAATGCCAGGCAGCTGTTTGCATGCACATTCCACTCTGTCACCTGGAGCAGCTGCCACTGCAGCAAGGCACTCACTCTGAGGTCAGAACGAGATGCCCAGCCATGGGATCAACTCTGGGCACCTTGTTCTGACCTCAGAGTGAGCAACCTGCTGCATTGGTGCTACCAGGTACTACAGTGGGATGCCCCTGCAATCAGCTGCCCAGCATTGCAACAGAGGGCCCCAGATAATGGTGGGACATCAGAGCATCTCCAGGTCAGGATAGTCCAGGCTCTTCCTAGAATATTCTGATTTGTATGGACCTGGCCCTTGTCACCAGTGAAGGTCAGTGGAAAGGTGTGCTAAGCAATAGTGCCAGCATCCCCTGTGTAGTGATTGGCCATGGACAGGGTATTCCTATCCATACCAATAGACACAAGGGAGGTAGTAAAGGAAGCAGAGGGTTCAAAGGGTAGTACAGCTAGCTCCATACAACCACACTGTTGCTGTCTGGATACTATCTTCTGCTGATGTTCTGCTGATGCCAGCAGCAAGGGTCTGCACCAGGTGACTATCCAGATAGCAGCTATGTATGGCACCCTCTCTTGCCACTACTGTCTCATAACATTTCTTGGTAATAGCAGGGATTCCCTCTCCCTCTCTCTCTCCTAATTGCCACATAGCAGCTCCAATATGTAGTGAACAGTTGTTAATGCATATCAATCACCACCTCAGCACATGGAAAATAGTAAACCAAGGGTGGAAATCTTTATCCTGACAACCAGTTTTCTATGAAGTGGGGTTTTTTTTTAAGAATATGGAGAAGCGAACAACCAAACATAAGTCTATAACCTTATGGAGGACTAGATCTAAAAATATCCTAAATATTGTTTACACCACCCTCTGAAATAAACAGCAAAAACAACAGGATCAAATCTCAACAAGAGATAGACCCATCAAAACAAGATACCTCAAGACTGAAAATGTGTTTACCATCTCTGAAAGCAAGGATTTTTGCTCTCCAAAATTATAAAAGGCACAAAAGAAGAAAAACACTCCTGAACAATGTTTTTTAAAAAAATAAATAAATAAAAATAAATAAAATAAAAGCTAGATCACTTTCACAAACTATTATTCTGTGGTGGACAATATCTAGTGTCTAAGCTAGGCTTCTTTGAAAAACATATTTGCCTTTTATATAAAGATAAAAAGCAGAGCGCTGAGGTCAGGGGCTATATGGGGGAAGAGCAGGCATCTTTGTGTGCTTTGAAGTTCATTATGGCAGCATATTAAAGCTACTGGTAAAGTGAACCTGCATATTCAATATCTGCTTTCCGTATGGGTGGTACATGGATTAGCCTTGACACAATACTGTGAGGCAAGTTTATTAGCATTGTAAGTGACAAACCTTTATTTTTTTGCATGTTAACACTCTGCTAAAATATGGCATAACTAAGACATAATGTATGATTTATGGATCCCTCAGGAAGACCTCTGTTTATAAATGTATCTTAAATAACGATAGACAGCAAGCCAGGATTAAGTGCTCCTCTTGCAGTAAAACAGAAACACACATAATGGTTTTTGTACTAGTGTGTTATGTCTGACAAAAGCAAATTTTGGTCTATTGAGTGCTCAACCTAACAGTGATGATTAATAACATACAGCGTCATTGCTCATTTTAAAATTGCTTCCATAGGAGCCAATCTAAAGAAATATGGTTTAATTCAGTGGTCTTTTACAAACTCATCTCAGGAATGACAAATGAGAGATTCAGCCCACTAATATGAATTTGCATGGCAACTGGCCTCTTGCAACACTTTTATTCCACAGTCCAAGAGGCAGCAAAACAGGGTTAGAATAAATACACTTACATGTCTACCAACACTTGTAAAAATCAAAAGAGCCTGTGCCATCATCTTAAAAGTAAGTGAAAAAACGCTATTCATCTCTTTTCTAAAAACCAGGGCAAAAATAATTTTAGATGTGAAGATTTCAATATTCTAATAAAGGTATCACTGTTTGGTGGATTTGGATGTTATTGTACTTTGCTATATGGCCAACATGCCTACCTCAGATATGTTTCCTGGATATGAAAATTCCACATTTTAGTCACAACGGGGGGGGGGGGGGGTGTCCTAAAGAAAGAGCCAATGAACTAGCACTTTATTATTTGAGCTTTCTAGCTCTAACAAAGGTAAAGGTTTTTTTAATAATTGGGACTGTGTTTGGCCTAACAGCACCTAATTTTTTCCTAATGCAAAATCATGGAGGCTTCTTGAGAAATTCAATGTTCTCTGCCTAACAAAGGGGTTTGTAGCCTCACAAAAGACAGAGACATACTGGATCTCAAAGAAAGTACCTTTCTGTGTTGCTGATGGAATTTAAATTTTATTTCCTGGACTTTAAAATACATTGTCTCCCAGTACCACAAAGCCACAAGGAGGAGTGGTCTACCTGCATATCCCTCCATACCACCTTAGCTCAGAACAACAGCAACAACATCTTGACAAATGCAGGCCTGTGACTAACCTCATCAATTTTTTTCCTCCTGTATGATTTTTAACATCTATGCCTGATGAAGAAGCCTTCTAGCTGTTAAGGTAGGTTGGGGAAGGGCATTTGCAATCCTGGCAATAGTGCCATGATCTTGAAAACATAGCACGGCTGAATGTGGAGCAGTTATGGTTGCATAATTCTACCAGTCCAAACACCTCTTTCTAATATTGAAAACATTGTAACAGTCTCTCACCTATATGCAATGTAAGTCCCAGAAACAAGCATCCATCCAAAATATTCTCCCCCCCCCCCCCCGCCGCATGATATAAAGAAGGAAATGAAGTAAAGGGTAGGGGGAAGGAAGGTTGTTTAACACTATCACTACCTGTTTGTAAGCAATATGTTGCTATTGGGAAGAAGAAATAAGGTAAGCTGCTTGATATTCAATGGAAGGGCCTTGGAACCCCCTCACACAGTCTGGACACTTCATCGTATCCTCTATGAATGTCACTGCCTGTCAGCATGCATGGGAGTTATTGTTTCCTGTGCTTTATTAGTCCATTTACATAATAGATAGCATTGTGAACTACATAATGTGCATTCCAGGAGGAAAGGACATCCAGACAATGTTTCAAAGTAAACACTTTAGTTACTGATGAAGCCTATTTGCAGCACACCTTTCCCATCTTTAACTTTATCCCTCAGCAATCCAGAGAATTAAGGTGGTAAGACTCTGGAAGAGAAATGTAACACATAAGGAGGAAAGAAAGATAGGAATTTGAGTTAAGATACAAACTTTCTTATTTGTATCTCAATTACCATGAGGTAGACATGAGTCAATTGACCCAAACTCAAGATGGATTCAAGTCACTTTAGTTATTGTACTTTGCTAGTCTATTGGCAATAAATGGCACAATGACTCAACTCAACTTAAGCCTTGTATATTTTTAGTGACTGATTTGATGACGTCATTCACTTTGAACAGCAGGCAAGACCTGTCCCCAGACCATAGGGCATGTTTCTTGGAGGGAAATAGTAAATGTCTTAGGTAATGGTCTTGAGGCAGAAGAATCCTTCTAAAACTTTTGAAAAGCTTTAGAAGACTCCTCTGACGTGCAGCAGGAACAGGCTGCCAAGCAGACCTCATCCCTCACCTCAAGACCAAAACACGGTTGCTGTTCCCCTGCAGGAAACACATCCCATTACCATTTTTTTGTTGTTGTTAAAGTTCACCCCCAGACTTGAGACTTGAAGATTATCGCACCGGCTTTTATTCTTGCACCTAGCATGGGAATAAAAGCCGGTGTTATAATCTTCTGAGATACTTGACTTGAAAGTTTTTTAAAGGACTTGAGACTTGACTTGAAATGAAAGTAGAGACTTGAGACTTGGAGTGAAAGACTTGAATACATCACTGCCCATTTACCATACTATCAAAGAACCCAGGTCCCCCATGAAACCCATGAAAGGTCAATTTGTCTCAGAAGGACACATATGTTTATAACAGGAATGGGGGAAATGAAGCATAGGAGCCACATACAGTCTGGAATGCTGTTTTTGTGTCTTTGAGGCCAAAAAAAAGCTTTGATATTCCTTTTGTTCTAGAATGTCACAAAATGTTCTCTAAGGGGCATTAGAGGAATTTTGCCATTTTCAGCCCTCTCAGACTAGGAAAGCTTGTTTTTCAATAGGAAGACAACTTCCAGGTCACTTCTTTTTAAGAAAATGGCTGCTCCTGGGCCTAAAATGCCCCAGAGAGACCAAGAAAAGTGATGAAATAATATATTCTGGCTGGATGAAATTTAAAGGGTATAATTTTGAATCTAGATTTAAGTGTACATAATTGATGTGACAGAGCTGCCTAAATACACTAAAGGCACCAGATCCCACCTGATCTTGGAAGCTAAGAAGGGTCAGTTCTGGTTAGTACTTGTATAGGAGACTGTCAACAAATATCAGAACTGTAAGCTACATTTCAGAGGAAGGAACTGGCAAGACTACCTCTGAGTATTCCTTGCCTAGGAAAACCCTATAAAATGTATGGAACCATTGGAAATTTTTAATGTTGTAAGCCATCCCAATTGCTCTGCAGAGTGGCGGGATATAAATTATTATTATTATTATTATTATTATTATTATTATTATTATTCAACAGGTGATTTGAAGGCCCATACACAAACACATTCTTTGCATCCTTAGAAAATGGGGGGCAGGAGCTTGGGTTGTAGAAGATTTTATTTCTAGGAGAGTCATCCACATTTAGCAAGGCTGACCTCACAAATTTTAATTCTCTAAAAATTTAGTCTGATAAAGAGCTGGTTGATAGTTCATGCTATACACTGAACTTTCTGTTTAGTGTATAGTTTTCCAACCTTTTAGAAAAATATATCATGTTAATTGAGAAGCTTGACCTCATATAAACGAAAAACTAAACTCCAAGACCACAAAATACCAACATCTGAAACTTAACATGCATACCTAAAGGAGTGCACATGTTCTAAATAAATTTATTTTAATTAATAAATATTTGAAGCCTGAAATACCATTGTCAATCAGTAGGTGGCAGAGATTCCTAACCAGTACAGTCAATACAGTTTGACACCTGGGGGGAAAATTCAACTGATACAGTTATAAGGCTTCTTCTCCCATCTGTTATAGGGACCCCAGCCATTCCTTGGCATGTAGTGAGCATGCCCCTTCTTTATCATGTTGTAAGTGCTGTCAATGGTAGAGTTTAAGGTTCCACTGGCTGTGGCTTCACTCATAATATCCCCAATTCCATCAACTGCATAGTCATAGTTTCACCTGAAAGCTTCAGTGTATCAAACTAAGAACTATTCTAATCTGTTCAAAGCTAAGTACTTTAGCTAGTTCAATAATAAATGCCCACCGAAACAAGTATTTTAAAAGGACAAAGGTAGACATATGAAAAATGCACTATTGTTGTTTAAAGACAAAATAAAGTCCATGTATCACCATTCTGTGATTATTGTTGTGTGACTTCAAGTCATTTCCAACTTATGGTGATCCTAAAGTGAACACACCATGGTGTTTTCTTGACAAGATTTGTTCAGAAGGGGTTTGCCTTTGCCTTCCTCTGAGGCTGAGAGAATGTGACTTGCCCAAAGTCACCCAGTCGGTTTCCATGACCGAGCAGGGATCCAACAGTCAAACTGCTCCACCACACTAGCTCTCACCATTTTGTGATGTTCTATGATAATTACAATGATAGGAGCAGAAGCACCAATAACAAAGACAACAAAAACAACTCAGGGCGGGGGGGCATAAATAGCCTTTTGTGGTTTTTTCTTTCTTCCAGCCATGATTAAATATATATCTCCCTCTCTTTTATGAGACAGTGGGAAATTTAACTAGCATTTTGAAAGCTGATATTGATGTTTTTGCTTATAATTTGAATGAAACAAAAGTTGAGTAGTAATACCTTGTTGTTGTTGGCCTTCAAGTCATTTCTTATGGCAACTCTAAGGCAAACCTATCATGGGGTTTTCTTGGCAAGATTTGTTCAGAGGAGGTTTGCAAGTGCCTTCCCCTGCAGCTGAGAGAGAATGTGACTCACCTAAGATCACTCAGTGGATTTCATCACCAAGCGCAGACTCGAACCCTGGTCTTCAAAGTTATAGTCTAACACCTACAAATTTGTTTCATACCAAGTTCCATGCAAAATGGAGCAGTGTTTGTGCTTGTTCAAATCTGAGATATCTGAACAGGATGGGACCAAAACCTTACTACAGTCAATGCACCTCTGATCGAATATGTGGATTCATATAGCATGAGAGAGGCAGATAAACAGACAGAAACTTCCAATTACAGTATAGATTTATTGTAACAAAATGTTTTCCTAATTTACCTTCTTGTCCACATCTGCACCGTACTGCATGTTTCTTGTCTCTTTCACTTCTGACAATCTTCTATTTTGTGTTCTGATGGTGAGACAATGGATTCCCTGCTCTCAATACAGCTTCCCCATCCCAGCCATCTTCACAGCATTTTGAGGAACTGGGTTCAATTTCCATTTTAAACAGTGGATGCTTAAATCCATTTGTATCTTTTAAGAAAAGAACTTGTCTCCCCACCCACAATTTGAAAGAATAAATAAAAATAAAATATGAAAAACTGGGAAATAATCTTAAATCGTTTTATGCAGCACATGAAACTTCAAAATAATGAGAGCACTCCGATTTAGAAATGATTGGGGTTCTAAGCAGGCGAATCATAAAGAGCTGTGAAATTATTAGAACACTTCAGCATTTTTGTAAGCATTTCAATTCTGAGGTAATCAGGGATTCTGGACTTACTGAGCAATTTACTTAGCATTTGTAGGAAAGCTTTACTCTTTCAGACTGAAGCATACTTAACAAAATATGAAGAACTCCAATAATTTTAAATTGCTGCATATCACACATGCCCAGAAATCCAATATATCCCTTAAATAAAAACACTGCAACTTTACAAGTACATAAAAGCCCACCCACAACATCAAATCAATCTAACCTTACCAATTTGTGTGCCAAATCAGTCAATTTGTTATTTCTTCCAACTTTGGAGTTATACCATGAAGTACTACTCTAAACTATTTAATTTTGTTATGTATTGGTTCATTAAAATTACCTCTTTCCTCTTTAATGTTCTGGTCTTAGACTGTCCTAAAATCTGTTTTCAAGTGTCATTTTGACAGCCTTATTTTTTTAATGCATTCAAGGATGTTTGGATGTTTGCATAATCAGATGGTTGTATAAACAAGCTTGTGTGTGTGTGTGTGTGTGTGTGTGTGTGTTGTGATGTGCCTTCAAATTGTTTCCAACTTTTGGTGACTAAGGCATCTCTATCATGGTTGGGTTTTTGTTTTGTTTTGTTTTGTTTTTTGGCAAGATTTGTTCAGAGAACATTTGCCGTTACCTTTCTCCTGAGGCTGAGAAAATGTGTTACACACCCAAGGCCACCCAGTGGGTTTTCATGGCCAAACTGGGAATCAAACCCTGGTCTCCAGAGCCATAGTCCAACACTCAAACCACTACACCACACCTATATCTTTCCAAATTACCACCCCACCATCAACCTATCTACAGAACAAGTGCACTTTCTGGACACCACAGTACAGCTACTAAGCACCACACTATATCGCAAACCCACAGACCACTACATGTACTTACAGGCCTCCGGTTTTCACCCTGAACACACCACCAGCTCCATAGTCTACAGCCAAGCCCTCCGATACAATCGCATCTGCACAAATCCACAAGACAGGGATGCCAAACTCAAGGAATTACAACAAGCATTCCTAACTACAGTACTCACCACATGAAGTAAAAAAAAAAACACCAACATAAACAAGGCAAGATGTGTACCCAGGACTGACCTATTACAGAACAAATTGAAGAGGGAAAACGACAGAACCCCACTAGTGGTCACATACAGCTCCCAGATAGGACCACTCAGGTGCATCATCAAGGAACTACAACCCATTCTGGACAATAATGCCACTCTTTCTAGGGCTTTTGGTGGCAAACCTTTACTCACCTACAGCCAGCCTCCAAACTTCAAACCCAAACATGACACAGATGAGGACTAAGCCTTGCTGCAAACCAAGATGCCACTCTGCCCCCACATTTATCCAAGAAATGTCATCACAAGACCTAATGACATCACCCACAATATTAAGGGGACCTTCACGTGCTCATCCTCCAATGTGATTTATGTCATACTATGTCATCAATGCCCATCAGCACTCTACATCAGGCAAACAGGCCAGTCCCTGCGCCAGAGGATAAATGGACATAAATCAGACATTAGGAATGGGAATACACAAAAACATTTCAATCTCTCTGGGCATTCCATCTCAGACCTCAGAACAGCGGTCCTTGAACAAAAGAACTACAGAGATAGATTGGAAAGAGAAACAGCAGAATTGGAATTCATCCATAAACTGCAGTCCCTCAGCAATGAATTGAACAGGGACAATGGCTTCCTGGCTCACTACACACATTTCAACACTATCTGACTCCATCCCCATGGGGGCATCCTACACTCATCTATTCTCCCTACCTAAAGGCTGGTTTCCAAAGCCAAACTGGTCTTGCCACATTTCTATACCCAATAGTTATGTCTTTGTCCACAAATGACCATAGTTAAAACTGGAATTGCTATTTCATTTCCATACACAAAGGATTTTGAATTTGAATTGACATTCTCACATACCAAGGGCATATATGTCTGTCCCTGGCTTCCACTCCACCAAAAGCATCTGAAGAAGTAGAGTGAAGTCTAGGAAAGCTCATGCTGCCAACTTCTTTCTTTCAGTTAGTCTCAAAGGTGCTACAAGATCTCTATACATACAAATTTCCAACAGAAATTGCAATATAGGGTAGAATTGTGATGCTCCAAGTTTAGTAGATATTTCAGATAAAAGATGTTTTAATAATGGGGATGCTCTTATAATATCTCAGATGAAAAATATTTATTTTTTTAAAAAAAATCAGAAGTAATGAAATTCTAAATGAAGGTCCCACTTGTCTATTTAAAATTTCAGCATTACTTCTATTTAAAAATAAATAAATACTTAATTGTTTATTTAGATCATTTATACCCTCCCCTTCAGCCAAAAAGACTCCCAGAGCAGCTGTGCTTCTATTCAGACTTCCAGCCAACAAGCCATGCTTTTTTTCAGGATGCAGTTTGCCTTTTATATCCACGGATTCTTTATCCATGGATTCACACATCCATGGCTAGAAAATATTCAAAAAAGTATAAATTCTGAAATGCAAACCTTGATTTTCCCATTTTATATAAGAGACATCATTTTACTATGACACTGTATTTAATGGGACTTTAGCATCCACAGACTTTGGTATCCACAGGAGGTTCCTGGAACCAAACCCCAGCAGATACCAAGGGGCCTCTGTACTTCCACTGTACTTCATTTCACCCCATCTGAATTTTCTTTTATTTTCTTTCTTCTTTTTTTTTTTTTTTTGAGATTAATTGTATTAAGTTTTAACACAAACAATCTAATTAAGAATCAAAGTAATATACAATTTTTTTTAAAAAAAGGAACAGAAGGAAGAAAAAGAGCCTTCATATACTGGCACATCCAACATTGATATGAACCATTCTAGGACATTTCTGACAGTTTATTTGGGTTTAGATACCATCTATAAATTTTATACAGTTTTTCTTTTAACTAACTGCACAAATTAAATTTTATATCTTTGGATCACATTTTCCTACACATTTATATGGAAATTATACCCAAAGGTTTGGGCCCATCTCTTCTTAACAACTGCTCAACCATTTAAATGTCTCCTTCTGGGCCTCTTTCTTCAAAATTTTGACAAGATCTCTCACTCTCTCTGAAGAGTTTATAATTTTTACCTACATAAGCAGTTATCAAACCCTCTTGAGCTATCCAATGAAAGGTTATGAATCACATGAGCCATGTTTTCTTAGCAATCACCCATTTAAAAAAAGAAAGGAAAGGAAACATAGGGCCCCTGCAGACGGCGCAAAGCGCCGTCTTGGAGGCAGGGGAGGGGAGGGGCAGCCACACGTTGGGCGCCCCAACCCCTTCCCGAGGATATCATCACAGTGGGCACTGCTACACATGGCGCACGCTATCAGGACATCCTCCCGGCGCAGCGTTTTTACACACTGCACCAGAAGAGGTGCAAAAGAGCTGCATGGCAGCTCTTCGGGTGCCCTTTTTGCCACCTGTGAAAGGAGCGGTGTTTTGGCGCTCCTTTCTCAAGCAGCGAAAGGGAGGATCGGGGCCGACGCATCTGGCAGCCTCAGCCTCCATCCTCCGTTTTCCGGGGAGGATCCAAGGCTGCCCGTCTGCATCTCCCCATACTATTTTCAGAGCATGCTTTTGGAGTTTTCAAATTTTATATTTATTTTCACTTTTTTACACAGTTCTGGAATTCAGCTAATGTGATTTAAGTTTTAAAAGAAAAGAGACAAAAGACATAGAAAAATAGGGGCATTCAGACAGCTTGGGAATAGTGAGAGGGAGAGGAGGAGACACTAACACCACATGACTGCTAATATCACTACTGTCATGGCAGCAACATTTCACACCTAAGGAATAGTGCAATTGTGAGGTCATTGATGGGTTCCCCTATTAATGAAAATGGATACTGTAACCAGACTTTGTGGGGACACAGCAGCTATGGGTTGGAGGTGGTGGTGGGCAATAAGTATCACCAAAGGCACATTTTTTTTGGCTGTAATTGCAGTTTAATAGTCGCATGTAGTAAACTCCCATATCCTTTCTTCTGAGCACTTCCATCAAGAATTTAACCTCTCTGTACTTTTTCAGGAATTTCTTTAAACATAATGATCTTAGGGCCTTTACAGACTGTCAGAAATAGTGCAGCTTCAGGCCACGTTAACTGTCCTGGCTCAGTGCTAAGGAATCAAGGGAGCTGTAGTTTATTGTGGCACCAGAGCTCTCTGACAGAGAAGGCTCAGTGTCCCAGAAAAAAATACAATTCCCATGATTCCCTAGCACTGAGCCAGGACAGTTAAAGTGGCCTCAAGCTGCACTATTTCTGGCAGTCTGTAAAGGCTCTGAGGGACTATGCACACAGGCAAAAAGGGGTGCTTTGAGGGTGACTTGACGACGCATGCCTAAAAGTCTCCAGGAAAGTGCCTTCTGGCCGTCGTATGCCGAGAAGAGCAACTCCAAAAAGAAACCACTTTTTCCTGCTCCTTCAGTGAAGATGCGCACCTTCGCATGTGTATGTATGCAGCAACACTGATGCACCAGAAAATGGCCGTATAAATGCACTGTTGCACATGCGGCAGAAATTGACTCAGCAATCCAGAGCATGCGCTCTATGATGCAAGCTTTAATTTAAAGAGCCCTGTGCTTCCAGGTGTGGATACACTGGCGCAGGTGCACTTGAATATTAGAACCCTAATGCTAACCCCAATTGTAACCCTATGCATGTGCCCTAGCAACTGTCCTCTGTTATGACAATAAATTATTCTGTTGGATGTACGCTTGCTGTCAGCATGCACAGCAGTTTGCATGAAAAAGGCTTTTGTGACCTCTTCTATGCAGGTGTGCATAAAATCTACACACCACTTCCTGGAAAAATTGGGGGGGGGGCTCCTGGAGTAATGTTTGTCCAGGTATCCTGTGGACCATGTCCCTTGCATGACCACCAGCTGCATGTATCAAGTCTGTCCACACAAACCTCCCTGGCATGTACCTCTCCCCTCCCCCCTGATTTGTGTGGGACATGTTTTATGGAGGATGACGGAGTGTCTGTTCAGTTGACAAACCTGTTCTTTCACCCCAAGGGTGGCACAATCAGACAGTGGCACCTATCTACTGCACCCACTCCTTGGGGGGGGAAGCAGAAGTCAGTGAATCCTTGCATGATATGTGGGTGCAGGTGCACAGGGATGCTGAAATTCAGTCATCTTTGCACAATGACAGACTGTATACCACCCTATAACAGGTCCTGTGCAGGTGTGCAGGGATGTTTTCCTGCATAGATGTGCAGGTGCGGAGAGATGTTCCTGTGCATGTGTGCGTGCATTTGAGAACAAACAAAAATTAAAGCAGCAGCTGCTGGCCCATGCAGTTGCTCCTTCTCTCTTTGCAGTGTCTTTGGGGCTGGCGGTGCAGTTGCTGGGGCTTCAATGCAGCCTTATAAAAGCTGCATTGACTCCCCCCAGTGTGGTTGTTCCGTCCCTATTTAGGGCAACCTCAGGGCAGGCAGTGTGGTTGCTGCAGCTTATAGAAAAGGCAACTTCAGGTCACCTTTTCCTGCCTGTCTGCATAGTCCCTGAGTCTCATTTTTCTTAAGTGTTTTATTAAAGCTCTCAATAGGGGGATGCAGACAGCGAAAAGTGCCCGTCTTCAAGCCCAGGAACGGGAGGGGCAGCCAAACGTTGGGTGCCCCACCCAACCCCTTCCTGAGGATGTCATCAGAGCGCCTGCCATTGCACACGGTGGGCACTCCAATGACATCCTTCTGGCTCAGCATCCGGACACGCTGAGCTGGAAGGAGCACTATTTTAGCGCTCCTTTTCAGAGGCACTGTAAGGGTGAATTGGGGTCGAGGCATGGGGCAACCTTGGTCCCAATCGGCGGCTTCTCGAGGTGGCCCACGACCGCCCATCTGTAGAGGCCCAATATTTCATCTCTGACGCTTTTATGTGTAAAATGAATTATCAAATCTCTTGGAAGTTATTACCTCTGTGCATAAGAAGAGTTTTGCCTAGTGTCTTGAGGCTGATACTACAATGCCACTGCCCTTTCCTTACTATGGGGCCTCTCCCAACTATTTTATCACTGCCACCACTATAACAATAACCTTAGGTAGGTGTGTCCAATCATGGGACAAAACACATATACAGTGCACCCACGCCATATGCAAACTCAGGGTCATGCAGATGGTGAGCTCCGGTAGAATAAATGGGGCACACTCCATTCAAATAAATAGGACTTGAGGTCCAGCATTTTTTGCTTTACGTGGGGGGTCCATAATGGATCCTTAGTGTAAAAGAAGGGTCCACTGTAGTTTTAAGAATAAAATCATTTATTTTAAAATAAGGTGTAACTTATTAATTCTAGTGTTCTGGTGATACCAACATGTCTAATACACTAAAAACACTAATAATTTCTATTACTGCTATTTCACTGATACTTAGAGTGGCATATTGGCTGAAGTTCTGCCCCCTACTACAGTAAGACATGACCTGGATGGTGACTAAGGGCCTTTCCCCACTACACAGTTAGACTACTATGATTACACTTTAAGTACCATGGCAACATCTTATACAATCTGCATTAGCATTTAGGGAGGGACATCATAATTCTTGGCCACATAATTCTAGTGCCTCACCAAGCTACAGACCCTAGGATTCCATAGGATGCATCTATGGCAGTTAAAGTAGACCCATATTGCTGTAATTCTGTGGTGGGAAATGTCTTTAGGAATTCAGTCCTGGCCTCTGCTCAAAATGTCTTCACTCTGGACCAGTAGCCAACACTTGGGACAGCTCTTCTTCTCCCACTCTCAGGTCTCTTGGTGGCTACTGCTAGATCAGTGCTCTCCTCTATCCCTTCTCATCTTTGCCTTTTCCAGCTCAAGTCCTATACTACCCACTGCCCATTGTTTTCTTCAGTATGGTTGGCCCTCTGTATCCACAGATTCTGCATCCATGGATTCAACCATCCATGGCTTAAAAATACTTTTTAAAAAACCAAAAAGCAAATCTTGATTTTACCATTTTATATAAGGGGCATTCTTTTACTATCCCATTGTATGTAATGAGCATCCATAGAGTTTGGTATCCATGGAAGATCCCGGAAATAAACCCCAGCAGATACTGAGGGTCTAAGGTAATCAGTCTTTCTCTCTTCTTCCCTTTTTTGCTGCCTAGTCTTCTTCACAGCTCTGTCTCCAGCTATCCTTTGTCTTTCCTAGGTCTTATGTCTCCTGTCTATTTTCCCCAAAATTCTCTAACTAGATTTTAGGGTATCCACATTCCCAGTGCTCATATACACAAATGTAAGCGTTCCCAGAATGTTGATCATTGCCCAGTCAATGTTGTATAATTTGGAAACTCTCTAACCTTATAAATATTCAAACAAAAGACAGATTGATAACCACTCTCTGGCAAATCAAACACAGCAACACTCAAAACCACCATTTAGCTTTATGCAGTGTAACTCTCCAATACAAGCTTAAGCTTAAAATGCCTTCTCACCAAGTTTTTTTTATTTAAAAAAAAACCTATCAGTGCCCATTTTCAGACAGCCAACATGAGCATAAATACACAGCACATGTAACCATACATCAAGGTTGTTTCCCCCACATGCTGTATCAAAATTCACATTCAAGTTCCATATCTTTAATATGAAACAAAAACAGAACATGACACATGAGGTGGCTTTGAACAGGATGCTAATTTCTTTGTGTGAATTGCTCATTTGCTCTATTGCATCCAAATCCAAGATGATGTGTCTTCTACACACTCTTGAAAGCAAGAGGAAGCCCAACCATCATCCAGAAAAGAAATAAAGGTCCAAAGCACATGGTAGAAATAACCCCGTTTGAGACCGCTTTAACTGCCCTGGCTCAATGCTAGGGAATTCTGGGAACTGTAGTGTTTGTGAGATATTGAGCCATCTCCATCAGAGAGCTCTGGTGCCACAATAGACTACAATTCCCAGGATTCCCTGAGCTAGGGCAATTAAAGCGGCCTCAAACTGGATTATTTCTGCAGTGTGTTTTGGATCCACTTTGCTGCTAGAAATAAAATTCTGCTCCAGCTGCCAGCTGTCCTGATGTCTGCATCTTTGTCCTGCATCTGCCAGAGGCCCAAGGGCTACTATGATATACACATTGGTGGGGTTTGTAGGGTTGTTATAAAAGTGATTAACTAATGATGCAAAAGGAAAACCAGAAGACAAGACATTTTTTTTAAATATAAATTTTTATTAAAGATTAAAAACATACATAAAATACACAAAAACACGGACATTGACTAACATAGGCATACTACACCAACACAAAATACAAACTTCCTAAGCAGGAAACAGGGATTAATGATGTTATATCAAAATAGCCATCTAATATTTATATTCCATTATATCTCAGTCCATTATTTCACCTATTTGACAGGCCTAACTTACTTATTATCTATATCACAATTCAACATTCTATCTTCCAGTCCTGATATTACAACCTAAATACATAACACCGTCTATAACACTATATAATAAATCTATGACAGATATCCAAACTTCTGATTATTACTTATGCTCGTTCAGACAATCCTTTTGCTACCTGATAAATACAAAATATAACTATAAATCACTACTTTATACTTCGTTAATTTATATCATTTATGATATCAGATATATACTATATAGAGATAAAAATTAAACCCAGTCATGAAAAGGCAATACAACGATGCTTAAAGTCTGATTCCATCTTTTCCATGTATTGATACCATAAAGCCCAGTTTTTATGGAACTCAATCTGTAAATTATGATGAATTAAATATGTCAACTTCTCCATCTCATATATCTTGTATACCTTTAATCTCCACTGTTCAACCATGGGAATATCTTTTTTTTCTCCAATATTTTGCATATAATATTCTAGCTGTGGTTATCAAGAAAAAAAGTAATTTTTCATTATTTTTGTCTATATCCTCATTAACAATATTTAAAAGATAGAGCTTTGGGTCATAATGGATTTGCCCAGCCAATATTTCCCTAATCTCTTTGTGAATCCTATTCCAAAATTCTTTAGCTAATTTACAATTCCACCACATATGAAGATACGAACCTATTTCAACTTCACATTTCCAGCATTTTGGATTGTGTCCGCTATACATTTTAGATAATCTGAGGGGGATCAGATACTAACGAAACATTGATTTGTATAAATTCTCTCTTAAATCCACGTTTACTGTATATTTTAATGTCTTTTTCCAATTTTTTTCCCAGGTTTCTAATTTAATAACTTGATTTAAATCTTGTGCCCATTTAATCATATAATCTTTTATTGTGTTTTCTTCTAATTCCCAATCTCTAATTAAATTATAATATTTTGATATCATTTTTTATAATAATATAATAATAATAATAATTTTTATTTATATACCGCCCTGTGTATCTCCACTTATAATTTTCTCAAAATTTTTCTTGGCCGGTCCAATTTGCTGCAGATGGTAGTCTACTTTGAATTGTTCAATTAATTGTCTATACATAAACCAGTTAATTTTGTAACCCACATGTAACAATTCCTCTTGAGTTTTAAATGTCATTTTAGCTCCTTCTAATTCAATCAAGTCTTTGTATCTTATCCATGTGCCCTCATCATATAGACCTTTTATCAAGATGGCTTCTGCAGGGGAAGCCCAATACAGAATTTTGTTACACCATTTTTTCTTATATTTTGTCCAAACCCATAGGCACGCCTTACGTATGTAGTGATTTTTAAATTTACTGTCCTTCTTAAATTTTTCATAAAATAAATAAGCGTGAAATCCGAATTGTAAGTCAACCCCTTCCAAATCCAATATCTTGGCAGCCAGATTAATTACTGGGACATCGAGGAGGGAGCACATAACACCAGTGCTTAAATCCCTCCACTGGCTGCCAATTAGTTTCCGGGCGCAGTATAAGGTGTTGGTTTTAACCTTTAAAGCCCTACATGGCTTGGGTCCATCTTATCTTAGGGACCGCCTCTCCCCATATGACCCCCCCCGTGCTCTTCGGTCCTCGGGGAGGAATCTGTTACAGCCAATAAAAACTAGGCTGTCTCAGACCTCCCAGAGGGCCTTTTCCGCGACCGCCCCCAGGCTATGGAATGGCCTGCCGGACGAGATCCGCCTTATTTCTACGCTCACTGCCTTTAAGAAGGCAGTGAAGACGGATCTTTTCCGGCAGGCCTTCCCAGACTAATTATTCCCCGGATACATCTGCTCTGGGGAGTCGTTTCTTGTCTGTTATTCTACCGGCCTCCCTGTGATGCTTGGGCAGGTTATTTATTTATTGTTTGTTTTATGTAGTAGTTCATTGTTTTAACATTTTCTTGTTTAATACTGTTTTAAGGGGGTGGGAGGAGGGATTAGGGTTGGGATTGTTTTACACTGTTTATTTTAACTTGTGTAACCCGCCTCAATTGCTTGGCAGAGAGGCGGGCTATAAATAAAAATTATTATTATTATTATTATTATTATTATTATTATTATTGTTTTTATCTAACATAAACCATTCTTGTAACCATTCCAATACACAGGCTTCATAATACCATAATATGTTAGGTAAAGTTGTTCCACCCCATTCTGCGGTATCTATAAGATTAATTAATTTGATTCTAGGTTTCTTATTTTTCCAGACAAATTTAGATATATCTTTATTCCAAAGTTTAAAGGGTGCCATGTCATCAATAATAGGAATATTCTGGAAATAATACAATAATTTAGGGACCACGGACATTTTTATAAGAGCAATCCTGCCTAACCAGGATAGATTCAAGTTTTCCCATTTTCTGAAATCTTCTTTAATCTCCTTCCAATTTTTTTGGTAATTATTTTTAAACAGGTCTGAATTTTTAATGGTAAGCCAAACTCCTAAATATTTCACTTTATTTTCAATTTTAAAGCCAGATATTGCGGTTATATCTTCTGCTTCTTTATTTGAAATATTCATTAATAACATAACCGTTTTATTTTTATTAACTTGATATCCTGAGACCTCTCCATATAATTTAAGAGTGCTCATCAGTCTCTCCATAGATTCAATAGGATTGGATAATGTCAAAACAATATTGTCTGCATAAGCCCTCAATTTATAATTCTGTTTGTGAATTTGAACCCCTTTAATTTGACTATCTTCTCTAATTTGAATAAGAAGTATTTCCAGAGTCAAAATAAATAACAAAGGGGCGAGAGGACAGCCTTGTCTCACACCTTTAGTAATATTAAATTTCTGGGGTTTTTCCCCATTGATCAATATCTGAGCGTCCTGTTTTGTATACATTTTATGAATCCATTTTAAAAATGTATCACCAACCTCAATTTTCTTTAAAACACCAGACATGAAACTCCAATTTGTATTATCAAAGGCCTTTTCCGCATCTAGAAAGACCAGCGCCAATTTTTAATGTATATTTTTGGGTGAATTTCATTCAAATTTAACAAGTTCCTAAAATTTTCTTTTGACCTCCTAGATGGAAGAAAGCCGTTTTGATCATGATGTATCCAATTGTCTAAGACCTTTTTGAAATGATTAGCTAAAATAGCTGCAAACAATTTATAATCAGAATTTAATAAAGAAATAGGTCGGCAATTATTAGGTTCTAATTTATCTTTATCGTGTTTTAGAATCAATGTGATATTTGCGGAGTTCCATGTGTGGGGTATATGTCTCTCAGAAACATTTTTCATGGTTTCTAACAAGGGTGCCACCAACTGAAGAGCAAAGATTTTATAATATTCATTTGTGAATCTGTCTGGACCGGGAGATTTTGATGTTTTAGAGACTTTAATTGCTGCTTCTAACTCCTTCTGTGTTATAGCCTCATTTAAAGTTGCTTTCTGGTCTTTAGTCAGAGTAGGCACCTTAATTTTTGACAAGTAATTGTCTATTTTATCAGCATAATTTGAAGTTTCTTTATACAACTTACAAAAATACCCAGTTAAAACCTTATTAATCTGTTTTTGGGATGTAACTATCCCTGTACCATCTCTGATTTGTGTAATCGACTGTTTGGCCTTTTCTTTTCTTACCAAATAGGCCAGTAGTCTTCCTGGTTTATTTGCCCCCTTGACATATTTCTGTTTTACGTATTTTTTTTCCTCAATTTGTTCCATGATCAGAATTGAGATTTGATTTTGAATGTATTTAATCTCATTCAGAATTTCCTTTGAATCAGGATTTTCCTTTAATTTATTCTCTAATTTTAATAGTTTTGAATTAAGAAAAGTTTCTTTTTGTCTTTTTTCCCTTCTCAATTCCACTGTCTTTTGAATTATAAGACCTCTAATAACGGCCTTATGAGCATCCCATACCACATGTATGGGAGTTCCTTGATTTCAATTGTTAACAAAATATTCCTTAATTTTTTTTTTTACCTTGTCACATATTTTGGGGGTTTTGAATATATTCGAGTCCAATCTCCAATTAAAGGATGAGGAGCCTAGTCTAAATTCCGCCATTACAGGGTTGTAATCAGACCAAATTTTAGATAAAGTTTTGACCTTTGAAATATTTGGAATTAAATGTTGTGATATCCATACCATATAATTCTTGAAAATGAATAATGCCGATTTGAATAAAATGTAAAATCCTTATCATTTCCATTTTTAGATCTGTGTGCATCCCACAAGTTCAAAACTTCAGTCAATGCAAAAAATTCCTTTGGTAGTCTACCTTGGTTTTCTTTTATGGGTTTAGTCAAATGTCTATCAAGTTTTGGATTTACAATTCCATTTAAATCGCCCATTATTATCACGTTTACATAATCCAACTTTAATATTCGTTCTTTAAGTTTTTTATAAAATTTATTTTTGTTTTTGAGAGGACCGTATATGCCAATCAGTAAATATTTTCTCCCATCAATCAAAATCTCTATAGCTAAATAGTGCCCTTCTGAATCACTCAATATTTCCTTTGGTTCGTAATTTGGGTTAACATAAAAAGTTACTCCTCTTCTTTTATGGGTAGAAGCTGATATAAATTCAAGTCCTAATTTGGGGCATCTCAAATATCTATTATCCTTTCTTTTAATTCTAGTTTCTTGAATACAATATATGTCCAATTTTAGCTTTTGTAAATAATGGAATATCTTTTTACGCTTCTGAGGAGTGTTCATTCCTTGAACGTTCCAGGATAATAATTTTAATTGTTTAAATTGACCCATGCTCTATCCTTCAAAATAAAAGAAAAAGAAAAAAATTCAATATAATCTCAAATATTTAGAAATATTAATAGTCTAAATCAATTATCAAAATATTCCTTTTCCCCCAATTTCAATTATGTTGTTTGTTTTTCTGTTTATTTTCTCTTTCCTACACCTTGTCTTCCCAATTCTCACCTGTTCTATGCCTTCTATACCTTTATTCTGTTCTTCATCCCCTTCCCCTTCAGAACTCAAATCTTCTTCTTCTGGTTCACTATCTCTAGTCTCATCTAGTGTCTGAGCTGAGGCGCAGGTGCCCAAGGTGGTGCCGTCTACGCCTTCCTCTTCCTTGGCCTGTTCATCCTCACCTTTCTTTCTAGCCTGTTTATCTCTCCTACGAAACCAGTGTCCAATAAAATTGTTTCCTTTTTCTGGAGTGTGAATCCTAACTCTCTTTTTATTCCACCAGAAAGTAAGTCCCTCAGGAGTTTCCCATCTATATTGAACTTTTTCTTTCCTGAGGAATGACATTAAATTAGCATAGTTTCGTCTTTTCCTCAAAAGTCGAGCAGGGACATCCTTCAAGACCTTAAGCTCCTGGTCCTCAAAATGAAATGGGGTGTCATTATGTCTAGACAAAAACAAATCACGAGTTTGCTTCCTCACAAAATGAACAGCAATATCTCTAGGGAAACCTTTTTGTTTAGCCACTAAAGAGTTTATGCGATACATTTTGTCAATTTCCATTTGCATTAATTCCAAGCTTTTTCCCAAAAAAAGAGCAATTTTGGGAGTCAATTTATCAAGTAAATTTTCATTTTCGTCTTCGATCAGGCCTCTTATTTTCACTGCTTTTTCCCTAATTTTTTGTTCTGAAACTGCCAATTCATCTAAATTATCTTCCCTTTTATTTTCCAATTTCATTACTTGTGTTTCCATTTTATCATTTCTAAATTCTAAAACATCAACTCTTTTTTTTTTTTTGTAGATTGAACATCAATCAATAATCTATCTACTTTTTGATTCAAATCACGGAGGTCTGATCGAATCTCCTGTTTCACCTCTTTTTTAAAATCACTTAACTGTTGTGTAAAATTGGCAGCTAATAAATCATTTTTTTCTAAGATTAAATGACTCATGTCCGGATTTTTAAATTTTTCAGTTAAAGGACGTCATTGTGTTTGAGAAGGTGGATTCATTTTTTGAGATTAAGATTGAGCCCTCGAGGTCATTCTATCCATTTTGTCAAATTGGAAAGTCTATTTCAGGTTTCGCCTTGCATTAAATCAACACCAAATTTAATTCCAAAATCCAATGTTTACTTGTACATGGAAATTACAATGACACCAGCAAAATATCCAGGAATACTCTTTCCCTTCTGCGAGTGAGTCTATAAATGATGTCCTAATGTTCTGAGTTGCATTTCCGTCCACTCAGGACAGTCTGCACAGCCCAAACATGTTCAAAAAGGAAAAAAAGGACCAAAAACAAAACAAAACAATTACTGGACTTGTCTCTCACACACTTTCCTCCTCCGACTCCAGTCAAGGTCGTCTGGAACCAAGATGTGTATTGGGAAGATAAGTAAAAGTACACAAGTTCTCTCCGAGTCAAAATCCGAAGTAGGTGAGAAATATCACTATATTCAATGTAATTACAAATAAAGACAATATTAAATAAATTTATGAAGATATCTCGTCCCAATTCTTATGGATAATATGGGAGATTTTCTATTCAATTAGATCTTGATTATCTTAGACAAATTCACTGTTAACCATCCTTATTGTTAACTGCTGAAACAGTTTATATAAGTTTATCCGGACGGGTGCAAAAAGTCAGAAAAGAGTCAAAAGAGTCAAAAGGCAGTCCCACTCAAATTATTTTAAACCTCAATTTAAATATTTTAAGTTCCTATATATAAATTCTGCACAAGTTGTTTTCAGTTCTTGTAATTAGGAGATTCCCCAGGATGGGACATAGACATCCGATTTATCCACTATTGCAGATCAAATTTACAGTCAGCCATCATGATCAACAGGCAACTCACTGGATATTATTACCTTCAGGCTATTATCAAATCCTGTCTGCTCTGCTGTCCTTTGTTTCTTTCCATCCCATAAAATAATTATTAAAATTGGCGGTGCCCCTGGGCAATCCAAAGTCCCTTCTCCGCAGGAGCGTGGATTGCTCTATGGCCCCACCGGGCTAGGACAGAAGATCAGGAGTCCAAAGTCCTGATCTTCTAAGGGCTAGATCTCAGTTGTTGGACCTCCAATGAGCCCTCTCTGAGCCCCTTATGCCAAAGGGACAATCTCGGACCTCCTATGATACCTTGAGATATCTTCGGAGGTTCCAAATTTCCCACGGAGAAAAGCGATCACTGGAGAGTTACTGGTGAGCATCTTGATGGGGCGCCATTGCCAACCGGAAGTCCAGAAGACAAGACATTTTTTGGACACTGGCATCTATTTATTTTTTCATAAACAAGGAATGTTCTTTTTCTCCACCAAACTTCTTTGGGAGAACATTTTATAACTGATGGAATTCCTAAACACCACAAATTACAGTGAATACATAATGACAAGGATCCTGCAGCAGACATGTAGCCAGGATATTGAGGCTACATTCTGTCTCCTCATCTGATCCCCAAAATCAAAATTTAAAATTCAGTCAGCCACCCTGTAGTGCTGATGAGTGGAACACTAAAGGCTGACACATCTATCTCACTCCTGCTAGTGAACAGCAGTGCACTAACCAGCAGCAGAGACCTCTGCAATGTCTTGTCACAACTCAATGGTAAATGGGCACTCAGTGGTGGGAGCAAGCTAAACGTGCCATCCTTCAGAGCACCAGTCACCAGCACCACAGACCTTGGTGTGGTGGGTTGGATTTTAAGATGGGTTTCATGGCCACTTATGATCATGACAATGGTGCCATGATCATAAATATAAAAAGGAAGCAGTTATAAAGTTGTAAGCCTAGCTTGCAAGATCATAACTGAGAGCTGTTGCCTTTTAAGTATTTGAAACAAATCTTAATTTTTTAAAAAAGCAGAGCAGTTAAAAGGAACATTATGTATTTACTTGACTTTACATCTACTATTGAAATAATGTATTATGTTTTTATTTTACATGTGAAAATATTTTTAAAAAAATAAATAAAAAGTATTACTGCCATTGTTATTGTTTATTCTTTATAAGGTGCTTAGAAACTGTCCACTGGACAGAAAATGAGAGTTCCTGCCTGCAAATTTACCAATAGACCAAATAATTGGAGTGGGGAGGAATAGGGAAGGAAAAAGAAAAAGTGGCAATCTGTTATGAAATAGCTTAAGGATTATTTAGTTGAAAGCTGCCAGTGTATGCATTAACTCAATAATTATATCTGGATTTAGTAGAAGTGATGAATGATTCTAAGGGCCACTATGTTGGAATTACGATATGTTTGAATGGGGAAAAGATTTTGTTACTTGGGGTATACGGACCATTAGAAAAGAAAGGAATTTTTTAAAAAAAGTTTTGTTAAATAAAATAGAGAATTTAATGTACGATGTATGTGTATTGATGGGGGACTGGAATGCAATTGTGAACCCAGAATTAGATAGACTCTCGGGGGGGGGGGGATTAAATCGAATCAAGGTAAATTACCTAGAGAATTTTTTGAATTAATGGAAAGAATGGATGTGAAAGATATCTGGAGAGAAAAGAAGGGTGATAGGAGAGAATATACTTTCTTCTCTGATAGGCATAAATCCTGGGCAAGAATTGATATGATATTGACATCAACACACATCGTTCCCAGAATTTCTGAAATCACAATCAAACCCAGAATCTTATCAGATCATAACCCATTGATAATGATGGTGAAAATAAGACCAAAAGAATTCAATTGGAAACTTAAAATGGAATTTTTGGAGAATAAAAAAATAGGTGAAGAAGTCTCAGATTGGATAGAAAAATATTTCAAAGAAAACATGTATAAAGGGATGGAAATGAATATAGTCTGGGATGCTGCTAAGGCAATATTCAGAGGGCTCTTCATGAAAAAAAGCCATTGGTTAAAAAAAGCAAGAAAACAAAAACTTCTAGAACTGCAGGCTAAACTAGTTGTAGAAGAGAATAAATTGAAACAGTCCCCAAATGATAAAGACCTAAATTTAAAGGTTAAATTAGTACAACAGGTTTCTACATGCTTGATGGAAAAAAGACAAAAAGGGATAAATTACATAAAACAAAAGAACTTTGAAGGAGCTAACAGACCTGGTAAATGGTTGGCTTATTGAATGAAAAAGGATAAGGGGGGAAAAACAGATAACCTCGTTAATGAAAGAAGAACAAAAAGTTACCAGTCAGGACAAGATAAAGGAAATAATTTACGATTTTTATAAACAACTGTATAAGGCAGAAGATATACAGGAAGGAAGAATAAAAGAATATTTAGAAAATAGTGATCTAGAACAGGGGTAGGCAACCTTTCCCCTTTAAGGGCCGAGGGACTTCAGCTCCCAGAAGCCTCAGCCATGTTGGCCAATAGTCCCATGTTGGCCAATAGCTCCTGGGATTCTGGGAGCTGAAGTCCCTCAGCCCTTAAAGGGGAAAGGTTGCCTACCCCTGATCTAGAACCTTTAAAGGAGGAACAGAGAGAATTTTTAAATAAAGACATCACAATGCAAGAAATAGTGGAAGCTATTAAAAAAATGAAACCAGGAAAAACAGCGGGTCCAGATGGATTTCCAGCTGAATTTTATAAAAAACATGCCCACCAACTAGCTAAGCCCCTTAATGAAATGGTAAGTGAATTTAGAAACAGTGGAGTCCCTAATTCATGGAATCAAGTGAATACAGTCTTAATTACGAAAGAGAACAAAGAGAACAAATACGTAGAAAATTACAGTCCAATATCACTGTTAAACAGTGATTACAAGATATTTGCTGCCGTTTTAGCAGAGAGATTTAAGACTGTTTTGAAGGAATGGATTGGAAGAGACCAAAATGGCTTTCTACATGCTAGGAAAATAAAAAAATAATATGAGATTTGTATTGGACTTAATTGAAATGCATGAACAAAGACCCAATAAGAAATTGGTTATGATATTTTGTGATTTTGAAAAAGCCTTTGATAAGGTAAATTGGTAGTTTATGTTCCACATATTGGAAAAGATTAAGGTAGGGACAAATTTTGCTAACTGGGTAAAATTAATTTATACTCAACAAGAAGCCAGGATAGTAGTTAATGGCGAGAGAACTAGGAATATTGAAATTCAAAATGGAACTAGGCAAGGGTGTCCTTTGTCACCCTTACTGTTTCTAATTGTTATAGAAGTGTTAATAGTTAACATAAAGAGAAATAAAGATATAAGAGGTGTAAAACACAAAAGTTATGAAACAAAAATGAGAGCATATACGGATGACCTCCTAGTCATACTATCAGATCCAGAAGATAGTTTAAAACAACTTGTAAATGCAATGGAAGAATTTTGTGAAGTCTCTGGACTGAAAATAAATAAAGATAAGACGGTGGTATTAACAAAGAATCTTTTAGATAAGGATAAACAAAGTATAAAGGAAATATCAGGTTATCAAATAGTTAAAAAGGTTAGATATTTAGGGATAGAACTCACAAATAAAAATATTGACTTGTTTAAAAACAACTACGAAAGAGTAGCAAATGATATTAAGAAAGACCTAAGGAGGTGGAGTAAGTTAAACCTTTCTTGGCTGGGGAAAATATCTGCTATTAAGATGTCTATTTTACCAAAGTTCCAATTTTTATCCAAAATATTCCAATTATAACAAATAATACACCCTTTAAAACATGGAATAAAACACTATCCAAGTTTATTTGGAGTGGCAGAAGACCTAGAGTAAGATTCAAATAAATGCAGGATAGGAAGGAAAGGGGAGGCCTATTGTTACCGAATTTGCAGGTGTATTTTGAAGCAAGCTGTCTTGATTGGTTAAGTGATTGGTTGCTACTAAAGGATAAAGAACTACGAGTTTGGAAGGAATGGGACAGAGATTTGGTTAAACGCATGTCTTTTTTATAGAAAACAAAAAGTTCATAGAGATTTTACTAACCATTTTGTGAGAAAATCTCTTATGAGGGTCTGGTTCAAGTATAAAATAAGAATATGTCCAGATATCCTAATCTGGGCTTCAATACATGAGGCCTTTCATAGTAGAGAAACGCTATTAAAAGAGAAATGGGTTACCTATAAAGACTTACTAATTACCACGCCAAATAGTACTAAACTAGAATTTAAAACCTTGCAACAATTACAAGAGGAAGGATATTCTCTGGGCTGGCTACTATATAGACAGCTAAGAGAAAGATTTCTGGCAGACTGTAAAATTAATATTATAAGAAAAAAGAGTAAATTTGAAGAATGTATGTTTTCGGACAATACACACAAGATAACTCTTTTTTATAGATGTTTATTAGAAATTGAGATGGAAGAGGAGACAGTTAGAGTACATGATTAAATGGGCCCAAGATATTAGAAAAAACATCACATTAGATCAATGGGAAAGAACATGGGATAGAATTATCAAGTATACAGTATGTTTTGACTTGAGGGAAAATGTATATAAAATGCATTATTGATGGTATACGACACCAACCCAACTAGCAAAGATCTACAAAGGCCTGTCAATCAGATGTTGGAAATGTAAGCACGAAGTAGGCACATTAATTCATGTATGGTGGAACTGTAAGAAAGCCAGGAAATATTGGTCCAGTGTACATAAGTGCATCGAAGGAATATTACGAACTAAAGTGGAAAAAGATCCAAAACTATATTTGTTGAATATATGTGAAGATAAGCAGCTTGAACTAAAACATGGTCAACTTCTTTTCTACATGATTGTATGTGCTAGAATCACCTATGCTAGTAAATGGAAAAGTGACATTCTTCCAAGTAAGGAGGAATGGCTGTCTAAACTAATTAATATAGTAGAATTAGATAGATTTACAGCTCTTTTGAAAGGACAAGACTGGGAGGAATGTGAAGAAATATGGAATCCTTTATTTAAATATGTTAACGAGAAATAATTAAGCGTAGATAAAGAAAATAGTCCGTAGACAAATGAGAAGAGACAAACAAGTACTTATGCTTGGGAGAATTTAGAAGAAAGATCCGGTAATGTCCTCTCTCAGTTAAGGAAAAAGAAGAGAGGTAGTTATTTTTGAGTGGGAAGTATGATTTGGTTTAGGGTTAAGGAAGTCAACAGAATGCATGATTGTAAGCAAGGACTAGTGTTTTGTTAGTTTTGTTAGTTAAATGTTTCTTTATATATATTTGTGTTTGTATGTGTATGTGTATATATATGTATATATGTCTGTATGTGCATACACATATTTTTTCTCTTTTATGTTATTTTTTTCAAAGTGTGTTTTCATGTATTTGTCCATGTATGTATATGATTTTGAATGTAAGATTGTGTATGTGTATGCATTTTAAAATATTTACAATAAAGTTATTATAAAAAAAATTATATCTGGATTTGAATGAGATCGGTGAGTGCAAACATAAGTCATATGCATTCACTTTATACCAGGGGAGGGAATTACATAGCCTCCAGATGTTGCTGAACTGCAATACCTAAATGTCCTAGCAAGCACAGACAGTGGTGAGGAATGCTGAGAGCTGCACTCCAACAACAGCTGGAGGGCTGCACAATATTGCTTCACATATTGTTACCTTATATTCTCACATGTAAGACTACATTAATGCCAACTCAGCCAAACTTAAGAGCCAGCAGCCAGATGAGGCAAAGGAGATCCATTCAGCTTGTGACCGGGGCACAAGAAGGATTTCATCCCACTCCTGCCAGCAAGTGAGACTGCAACAATCAGAAGCAAGGCCCCTATTGCAAGTCCTTTGTTGCAGACTTTGCTTGCTGGAAGGAGGGGGTGGTGGAAATTTCATATTCCTTGTTTCCTGATCAGAAACTGAGTAGATTTTCTTTGCTCAATCCAGCTGCTGGGTCTTAAGGTGGGTTGGGAGGGTCAGGTCAAGAGACATTACTTAGGGGGGATGCAGATGAGTGACCATGGGCCACCCTGGAAAGCAGAGGATTTGGGCTGAGGCTGCCCCATGCCTCGGCTCCAATCCACTCTTTTGGCGCCTGGGAAAGGAGCACCAAAATAGCGCTCCTTTCTCAAGCTGCAGAAAGGACACCAGAAGAGCCGATGCGTGTCTCTTCCGTGTCTCTTCCAATGCAGAGCATGAAGATGCTGCACTGGGAGGAAGTATTCAGGGCGCACACCATGCATAATGGCACACGCCCTGATGATGTCCTCAGGGAGGGGTTGAGGCGACCAGCGTACAGCTGCCCCTCCCCTTCCCTGCCTCCAAGATGGCACTTTGTGCCATCTGCAGAGGCCCTTAGTTACACAAATGTGACTAGGACTGCATCCACACTGCTGAATTAATTCAGTTTGATACCACTTTAACAGACATGTTTTGTTGTGGCACTAGAGCTCTCTGACAGAGGCGGCTAAATGTCTCACAAAACTACAGTTCCCAGAATTCCATAGCACTAGAAATGGTGGTTAAAGTGGTGTCAAATTGGATTAGTTCTGCCCAGGTAGCCAATATAGAATACTGATGAATAACAATGACAACATCTGTTTCTTAAATTGGAAAACTGATGGTCCCAAACTCCAGCTGATAATACCTTGTGGACTGTGAAAATAGTAACCAAAATATTTATAATATCTATCCTCCATGAAGCATAATAAAGGTGGAACTTTCGTTTCTACTTCATGTTGTTCACAGATATTCCTGACAAATTTCTGAATCCAAGAATGAGGCTCATTATGATGATCCAGCAGCACCAACATTTTCTAGATTGTACTTAATGGATCTATCAGTTCTTCCTTTTTTAAATGAGTGGAGTCAAGGCAGCTCAGAAATTCTTGTAAGTCTTGCTTTTATTCAAGATGTCCTGTTCTTTTTTTCTTACATAGCCCAAAATGAAAGCAGCATCACTGAGCATTTTTAATGATGTTGGGGCTTTTTATGCTCACACTCATTGAGGAAAATGGGAGGGGGTAAGCAAGTCCCTGTTATTCTACAGCTGCTTAGCCGCAAAACAAATTGTGCAAGAATAAGCTGACAAGATAGGAACAGCACATCTGTTTTAACAGTGACAGCTGTGTCTCTGTGGCAATTTAAAGTTAGAAACATCACAAAAGGTAAAAATGACTAAGATCATTTACAAAACAAATATACCTTAATCTAAAAGAATCAAGTGAAAACTCACCAATATACTCAGTAAAAAATTTAACCACTACACAATATTATATTTTGTTATCATTATATTTTGCCATCTCCACTGAATACTACAATTATCTGTGGTACAGATGTTGGGTGTCAGATGGTCTCATTGTAGTTTGCAAGTCTGCAATAATGTTTGAGATAGAAAGTACAAATATGCCTTGCATGTCATCCTACTACTTGCCATAAATCCCCTTCATGATCATGACCTTGGTTTGTCTGTTCATCTTATCTGAAACTTCCTACAGCTCTTGAGTAATTACAATTAACTGTATTAATACTAATTAGTATTATTAGTATTAGTATTAGTAGTAGTAGTAGTAGTAGTATTGTTGTTATTATCTCAGATCCTACATTGCTAATTTAATTTACAAATATGTTACAATAAATTGGCTCTTGGCCCAACCCCCTAAAATACCTTAACAACCCGTAGCTGCTCCAAGATTCTTCTGGCAATCAGGACACATCAGGATGACGTTTCCAGCCCCTTTCCATGAGAAATTGATGCTGCGATAAGGAATTGAGATAGGAGTCCTGCCTCTGATTGCCACAGCCACACTTGCTGGTGTGATAACCTGGAAACATAATTCTGCTGAAGCCCTATTGCCAGCAGAACAGACTTCCATTATTCAGTGCAGCTCCCTGAAATTTAAGGTGTGATTTAGGGGGCATTTAGAATTGTAGCAACAGTACAATAATTGTAGATATGTGTTGTTGCTTTTGTGGTGGTCATGTACTTTCAAGTTGTTTCTGACTTATCATGACCCTAAGGCTATTATGGGGTTTTCTTGGCAAGATTTGTTTAGAGTGGGTTTGCCTTTGCCTACCTCTGAGGCTGAGTGTGCATGATTAGCCCAAGATCACCCAGTGGATTTCCATGGCTGAGTGAAGATTTGAACCCTGGTCTCCAGAGGTGTGATCCAACGCTTAAACCACTATGCCACATTGGCTCCAATAAATATATTTATATCTGGATAGATAGATGGTTATTAATATTAATATATAGTATGACTGAATACAGAGCATTTACAGATCCAGAACCTTAGGTTATGAATCTGTAACTGCAATACAGGATGCATTTTGAAAAGTTTTTTTTAAATACACTTCCATCCACAAAGACATCCAGTAGTACAGATCATTTCAAGTCACGAGCTTATGAGATCAGCTGCATTCTTATATATTTTAAACATATATTTGCTCACAAATGTTCTTTGTCTCCTACTAACACAAGAGAAATGTCCTTGACATGGCACACACAGACCTTTGTATCTTGTTCAATATTTAAGATAAAAGTACAAATACCATCATTACTAAAGGAGAATTCATTATAAGATTTCAAAGAACAGTGCATATTTTATACCAATTGGGAAAGCAGACATTTTCATGCCTTTTCTTGCCACTTTGAACTACGGTAGTAATAATCCTGTTATTGTTTCCATTATTTTTATTCTTTAAAAAGGTGTAAACAAGATGACATTGACATGCCTTGGCTTAATATATACATTTTAATGTAGAGCATTTCACGCCAAATCTTCACTGTCATTATGCTTCAGTTAATGAAAGAGAGACTTCCATATCTACAGCTTTCTTTAAAATAGCAACTGCTATGGAAAAATACATACAATATTATCATTGCTGGACAATGAATCATGAATCTTCCCTAAAACAAGATGACATTCTGACAATTGCAAAGTGATCCCAAATTCAGATGTACTTGAAGATGAACATCAGTGCCTCCTGTTATGTTGATTAGACCAGAGAATTCATAGTACCCATGGATCAAAAGCATGTAAATCTCATTGTCATCTCAAGGGTCTCCCCATCTAGATTTAATCCACTCATATTCAATTTATCAATTTGGATTGCAACATCTGCAAGTTTTAAAACTTCTCTTTCCCTTTGTCTCCAATTCTTGCAGTATGGGTCATCTCCCATTGATTGTTCAACACAGGACTATCCAGTCAAGAAGAAGATGAGCAAAAAAATCACTTCTCAGCCTTTTGGGTAAGATCAAGAGTAATGAAGAAAAAGATGAGCAATTAAGAACAGAGGCTTGGAGTTGCCCATCAACAATTATAACAACATGTTCTGTTTTGCTGATAGCACTCTTCTTAGATACCCTAAGATGGGGTCTGAAAGATATGGACTAAAGATATTTCAAACTTCATTTGGGAAAACAAAAAACCGAGAACCAAATTGCTAAACCTACAAGATTTGCAAGAAAGAGGTGGAGTAGCCCTTCCAAACTTACAATGTTATTATGAGGCTTCTGTTTTAAATTGGTTGCATGATTGGTTTTTATTAAAAGGCAAAAGACTCCTAACTTTAGAAGGAGTAGATTTACAATTTGGCATACATGCTTATTTATTTTATGAAAAGGAGAAAGCAGATAAAAACTTTAAAAATCATCACATAAGGAAATCTTGTATAAGGGTTTGGTTAAAATATAAACAAAAATGGTGTATTAAGACACCCTATTGGGCATCTCCAGCCGAAGCTGTGTTAATGAAGCAATTATATGAAGAATGAAGAATCCTGGTTTCGTTATAAAGATTTGATTCAAATTGAAGGTTCCAAGATTATTTTTAAATCTTTGGAAGAATTAACAAATGCAGGTTACACGATTAATTGGTTTTCCCATAGGCAGTTACTAGAAAGATTTAAAGTAGATTCCCTAACAAACCAGCTTGGTTCAGCCGACAAACACTTTGAAAAAATTATAAACGGAGATACAAATAAATTGACTTCAAAATATTATAATCTGATTAGAAATTGGGAACAAGAGGAGAATGTAATCAAAAATTACATGATTAGGTGGGCTCAAGACATAAACCAAAATATAAATTTGGAGGATTGGGGAAAAATTTGGAAGAAGGTAATAAAGTATACAGTAAACATGGATATGAGGGAGAACTTATACAAGTCAATGTTTAGGTGGTACCTGACTCCAGCTAAGTTATCAAAATTGTACAAGGGTTTCAATCCATCTTGTTGGAAATGCGGAGAGGAACAAGGCACCTACTTCCATATGTGGTGGAAGTGTAGTAAAGCACAGGGATTTTGGAAAAAAATTAACGAAGAATCTCAAAAATTTTTGAAAATACAGATAACAATTGACCCAAAGCTGTATCTTTTAAATATTTTTAATATAAAAACCGATGGAAGTAAGCGGAAGTTGTTATTTTTCTTAATTACTGCAGCAAGAACCCTCTTTGCAAAATTTTGGAAGAAGAAAGAAACTCCCACAGTGGAGGACTGGAAATTAAAACTTTATGATTTATACGAAATGGAAAGATTGACTCACTTATTTAGGAAATGTTCTATGGTAGAATTTCATAAGACCTGGGCTCCATGGTACCAGTATTTGAAAACGAAGGCTAATAATAAGGAACTAAGCCATGTAGCTTTTTTGGAGTAATATATTTTTTTATAATATATTAAATCACAGTTATTTAAGGTTAAGGCAGTGTAATATAAAGGATACAAATGACAAAACTTAGAAGTCATGTTGATAAAATTTTATATAAAAGCAAGTAGAAGTATTGTTTAATAATTTACATTATAAAGTTTTTCTTCTGTTTTGTTTTTTTTACAGTTAGGTCGATAGCGGATTCAATGTCGGGGTTGAGTGGGGTATATGCTTGATCTACTTCAGTTAAATAATTTCATAAAATCAGTGATGTTGGTAGAGAAATTTCTATGAGGTACAGGTTATTGTAATTGTAGTTACCTAAGATCTGCTTACCAATTGCAAGGAAGTTAATGTTAAGTGTTTAGCGCGTTTGTTAGGTATTATTGTTTCTAGTATGCTTGTTTGTACATATGTTTTGTTGTCTTTTATGTTGTCATGTTAGGTCATTGATGCGTGTATGTTGTAATATTTTTAATATTAATAAAGTTTTTTATAAAAATTTAAAAAAAATGAGTGATTCTGCTTTAGCCCACACACACACACACACACACACACACACACAAAGAGAAAGAGAGAGAGTTGTTATTGCTGCTGCTGCTCCTGCTGTTATTACTGAAATCTTATTTGAGGTTAACTTTAGTTAAATTGATATAGCTTTTGGTTACATATATACATGCTATATGAAGATATATCTGGATTATGTGGACATATAATTGATTTCTTTTCAGGAATTTGGTTTATAGTATATTATGAGTCTTATTAAAGCACAGATTAATCTTGGAATTAAAGTATGGAGGTTTAGGGAATCATGGGAACTATATTTTATTGTAGCACCAGAGCTCTGTGACAGAGAAGGCTCAATGTCTCAGAAAAAAAACACAATTCCCATGATTCCCTAGCACTAACCCTAACCCTTAAAGTAGACTCAATTTGCACTATTTCTGGCAGTCTGCAAAGGCCCAAAGAAAGGTGGCAACAGAAGGAGGACAGGGAACAAAATGGCAACAGATTTAGCAAGATGGCCTGAGAAAACCAAGAAAGGCTAAAGAAAGCAGGGCTTTCTAATAGAACATCAGGGTTTCACCAAATTGCAAAAGAAAGGGGCAATGGAAAGAGGACAGGGGATGAGACAGCTGATTTGGTGCCATATGAAACCAAAAGAAGAAAGAAGAAGAGGGATAGAAAGAGGACAGTAATTATATACGTAAACTTGAATATTACGATTAACTAATTCATTAGGATACTTTGGATAAGTTATTGATCAATCCTATATCTAGTTCATTATTAATAATTAACTAAATAACTCTGATTCACAACTGTAGTACAAGAGAATTCTAATTAATTACCTTCCTCTGACTTTTTGACTGAATAAAACTTACATTTTTAACAATCATAATAATTTCATTCTGAGTTGAAAGAATAATACATTAATAGTGGAATAATTATTGGTAAAGGACTAAATTTGATTAATGGTCTTTAATTAATTGGGGAAAGGAGAAAAGGGAAATCAAATATCAGAAAAAGGAATGTAGATTTGATGGAGAACTGATATTAGAAGGATCACACAAAAATATTGTTGATAGTTATAGAGATAATAGCAATGAATTAAGATTGCATAGGTGTTTGAGTGTTGGACTATGACTCTGGAGACCAGGGTTCAAATTCCTGCTTCAGCACTGAAATTGGAAACCCGCTGGTTGACCTTGGTCAAATCACACACCTCAGCCTCAGAGGAAGGCAAAGGTAAACCTATTGTAAACAATACTTTCCAAGAAATCCCAGTGATAGGTTCACCTTAGAGCTATCATAGGTCTTGAATGAGTTGAAGGCAACAACAACAACAACATTAGTCACATTTGTATTTTGCTATTCCTCCAATGAATATTAAGGATACAGGCACCATCTCATAATTTTCTCTCAAAAAACATGGTAGCTCAAATAGATCAAGATGACACTTGAGGTCATTGGTCTCTTTCTTCCATTCTTCCATAGTCACCACTGCAGCCTGAAGTGCAGCCTGAACCTAGTTTATACATCTTCCCAGAAGAGGATGTTAAGGTCAATGAAAGATACTGCTTCTTCTCTTCTTAATTACTCCTATGCTTGAAGAAGGTGAACAAACTGACAGCAACAATGAGTAAAACCACTGAGGAGTGCTCCGATGACGTCCTCCTGGCCCAGCCTCTGTACGGGCTGAGCCGGAAGAGACGTGGAAGAGCCGTGCGATGGCTCTTCCAGCACCCTTTCTGGGGCTTGAGGAAGGAGCGCCTCGGCCCCAATCTTCCACTTCCCAGGACGGTCCATGGCCACCCATCTGCAAAGCCCCTGAATCTCCTCAGTTTATTAACAGATCCTTTTCAGAGCGGGTGGTTGTGCTTTGCCAAGTGCAAGACAATACTGGTTCCTGATGCTTGCATTTCTAGTGACATTATAATGTATGTGTTGCCCGTTTCTGCATTTGTTGCCAGATTTCCCATGGTTCTTTGGGGCAAGTAGTCAGGGCTCGTAAAGGAACAGTTGCTGAGGCAAAGGTAGGGGCACAACAAAAAAGCTTGCTTCTCCTTCTTCTCCCTCGCCCTTCCCCATTATTCAATGGTCTTAAAGGAAAAACTGCTGAGGGAAGGCAGGGATGCCGGTTGCTAAGAGGGACGCAGCCTTTTATGCTGTTTTTCTACCTTTCCTACTTATGTGGATAATGTTTTGTTCTTTTTACTTAGGTTGGATACCATTTCTTGGAAAGTAAGGGACAGTAAAGTATATTTTTATAAATAAAATTGTAATAAAATTATTTATTTCTTTGGGTGATTTCTGGTGACATAACTATTTATTCTGTGCACATGTGCAAAAAAAGTGATTCCCAAACCATTATTGGGATTTACACACATCTGTGTGAAAACCAAATGCACATTCTACCCTCTTTCTTGCTTTAGTAATGAGCTTCTAATGCATTATAATGTTCTGTGTGTGAAAATCATTCACGCATTGCACGCTTTTGTGGGTAGCAGCAGCTTTAATCATTATCGGGATAGAGGTATATATGGTCCCAGTGTGATAAACTCCTTACTCTCCACTCCTCTATGTGCCATTCCAAAGCATAGTAAAGAAAGGAAAAGTCATAATTTTCAAGGCTGCAGATTCAACAATAAGAGCAATAGTGTAATTCCAGTTGAGTAGATACTAAATGTACTCTTAGTTTATAAATATATGCAAATGAGGAACAGGTCAGCATGAGAAAAGTGACAAGTTGCTCATCTTACAGGCTTCATACTATGTGCATTCTTTGGGAAAGCAAATTTTACAGGAGACCACTGGTCCAATCAGCTCCTAAGAAGAGAAGACTAAACATATGCTTTAGCACTGGTCAGTGTTTTTATTCCTAGTTTATATTAGATAATAATAGTAGAACTAGAAGACAACATCATGATGATGATGACAATGATGACAACAGCAGCAGCAATACCACAGTGCTTAAAAGTCTGCACTGGCTTTCAGTCCTCTTGACATTAGGAGACTAGAGCATAGTTCTGAAATGTAGAAACAAACTCTGAAAGAGAAGTCCTAACTGATAAGCTGACCTAAGGACCAACTGAGCTAACACTAGGATAGGTGAAGCTTTCTTGAATCCAAATCCCTCCCAGACTGGGGATGCTGAAAATTACTTAAGTAATTTAAGTAAAATAAAAATTACCTAATATATCAGTTGAAGACACCTAGTTAGACTATGCATTGTCATTTTCTAAAGTGCAGTCAAGCTAATAATACTGTTAACTTCTTTTTAAAAAAATGTATTACTGAATATACTTAGTCAAATATTTGGACCAAAAAACTTGGGTTGATTTATCCACAAGTCAATATAAGTATATACAGCAGAGCCTTATTATCCACATGCTTGCCATTCCATGGAATTAAGCATCCATGGACAGCAAGACCCCAATGGCAGTGCATGCACACGGCCACATTAGAAGATGCACACATGTCACACTGTCATTAGGGACAATGGGACTTGAGGTTCCACATTTTTTGGTATCTGTGGGAGGGCCGGAACAGATCCCCCTGTTACACTCACAGCCTGAACTTGGACAATGAGGGCTTCCTCACTCACAGCCCAACGTTAGCTGTCAAGCAGAACATTCTCACAGCCTCTACTTGTCAAGTGCGTAGGCTCAGGGCCATGAGACAGGTGAAATGACCACACAGTTTTGGGTTCAAGAAAGCTATTTATTTAAGAAAGTGCGGTAGAAAAGGATAAAAGCATAGATCCAAAGTCTCAAGCAGATTAATATCAACAAGAACCAAACATATACATACACAAGGCCAGCCCTGCATGCATGATCTGCAAGGCACCTTTCTTTTGTCTGCTAACATCTTTACCGTTATGGTTTTCTACCCATTTAGCATATAGCATATACTACATCATCATGTATCCTACGGAGTCTGCACCAAGGGAAAGGAGGAAAAGACATTCCCATGCCCAGCCAGCAAATTGTTCATCAAATCGTAGGTGCTAGGATGAGCTGGGAACTGCTTGTCTCTCTTTGCTCTGAAATGTCCTCCCTCCTCCCTACTTCTCCCATTCTCTTGGCAAGATACATGTGACCTACACATTTTTAAGCATAAGTGCAGCCTGAACCAAAGTTTTGCTAAGGGTATGAATCTCAGGCCATAACACCCCCATGGATACCAAGGTCTGACTGCACTTTATTCAATATACTTTAACTCTTATCAAAAAGGAACCATCCCCTTCTCAGAGTAAAGTGGAAAGAGTTTAGCCCATCCAAGGAGCATCTAAAAGCAGTAGCAATCCCCTCTACTCTGCCAGAGCATCACTTTTTTGATTGCCTGAGCAAGAAAATGGCAGTGGTGGCAGCTCTTTGGTGCTTCCCTTCAAAGGAGCACAGAAAGGAATTGGGCTTTGAAGGATTTGAATAAGACATTTGTGTATGATTGTCAAATATTCTGGGTTAAAATCAGCCAAAGTTATCCCATTAAACTTAAAGTTTCACATCACTATTAATGTAGTTGTCATTTTCTTTGCTATGCCTCTTCATCTGTTTTGACATGTATGGATTTTATTAGCCCTGCCTGTGTCTGATCACCTCCCCAACACATTACACAGCCACTATCTACTATAATTCCCTCCTTATCTATGCAGCCTTTAGGGTGAGCGCAAACAGTTACACTTGACAGAATTTTGTAAGTTCTTTGGCATTGTTTCCTTTGCTTTGTCTTTTACATCCTTTGTTGCACCTCCTTACGTTTTGCCCTTGACTTATCCACAGGTCATATCAAAATCCATAATTCTGGCCTCAAACCCTGGCCTCGAATTATACATGATTTTATCTACAATCAAGTATATACAGTGTCTATTGTTTTAAATGTATTTTGTTTTAGCTCATGGTGTGAGCCACACTGGGTCTCATATAGGGAGAAATGGTGAATATAAAATTAATATCTATGCAGTCACATTAAAAACAACAAGCAAAATGTGAAATGGGCAAGAGAAAAATCAAAGTTTTCATTCAGTCACCTAACAATAACAACAATAATCATAGAGCCACCACTGCATTTAATTTTGACTACAGATTAATTATTTGACTATATCTGTATGTTTTTTATTTGCTGAAATGTTTATTGTGATTTAATTTCTTCTCCTTTCCTATGCCTTTCTCCCTCCCATTTTGTGTCCTTCATAATTTTTGGATGATAGTGGGAAGAAATGGTGGGAATACAAAACTTTGATTGTGTTATATCAAGAGTCTTGTTGAGCTTCTTTTCTCTCTTCCCTCCACTGATAAATAAATCCATGTGCCTTGGTTAAAAACAACAACAGCAGAAGTCATCAAGGACTACAAATGGCAGCAACATGATGTGCTACTTCAGTCCAGGTGTTTCAATCCAGGTACACAGGAACTGCTGCTTTCATCTCTGAAAACATTCATTAAGCCATTTTGCCACACATTAGAAGTGGAAGAATAAAATCGTACTGAGAGAGACCAAAAATTTAACTAGACTGAGGAGTGCACATGTTTCCTTTTCACTGTCATCTGTGGTGAAAGAAACTCTGTTAAAAGCTGTATAAAAATCAAATAGGGCCACAATATAAACCAAGTATGAAACAATACCTATAATGTATCACTACCATTGTAACAAAGCTTTAGTCTAATGCTTTTCAATTGCTCTTCAAGGCAAAAGGAATAGGGTGAGTAATTGTTGAGCAACCTGCCTTGAAATATGTACATGCCAAATATTCAGAGATGTTTAGTAATCTACCCACTCATTCCAAATCTATGGAGGCTTGAAATATGCAATCCTTTGAAAACCTATCCTTTAATCTTGGTGATCAGCTGCTCTGGAAAATCCTGAAGAAAGTTATTTTAAAACAATCCTTAAAAATGTTTCAGAGTTAACAAAATAAAAAAAATGGTTATATTGGGTATAATAGACAAGCAAGCAACCCAAACACAAATAAGTAAGTCATAGCACTGTTTTCTATTATTTTTATTTTACTGGCTGATTTGTAGAAGCAGCTTTTGGACATAAGATTCTAAACAAACATATATGCATGAAACCTGTTTCTTTCCAGAAACTAATATCTATACTGAAATTACAGCGACTAATTATTGTTGTCCTCATTAACACCACCCTGCCACCACTATTTTTTTCCTACTCAAGCAACTACAGAGGGAGGGTTGCTCAAAGAACAGGAAGGCAGCATATTTTATCAGAATTGGGTTTTCTCCATGTGAAGAGCTCAAAGGAGAGCAGACAGAAATCTTTCAAGCACAATTGTGTAGCACAAGTGACACATAGTCAGACCTGGGGAAATTAAGCAAGGATGTACCATAACTGGGTGAGCTCCTCTTGCTCATGAAACCCTTGCCGACTGGAAACAAACAAACAAAAAATGCAGTCTGTTGATATGGGCTGGTGACAGGGGATGGAGGGGACACGGTCAGTCTCCAACATGGTTCGTCTACATGACACCCCAAACGGAGACGAACAGGGAGAGCTGTGGTGGTGACATTCAGCTGAACTCTCTCTTTCTCTCATTTTTCTTTCTCTTCTCCATCTGTCTCTCTGTCTGTCTGTCTCCCGTGGTCCCCTGGGAAGCAACAACCTTCACAGAAACCTGTGTCAGTTTCCATCTGACTGTCATTCTCACTTTTGCTTCTATTATCAACAGTAAGCTGGGGCAGTCCACAGCTTGGGAAGGGCGACTGATCTCTATCTCACAGCCTATGAACTGCCCTTGCCATGAACCTGACTAAGGGGAAGAAAGGGGGAAATATGGGGGGGTGGAGAGAGAGAAAAGGAAGGAGGGAGGGAGAGCAAAAGAGAGAGAAAAACAGAGAGAGGCTGATACAGTTTGGTTTCTTTTCTTATTTCCTATCCTTTTTCCAGCACTCAGTCTTTTGTGTCAGCTTTCAGAAATGCTCTGTTTGACTGGCAGGCTGTCACAGATCAGTTACCTCCTAAAGCCGCTTGGCAGGGAGAGGTGACGGCCCAGGAAGGGATCTAAGTGGGTTTATCAGTGCTTCTTTACGCCTCGTGAGCTCCTTGACACAAAAGGAAAGGGTATTAAAGATCTAAAGCGAGCCCAAAAGCGTGAAAGCTCCTTATAGGCTGCAAGATGTGGATGTGACTAAATTTTTAAATATTTTGAGTTGATGCTATTCATTTTGCCAATAGAGTAGAAAGAATTTTTGTTACAGAAATGAGTGTATGTTCCACATGAATGAGATTTGGAAAAGGGAGGAAGTCCCTAAAATATGTGCTCAGAATATTGCAACTACCTTGTATTTGCAGTTATACATGTGTTTTAAATATAAATTGAACATATTTTTTTCTTCTAGATTTTTATACAAGACCCACTTTACACATACACACACATGTATATGTATATGTATATGTATCTTCTGTACCAATGATACACTAATAATTCAGGAAATCAAAGTGGATTTCTCCTTATTTATTTGTTATCCAGTAATCTGTTAACAGGAAAGAGCTAACTATATGTAACTATATATCATACATTCTAGGACTTTTAGAAACATGGATTATTGTTAAATGTATATATTTTTAGCTTCACAAAGCCTTTTAAAAGCATTTTATTTAACCAACAAAAGCTTACAACACTTTTCCTTGTTCTTACTTTGCAACAACTTGGAAGTAATTTTCACATTAATTCTGAAGACAACATTCTAAAAATTCAGTCCAAAATGTAACATATAAAGTCAAATGAATGAATTAGTAGCTCTGGGAATTTAAAGTGTCAAGTACTTTCTAGTACAACCAACAATTAGTAAGAGCAAGTTTATTACTAGTCTTGTGTGCAAGGATTTGCTTATTTATTGTTTATTAATAAGAGGGAATTAAATGAAAAGATGACAAAATAAGGTAATATTTCCAAGCTAAGTATGAAATTGGGAAACTCTGTATCCCAGTCTGCTTGGCTTCTGTTTTCCACCCTTCATTGACTGATTGTTAAAAGCTCTGAAAGCTTTGTTATAGCTATGCAAACACAAAGGAAAACTAGTATTGCTCTATGTCCTGGTGTGTGTGTGTGTTATACTCACACTCAGTCTGCTTTTCATGTCATCATAGCCCCGCCTAGCCTCCACAACTGATGTCTGCCATTCTTGCTGCCTAATAAGTGACAGGTCAAGTCATCCAAATTAAAGATTTAACAAGCCCTCCAAGGAGCTCTGCTCTGAGATTTCCCATCTCTAGACAATATCTATTCCTTCCTATCTATTCCACATGAGAAAGGCTTTTACTTAGACCATTGTTCTGTGGTTCCTGGATGAAACAGTAGTCATGCATAACTCCACCCCCCATCCCCTTTCTCATTTGCTTTCTGGGTTTGTGATGAGATTGAGTGACTATATCTAGTGAAATATTCCTAAGAACATTTCCCCGTTGTCATTTAATTCATGTCAATCTCATTGTGTCTTCCTTTTATGTATACATGTTTACAGTAGTTCCATTTAAAATAATTCAAACAGAAGGAAAGCAAATACACATATTTTAAAAATCACTGTGAACGGTGCATACCGTGTTCCCAGCAATGGATGAAAACAATGCCAGATCATTTATTCACCAGAGGAAGCTTTGCAAAATAATGGGTCAAAGGAAGCAAAAAGTAATATAAAAGCTGCACAATTTTGTGCCTCTTTAATAAGACAATAAAGGTTGATTTTGGATATGTTCACTTTTATTTTTATTATCCTAACTTTTGCATACATCATACTAAATTTAGTCATAGCATTGTTTTGCCAAATCTTACTAAGACCTTAGGATTGCCAAAAGTCTGAAATGAATTGAAGGGACACAACAACACATTGTTTTGTACTGTAGCCAAGGATGATATAACAATTAAATAGAGGTTCACTATCTATGTAATTAATCCTCTAGTCCTAAACATACTAACTTCAGAAGAAGTCTTATACACAATTCTGAATAATCATGCACAGGATTGGAATGTGAGTTTCTTTTTAAAAAAGAGAATACTACCTTCTGGTCTTTGTTATTAAAACTTACATCTAGTTCCATGTTCAGAGACAAATCCAGAAAGGGATGGAAGCCTTGTTGTGTCTATATTAACAAATTCCACACATAAATCAGATGTCACTTGTAATTTTTCAAGAACAGAAGAGAACTGTGTATAATACTGGAGAAGGAGGCAGATAGGCATACCTTTGACAAACATCTGCATGGCAATTCTCAATACTGGCAGCTCAAATCAAGCATCACTTCCACTTCTCCCCATCTCAATATACATCAGATCCTAACATTCATCCCGTGCGTGCCAGAGATGTAATTGCAACTACTTTCAATGGTTTGAACCATCAATGGATAAAATCCTAAACACTGTAGTTATATGCATGCCTAAGACACACATCAACTGGCCTGCATTACATGTGAACTCAAACCAGTTGTTTTTCAAAATATTTTTTTCCTATTAATAGAACATTGCCACCAATATACTCTTGTTAGGACCGTCTAGTTGGAGAAGGTTAAAAAAAAACATTCAAAAGTATACAACTGAAACTATTTCTTTCCAGAAATTCTAGGAATTCATTTACATATAACTTACATGAACGAATACTTTAGATGGCTGAACCCCATGGATTAATTCTGAATTTTGTCACATTTTATTCTCTCCATAGGAATGATCTATTAAATCTCTTGTGAAGGTCTTCCCCAATCTGATGCCATCCAATATGTTGGACTATAACTTTTACTACACCCAGTCAGCATAGGGATGGCTAAAACTATTGAAAACAAAATCAATACCCTCATGCTTCTTTGTATCACCTGCTCCCTACAGCACAATGCACTAAAAAGTAGGCCATATTGTATCTCAGGCAGTGTTGTACATCACATCATGGATGAAAGAGGAAGCTACTGTTCTTGTTTCAAGTATCACTTAAGTAAAGAAAATGAAATGAAAGGAGAACAAGGATGGACATCAGAAATCTAAGAAATAGCTGGAAGCATAAATTTACTCAGTGAAACAGAGAACAATAAGATTAGAGAAGAGAATGAAAATGAAAAATGAATAGGAATACTAAAGAATAATGGGAAAAGGTAATAGTTCTGAGCAATCTTTCATGGGCTGGTACATGAAAAGAGACCTTGGGGCAAATGAGATGGGGACACATAGAACTTGCTCCTGGGCTTTTGGTCTGGCTGAATTTGTATAATGATGCAACTTGTATAAACCCTAGTATGCACCTGGTAATGTCAGTCATTATCCTGACATCTATGGATGAAGTAACCCCAGACGAATATCTCCTTACCCTCCTTGGAAGAAGGGCAATATTATACCACAGTCATAGAAGGCAAGGAAGTTATGCAAATAATGTCTCCAACCAAACTGTCTCAGAAATGGGACCAGTGACAAATCAGCATAGTCCCATTATTTACTTCCTATGTCTTGAGCCAAGATGAAAAATAGAACATCACTTTTTAAAAAAAAAGTTTATAGGCAGATAATAGTCCAGCTTTGTGTTTCCAGTGGTTTACATCCAGACTGATGTCTGTTTCCCTCTAATAATAATAATAATAATAATAATAATAAAATTATTTCTATCCTGCCCCTCTGCAGTGCAATCTAGAACCTTTTTGGCTTCATTTCCTATCAGCCGCAGCCAGACTAGCCACAAGTGAAGAAGATAGAGACAAGACTGACAAAAACAAATTTAATAATGCCTACTGAGAGGCAATATATAATGGCTGGGGAGCTTGTAGCTTATCATTTGATGGATTCCAGTTTCCATTACTTCCACTCACCACAGTCAACGGTGAAAGATGATGGGAGTTGTAGTGCAACAACATCTAGAGAGGTACATTTTCCTCATTCCTGTTATATAGTATTATAATGTGGATCACAATCACATCAAATGCAGTGTTATGATTTTTCTAATTGCATATATTACATTAGTTTAGAATGGTACTCCCTAATGTAGTCACATAATATCAGCAATTACATTTTAAAGGTACTGTGCAATCCATCAGGAAACAGAGAGATAAAAATATTTCTGTACACATGTATAATTGGGATGCAGTGGCTCAAGTGGTTAAGATGCTGACTCTGTTGATTGCAAGTTTGGCAGGCTGGCAGTTCGAGGCCCGGGTGCTGCATGAAAGGGTGAGCTCCTGTCACTATCCCAGCTTCTGCCAACCTAGCAGTTTGAAAGCATGCAAATGCAAGTAGATAAATATGTACCACTTTGGTGGGAGGGTAAACAGCATTCTGTGAAATCATGCTGCCACATGATCACAGAGTAATCTCTGACAATGTTGGCTCTTTGGCTTAGTAACGGAGATGAGCACTCCCCCCTATGGTCAGACACAACTTCATAACCTTGTCAACAGGGAATACCTTTACCTTTACCTTACCTACATATGTTATCCAGTTTATAGGATTTATTGACAAACCCATGAACACTCAGAGCACTTACTAAGGAGCTTATCACACCACTTTTTAAACCAGTTTACCTCTTCCAATTTAAATTTTAATTTGGGTGGCATCCTGATACTATCACAGGGATTTTGCTGCCAAATCCACTGCCCAGGTCCATCCTGGGTCCATCTCCATTCCCAGGAGCACTCTGGTGGCCATTTTCTTAAGCCAGAAAAGTCCTGGTTTAGAAAAGAGGCACTCTGAGTGCTCGTGAGAGCATGCATGAAATCGGGATAGACCCAAGCGGCAGATTCGCTAGCAAAATCCCTGTGATAGTATCAGGATGCCACCCAAATTAAAATTTGAGTCAGAAGAGGTAAGCCGGTTTAAAAAGTGGTGTGATAAGCTCCTAAATTAACTCAATAGGATTTTAATTAGACTTAACTATTCACTGATCCCAAATATCTTAACTAGAAATAGAAAGAAAAAGGAAACATGTCCTTGTCACTGGATTCTCCCCTAGCTCTCATGCATACAAAAGTGTAAAATTGAAGATGCTTTATAGCACTTTACTTCACTAAGAGGAAGAACCCCTTTTCATTTTGTATATCTTGGGAAAACTTACTCCTGTCTCTTCTATGTATCTGTTAACAGAAGCCTATTAAACTCCACTTAACAATGATAAAAAAAAACTCTAATGCGAAATCAAAATGATGCTCTAGTACCATTAAGAAATCATTAATTGACAACAGTACTGATAACTGGTGGAATCCTGCATGACTATTACATATTACATAGCACGATAACTAATATAGCTATAATACACAAAGGGATCTTGCAGCACCTTTGAGACTAACTGTGTGAAAGAAGTTGTAGTATGAGCTTTTGAAGACTTGCAGCTTTATCATATGAGAAAACGAGGCTGAAACAGAGCAGGAGACTGGCAGCTTTCTCCATCTCTCTGCGCATGCCACTGCAGCACTTCCATACTCTTCCTGAAAAATATGGTCATAAAAGTGTGCCTTTTGTCAAAAATCCATTTGACAAAGCACACTTTTACAACAGTCTCCCTCAGAATGAGAATGGAAGTGCTACGATGGCATGTGGAGAGACACAGAGAAAGCTCTCAGTCCCCCAGTCTATTTTGACTTTCTTTTCTCATGCAATAAGAATATTGGTTTATTTTGTCAGGTGCATGGCACATAGTCTCAAAGGTGATGAAAGATCCTTTTGCATACACAGCTATGTCTCTGAATTCTACATATTGTAACCACGGTGCTACATAGTGGATGTCATGCCCTGTCTGAATGAGGACTCAGAGGACAAGGAGGTTGAGTTGGAACTTCCCCCAGGTCCGGAGCCTACAGCAGATGTGGAGCCCCATCCCAGCCCTAGCAGCCCTGCTTTGCCAACTCTCTAAGAACCTCCAGCAGAGCCTGTGGCTTCGCAGGAGGCCACCCCACAGCCAAGCCACCAGCAGCAGAACCGTCAAACATGGAGGATCCAGGGACTGTACCTACCTTCAGCCAGTGTCAAGCAGAAAGGGCAGGCCTCTGCAGCTCAAGGAGGCTTTATGAAAAACGCTGAGGTAATCAGGGTGATCAGCCCCAGCTGAGTTCTGGCAGCTCGGGGATTTAAGCAGGTGTGCAAGCGCTGCCTCAGTGCCAGAGGTTATCTGAGCTTCCTGGTGAAAACCTCTGTCTCTCCTTGTTCCTTGGCCTAAACCCTTGACTCTTGATTATAATGGACTATTGGAACCCTTGAACCTGACTACTCTTGGACCTCTGAAACCCTGGACCTTGGACTGCCTTGTCTCTCAGCTTCTCTGGAACCCTTGACCTTTGACCGTGTTTGACCCTTCACTGGCTGCCCCTTTGGATTGGTAACTAGGACTTGGTTGGGGACTTTCCCTAGCCTTGGCTAACAGACCTGCTGTTGCCTTTCCAGGACAGTGGAGTGCAGCCAGAGCCTCCCTGCAAACCCCACTTACTAGTAAGCAACCACTGGGATCAAGGCAGTCTGTTCCCCAAGTGATTGAGAAGTGTCTGTCCAATGCTCCCACTCCCTCCCATGAATGACCTCCAGCATGACAGACATAAAAAGGTCCTTTGGTGCAAATCTCTCTTGCAACAGAGATCACTCTCGTGAGGGGGTGGGGGAACATGAGGCAATCACTTCTCAATCAACAGGAGAACAAACTTCCATTGATCCCAACAGCCACTTACTGATAAGTGAACTTTGGAAGACTCCATACCTGCTGATAAATGGAATTTGGAGGACTCCATAGTCCCTATGTAGCCCCTAAACTAGGAGCTATGTAGTCATAATGAATATGCAGCAGTTATGAATGTCTAACTGCAGGTTACATTTTGTAACTGCCCAATTTTGGCCAACCTTTCATCCTCCTGGTTCACATGTCAGCACAAGCTACTTCTTGTTGAGGTGGGGGAAAGCTAAACTAGATATGGACCTTCAATATGCCTGAATACTTCTCATATATTTCTGCTCACATATGAGGTGACATGGAGGGGTGAGGAGTGGGAGCTCCCATATCAGTGTGACAGTTCTACTAGTTAGAACTAACATTTGGATTCTAGCCACTAACACGGATGAAAGAAATCTGTAGATACCAAAATAAAGTTGTCTCTCAGTATTCATGGGGGATCTATTCTGGACCTCCCCATGGATACCAAAATTCACAAATACTCAAGTCCCATTGTCCCCAATGGTGGCACATGCACGCAGCCACACCACCATTAGGAACAATGGGACAAGTCCTCCCTCCCTCCCTCCCTCCCTCCCTCCCTCCCTCCTTCTTCCTACCAGCTTAGCTTTGCCTCGGTGGCCAAGTGGGATCCTTCCTTCAGTCTCGGGGGGGGGGGCAGTCTGGGCCACCCATTTTGGGCTCAAGCAGGCAGCAAGGATTACAGGCTCCGGCAGCCCCCATGCCCTGCCTCACTAGACCCCAGAGGGCCAAGGGGTGGGTTTGTGGGGCCTTGCTGCCTGGCTGAGCCCAAAGCAGGGGGCCGAGACACCACCACCCCAGACTGGGAATGCCCCCCTCCCAGCCCCTGAGGAAAAGCTAAGCACAAGGGGAAGAGGGAGGGAGGACTTGTCCCATTGTCCCAAATGGTTGCCATCAGCGAATGATCGAAATCACGAATGGCAAGTTCATGTATACCAAGGGACGACTGTATACTCCACTTTTTATTGACGGATGCAGAACTACAAATGTTGTTCAAAGAGAAGCCCCTTGTGTGCACCTAAGTGGTGTCTGTAATACACTGTAACATTTGCTTATGTGAACTCCATGGACTTACTTGTACAGGTTCAAATTTATAGAGAGCTAGCAAGACAATGTTAGTTTAAAACAAAACAACATCTTTTGCCCTTATTATTCATTATTTATTCATTTATTTATAAAAACATTTTATACTGCTTTTCAAACAATGATCACAATGTTTACAAGTCAGATATATTTTTAAAAATATCCAAATAGGCTGTCTGCATTGGAATATTTAAGCATTGTGTTTCATAGATCTCACAGATACCTGGATGGTTTATTAAGGAAGGTATTGCTTGAGTACCTTGAGTGGAAAGCCAGTGAGGTGTAGTGATTTAAGCCCTGGAATATGATTCTGGAGACTAGGGTTTGATTCCTGCTTGACCAGTAATTACTGGGTGACCTTGGGCAAGTGATACTCATCCTCAGGGGAAGGCAATGGCAACACTTCCTCTGAACAAATCTTGCCAAGAAAACCCCATGATAGGTTCACCTTAGGGTTGCCATAAGTCAGAAATGACTTGAAGGTGCACACGCGCGCGCACACACACACACACACACACTGCCCAAGTAACTGGGTCGTGGCAGTTGCAAACATACACACACTTTTTTTCCAAAATGCTGGGAGAGATTATCAGGAACGTGGGCCAAAGCATCACCAGTACATCATTCATCTGATAAATTGTGCTTCACTTAGCACAAGTGATGCAGCTGATATTCTGAACCAGTTTTTGGGCAGGGTAGTAAAACGGATAAGGGGAAGTCTTGAGTTGAGAGCTGCCTGTCCTGGGGCAGACATTCTTCATTTTTCTTAGATGATTGGTTAGAGAGAATCAAAACTGGGAGGGGTAGCTAACACATGGGAAGACAGGAACAGAATTCAAAAGGACATTATAAACTAGAAAACTGGGCTGAAATTAACAGAATGAAATTCAGTTGAGACAAATGCAAAAGCCTACATTTAGGCCACAAAGACCCTTATGCACACTTATAGAGAGATACTTGGCTTAGCAGCAGTACACATGAAAGGGATCTTCAAATTATTGTTGATCCTAAATTGAACATGTTGTTGTTAGCCGCCCTCAATTCGGTTCTGATTCATGGCGATCCTGTGGATGAGACATCTCCAAGAATCCTATCTTCCACTGCCTTCCCCAGATCCTACAAGCCCTTTCCATAACCCCCCTGATCAAGTCTATCTATCTGGTTTGTGGTCTTCCTCTCTTTCTTCTACCCTCTACCTTTTCTAGCATTATTGTTTTTTCTAGTGATCCATGCCTTCTTATTATGTGGCCAAAGTATCATCTTTGCTTCCAAGGAGAGCCCTAGTCTGATCTATTCAAGATTGTCTTCTTGGCTGTCCATGAAAATGAGTTGATTTTCTTTCTGTCTCCTTCCTTCACTGTCCAGCTCTTTCATCTGTACATGGTAACTCAATGGGAATACAATGGCCTGAACGATTCTGACTTTAGTGCTCAGTTGTATGTCTTTGCTCTTCAGTATCCTTTCCAGTTCTTTCATAGCTGCCCTTCCCATTCCTAGTCTTCTTATTTTTTGACTGCAGTCTCTATTCTGGCCAATGTTTGATCCTAGATAGCGGAATTCTTTAACTATTTCAATTTCCTCATTGTCTGGATTGAATTTATGTATTTCTTCTGTGGTCATTATTTTTTTTCATTATGTTCAGCATCAGATCTGCCTTTGCACTTTCATATTTGACCTTTCTTATTAGCTGTTCCAATTCCTGAATGTCTTCTGCTAATATTATGGTGTCATCCACATATCTTAGGTTGTTAATGTTGCTAGCTTAACTCCTCCTTTTTCAGATTGTACTTCTGCTTTTCTTATGTTTTTAGCATATAAGTTAAACAAGTAGGATGATAGGATGCAGCCTTGCCTGACCCCTTTGTCTATTGGGAACCACTCTGTTTCCATGAATTCTGCCTCTTGTCCTTGGTACAGATTCCTTATCAGGACTATCAGATGTAGTGGCACCCCCATGCCTTTGAGTGCATTCCATAATTTTTCATCGTCTGTACAATCAAATGCTTTGCTGTAGTCTATGAAACACATGCTGATTTTTTTTAATTCTTTGGTGCACTCCATTAGCCATCGTATGTTTGCAATGTGGTCCCTAGTACCCCTTCCTTTTCTGACTCCTACTTTCAACTCTGGAATTTCTCTCTCCATGCTTTTTTTTTTAATTTTTTTTTTAATTTTTTTTTTTTTTTGAAATTTTTCTAATTTTTTGAAATTGAACATGAACCAGCAGCAAATGCTATCTTGGCCTGCATTAGCAGAAGCATAGTTCTAAGACAAGGGAAATAACAGTCCCGCTATAATCTGCACCAGTCAGGCCTCATCTGATGTACTATATTCAGTTCTGTGCACCTCATTTTAGGAAGAATAGACAAGTTGGAGCAGGTTTGGAGAAGGGCAACAAGCATGATAAGAGGGATGGAGAACAAAACATATCAGGAAAGATTGAAGGAGCTGGGCATGTTCAGCCTGGTGAAGAGAAAATTGAGGTGACATGATTGCACTTTTTAAATATCTAAAGAGCTATCATAGAGAGGAAGGTGCAGGTTTGTACTCTGCTGTTCCAGAGAGTAGGACCAAGTGTAATGGTTTTAAGTTATAGGAAGGTAGATTTTGTTATAGGAGGGTAGATGTTGATTGAAGGAACCTCTTGACAGGAAGAGCCATTTGGCAATGAAGCCAATTACCGAGAGAGGTGATGGGGTCTCTTTCTCTCAGATGTCTTAACAAACAGGCTGGACAGTGCCTGCTGAGGATGCTCTAGCTAGATTTTCTGCAAATATTAGACCATTTGACTTGATGGCCTCTGGGCCCTCTTCCAACTCTATGATTGTATGATTCTATGAAAGGCAACTGAAGAATCAGAGTAACAGAGCTAGAATTATATGTGAAGCATTACTTAGGGAAAGAAAATGTTTTTAAGCTACTGATAAAAGCTACCAAACAAGCAAATAAGTCTTTTGATGCATGTAAGTTCACTCCCTCTCCAACCCCCTTTTTGAGACTCAAATCAGATTTCCAAAAGTTAATTTTAAAAAGTAATTAGTAAGAATTACTGTTTCATGTCTTCATAAAATAGTGCCTGCAGCAGCTACAATTTTAAAAAATAATAATTATTATTATTGTATTTCTCAAAACTAGATAGTTACTATTTAAAAATGTACATGCCATTTACCCTAGCATTGGTATCACAAATACATGTGGCTCCTACTCACGTGTTTGCCTCAACACTTACAAGAGGGAATGAAGAGCTGCCCAAGACACTGCACAGAATTATGTGAAATTTCTATTTCTCCTCCACCATTTAGTGAAACCACGCCTATGTGACACTGCAAGTTACACGGAAGTTACTGTTACACCACAGTTACCATTATGATCATAATGCAACGTAGGGGGGCTGCAGACTGCCAGAAATAGTGCAAATTGAGTCCACTTTTAGGGTTATGGTTAGTGCTAGGGAATCATGGGAATTGGTTGTTGTTTTTCTGAGACATTGAGCCTTCTCTGTCAGAGAGCTCTGGTGCCACAATAAAATACAGTTCACATGATTCCCTAACCCTAACCCTAAAAGTGGACTCAATTTGCACTATTTCTGGCAGTCTGCAACCCCCCTTAGGGCCTCGGCAGATGGCTTATTGAGCCGTCTTGGAGGCCCGGAAGAGGAGGAGCCACCGCACAAGCGGCGCTCCTTCCTCTGCCTGAGGTTGCCCTGGGAGCTGCCGGCCCTCCACATGGCCGGCGCTTCTGGGGCAACCTCCCGCCACAGCGACTGGACGCGCTGAGGCAGAAGAGTCAGGGAAAGTGCGCCCGCCGCTTTTAGGGCACACTTTCCCTGACATCTAAAAGGAGCGCCAATTTGGAGCTCCTTTTAGGGACGCCGCAGGAGCGCCGTGGTGCAGAGGCTCCGCTCCGCTGGCGCTCCGTCCGGCGGCGTCCCGGAAGCAGTCGTCTGCTTCCCCCCTTAGACTGCCAGAAATAGTGCACATTAAATTGAGGCACTGCCCTGGCTCAGTGCTAGGGAGTCATGGGAATTGTATTTTTTTCTGGGACATTGAGCCTTCTCTGTCAGAGAGCTCTGGTGCCACAATAAATTACAGTTCCCATGATTCCCTAGCACTGAGCCAGGGCAGTGCCTCAGTTTAATGTGCACTATTTCTGGCAGTCTGCAAAGGCCCTTTGTTACTGAGGAAAGAATTAATTACTAACTACTATGTATTTGCAAATAGTTTCCTCCAAACTCTCTCTTGATCACTCTATCTTTCACAGTCAATTTTGCACACACTTTTTGTTTCTCCTCTTGCTGGAAAATGAAATGGGCCACTCTAAAAGAATCACTTCTTTCATCTTTCTATAGCTCATTGAACTTCCCTGGGAGCCAACTATATATCAATGATTTGAAGATGATTGAGTAAAATTCTGTATACAGATAATTCCCTTCCTATTCAATCCCTTTTGAATGTACAGTCACCCCTTCAAAGTGGCCTCATGAATACAGATTGTAAATACAATTAAAATACAGTCATAAAAAGTTATATCAGAACTAATTGTCATGTGCCTTCAAATCATCTCTGATCCTAAGGTGAACATATCACTGGATTTTCTTGGCAAGATTTTTTCAGAAGGTGTTTGCCTTTGCCTTCCTCTGAGGCTGAGAGAATGTGACTTGCTCAAGGTCACCCAGTAGGTTTCCATCGTTGAACCCTGGCAGAGGGTTAGACTGGATGGCCCTTGTGGTCTCTTCCAACTCTAGGATTCTATGATTCTATTATCCTCTTGATCCCAGCTACTGAGCTACTGATAGTTGGCTGGCAGGGATGAAAGTAAAGGGGTTTAAATAGTCTAGTTCAGAGAAGAGATATGAGTATGTGGTTGGACTTTGGCATTATATGATTTAACACTTTCTTCAGAGTCACAGCAAGGAACATTGTCCAGTGCTGTGTGGAAAAAATGGATAAAAGATTTGACCTTTAATCCCCTGTACCAGGTGGAGATACTAAACTAGATTTTACAGTAAACAGAGGCAAACTTGACAAATAAAGGGATATTGATGGCCAGATTTTTTTCTGTATCTGTGATCAGTAATCTGATCACTAAAAGATCAGACTAACCCTTATTTAAGTGCCACTAATCCTTGAAATGAGAGCTAGCATGATGTAGTGGTTTGACTGTTGGACTACAACTCTGGTGACTAGGGTTTAAATCCCAGCTTGGCCATGGAAGGGAAAGGCAAACCCACTCTGAATAAATCTTGCCAAGAAAACTCTGTGTTAGATTGACCTTAGGGTCACCATAAGTCAGAAAAAATCCTTGAATTCTAAACAACAATCCTTGAATTAGATGTTCCACTCAGGTGCAAATTATATATGAGATGAATGGAATTTGTGGTGCATAATTGGCAGATGGTGCCAGGACTGTATGGAGAGAGGAACATTCACTCACTTTCCGAAGCTGCCATTTGCATTTCAAGGGAAGCCACTGCTACTGTCCATGAGATTTTACCTTGAAATTCAAATTGTAACTTTCAAAAAAGACTTTTTGTGTAGGATTGTGGCAAGGACTCAAAGAAGGAATTAAACTTGCGTTGTCCCTTCTTCTAGAAAACAGAACCCATGCATTAATATTAATTATAATAAAATTTCCACCTCCACTCTCAAATAAAATCTTAAGCCAAACATGGAGTACCTTTTCTCCCAACAAAACTTCAGTGCAATTTTGAAGGCATTTTTGGGGGGAACAATATGAAGTTGATAGCATTTACATTTGATATATTGTTTTCCCACCAACTGACTCTCCTGCCCAGCTACTCTTAAGTACTGGCTTGCAAGCATTTTTTTTAAATTAACCTTTCATTGTATGATTTGCATCGATGTTAACATACAGCAAAGTCACTTTCGTCAATAGTTGCAAATCAATTTCTGTGTAGAATGAATTATAGGCATCAACAATAATAAAAAACAGTCATGGATATGATAATACAAGAGAAGATAAGGTATAATATGGGTTTGTTGTTAAGCACATTATCAAGGGTTCAGTGGTTCTGAAAATAGTACATCATTCCAGCTTCACCAGGAGCCCTGGTGGCACAGTGGTTAAATGCCTGTACTGCAGCCACTCACTCATAAACCACAAGGCTGCAAGTTCAGTACTAGCCAGGGCTCAAGCTTGACTTAGGCCTGCATCCTTCCAAGGTTGCTAAAATGAGTACCCAGCTGTTGAGGGGCAATGAGCTTACAGTTGTAAACCGCTTAAACACTGCATAGCACAGTATGGAGCGGAATATAAATGAAGCTGCTTTGGTTTTGCTTTCACAAGTGATGGGCTGGAGGTTTCAAGAGCTTGCAAACATTTTAAGGGCTACTATACATATGGAATCCTTGTGAAGGTACTCCATCATATGCATGTCCATTTCTAAAGTCACATCAAAGCTGTATGACTAACAATAGCTCATATTTTGGCAAAGTATTTCTAATTTTCTAGACTCAAGAATCAATGGTGGATATTGGGAGCTTCAGTGACAATGACAGTGAAGAGGATTACATGCATTTTCTGCCTCTCTTTAAAATAGTGAATAAGGGCAATGAGGAGGGGGAAGAAACAAAAACTGTTTGCTATCATATCAGAAGTGTGCAAGCCACAAAGCCTGATTTCTAACTCTAGCAAAAAATCTAATCTCATGCCTTTGAAGAAACACTTCTGTTCCTTGAAGGAAAGGGATAGTAGCCATGGTCCAAACAGAATTCGCACAAATCAGAGAATACATTTATGTCCACTTTAGTGTTTATTTGAAGATTTCAAACAAATGCCTCCATGTTTGATGTGCTGAAGCACCTACATGGCTATCCTATGCCAACAGTCAGCAAGTGTCCAGAGAGACAAAATATTGTAAGGGAAAAAGCTGTAGCCAGTAGCCAGTCCAGAGGTCAAGCATCCCAAGAAAGACTAAGAACACTGCCAGTCAAAGAAAATGAACAGTTGTGAGCAATGAGAACTCCTAGCAGCTGCTGGGACATTTGTAGGTAACTGTCTCTGAACGCCAGCTGCTTGATGAGTCAGTGTTCCTTATTTGACAGATATTGATTTCAACAGATGTTGATAGACATTGATTTATCTCTTCACCACAGCTCAAAGGATCAAGGTGTTTCGTTAGTATCTGTCCAGTCTTGCTAAGGAGGGAGCCCTTCAGTTGCTTCAGCCATCAGCTGTTCAGATTTGGGGTGGGAAATGTCATCTGGAGCCAGAAACTTCTTGCAGTTCAACTCCTCTGTATCAGATGCTTCAGATTCCAGAGGGCAGCTTATGACAATAGGCTCCTGTCTGCTCAACCTGAAAATATGGGCAATCTCACCAGCTACTGCTCTTGAGGCAGGATCTCAGAAGTGGAATGTCTGGGTTCCAAGAGTATATAGAAACCATAGGCCCATTAACCGTTTTGCCCAGATTGTTGTTATTGTTGTTGGTGGTGGTGGTGGTGGTGTGTGCCTTCAAGTCATTTCCAATTTATGGTGACCCTAAGGCAAGCCTATCATGGGGTTTCATTAGCAAAATTTGTTAAGAGGAGGCTTGCATTTGCCTTCCTCTGAGGCTGAGAGCATGAGATTTGCCCAAGGTCACCCAGTGGGTTTCATGACTGAATAGAGAATTGAAGCCTGGTCTCCACACTCAAACCACTATGCCACCCTAGCTCTCAGAACATAAAATTGCATTTTTATGGTCTGCTGCCAGCTCTGCAATTTCTGTAAAACACCCTGAACCATACACATTCTGTCCTCTATTGTCAAACATGTACATAAAGCCATGAGGAAAAAAAAGCAATTTGCATCTCTTTGGAAGAACATGAACCTTCTTTTGGCAACCTGCCTGCATTCTCACTTCAAAGTGGACAGTTTGTAGATAAGTGAGAACACCAAGATAAACAGGCAAGATTAGAAAATAAGAGAAGCACTTCAGACAGGTCACAAGCCAGGATTGGTAGGCTGTATGTAATCCAGCATTCTTTTTTCTTCCCAGGAATGTCCCATCATAATGTAGCCTAAATACCCTAAAGGCAACAGATCCCATGTGATCTTGGAAGCTAAGCTGAGTCAGACATGGTTAGTGCTTGAAGGGGAGACTGCCAACGAATAGCAGGTACTGTAGATTTCAGAGGGAGGAAGTGGCAAAATAAACTCTCAGGATTCTTTGACTAAGAAAACCCTATGAAATTCTTCAGTCCACCATAAGTCAACAGGCAACTTGAAAGTACATACGTGCACACACACAATGTCCCATCCAAATATAACAGCAAATAGTATCTAGGGGCCTTTGCAGACTGCCAGAAATAGTGCAAATTGAGTCCACTTTAAGAGTTAGGGTTAGGGAATCATGGGAACTGTATTTTATTGTGGCACCAGAGCTCTCTGACAGAGAAGGCTCAATGTCTCGGGGGGGGGGGGGGGGGGGTGAAACAATTCCCATGATTCCCTAGCACTAATCCTAACCCTTAAAGTGGACTCAATTTGCACTATTTCTGGCAGTCTGCAAAGGCCCTAACTCTTTCTTTCTTTTTAGGCTAGCAGCTGTCATCATTACAAGCAGGGTTCTATGCAGTCCAGGTTCAATGGTGATACTTTTTCTTTTATCTTTTCCTACCTTAATACTTTGTCATGCCTCTCCTTGGTATGCACTAGAAAACTAAATGAAGGATTCATTATTTTTTAAAAAAAAGAAACAACAACAAACAGCCATTGAGGACATCCAGAGAAATGAGTCTACAGAGAGAACCACCAGTCAGCTGACCTTGTTGCAGAGGAGCTCTCTAGATATCTGAATGGTAATAGTATGGAAAGGAATATCCATTGCCTTTCTACCCATAGAAGGTCTTCTCTCTATGTGAATTTCTCTAGATTCTCCATGCCTTTTTTCAAACACTATGCAGGCATATCACCCAGTCCTGCAGTCCAGTGCCTCTTTAATACTAGCAGTAACATCATGTTGGTAAGAGACAATGGTCCAAAACACATTTCAGAAATAATCCAGTTTGATACCATTTTAACTGTCCTGGCTCAATGCTAGGGAATTCTGGGAACTGCAGTTTTGTGAGAAATTTAGCCTTCTCTGTCAGAGAGTTCTAGTGCCACAAGAAACTACAGTTCCCAGGATTCCCTAGCACTGAGCCAGGGCAGTTAAAACAGTATCAAACTCAATCATTTCTGCAGTGTGTTTTGGACCATAGATTACATGATAACATGCTGGGAAACTCAGCCCTTCTGATACAGAACTGGACTCTGATAAAAAATAAAGATTTAGCTTTCAAAAGTAGATGCTAATTGTTGGTCTATCTGCTTTTTTAAAAAAGAGTTCTGGCCATTGTTCTTGTGAAGTATTTTTGATGGTGGTGAAGGGTGGATTTGGTCCTGCATTTTCCTGCATATACATCTTTCTTTCTACCCTCACTAATTCCCTTTCAATAGATGGGTAGGTAAGAAATGGGGTTTTCCAAAATTTATGCAGTTATTTCTTTCTCACCCAAGCTTCCAACAAGGATTTGGAAACTGGAGTGAAATAATGGATGTTAATGCATTCTGGCAAGGTTCTGAGAACAGTAAGGCAACATAAACTTAAATGCTAGGTCAGAATTAATAGAAATAAAATTAATACCCCCCTCTTTCCACATAAACATAAATATTCTAAGCTTTTTAATCGAAACAAAAACTTTCCCACTCATTTTCCTGTTTCTGCCCTCCCCTTCACAAGGCTGTTCAGGCTCATCTCCATCCATTATTGAGATAACAAATTATCACAATTCCTGATCAATGTCCAAGTTTAATGACAGACACCTAGAGTACAGTGAAACTATCTTTCATCTCCCTTGGAGGCTCTCTGCACTGTTCAAAAACCAACACTAGGTTTCCCAGATCATTTATTTCCCAGAATCTGCTGAGAGAGTGCCATTGCCCCATTATCAGTTCCATTGTTTAAAGTGGTTCCATTGTTTAAAGTGGTTCCATTAGTTGACCACCACCCCCATACACTGTCCAGAGAGCCTGGCCCTCTTTTACCTAAAATCCATCTTCCCTTAATCCTATCTACATGTAGGATGGGGTGAAGCTATGATTAAACAGTTGTGAAGAAAAATAACTCTGCATATGGCATGAGGCATTCATTATTTCACAATCACTTCATTTGTACCTGTATTTTAAGGAAACCTCTTCCCCTGGTGCTGACTACAATTGTAGCTTCACCCTGATCCAGCTAGTCTCTTTGGTTAGCACGGGGCAGGAAAAGCTTGGTTGCTGCTACTAACGCCAAGTTACTTGTGCAGGCACAAGCACAAACACAGAGGGCCTCCTCAGTTCTAACCAATGAGCCTATATCCAATTGATAGAGCAAAGAAGACTTACTGAATCCATGGGAACCTGATGTATCAAGACTTATGTAAAATCCATTTACTATATCCCTTAGTTGTGACAAACAGTTGAATTTAGGCCAAAGAATTTTAGATGTGGAAGGCAGGTAGACAGGCAGGCAGGCAAACATCCAGACAGATGAGGACCAAAATTGTTTGGATTGGGATTTTGCAATTAATTAGGAACTTGTAATTAGCATGGTGTCATTAACGTCATTTAAACATGCTCAGAATGCAAAATGTTTCACACTGAGAGAATAATGTCTGTATGCCTACATTTTAGTGATCAGACACTCAGATGTTAACCAATTCTTCAACAATCTCACTAATTATAATTAGGATATGTTAATCTCAGTCCAAGTAGCACTAGGTAAATTTTCTTTGTGTAACAGAAAAGTTAAGGAAGTACCTCCAAATTTTAAAACAAGGATTTAGGTTGATGATCTGTGTACTAAGCAGCCATTCAAATATTTCTAGGCAATATGTAATATTGCACAGCACCTCATCAGCCTTAATCATATTAGAACTAATAAATCACCATCCCTTAATCTCTCCAGGAGAAGGAAATACACGTTTGCCCCCATCTCTTCTTCTGTCAAAGAAAGAGGAAGAAACAGACATGAGAGTGAGTGAAAAAGATAAATATGTGAATGAAGATGAAATTGGGTATGGAACAATTGATAAAAAGGGAAAGAAAGAATACAAAAAGAGAGAAGGGAGAAAGAGACACCAGATTGTTTTAATGGGTGGATAAGGAACAGAAGAGAAAGAAGTCCAAATAGAAATGTAAGAGAGAAAGAGGGGATTTCAAGATAAGGAGGATATTAAGGCGACAGTGAAGGATGAAGGGGAAGACTGGATAAGGAACTCACAGTCAAAGGGGCGTCCCACACACATCACTTCTATGTGGAGGCTGGTGCTCAGGAGGAAGGTAGAATAAAAGCTGAATGCAGCCAATTAGTCTTAGTAAAAGCTATAGATGTCTGTGAGTGGGAGAAACAGGCAGACTGAATAGGTTTATAAGTGCATAAGATATTATAAGCACATTTTCATATGGATCATTTAGGTACAATTCAAAAGCTATTTTATGGTGTCAATGAGACTGTCTATGCCAAAACATGTAATGGGCAGCTTCAGGGAAATTACGAATGCCTTCCTTACAACATCTTCCAAAATATGCTTAGGTTTTACACTCACAGTGTAGTTGAAGATCCCATATTCTATAGGCACAAGGATTTCTGATCATATCTAGCCATGTCCTCAATAGAGATGCGTGTACCTAAGGTGCATCAAACAATGTGTATGTATGTATGTATGTATTGAAAGCATTGATCCATTGCCTATTCTGCTCACCAGAAGTACAATCAAAAAGGCAAAAAGATTGTCTAAAACAAATTAAAACTGTTCAAAAATCAGTTTTAAAAGCTGAGGTTCCCTAACAACAGATTAAAAGCCTATCCAAAGGCCAGTTTAAAATCATTTACAAAGATCAAAGGCCATACAAAATCTTTGGCTGCCTGCCAAAAGTTTAAGGGGGGGTGGGACCAGCCTAACTTCATGGGTGGTGCTGATGGTTCGGGAACTGAACTGCTGCTACAGAGAGTCCTGCTCCCTTGCATTAACATTGTTTATAAAAGCAGTGAGGCACATTACAGTGCTTCTGTTGATGACCTCAAATTAGGGGGAGACTTATATGCAAGGTAGTTAGATATCCGTACAACAGGTTCAAATGGGTCACCTTCTTCCACATAAGCAGACCATGTAGTATGACTTGTTTTAAAGGCCTTCATCTGGAGATCTTGAACAAATATGAGGTGGCTTTTTCAGAGGTCACACATTGATTGTACAGTATTGTTTCTTCACAACCACTCATCTAGCACACACCTACCAAATATTTGAATGATTTTAGACTGCAGTCAACAAATCAGAAGAAGACTAGGATTTGGAAGGGTGGCCATGAAGGAACTAGACAAGATCTTCTAATGTAAAGATGCATCACTGAATATCAAAGTCAGGATACCCATACTATTGTATTTCCATTTTTTATATATGGTTGTGAAACCTTGACAGTGAAGTAAGCTGAGAGGAAGAGAATCAATTCATTTGAAATGTGGTGCTGGATAAGAGTTCTGAGGATATCATGGACTGCTAAAAAAAAAGACAAATAAATGGTTCCTAGAGAAAATCAAGCCTGGACTCTCTCTAGAATCCAAGATGACTAAACTGAGACTGTTGTAATGTGAACAAATCATGAGAAAGCATGACTCTTTATGGGGGGAAATGTTTGGTAAGATGGAAGGCAATAGGAATAAAAGAAGACAACGGGGGGTTGCAGACTGCCAGAAATAGTGTGAATTCAGTCCACTTTTAGGGTTAGGGTTAGAGTTAGGGAACCATGGGAACTGTATTTTATTGTGGCATCAGAGTTGTCTGACAGAGAAGGCTCAATGTCTCAGAAAAATAACAGTTCCCATGATTCCCTAGCACTAACCCTAACCCTAAAAGTGGACTGAATTCACACTATTTCTGGCAGTCTGCAACCCCCCAACATTACAGGTGGACAGACTCAAACAAGGAAGCTGGAACCCCGCATCTGCAATACCTGAGCAGGGCAGTAGATGACAGGGTGACTTGGAGGTCTGTCATTCATAGAGTTGCCATAAATCAGAGTCAATCTGGTGGCAGTTAACATCAATAACAACATGCTTCAATTATGTATCCAGCAATATAGCAATTATATATTCAGATACCACCTTGTGTGTGGGAAGGGAAGCTTTGGCCTAAGAGCCTCTGAATGTCAGTCCATATTGTAGTGGCCTCCTATCTGTAACATATTTTTCAGAATAATTTCTCCAAATTATACAATTGTTCATGTTTACTAGCTTCCAACTGGTCTCCATTTATGAAATATCTGTGAAATCTTTATTCTGTTCTATTCCTACTGTTTAACCCTATATAAAAAGGTCTCAAGGTGGTGGACTTCCAGGTAGCTGAATGGCAGACCACTGCCTCTTGTAAATGCTCCACAACAGAAGAATTTTTTCTTACAATATTGCCAGTTGCATTCATGCTTGACCAGCTAAAATGTCCCCCTAGACATAAAGGGGGACAGAAGGATAGCTAACAAGGATCTGGAAACCTAGCTCCTGGCACTTTTTCCACCTCTGATTTAAATACACTTAAAACATTTTAAACAAGTTAAAACAACAATAAACAGGTCTAAAAGATTAAAATAGTTTATAACAGACTTAGAGTAAAACTTTTATTCTGTTATACACATATTCCTCATTTTTGTTTAAAAATAACAAAAAAATAGGGATGTTGGCCAGCATAAAGGACACAGATAATCCTTTCCTTGATCTAGAACAAAACTGGGCAATATCTGGACTGTAGATCATATGTGGTCCTCCAAGTCTGCTTTGTCTTGCATGGTCCAAGGTCTTTGCATCACCCACCCCTAATTATGTTTTAATATATGGTGAGAAATATGGCAAACAGCATCTTCCTGCCAAAAAGAATATTCAGGGATGAGATTGGACATGTTCATCATCCCACAGGTTTGTTTTAATCCTATGAAGGACTCTTCTTTTTATGACCAAAAAAGTTTTTTTTTTTAACACTAAAGAGCTGAGCCACACCAAAAAAAAATGGAGGTGCCTTGAGGAGTGCAGCAAATGGTGGAGGCAAAATGTGGGTTTTGTCCCTCCAAAAGAGATTCTTTCTTTCCCAACCCCATGAAACTTTCCTTTAGTCACCAAAATTCTAGTTTGCAGAGCTAGAGCATGAAAGTCATTGTCACCTAGAACTCATATCATATCCTCCAACATGTCACAAAAGAAAATTTGGAGACTTGCAGACAAGCAACATCAGAATATGGTTAAGACTGCAAGTTTTTGGATAGATGACTAGTGGAAAATATGGTTAACATTAATTAAAATAAATAATTAAATAGAGGTAATTTTTAAAGAGGATTGACAGGTGTTTTGTAAAAGTGTGTGATTGGGGGAGACAAGGGAGGAGTGGAAGATTTAAGGAAGCTTAGATTATGACTTGTTATTGTAATATTATGCTGTAGGTACTGTAATTTTAATAAAGGAGAAGGAGAGGGGAAACAAAAAGAGGGGAGAGAGTGCAAACGTTATTAATAAAAAAGAACAGACAAGCCAAGAGAAACTGCAGCAGCTTGCTTTTTTCTAAGTCTAAAGGGAAAGGCAAGATTTTGCTCCTTCCTGTCCTATCCCTGAACCGAGTTAAGTGAGTGCAAATTACTTTTGCATTTTGAACTCAATTTGTGCTAATTTAACAAACCCAGGACAATGCAGGGGGGAGAATAGGAAGAGGAATCTGTGTCCAGGTGCTTTGCATGTCTGCTCAGCCTGCTTTCCATGTATTGACTATGGATGAACAATTTCAAGGCCCTTCTTTGCTCTACCATTTTGGTTCATTGTTTTTAAATTGGACTTTGGCTGAAGAGTTCCTCAGATTGAATGCCCTTTCAAATAGAGGTCTGTCCTCTTTAAAGCAGAAGTTGTTGTTATTGTTCCCTCAAGTCGATCCCACCACATGGCAAACCATATGGCAAGACATCTCCAAGACTATGTCCTCCACTGCTCTGCTTAGGACCTGTAAATTCAGGTCCATGCCATCTTTGATTGGGTACCTCTATCTGGCATGTGGTCTTCCTCTCTTTCTACTACCTTCTATCTTTAATAGCATTATTGTCTTTTCTAATGAATCGTGCCTTCTCATAATGTGGCCAAAGTATGACAGACTCAGTTTAATCATCTTGGCTTCAAGGGTGATTTTTGTCTGTTCATTTTGGCTGTCCATGTATCCACATAATTTTTCTCCAGCACCACATCTGAAATTGATTTTGAGTTGTCTTCTTATCGGCTTTCTTCATTGTCCAGCTCTCACATCCATATATTCTGATGGGGAAGTCCTGACTACTTTTCCAAGTAAGACCTTTTCTATCCACCATCTCCCATGGACACCATCTATAGACAAATGCTGATAAGAGACCATGATTGGAGAGTGAAGGGATCCAAACTAACTCTAACCACCCAATAAATACATACCCTCCCAATGGATCCTTTGCCATCCTACTTTTCAGCTACATTTTAAAGGTCCCAGTATTTTCACTCCTCCTCCCACTTTCCCTTTTTCATAATGTACTTCAATTGCTGGAAACTGAATTCCAAATGCAAAGGTCATTTCCACTCAACTCAGCAAGAGGGATAGGACAGAAAAGGGCAGAGTCTTGCCCTTCCCAGGAGGCTCAGGCAAAAGCAAATTGCTGCAGCTTCTCTTAGTTTGTTCTTCCTCATTAATATCTTTTTGTCATCTTGATCACACTCTGAGGTTGCTTGGTCACATGTGTCCTGGTTTTCAGCTGTGAAAAGCTGGAGGGTACGTAAACATATTTTGGTGGTTTTAAAAATGAAGCACAGTCTTGATACAAGGTCCTTCCAGCCCTAATCATGTTTTCTTCTTGACCAAATGAAGCTTACTGAATGATGACCTTCCATTCCATTTTATACTTTCACCTCCCACAAAATCTAATCCTTTGAGATGGGAGTGTCTCCAACTATTCTGCACCACAAGTGATTAAAGATCTTCCTGCCCAGAGGATCATTCTGGTTTCCTGTTTCTTGTTCGCAATATCAACCAAGCAAAACAGGATCTTTATTCTGCATCCTTTGCATGGTGGATCTTTGGCACTTCCATAGGCTTGGAAAACTAAAACACTGATGATTAAACAGGTGCACAGGACTGTGTTTTTTTAAAAGCTATTTTCTTTTTCTTTTTTAGGCAGCTAAAAATTCTACTACTATTAACACCTTTAAAAAAATGTACACAAAACAAAAGCTTAGCTCCACTGTCCGATTTGATGTCTTTTTCATGCTGCCACGGTGATGGCCAAATAATTGGTTGTTCACTTGTGTCCTTGTCTCCCCCGACAGTTCCACAGATGCCCTGAACAATGCTCCAAAGACTGCTTTCAGTAGGGGCAAATCCTCATTAATCATTTCTGGCTGACAGCACAAGGGAACACCTGCATCTGGTGCAGACAACAAGCAGTGGCTTCTGGGAACATGCATTTTAAAACACACACACACACCCCTACGAATTCAAGTTGAGACAGTAGATGGTCTAATAGGAATTTGAAAATCCATCTTCTCACTCCCTCCAACCACTTTCCAAATCTCCCCCATCCCCCATCCCCTCTCTCTGGGTTTTCTTTTCATTAAACATCTAAAATTTGACCTGTGGCTCATGCTGAAAGGACAACTAAAACAGCAATGTATCCCAAGCAAGTGTGTTAGGAAATGAGCAATGTAGTGTGTTATGATAAATGGCTCCTCACTTTTTTATGCCTAGATCAAGCAACGATAGCATTAAACACTGATGAAGTATCACATAATTTTGATTTGGTAGTGATGACTCTTTGCACTTCATCCCTGATGGTGTGTATAAATATTTTCTGCAATATATTATTTCAAAAACAACATGCATCTCTTCTCCCTCTATATATATTTACCATGGTTCCACCCACTACATTGACATACCCTGTGTGTAACAGGAAGTCTTTGGAAAATGTGGCAATGCCAGCAATGGTTCAAAAACAACAAAACAGCAGGGTTTAAAAATTGGGATGGTTTCGCTTTAAATGTATTGCCCTCAAAGACATGGGGGTGCCACTGTATCTGATAGTCCTGATGAGCAATCTGTACCGAGGACAAAGATCCCCCCCTGACTCGTCAGGAGGGGTTACCTGTTGCAACGGCCATTTTGGGGCAAGTGACCGCCAGTTGGCTGGGCACACAGGAAGTACCGCCTCAGTTCCTGTGCGCCTAGCCAATCAGTTTTAGTATTTTTGTAAGAAAGCACGCTGGGAAATCTCGTGATGCAGCAAGCATTGCGAGATTTCCTGTGGGATCTTGGGGCTATATAGCCCTGCATTGCCACGTGGCGGCAGCCATTTTAGAGAAGCAGCTAAGCGAGTAACTTCGCTCTGCTGCTTTCTTCTGTGGTCTTTGTGAGGCTTTAGGCCTAGCAAACCCTAGACCCCAACTTTTCTACTGATTCTTTCCAGATTACTTATTGGAGCACTGCAAGGAAGAGATTTTTGGGTGGCTGGTATCTGTTGGCAAGGCCGGGTGGGGGCCTTCAGGCCTGTCCGAGAGGCCTGCGGCATCTTGATACACCCAGCTTGGGTAGTTACTGAGCCGAAGCGGGTGCTGCAGTAGGTGGTTGTCCACCAGGCTGGTGGTCCATGTCGGCTGTTTGTAGGCCTAGTGGCGCCCCTGGTGACTCCTGGACTGTTAAGGTAGACTACACTCATCCAGGGAGGGGGTTGGACACGTCCCGCCTCCATGGGCCTGGCGTATTCCCCTGATAAGTGTGCTGGTTGGAAAGGGTGCCTTTATGGACCCGTGGGACACCTTCCCCGTGTTTGCCAGTGAAGCTTCCTGGCTAGTGGCATCTCAATTGAGACTTGGGAAGGGTGGCTTCATAGCCGGGTGTGAGGCCTTTGGCTCAGTGTAGTCATCCTAAGTGGGTAGCATGTTTGGTGGACCCGTGCGTTTTTTAGCTGGGCGTGTATTTATACTCCATATTTCCCCTCAGTAAGGCCCAATCCAAAAGGCGAGCAGCTCCTGCTGTGTCAGGCGCTGTACACTCGACTCCAAAGAGGCCCTCACATGTGGCAAGCAGGGATGATAAAATAGTCGCCCAGCTTACACAGCTGAGCAAGACCGTGCAAGCTTGTGTGGCAGTTGCAACTTGCACAGAAGGGGCTTCAGGCTACAGCCGACAACCCCTCTGCCAGCACTTCTGCTCCTCAATACACAGAAGTGCTGCCCCCTCAACCCTCACCTGAAGGTCAGGTGGTGGACACAGCACGTGGTCCTGTGGTGGATACGGCTATGGAAGTTGGGCAACCTACCATAGCCAATGTGTGGGAACTCCTGCAAAGGGTTCCAGGTATGGGGCAGCAGAGTGCCGCTGCCCCTGTGTCTGTTCAGCCTACTTTGGCAGATTTATACAATCTCCTGCACGGAGTGGTTTTTGCAGGTGGAGGCATGATGGAGCAGACCACCGATGCGGGGAGAGCAGATCAGGCTGGTGCCACTGCGTCTCAACATGACATCCGAGCTGTTGCGTGGCCACACTTCAGGGGATCTACACAGTCGGGGTGTACACAAGGTGGGTGATGCTTCCCAGCATGTTTCTGCACCAAGTGTGTCTCCTTCCCCTGCACAGGTGTCATGGCCCACCTTGGTATGGGCTCCAGGTGGTCAGGTTGGGCAGAGTGTGGGAGTTGAATGCCCCAACTATGCATCGTTGAGAGTACCCTCAACGACACCTGAGTTTTCCCAGGTAGCTAACTCGAGGGTGCAGGTGACGCAGCCAGTGTTTAACATGGCTGGTGATACTTTAAGAGCACCTTCTATTGGCTTAGTTGGTTCAACAGTGGACAGAGTAGGAGAATGTACCCCATATGCTGGGATGTCTACTCCCCTGGGCTCTCACCTTCCCCTTGCTACTTGCTCTACATGGGGCTACCCTCGTGCTTGATCCGGAAAATGCAACTAGTACAAAACATGGCAGCCAGAATAATTTCTGGAACATCTAGGAGGGATCATATTACCCCGGTTTTAAAATCCCTCCATTGGCTACCTATTAGTTTCCGAACCCAGTACAAGGTGTTGGTTATTACCTTTAAAGCCCAAAATGGCTTGGGTCCAAACTATCTTTGGGACCACCTTCTCCCTTATAATCCTCCCCGCACACTCCGGTCCTCTGGGAGGAATTTACTTCAGCCACAAAAACTAGGCTTTCGACTACCTCCCAGGGGGCATTTTCCATCGTCGCCCCCAGATTATGGAATGGCCTGCTGGATGAGATCCATCTGCTTACATCTTTAGACAGCTTCAAAAAGGCTGTTAAGACGGCTCTCTTCTGGCAGGCCTTCCCAGATTATATATCCTGGCCTCAGAAATCAGAAATTAAAAATATAAATCGCTTTAGGAGAACCCTCCAGGAACCTCTCTAGCAGTTATGTACAAGATTCAACCGCTTCCATTGATGAACACTGCCTATGTGATGATGTTGTTTTGTTTCGTTTGTTTCCATTGTATAATGCTGTGACCACTTGGTCAGTTTTAATTTTTAGATTTTTAATTCTTTACAGGATTTAATGCTTTTTTAGGGGGGAGGGTGATAGGGTTTGATTGTATTGTGTATTTTTAACATTGTTAGCTGCCCCAATTGTCCTCAGAGGGGTGGGATATAAATTATTATTATTATTATTATTATTATTATTAGTCTCCAGTCTCTTATTATGAATACTTGTAACTTGACACCATCAAAATCAGTAAAAATTACTTCAGGGGAAATATATTTAGGATGTGAGTGTCACCATTATTTCCTCTGTAATATATGGGATGAAGCTTACTTCCTCCAGAAAGGAATGTTATCTCTTCCACATGCCCTGTCTCTTTGGAGATTATCCCATCTTTTTCCAGAAGGGATGCACATGTGTTTAATTGTCAAAGGGCTCATTCCCACTACAAAATAACCCAAATCTTTCCAGGGCCTTTTACTCCCCTTTTACTCCCCTTTGTCATTCACACTGGAGGAGGGGGAAGAGGACGAACGGCTGCCATAGAGGAGGAGGAGGAGGAGGAGGAGGAGGAGGAGGAGGAAGAAACAAAAGGCAAACTCCTTCTGAACAAACCAGAAAACCCCATGATAGACTTGAAGGCACACAACAACAACAATAGAGGAGGGGGGGTGGCATGGCAGGAAGGCTTGTATTAGGGAAAGCATGGGCTTATGGAAGAGTCCTTCCCTTCTTCTTCTTCTTCTTCTTCTTCTTCTTCTTCTTCTTCTTCTTCCTCCTCCTCCTCCTCCTCCTCCTCCTCCTCCTCCTCCTCATGGAGCCCTTGGCAGCCCTCAGTGAGGGCAAGGAAGGAGCAGCAGCGGTGGCCTCCTCCTCTTCCTCCTCCAGGCCTTGCCCAGGGTCACCCAGTATAAATTTCTGGTTCAGCTAGGAGAGCTGCAACTTGCTAGGAGAGTTGCAAAGGCTCTTTAGGGGTCTATGGTTTTTACTTAGGGGGGGTTGCAGACTGCCAGAAATAGTGCAAATTGAGTCCACTTTTAGGGTTAGGGTTAGTTCTAGGGAATCATGGGAATTGTTTGTTTTTTTGTTTGTTTGTTGTTTTTTGAGACATTGAGCCTTCTTTGTCAGAGAGCTCTGGTGCCACAATAAACTACAGTTCCCATGATTCCCTAACCCTAAAAGTGGACTCAATTTGCACTATTTCTGGCAGTCTGCAACCCTCCTTAGTCAACTTCCTCCTTCCCTTACAGTCATTGTGGTAACAGGGCTCATGCTCTGCATCCACATTCTGGCTAGAAGCAAATGTGTGTGTGCCTTCAAGTCACCTGTTGACTTATGGCAACCTCATAAATTTCACAGGGTTTTCTTAGCCAAAGAATACTCAGAGGTGGTCTGCCAGTTCTTTCCTCTGAAATATAGCCTACAGGACCTGATATTCCTTGGCAGTTGTCCATTCAGATACTAGCCAGGTTTGAACCTGCTTGGCTTTCAAGATCAGGCAGGATCAGGGTATCTAGGCACAATTAAGTAAGTAGTCTAGATTAAATGTTCTTATCCTCTCTAGAAAGAATAATCTCCTTTTTTCACTATGATCTGGTAATAGCCCCCTTATTTAATGTTTCTGTATTACTTTCCAAACATGTTATCTGCTCATGTGTAAACACATGAGTTTACACATGAATTACAAGCTGGGAGCAACAATGATTGTCACTGTTATACAGGTGTATAACATATAATGACACCACCAGTGGCTGTCCCTGGTTGTCAGGGTTTGGTCCAGAAATATCAGGGTCTGGGTCCATCATGAACTAGCAATGCATATGTCCAGGGCTGTCTGGGTTTCCATTCACATGGCCCTCTGCAATCACATTCAGCTGAACATGTTTTACAGCTTCTTTGTCAAAAGCATGAGGGCAATAGTGCAGAATGCCTCATGTTCCCTCTAGTTGTGTTCTTGTGATGAAAAATGGATGTCTGAATAGGACTCTAGTAAGCTAGTTGGTGTAGTAGTTTGAGCATTGGACTATGACTCTGGAGACCAGGGTTCAAACCTTGGCTTAGCCATGTAAACCCACTGGGTGACCCTGGGCAAGTCACACTCTCTCAGCATCAGAGGATGGTAATGGCAAACTTGCCAAGAAAACCCATAGGTTCACCTTAGGTCACCATAAATCAGAAATGACTTGAAGGCACACAACAAACAACAATGCCATTTAACACACATAGTAGAGATAAGAATTAATTATCCCAACACAAAACTCTGGTGATAGAGTGGAACCTATTAGTGAGTGGTGGGGTGGTAGCTTGGCACACAACTCTCATCTTGACTGTGCAGACTAGGATTGATAGGAACTGCAGTCCAACAGTAGCTGGACTCTTCAGTCAACCTTGCTATCCAGAGAAGTTTTAAGTGACAGTATTAGTGGAGTGTGCAAACAGGATTTGTGAATCAAGTATACCCTGGGAGGTGCTGTGGTTAAATGCCTGTACTACAGCCACTCACAAATCACAAGGTTGTGGGTTCAATCCCAGTCAGGGGCTCAGGGTGGACTCAATCTGGCATCCTTCCGAGGTCACTAAAACTGAGTACCCAGCTTGTTGGGGGCAATTAGCTTACACATTGTAAACCACTGAGGGAGTGCTTAAGTGCACTAATAAGTGGTATAGAAATGTATTGCTAGGAGCAACAACAAGCAAGGTCAATCAGCTAGACCAAAATCAGTAAAATAAACAGCCCTCACCATTTATGAGTCTAATTTTTATTTACATTTTTCCTGGTATCATCTATGTATAATGATAGCCACACAGTCAATGGCATTGTACAGTTTTTGCCCTGAATATTTTCTTTTTAAAATGCTTTTCTGTCCTTGTATTTGAAGTTCATATGGAATATTTTTGTTTTTGACAAATGTAATGCGAATTTATTTGTACTACAACTTAAAAAAAAAAATCAAAAGCCCTACCAAAATCCTGCCTGAGGGCACCTACAACTTACAGTCTTGTTACTTGCATGTACGACAAATTAGAAGACTTTTGCTTTGGTTTGGTTTTAGCCAAAAAGGCATTTCTGTAGTACTAAACAATTGTTATTCATTACTGAAGTAAAAGAAGATACCAATATTAATGTATGCCCATATCATATCAGGCGACTATATCAAATCAGGATTATAATTGGTTTGGTTTGGTTTGGTTTAAAATACAGCAGATAAAGCTAGGGAGGACTTATCTCTTTGAATATATTTAGGGATGCTTGTGAGTTGATTTGAATGCAGTTTTTGTTCTAAGAATTTGTAGCTCACTGAACATGCCTTGAGCTCTGGTAGCACCCTGATGTTTTCCATTATGGAAGGGGCTGTCAACTTCAGCAAGCCCAGGAAGTAATTTTGCCCCTCTGCAAGACCCACAATAGCTGTACACACACCACCACCAATAACAACAACTTGCAGTTAACTATACAGTTAGCTGGAAGTCAAACTCAGACAATACTTCAAGGCCTAGCAAATTCCTCACTTGCCTTGAAGACAATTTTTTTGTCCAAAAGGTGGAAGAGGCTACAAGGGGATCAGCTATTTTAGATATGATCCTAAACAACAGGGATGACCTGGTCAATGGGGTGCAAATGGTGGGATCCTTAGGTGGGAGTGATCATGTTCTCCTGGAGTTTCTTATTCAGTGGAAAGGAGAAGTTAGGCATAGTCAAACACACATTCTAGACTTTAGGAGAGCTGGGAGTGACCATGAGGTCAGGAATACTAAAGGAGAAGAGAGTTCAGGATGGATGGGAGTTTCTCAAAAGGGAGATACTGAAGGCACAATCTCAAACTGTTCCAATGAGAAGGAAAAATGGGAGATGTCTCAAGAAACTGGGTTGGATGACAAAAGAACTTTCAACTGAACTAAAAACTGCATTCAAACTGCCTTTGCAGACTGCCAGAAATAGTGCAAATTGAGTCCACTTTAAATTCAGGCACTGCCCTGGCTCAGTGCTAGGGAATAATGGGAATTGGTTTTTTTCTGAGCCATTGAGCCTTCTCTGTCAGAGAGCTCTGGTGCCACAATAAATTACAGTTCCCATGATTCCCTAGCACTGACCCAGGGCAGTGCCTCAATTTAAAGTGGACTCAATTTGCACTATTTCTGGCAGTCTGCAAAGGCTCTAAGTTTTAAATGGGAGATATATAAGAAATGGAAAAGGAGCAAAATCACTGAAGAGGAATTCAAACAAATAGCTAGCACATGTAGGGGTAAAGTCAGGAAAGCCAAAGCACAGAATGAGTTCAGGCTTGCTAGAGGGGTTAAGGACAATAAAAAGGGCTTTTTGGGGTATGTCTGTAGCAAAAGAAAGAAGAAAGAAATGGCAGGGCTACTGCTCAGAGAAGATGGAGAAATTCTAACAGGGGACAGAGAAAAGGCAGAACTATTCAACACCTTCTTTGCCTCAGTCTTCTCACAAAAGGAAAAGGGTTTTCAACCTGAGGAAAATGGAGCAGAGGACACAATCGGGGAAATGCAGCACAGAATAAGTAAAGAGGAAGTACAGGAATACTTGGTTAACCTAAATGAATTTAAGTCTCCAGGACCAGATGAACTATATCCAAGGATATTAAAAGAACTGGCAAATGTAATCTCAGAGCCACTGGCAATCTTTGAGAACTCCTGGAGAACAGGAGAAGTCCCAGCAGACTGGAGGAGGGCAAACATTGTCCCCATCTTCAAAAAGGGGAAAAAAGAGAATCCCAACAACTATTGCCCAGTTAGTCTGACATCAATACCGGGAAAGATTCTATAACAGTTCATTAAACAGAGAGTCTGTGAACATTTAGAAGGGAATGCCATAATCATTAAAAGTCAGCATGGGTATCTCAAAAACAAGTCATGCCAGACTAATCTGATCTCTTTTTTTGATAAAATTATCAGCTTGCTAGATGAAGGGAATGCGGTAGACATAGCATATCTTGTTTTCAGTAAGGCTTTTGACAAGGTCTCCCACTATATTCTTGCAAACAAGATAGTAAAATGTGGGCTAGACTATACAACTGTTAGGTGGATTAGTAACTGGTTGACTGACCAAACCCAAAGGGTGCTCAGCAATGGCTCCTCTTCATCCTGGAGAGAAGTGACCAGTGGGTTGCCACAGAGTTCTGTCCTGGGCCCAGTGCTATTCAACATCTTTATCAATGACTTGGATGAAAGAATAGGGGACATGCTTCTCAAATTTGCAGATGACACCAAATTAGGAGGAATAGCTAATACCCCAGAAGACAGGATGAAAATTCAAAATGACCTTAAAAGATTAGAAAGCTAGGCCAAAGCTAACAAAATGAATTTCAACACAGAGAAATGTAAAGTACTGCACTTAGGGCAAAAAAAAAAGAAATGCATAGATGTAAGATGGGGGACACCTAGCTTAACGAGACTACGTGTGAAAGAGATCTAGGAGTCCTAGCAGACCACAAGTTGAACATGAGTCAACAGTGTGATGCCGCAGCTAAAAAGACCAATGCAATTTTAAGCTGCATTAATAGAAGTGTAGTATCTAGATCAAGGGAAGTAATAGTGCCACTGTATTCTGCTTTGGTCAGACCCCACCTAGAATACTGTGTCCAGTTCTGGGCACCACAATTCAAAAAGGATGTTGAAAAACTGGAGCGTGTCCAGAGGAGGGCGCCTCAAATGGTGAAGGGTCTGGAAACCATGCCCTATGAGGAACGATTTAGGGAACTGGGTATGCTTAGCCTGGAGAAGAGCTGGTTAAGAGGGGATATGATAGCCCTGTTTAAATATTTAAATAAAGCTCCTTAGTAGTTTGAAAAAGACTACCTGCCCTCTCGATCCTTGCCCAACTTGGCTGGCAGCCTAGGGGGGTAATACTATCAAATTGTTGCTGAAAAACATAATTAATGCTTCCTTCAGGGAGGGGTCCCTGCCCTCTTGTCTTAAGGAGGCAGTGGTTAGACCACTATTTAAAAAGCCCTCCCTGGATCCCCTGGACAGAAATTATAGACCTGTTTTGCTGTTGCCATTTTTGAGCAGAGGACACAATAGGGTCGCCAATCAACTACAAGTTGTCTTGGAGGAAATCGATTTTCTGGATCCACTTCAAACTGGATTCAGGACAGGATACGGAGTCGAGACTGCCATGGTCACCTGTTGATGATCTCCATCTTGGTATTGACAAGGGAAGTGTGACCCTGTTGGTGCTCTTGGACCTCTCAGAAGCCTTCGATACCATAGACCATGGTATCCTTCTGGAACGCCTGAGAGAGTTGGGTATCGGCGGCACTGCTTTGCAGTGGTTCTGGTCCTACCCCTCATGTAGGTTCCAGATGGTGTTGCTTGGGGGCAGTAGTTCAGCCAAGAGGGAGCTCAAATCAGGCGTCCCCCAAGGTGTGATTCTGTCCCCAAAATATTTACATGAAGCCACTGGGCAAGATCATCCGGAAGCATGGGGTGGGGTGTTATCAGTACGCTGATGACACCCAAATATATTTCTCTATGTCTCAGACTGATGCAGTGACTAAGGATGGCATCTCTCCTCTGAATGCCTGTCTTGGGGTAGTAATGGACTGGATGATGGAAAATCGACTCAAGCTGAATTCAGGTAAGACAGAGGTACTTGTCACAGAAAACCCAAATCCAGGAATGGAGTTATGTCAGACTTTCTGGATGGGTCACACTTCCCTTAAAGGACTCTGTCTGCAGCTTGGGGGTGCTCCTTGACTTGTCGTTTCACTTGACAGCTCAGGTGGATGTGACAGTCAGGAGCTCCTGTTATCAGCTTTGGCTGATACGCCAGCTGTGCCCCTTCCTGGAGCAGGGAGACCTTGAAACAGTAGTGCATGCACTGGTAACCTCTCGATTAGACTTTTGTAATGCGCTCTACATGGAGCTACACTTGTGCCAATTTCGGAAACTTCAGCTTGTACAAAATATGGCAGCCAGGTTGATTACGGGTATTTCCCATAATGACCATATAACACCGGTCCTGAAGTCCCTTCAGTGGCTGCCAGTTAGTTTCCGGGCAAGGTATAAGGTTGGTTATTACCTTTAAAGCCCTACATGGCTTGGGACCCGAATACTTAAAGGATTTCCTTCTTCCGTATTGTCCGTCCCACACACTAAGGTCCTCAGGGAAGAATCTACTACAACCAAAAAAATCTAGGCTAACATCGGTCAGCCAGAGAGCCTTCTCCACTGCTGTTGCAAAGCTGTGGAACAACCTGCAGGAGGAGATCCGTCACATCTCTACTCTTACAGCCTTTGAAAAGGCTCTTAAGACGGATCTCTTCTGGCAGGCCTTCCCAACTTAACTCCTCTTCCCGCACAAGGTGATCTATGTCACTCTGTCCACCAACTTTTGTATTTCTGTTTTTAAATTATGTTTAATTGTAATTTTAGCATTGGGTTGGGGTGGTTGGGAAGGGACTAATTTTTGAATTTTATTGTATTTTTATGTATTTTTATTGTTGTAACCCACCCAGATTCCTTGTGATTGGGTGGGCTATAAATAAATAAAATTATTATTATTATTATTATTATTATTATTATTATTATTGAAGGGATGTCATATTGAGGAGGGTGCTAGCTTGTTTTCTGCTGCTTCAGAGAACATGACTTAGAACAATAGATGCAAGCTACAGGAAAAGAGATTCCACCTCAACATTAGGAAGAACTTCCTGACAGTAAGAGCTGTTTAACAGTGGAACACATTCCCTTGGAGAGTGGTGGGGTCTCCTTCTTTGGAGGTCTTTAAACAGAGGCTGGATAGCCATCTGTTGGGATGCTTTGATTTTAAGTTCCTGCATGGCAGGGGGTTGGAATGGATGGCCCTTGTGGTGTCTTCCAACTCTATGATTCTATTCTGTGATTCTATGATTCTACTTCTAAATTTCAGCAGTATTTGCAAACAACCATGTTCATTTGTATGAAAATCTTTGGGATAAATAATTCCAGACTCAGGGTCTCCAGACTTTTCCAAGAACAGACTTTTGTCCCTATTCACAGATAAGCAATCTTTCCATTTGTGTCCAAGTGGTATTTGACCTACACATTCAAAGAGACTAATACATTACAAATTTTCAGCAGGCATTGTATTCCCTTTTACTATGTATGGATGTGAGATCTGGACAGTTAAGAAAGATGATAGGAATCAATTCATTTGAGATGTGGAGCTGGAGAAGAGTGCTGAGGATCCCATGGACAGCCAAAAAGACAAGCAAGAACAGATCAAGCCGGAAACCTCCCTGGAAGCCAAGATGACCAAAGTGAGGCTATCATACTTCAGACACATCATGAGAAGGAAGGACTTATTGGAAAAGACAATAATGCTAGGAAAGATGGACGGAAGTAGGAAGAGAGGAAGGCCACATGCCAGATGGATGGACTCTATTAAGGAGGTCACGGGTATGGGGTTGCAGGGATAAAGCAGAGCAGTGGAGGATAGAGGATCTTGGAGATGTCCCAACCATAGGGTCACTATGAGTCAAGATCGACCCAAGAGCAGTTAACAACAAACAACAAAACATTCCCCTTAGGGAGAAACATAGGCATCTGCTTGGTGCCCAAAGTCAGGCAAGTTATTTTGCTCCATGAGGTTTAAACCTCACAGGCACCATTTTCCATCTTTGCCATTAAACAAATTAAAGAGCTAACAATTTGCTAAAGAACTGCTTCATGGAGCTGATGTTACCCTCAGCCTAATGATAAGACTGGTCCTGTGAGGAGGAGGTTTCACTGAATTCAGTGGATTTACTTCTGAGTAGGGAGCTTATCGCACCGCTAAAATAAATCTTCTTACCTGTCCCAATTTCAATCTTAATTAGAGAGGCATCCAGATACTATCACAGAGATTGCCACCAAATCCACTGCCCGAATCCAGCCTGGGCCAAGTCCAGGTCCCGGGGTGCTCAGCACACCACTTTTCAAAACTGGGAGTTTTCTGACTTAAGAAAATGGCTGCCAGAGCACCTTGGGACCCAGGCTGGATGTGAGTGGTGGATTTGGTGGTAAAATCCCTGTGATAGTATCCAGATGCCACCCGAATTAGGATTGAATTCAGGAGAGGTAAGGTGGTTTATTTAGTGGTGTAATAAGCTCCCAAATGTGGATTGGATTGTGTAGTTCATATTGCATGAATTTTTTTAACCTCCCACCTTATATAACTGAATACAATAACATCCAAAATCCACAAAACAGTGATACCTTTATTGGACCAAAAATGCACAAAATAGATAGTGCTAGCTTTCAAATCTCCACTAGCTTCGTTATCAGGCAAAGGTGTTAAAAATCACACAGGAGAAAAAAATGGATGATGTTAGAGTCATAGGACTACATTTTGTCAAGATATTGTTGTTGTTCTCAGTTAAGATGATATGGAGGAATATCTATGCAGAAGCCATTCTTTTTGACCATATGAGCTCTGGGAATCAAACAGTCATAAAGTCCAGAAAATAACATTTGAACTAGATTAGCAACATAAAAAGCTACACTTGGATGTTTCTTATATAAGTAGGGTTTTATTTTCAGTGATAGAATCTTTACATGCATTTTAAGGTATGGTAAATTGAAGCAATTAACTAAACATTTAAATTGTTTTTATATTTTTGTTTATCAAAAAAATGTAATTTGAGGTTGGATCCTTTTTAGTCACAGTTGGAAGAAACCCGTTGACATTAATAGATATTTAGTGGGACTCAGTGAAATCTTCCTGATTTCCATGGGTTTACTTTAAGCAAAAGTGTATCTGGATCCAACCTACTGTGTATGTGTTGTCTGTGCTGAGAGGGAGAGAGATAAAATCTAAACCTTTCCATTTAGATCAAATAGCCAATAAATCCCAGAGCAGATCTGACTCTAAAGACAGCAGTCATTCTAGTTCTCTCTTCACTCTTGAAGGCTTAAAATATATCTTTTCACTTGACAATAATAAGCTAGAACAACAGCTTCAGCATACTGATAAACAAACAGGACTTCCAGATCAAAAAACAGAAGACAGAATGAATTAAGCTAAGAATAAGACTGATCCACTGGAGACAAAAAGTACTAATTATGGCAAAGCATTAAAAATGTTCAAAATGTGTGTATGCATAAATAAGAGGGAAGACAAGAGCTGGTCCAATGAGAGCCTGTGATAAACAGATTTGCAACCTCCCTCAATATATGTGGTATATTTCTATTCCCAGAGGTGAACCACAATTGCAGGGAGGAAGCTATCTTGCCCCATCCTCTCCCCAGCTGAGTGATGGGAGGAGGGGAAAAATTGCAAATGAGCATAATGACTTCCTCTGCCCAAAGCTGGGAGGCACCTCTATCACACAGCAATGCTAGTGGCCAGAAAACATCCAAAGATTATGTAGCATTAGATCAATTATTATGTCAGAGAGGTAGGTTGTTCAGATTATTTCCCCTATACTTCTGGTTCATATTCCCTGTTGTAAAAGGAATAATTAACTGAAATCCAATTAGTGCAGATTTAGAACACCTGTTTCCTCAATCCTTTGAATAACTTTCTAATATTTATTTATTTTTCCTCACTCTTTGTTTTAAGATGAAATACATATCCCTATCCAGTTGCTCTTAGGAAATCTACAGATTTGCAAATACAATACAAAGAGAAGAACACTCATTTTAAGAGACTTAAAATACCCAATGTGCTTGGTATTTAAATAAGCACAGTGCATGTAACAAAGAGGACATGTTTCTTTAGAAGCAGTAACACAGTCTCACACAATAATTTTGTTTAACACATCTGCCCCTTTCAGTGGTAAGTACTGAAATTTCCAGCTGAATTATGAAATCCTTTGCTGACGTTACATTTTAAAGGCATTTTAGATGTGGGGGTGATATAAAAAGACTTCCATTCCCCCCTACAGAAACTCATGTGGCTCCCATCTCATCTTCTTCTGTTCAAAAATGAGTTTTGAAACATACAATGGGAATCAGAGATTCTGAAAAAAATGTTGTGGCTTACTTTCAGAAGTTAACAGGAAAACTATTATGCAAACTTACAGAATTTATGAGAGTGTATAGAAAAGGCAAATAAAGATCTGCTGTTCTTGTCTTCTGGCACAGTGAGTGATACACAACCCCTGTAACTTAAATTAAAGTAAGCAATCACAACGGTGGGCCTCTGTAATACAGTGACTGTGCAATGTATTTATTTTCCAGCACAGGCCCTTAGAAAATTGCTGCAAATCTTGGTGACCAACTTTTTGTTAGTATTGTTTTGTCCTACCAATCAAGATACATTTATAACTCATATTTTAGCAACCATAAGTCGTGATCCTACAGTGTGATGTAAGAGTTGTGCAGGCAGAACCTTGCTATGGTCTCCCATTCTCACACACACAGATTCATGGTTTTGGTGTGATAGCCCAGCTATGGCTGATGAAAATGGGGGGGGGGGGGGAATCAGAGAAGCATTTGGCTGTGAAGCATAGGCCAATAATATTTTTAAGAGATCTGCCAGGGTCTTAGTAGATGATGTTGCTTGTGTCTGACTATGGGGCATAACCATACCCTTCTCCAATCCCCATGCTCTTCAGCAGCCACTGAATAACTATTCAGGGAGACCACCACAACAAAACTATGAATCAGGAGACTTTAGTCATGGCAGAGTGTAAAAGAGAATGTTAACCTCCACAATGACCAAAAAAGACACTGTTGTTATTAACTGCCTTTGAGTTGACTTCAGCCCATGGTGATCCTGTGAATGAGACACCTCCAAGACCCCCTATTCTCAACCTCTCTGCCCAGGTCCTGCAGGTTCAGGCCCATGATCTCCCTGATAGTCTAATCATCTGACAGGCAGTCTTCTTCTCTTTCTTCTGCCTTCTACCATTCCTAGCATTACTGTCTTTTTCGGTGAGTCATGCCTTCTCATGATGTGGCAAGCCTCAAGTTGGTCATCTTGGCTTCCAGGTACAGTTCAGACTTGATCTGTTCTAGTACCTATTTGTTTGTCTTTTTGGCCTTCCACAGTATCCTCAGCACTCTTCTTCAGTACCACATCTCAAATGAGTTGACTTTTATGAGTTGATTTTTTTCTGTTCACTTTCTTCACTGTCTAGTCCTCACTTCCATACAAAGACATACAAAGGTACCTGACCAACTTACATTTGTTTATATCACTTACAAGATATTAGCCATAGTCTTGTCTTTGAAGGTAATAGAGGGAGGGGGAGAGATACGGCTTGTGCAATGCCATATCATGAAAACATCAGCTCTGGTCTAGAGCAATGATTCCCAAACTTTGCTCCTCCAGATGTTTTGGACTTCAGCTCCTAGATCTCCTGAATGTTGGCCAAGCTGGCTAGGGCTTCTGGGAGTTGAAGACCAAAACACCTGGAGGAGAAAAGTTTAGGAACCAATGGTTTAGAGCCTTGTTAGCCAGCTTGTTAATTTGGCCCAACTGAATCTTAATGGTAATGATGAGGTTTACATACTGATACTTCTATCACATGCCATATCAGAAATACTGTCATAATTGCAACTTTCCTGGATCATTTCTAGGCCAGTGTGAAATCAATATGAATAGTGATTATGTTGTCATCTGGATGACCTAGAAACTATCACAGTTTTAAAATGGCCCATACCATGTTATTTGGGGAAGGAGGGTAGGATTAAGAGAACAGCATGAACTAACACCTTCTGTGTTTGTATACAATCACAAAAATTCAGGGAATATTCAGAGAATAAATGTCTGCATGCAGTAAGTAGGTGGTAGATGAATTGATCCAGATAACTCAAGTAAGCTTATTCTAGTAGTTTTCCATATCTGTATCATCATCCTCCTCCACATGATCATCATCCAGATCCAAGTTAAACATAAAATTCTTCCATTAGAATTAACCTCTCCAATCTTAGCAGTGTAAAATATATGCTAAAAATAGGAATGAAATAAAGGAGAGCAAAATATATTCAAACTGCTAAAGAAAAAAAGAAATGAGTTCATAGTGAAGGTTTTCATAAACAGGATTCTATTTTAACACCATTAGCTGAAGTGGAAGTTTGCCCAGAAAACAATAGAATTTGGTTTTAAGTATCAAAGAGTGATGACATATGTTCTGTGCAATTCTAAATACGCCTTCCATCAGTTTACTCTCTTCACAAACAAATCCTCACATGAATTGAGTCCCAGTCCAACATCTGCAGCTGCAGAACCAAAATAAACAACTGAAGAGGAGGGGCAGGTGCTGAAAAAAAAGCATATAGACTCATCTCTCTAAATCCACTTAGTGCCATTAACCATGACTGCACGCAATAACTTTGTATACCTCAGCTCCTTGACCACCTCCTCTGTTTTTCTACATAGCATGTCTTATATATTTAGTTGTACAGACTGTGTCAAAGAGGAAGGGGGGAGAGACATCAGCAACAACAAAAACAATGCAAAAAATACAGGCTGCAATATTATGCCCATTTACCAATAGCAAGCCCACTGAACTCAGTGAGACTTACTATGCAATAGAAGGATTGGGTTGTAATATATGCACTATTTTACAAACTATCACACAAACATAGGCTAATCCAATAAAATAAATCAAGAGTTTCCTAGTTCACCGAGTGTTATCTACACTCTCTATGCAATATATATGAATACATCTACATGGTGATACAGTGAGCAATTTAGAAATAATGCTGGTTACACTATTATTATGCTGTTTAGAGGCCTGAAGACATCATAATTGAAGAGATATTCCCTTCATAAACACCACAGAAGCACTCACCACAAAATGAATGTTGTAACAGATTTAAGAAGGTGAGGATCTCGTTTTCAAGGACTGAAACCAGCACACAAATCCAGCATTCAAGTTTGGTTCAAACAGAGAGAAAGTAGAACCAAATATATGGGAGGGGGGGAGGGGAGGTAATAAAATGAGTGAACAAGCAAAGGGCAGGGTAAAGCAAAGATGTGCAATGTCTAAGCAAGTCAGGTTGCACACACAGGAGGCAAAGTGATCTGAGGGTAAAAAGCCAATTAGTGGATTAAAGGGTAAGAATCTATTGAAATGGGGATGGGGTGATAATATAGGCAGCTAAGGGAGAGGATTAAAATAAAAGAAGTGATAAGAGTATTCAGTTGAGAGGAAATGCTGTCAGGAGCTGAATGCAGCAAGAAACAAAATCTGTCATTTAATCCGAGCCTGTGGTGGTGAGAGTCTGGGCCCTCTCCTTGAAAAGAACCCAAACAAACCCAGTTTGGTCTCAAGCTCCAGCTAAATTGTAATCATTGTTGAAACACAGGGGCAGATGGAAGATTTGGCCACTATTGTATAAAATTAAATGAGCAGCAATTCGTATATATTGCAATTATAATTGCAATTCTTTCTTGTTTCCAAGTTACACAGTTGAGTACTCATAAAAGAGATGCAATGTCTAAAAACCCTGAGATTACATTTTATATGGCCCTGAACAAAAAAATTAGGGATCATAAATGCCCACATGGAAGACTTCAGCTTGGCACCTCTAGAGCCAATGCAGCTACAGACTTCTCTCAGACTTCTGTTCACTTTTCACCAGAAAATGAATGAAGGTCAACAATTCCTCCCCAAAGCCTACATTGAACAAGGAGAGGGTGAGCAGGTGTCAACAGTCAAAAGGAGTGAGTAGCAGGTGGATTTAAAATCCTCATGTACTCTATCGCTCACCTTTCAGAAGTAGTGTGAGTGTGCACTCCAGTGTAGTCATGCCCCACTTCTTTCTTCCTTGCTACACAAAAGTTTCTGGCAGATAGATAATGGAAAGCTAAAATGCAAGAAATATAAATATCAAAACTCTCATTGGAACAGATAAACAAAAGCTCAGGTTATCAAAGTAGTGCAACCCCAATTTCTGACTGAGATTTTCCAGTTAACTACATACCCTGCAACTGTCCAATTTGGCAGTGACAGTCCAGTTTAATCCTGTCATTCAACTTTTTCAACTGCTTTTAAAATATCTCTATTTCTCTCTCCTTCCCCATCCCCACTTAACCCCTTGTCCTCAACTTATGTTAGTTGCTACAAACTGAGTTCAAAATGCAAAAATAGTTTGCACTCAGTTGCAGGAGAAGAGGAGAGGAAGGGGCCGAATCTTTCCTAGTTGTTGTTCCATGCCTGCGAGTTGCTTTTTATTTACGGCAACCCTAGGGTGACCCTATCATAGGGTTTTGTTGACAAGATTTATTCAGAGGCAGTTTGCTATTGCCTGCCTCTAAGGCTGGGAGATTGTGACTGTTCAAGGCGACTCTGAGTCTTCATAGCCGAGTAGGGATTCTAACCCTGGTCTCCCAGAGTCCTACTACTTATTGATAGTGTAGCACATTTATCAATTCTAAATTCAATTGTGATATCTTGAGCAAATATTCTTGCAGTTCAATTCAATAAGGGCTCAATTTCTGGTGACTTTCCATATAATGCTAACTCATTCTTATGGAATAAATGGTTTATTTTTCCAAATTGCTTTCACACTTCATATCCCTGATTTGTTTTCTTTAATATTAGTGAAAGTGATATAAATTCAATAACAAATAATAAAGGAGAGAAGGAATCACCTTGAAAAATCTCACACCTAATTTTAACTCTGTCAGATTCTTCTCCATTTACTGTTAACATGGTGTTCCATGATTTCAGTAGATTTGGAAGAATTTTCTGACTTTTGTGCACTCCAACAGTTAAAGGGTATTTTTTGATTCATATGTGTGGCAAAGAATTAAAAAAAATTAAGCCATATTATCAGTAAATATGTAATTTGTCCTTTACAGTTTTTCAATATTATTTTACCAATTAATAATTGATCTTTGTTCCTCAGAAATTAGGGTAATTACCTTTCTGTTCCTTCATGTATATATTTGCCTTCAAGTCACCTGTCGAGTTATGGCAACCCTGTGAATTTCATAGGGTTTCATAGGCAAAGCATACTCAGTTTTTGCTAGGCAACCAGGGCAAAATACTGTGAAGTTACTGGAAGGCCAACCTCACCAGAAGAAAAGGACAGCTTTTGTCAGTTCCTTTCTCTCAAATGTAGCCAACAGCACCTAGTCTTAACTGGTGGCCTCCCATTCAAGTACTAACCAGGGCTGACCCTGCTTTTAGTATCTCCAACATTTTTGTTATTGATTGGTTCTTTCTTTTAGTTTCTGCTCTTTTCTTTTCTTTTCTTTTTTTTTTTTCATTTTTCAACCCTCCACCCTTTAAAATTTCAAAAGTACTGGCCTCATTTTAAATTTTATCAGGTTTTGACTCAGCTAGGTTCTCTATTATGGTTTCCTATCTTTTGATGTTTTCTTTGGTTGCTCAATCTCATATTCTAGTTCTCTTGTCAGTGTTGCGGTTAGGCTATACTGTAAAGTAATTGGTTTATATCCTGAAGAGTAACTATTGGAATGGCTGGAACTGCCAAGCTGACATGTTCAATTATTCATTTCAGTTCTTTCTTTGGTGCAAGTTTAAAGTTTGGTAGCCTTTTTCAATTTAGAGTGTTATTTAATTCCTCAGTAATTGTTCTCTATAATTCCATTTTTTGGTCAATAAAAGTAAGCATTTCTTTTCCCTCTAAATTTTCTTTTGAAAGCCCTTCATTTCCTAAATTTCTAGTACTAGCTCAGTTTTCAGTGAGTGGTCCATATACTTTCTTTTCTAAATTAGCAGTTTGCATTTCTTCCTCTCACTCTTATCCCTTTGTTCTTCTGCTTTATTGATCTTTCCTTGCAGTTCTCCAAGTTCTGTATTTAAAAATAGTTTATTTCAGATAATATGTTGTCTTTGGTCACATAACTACTGCTCTGTTACATTAGAGTCTGGGAATATTTCTTTCCAGATGGTATACATTCGCTTTTGCTGACCTTGGGCTGATGGATTTGCTTGATAATAGCATTCCATTATCAATCTATTTCCAGCTGCTGTCCTTTTCTTCTGGTGAAGTTGGCCTTCCAGTAGCTTCACAGTATTTTGCCTGGGTTGCCTAGCAAAAAATATCAAGTCCTGTAGCCCATTTTTCATATAATGTCCAGGATTTCCAATATCTGACACAGTCCTTGTTGACCTGGTATGGGATTTGGTTTTGATTTCTGCAGTAGCATCATAGAATCATAGAGTTGAAAGAGACCACAAGGACCATCCAGTCCAACCCCTGCCATGCAGGAGCACACAATCAAGCATCCCTGACAGATGGCCATCCAGCCTCTGTTTAAAGATCTCCAAAGAAAGAGACCCCACCACTCTCCAAAGGAGTGTGTTCCACTGTCGAACAGCTCTTACCTCAGGAAGTTCTACCTTATGTTTAGGTGGAATCTCTTTTCCTGTAGCTTGCATCCATTGTTCCATGTCCTATTCTCTGGAGCAGCAGAAAACAAGCTTTCTCCATCCTCAATATGATACCCCTTCAAATACTTAACCAGGGCTATCAACCTTCTCTTCTCCAGGCTAAACATACCCAGCTTCCTCTCATCATAAGCCATTGTTTCCAGACCCTTCACCATTTTGGTTGCTCTCCTCTGAACACAGTACATTTAACAGATTTGGGTCACCTTTACTCTGGCCCCTCAACAAAAGTCTGCCTGACATAGGAGACTCTACCAGTAGCCATACTCCCATCAGCATAGTCTTTTGCCTCATTGGAGCACAATCCCACAACACGTAACTTTAAGACATGTAATACACTTCTTGAATGTTTTCATTTCATTTTATTTCAAATTATTTTGTACTTGTTTATTATTTGATTTCATTCACACAACCTGATGGACAAGTTACTTCTATTGCTCTGTTTATGACAGAGCCTAAGATCAGCTTTTGCAAGCTTCTGTTCTAAAGACCTCAACAAAGAGGTCATAGAGTCCATAGGGACAGAGGTTGCCAATACCCACAGTGTATACAGTAATAGGAAAGTGCAAGGCTAGTCCTACCATTAGTTATGTGGAGGCAATGACCAAGCATTAACAGATTGCGACCTCTCACAAGTTCTTTGGCTAACCTCCTCTTTTGAAGAAAAGCATGCTACAAACCTTGTCTTGGCCCCATAAATTAACACACTGCCTCGAGTGTGAAGGAAGATGTTATCCAGCACTAAAACAAGATTTAGGGCCGAACAGATGGGCCAAAAAAATGCGGTTTCCAGCTGTGTTCAGGGCATAGCATTTGATTGTCACATGCCCTGAATGTGGAGAGAAATTGCATCAGACCAGCATCTTTACCAAAGAACCGGGCCAAAAAGGAGTGGTAAAATACCACTCTTTCTGCTGTCCCAATTCAAAACCACGGTGGTGACCCGGATTGGGGCAGGGAGTGTGCGATTGCAAAGGCCCCATTGCAAATCGTGCCAATGTGGCCATGGACCACATTTTTCAGCCCAACTGTTTCAGGCCTTAGTTGTTACCACATGTGAACTGGGAAGGGGTACCATCTTGTCCTTCGCCTCAGGCAGCAAAATGATTTGGGCCAGCTTCGAGGAAAAGTAGAAGTGGAAGAGGAAGAGGAAGAGCAAAAGGAAAAGGATACCATGGTTGATGAAAATAATAAGCAAATTAAATAAGCAATAATACAAACAATACAAATTAAATAAAATAACAAACAAGTAATTAATACAGATTCTTACCTCTATACCATAAGCCCTTAAGACTCCCATGTGCACTATCAGCAGCCCTACATCCTTGATTTCTATTGTAATCTTGTGACTCTTTATTTGTAACTTATATGAAAAGAAGCACATTGATTGGGGAAGATTTAACTCAGTAAAAAACCTATTCTGCTGAGATTGTCTGTGCTAGGTGATTTTATCAAGTTCTCTTTTGGTTCCATTTTCTTTCTCATCCCCATCCCCAGGGGAGATCACAGCCTGGCTTGCAGAGCAAATTGCCCTAAATTGAGTTCTTTCTCTGCCATATACAGGCCTTTTTTTGGCTCCTCAGCTTGAAAACTTTGTGCATTCTTTTCCTCTCTTCTCTCCTTTAACATCATCCCCCCTCCCCATTCCTTTTCCAATTAAAATGGAGAAGTTTGCACCGATACCTGCTCCCAATTAAATGAATACTGCTTTACCAACCACACACTCTAGATCTTCTTTACCTTCCCTTCATTAGCTTTACTCCTCTGAGGCTTCCTGGCTGCCTGCCAAGGACTTATGGCAAGAATTCAAAAATCTTGTACACTTTATCCTTTCCAAATCATTCTTGAATTTAAGCAGCCTATTCCTTGGACCCAGCATGAGAAACACTGGGAAGTAATTCAGGGAGGATAGACAAAAGGATGAATAAAGAAAATGATTTATTTGGGGGGGGGGGGGAGGTGGAAAAGCTCCCATAAAGGAACCTAAGTTAAAAGAGGTTAAACGTCCAGGCTAATTGGTTCTGCTTCCTTTGGATGGATGGATGGATGGATGGATATATATATATATATATATATATATATATGCCTGAAAGATCATAAATGGCAGTAAGGATTTCCTGTGTTAGTTAGAAGGCTATTCATGCCTATAGGAAATGCATCATGTTCTTAACACCTCAGGCATGTTGGCTAGTACTCACTCAAATTACACAGCAGTATAGAAAAACCCAACTAATCAGAGACTTAAGCAGCTGCTTTAAAACACACACACACACACACACAGATTCCAATCTAATTTTCCAACTCAGCATACCACAGTATCAGCTATTCTCATCTGACATTTGGAATAGCTAATACCATGTCAAGCTGTCAGGAATGATAGCCATATTGTCAAGTCTGAAATAACAGGAAAAGGCACTGCAGTCTTGGTGTTACCATTTCAAACTACATGTATTTAAAGAAGAGAAAGAGGAGAAAAAACACAACCTTCCCATTATAGATTAGGTAAGCTTGCCATATTTATCAAGCAAAATTTTGTCAAGCAGTTAGGCATAACTAGGTATGCCTGTAGGCAGACTGTACAAGACTGTAATAACATGATTTCAGCGGTGTCAGTAACATGAAATTATGTAGGCCAGGGCAAGCATCTAAGGAAAGCTTTTGGAAATGCATTTGGGGCTCATATTTGCTTTTCACCATGCAGTAAGATATACATGCAAAGAGGAATGTAATGCCTAGTTTCAGTAAAGCCACCTAGCACAACAATGAGCAACAACAACCACATTTGCAGTTGCTTTTTCATGATACTTTAAATGTCACACTGAGCAGGCCTCCAGACAGGCAACTCATTTCTTACTTAATTGTACTTTGGTTCTTAAAATAAAGTAACAGAAACATGTAAAACTTTTTTGATTGAGTTTTCAATCTAAGGGCTGCCTAACACTCAAATTTCCCCCTGTAACACACACCATTTTACCAAGAAAACAGTCATGTCAGCCAAAATTACGTCTGATGACTGTTGCTAAATTTCCAATTCATTCTCTTGAATTTCTCATTTTGCTTCCAATTTGGACCCCAAATTGCCATGGATAATTGCAGTAAAATGGGAACTAACATCCCTAAAACTTATGCTGAGATACTTTCTAGTAAATACTCTCAGCAGACTCTATGGTCATGTCTCTCAGCTGGCATTGTTGTTGCTGCTGCCACCACCACGGGATTGGACTGGAGAGTTCTATGGTCAGGTGCCAGAGACAGAACAGTCCTTTGTGAACTGGGCTTGGTAGATGTGTGATTGGGCCACATAGGAAAGCTGGCATGATTGGCTCACAGAGTCACAGAGCTACCAAGACCAACATTTCCTGCTCTTCTGTTTCACTGTGTGCCTAACAGAGAACCAGCAATTGATCAAAAGCACAGTTGTACAGCAACAATAAAACATTTGTGATGTTCCCACTTCCCACATATGCATCTGTGCAAAGTAGACACTGCTATGCTTGAGGGTAGGAAATGGGCTGAAAATTTGTCTGCACAGAACTCCTAATTGTACCGGGGTTCCACAAAAGTGAAGTATACAGGGAGGACATGTTCAGGACCTGTACAGGAGGGCAGCCAAATGAAAGGTCACTGTCCCCTTCTGCTATAAGCAAAATCTCTTCCCCCCCAGTTATCACCGTGGGATGCTTCTGTTCACTGAGGGGTTGGGTATACATTTTGCCTTCATGGTTGAACTCATGCTTCATATATTGTGTATGTAGCAGGGGTGTCTACCCTGTATTGAATGGTGATGGGAACTATGGGACTATAGCAGGGGTAGGCAACCTTTCCCCTTTAAGGGCCGAGGGACTTCAGCTCCCAGAATCCCAGGAGCTATTGGCCAACATGGGACTATTGGCCAACATGGCTGAGGCTTCTGGGAGCTGAAATCCCTCGGCCCTTAAAGGGGAAAGGTTGCCTACCCTTGCACTATAGGCTTGGAAGGTATCATAAGCAGATGGCCATTTAGCAGGAATATGCAGGGGAGGGTGCAGCCCAGAATACATCAGTGAGTACCCAAAAACATTTGTCATGGCTGATCCTTTTGTTTTATGGGAGGCATGGAGGGGGGCAGGAGGAAGCTTTTGGACCATGCCAAAAAAGAGTTCCTCTTTTGGGTCAGCCTGGAGCAGGGGTAGGCAACCTTTCCCCTTTAAGGGCCAAGGAACTTCAGCTCCCAGAATCCCAGGAGCTATTGGCCAACATGGGACTATTGGCCAACATGGCTGAGGCTTCTGGGAGCTGAAGTCCCTCGGCCCTTAAAGGGGAAAGGTTGCCTACCCCTGGCTTGGAGGGAGGTATCACTCTGGTAGCCTGGTTAGAAGAAAAGCTAATCTGATAACTTCCCCAAGGGACTAGGAGCACCTGGCCCCTGGGGTATTCCAGCCCTATACAGGTGCATTGTGTTGACCCCTTGCAGATCAATGTCAACAGTTAAATAAAAGGCCCTAGCTACCCAAGTCCAGTGTCATGCTCTTCCTTTCAGTTGCATAGGGAATGACGTGCTACTACATTGAGATGTTGGGAGAGTGATTTCAGCAATGTTTTGCCAGTGATCCCCACTCTCTAGCATCCTGATATTATCCTAGATCAGGGGTAGGCAACCTTTCCCCTTTAAGGGCCAAGGGACTTCAGCCCCCAGAATCCCAGGAGCTATTGGCCAACATGGGACTATTGGCCAACATGGCTGAGGCTTCTGGGAGCTGAAGTCCCTTGGCCCTTAAAGGGGAAAGGTTGCTTACCCCTGGCCTAGATGTTCAGATAAACCTATTTGGCCCCACTGCTAGTCCCAATTAGAGGAAACTCCTTAAATCAATGGGAACTTAAGTCAATGCTTATATAAATCCCATTGATTTAATGGGGTCTACTATAGTTGGGAAAAACAATTTGATTTAGACCAGATATAACAAGAAAAGCTTCAGTTCAGCATTCTAGCCAAGAAACAGCCAATACAATGAATGAAGGCTTTGTTACACTGTGTAAAGAAGAAAGCTGCAGGATTTGACAGCAATGTGGATGTGGGCTGAGGAGGGATGGGAGAGTCAGAGGACTAATAACACTGTAGTGTGAAGGGGTGAAATACTGTAACTCTGACAGTGACACAGAAGTATGTGAAATGGGTGGGTTTAAGACTGGTAGTTCCAACTTCACAGCATTCAGTTTGACATGTCATTTAAACATCCAGAGGGAGATGTCAGCATGAGCATTAGAGATATTGAAGTGAACACAAGGTGAAAGGTCAGAGTTGTGAAATACATCTGGGAGTCATCAGGGCATCTGTCATGGCTTCACATGGGTCAAAGATAGAACAGAACACTTTGCTGAACAGACAGAACACTTTACTTATATTTACCATATCAGTGTGCAAAGAAATTTGTAATCTATTCTGTTCATCACCCAAAACACTTTTTGAAGGATAGCTGCTATTCCCATTGTACAGGCCATGAACTGAGGCTGAAAGCTAGTGACATCTCTAAGCCTCTCAATGAGTTCATAGTTTAGGAAGGGTTTGAACCTAGGGCTCTCAGGTCCAGATACAATGCAGTAAATGCAATAATTAGTAGTTAAAGTCTTCACTAGATGAAGGGAGCAGGTTGCATGGCTGAATTCTGAAAACCCCTTGGGGAGTAGCTTCCTGTGTAAGGAAAAATCAAAATGACTTTTTAAAAAAAAAATCCATCTAGCCTTCTCCCTGACATCGTCCTTTCTTATGTTTTCCAAAGGCTGGCTGTTCTTCCTATCTACAGGGAAACTATTACTACTGGTGAAACGTCAGAAAGAAACTCTTCTAGAACATGGCCACACAGCCCGAAAAACCCACAAAAAACTATTACTACTCTCTTGCCCTGGTTGTATAAACCCAGCTCACAGACAGGAACTTGTGTCTTACTTAATTGTATTTTGGTTATTAAAATAAAATAAACTTGTAAAATCTCTTTGACTGAATGAATTAATGAGTCTATGTTTAAGCATAACTGTGAGTATTTGCCCAATCTCTGCTACACAGGGACTACAAAGATCATTACAGCTCATAGGACAGAAGGGGGAAATGTCAGCCTCAAAACTCAGTAATACATTTTCTCAAACCTGTCCAACAAATGTAAGTTGAAGGGTCTCTTTAAAAGCAATACACATCACTGATGTATTGGCAATGAAGGTTCTTTAATCTATGGCAAAGCAGCATGGGAGAAATAAAAAAAAAAGTTTTGCTTAACTCCCTGCTGAGATCCATTTGAAAGATTCAAAATGGAGTTTCAAACACTTTGCCTAAACTCAACAGCCAAGAAACTTTCATTTGATCAGCTTCTGCCAGGGTATGAAAGAGTAAAGGCAAAAACAATAAGACCCAAGTTACTGCAATAATTTAATTATTGTGAATACGTTCCAACATATAGTTCAGGCCATGGAGAAGCCAATTACCCATGAAAGGCTATTCAAAAGGAAATTCATTACAAATCAGGTATGGCTTCTGAACCAGTTTATGTAATTCTAAAATACAAATATACAGTATTAAAGAGTCATCAGTAGGTAATAAAATATTTACAATTGCGGATAAATCACAAAGGAACTAGCCATGTATCAAGCTCTTCAGACCTACATGTCCTAACTTTGATCCCAAGAGAGTAATAATATTTTATTGAACTTGATAATCTCATAGGAAGGAAATGATTGATTACTTAACACCATCTCATTCTTCAGCAAAGCTGAAGTGAACAGCCCTCTATAAGTAAGTGAAATTATGGGCACACATCATTAATTCATGTATCAGTGTCAATTACATGATTCCACAGGTCTTCAGCTACATTTAAAATGTTATGAGAGGGGAAAAAATGCTACATCTTAGATCACAGAAGGTACTGTCCGTGTATCATTTAGGAAAGAAAAGAAGCTCTATTTGGTATGAAGTAGCCACTTTGAATCCCATTTGGAGTGAGAGGCAGGATATCAATCCCATAAATAAAAAAAGTTCCAAATATCACTTATACTAACATGAGAGGAAGTTGATGAGAATAATCATGCTTTCTGTGCACTCTAATGGGGATCCACGAGAGAGCCATCATGGCACTATAGTTGAGTGCTGCACTAGGACTCTCAGGGGCTAGTGTTCAAATCTCCACCTAGCCATGGAAACTCTGGGCAAGTCACATTGTCTCAGCCTTAGAAGAAGGCAATGGCAAACCTTCTCAGAAGAAAACCTATCAAGAAGACCCTGTGAGAATATATCCATAACTCAGAGTTAATTTGAAGGCACATAACAATGACAATAACAACATGGGGATCTACTCACAGCCTAATTGTGATGAGGAGAGAACCAAGCTCACCACTAGTGCCAACAAAGTCTCTTTTCTGGAAATTTAAGAAAAAGCAAATGTGATCCACATCAGGAGGTATCATTAAGCTTACTGTATATCCTGTATAATGAATGGAAATACCAGCATTCCTTCCCATCTCTCCATCTAGAAGAACACATGACATATTACATCTTTCTTATCGTTTATCCTATTGCTGACCCTGGGCTCATTCGCACTCACCTTTTTGTCTCAAGGAGATCCAGTTCTCTTCTGTGATGCAATACTGGGTCACTGTTCCCACTATGTTTGCTACAATCAAAATCTCCAAGGCATTTAAACACTGCTCAACATTCACATTGGCACCAGATAGTTCCAAAATGGAGGCACCTCCATTTCCAGGAATGATCTTGCACAACCCAGAACAATCTGGTTTCACGATCATACAACCAAAGATGCAGATCATAGTGGCACAAAAAAAAGATGATGTAAGGGACCCAGTGCCAAACACACCAAGTTAAGTGGGTATTTTCACATGCCCCCACTTCCCACAAAGTGCACCGAGTGCAGTCGGAGAGTGAAGTATGAACACCACAAAAATAACCTGGGCTCCACACTGGGTTATTTCATAGTGTGAATGCAGCCATTGTAGAGTGTAGTCCTGAAGCTGGATATTTCCACCCAGCATTTGTCTGAGGGGATACACTGGCTGGCTGAGCATTGTATTTCTTGCCTCATATTCCTATTTTATGTTTTGCTTCTCTTTTTCAAATTGGCTGTGGTGCCTGAGCTAATGTTGGAACATGAAATGGACAAGGATGACACTTTTAAATAGAAATTTGGCTCTTTGGATGGCTTTACACTGACTGTTTCATGTACAGTGCCAATCTCTCCATAAAGATTTGCTTCCTTATTTTTTCCCCTCATACCAAAATTAAATGTTATTTATTTAGGAAAGTGGTGTGACATAGCTCAGGTCCATCAACAGACAGGGTGACTCACCTCAAGTGCAAGATCTGAGTTCATCCTCAAAATGGGTGACAATCATTCCTGTATTCAAAGGACACATTAAAAGGATAACTCACACAACAACTTATGGAAAAATCTCCCAACCAAAATGCTTGGTGTTAGGCGGGAAAGCCTGGGCACTGTGATCCAAATAATAACATTTTCAAGCTCTACGCCATACAGAAAATATTTTGACTGAGGAGCTTATCACATGAGCTTTTAAATCGTCCAAAGTCCAATAGGATGAAGCCGGGACATGGGATGGAGGCGGGAATTATCACATTGCAATTTGCCACTGAATCCACTGAGTGACTGCAGTCCAGTCTCAGCCACGCTCAGCCAGCCAGTTTTCAGAGTCAGGAGCTATCATTTTCAAAAAAAAAAAAAAAAAGGGGGGGGGGGCTGGCTGAGTGTGGCTGGACCTGGGCTGCAGTCGCTCGGCAGATTTGGTGGTAAATTACAATGTGATAATTCCCACCTCCATCCAAGGTTCTGGCTGCATCTCATTGGGTTGCTACCAATTTAAAATGTTCATGCAATGAGCTCTTGAGTGTATTATTCCTGGATCAAGACTTTTAACATTTAGAGCAGGGGTAGGCAACCTTTCCCCTTTAAGGGCCGAGGGACTTCAGCTCCTAGAAGCCTCAGCCATGTTGGTCAATAGTCCCATGTTGGCCAATAGCTCCTGGGATTCTGGGAGATGAAGTCCCTCAGCCCTTAAAGGGGAAAGGTTGCCTACCCCTGATTTAGAGGCTCTAAAGATGGCCCTTAAGGGGCAGCTCCGTGCTGCCCCTGGAGCACTGGATCAGGGCCATGGCAACCACACACCACAGCCCCAATCTGGCACTTTTCTGCTCCAAAAAGAGCTGGTAAATGCTGCTCCTTTTTGGAGCGGCAAAAAGCCACTCTTGCCATGTCAGCAGTGGCTTTTCTGTACTCCTTTGGTGCAGCATGTCTAAACGATGCACCAAGGGAGCGACCTGACACTGGCTGCCATCTTTTTGGGTGGGCAGCATGAAGACAATGTGGGGGTGGAGTCGGGGTGGCTGGCGTGCAGTTGTCACACCCCGACTCCACCCCCAGACCAGCCCTTGTGGCCGGTCTGTACAGGGCCTTAGTGGTTTCGACTGAATACAGGGGCTAGTCTAGTGCATATAAAAGCAGAGAGCCTTTTCAGGGGTGGCCCCAGTGAAACCTGGTACTTACAATGTCAGTGGCATGATAAATCCACTCTAGATTTTAGCCCAAACTTGAAACGAGCCACCCAAGGTGCTGAACCCATTTGGGGAATACGGTTTAGCACCTTGGATAATTCCTTTGAAATTGACACTAAAACACAAAACAACTCACACTCTCAATTATAGCAGAACCACTAGCTCCCACTGGATGTGCCTAAACTTCTGAATTCAGCTTCAGTCAAGGGATTGTCTCTTATTTACAGATCTTTCAGAAAGCTCTGAAGACCCACATGTTTTGATGGTCCTTTCCATAGTTCAGGGAGTACAAGTTGTATTGGTAGTTCCTGGTTTCACTTAATTTTTAAAAATCTCTCATTTATTTATTGGCTTTTTAGGTACTTGTACTATATTGGGATTTTTCTGATTCCTGTAAGAATCAAGCAGTATGGATAATTGTTATTAAAATGAAAAATAGTTTTAAATTTTAAAAAATCTACTGTAGCCCCCACAAGAACAGAATACCTAGAACAGACATATGAAAAAATAATGCTGTCAGGTAAAAGGGATGTTGCTCACAAAGAAGAAAGATAGTAAGGAAAAACAGAATATTTTTGTTTTATTCCTCTCTTGAAGCACTAACAGTGAACTATGCCAATGTGATAAATCTATGCAAATTTTTCCCCAATATGAAAAATATATATATATTCAAAAAGAAGGTGAATTAAGATAAGCAGAGAGTGAATGGTTGGGGGATGGGCTTGTCTTTTTGCCCGTCCAATAATTTCCTGCTACAAATGCACAATGTTTACTGTAATTCAAAGAAACATCACAGTGAGGAATGAGCGTGGCTTTCCAGAGGCTGCAGCAGACAAGATTCAGGATGAAAAATTTTCAGCACCAGAGAAGAAAAATTTGCTATAATTTCCTATAACACATGCAGACTTTTTAGCACCTTTATTGCGCTAGCAAAACTAAACAACTGTGCTTGCCTCATAATAGCATTTCTATAATAATGGTATTTTATAACAGAAGTGCTATTATTACAGGAATTGTATTATAATAGTAGCATTATTATTGCAGAACCTTTTCTATAGCAGAAGCACAGAATAAGCCCATTTGTATAACAGAAAATGAATGTAAACTTCATCCTCCCCTGGTGATGTAAATCTCTTTTGCTTTTCTGTCTAATATGACAGATGCATAATAACTTCCTCCCTCAGAAAAAAAAATAGGGAATGTTCACTTGAAGGGTCTAAGAGATGTATAAAAATCTCATCGTTCAACAGTACTTTTTAAAGCCTTGTTTGAAAATGAGCTAACCAAATCCAAAGTCTGTTTGCCATCTTGTATTAACTTTTTCCATTATTTCCATGAAGAACACATAGAACCTATCCTTCCATATTGCACCCCCTGGCATTCTGAGGCATGACCCTCCCAGATTTGGTCTCCAGCATAGGGCTAGGAAAGAATGCTGCTTCTGGCCTGAGGCTCTTCCACACAACAAAATTATAGCACTGTGATCCCACTTTAAGTCACATGGAACTCTAGAGTCTGTATATGGTCAAGTACTACAGCTCCCACACTGAAAATTCTAAATTAATGCCCCAACTACAAGTCCCAGAGCAGTTCAAGGGGAATCCTGTGCTACAATTGTGTCAGTGGCATCACCCAGGGTTGGTGCCAACCAATGCAGTGCATGCATCACTACTACCACCACCCTGTGTGCCCTGCCCTCTCAGCTACATTCCTATGCCAGAAAGGAAGCTGTGGTGGCAGTGTAGTCAAAAAACTTCAGGTGGAAAAACAGGGATAGAGAGTTGGGCTAGCTGGAAGGGACACAGTGGTGACAGTGGTCACTGGTCCCTCTTTTCTCTCTACCTGGCAAGGTGGTGACTACCACCATAGCAGCTGTTGCTGCTATTGCTGGCTGTGGTAGTTGCAGGAGGGGTCCAGCTCTGACAAAGGCTGGCAACAGGGTCCTCCTAGCACTGAGTCAGACAGGCAGCACAGTGCCCCATGTACTCCCATGACCAACATGCCACCTTGCTTCACCAGCAAAGGAAGGCAGTGAGTGTAGCAAGAATGATGAGGTCTGAACTTGGAAAGGAGATGGGTGCAGACAGTGAGGTGGATCCCTAAGCTGTTTCTCTCATTGGTCCTTTCAAGCTATTCACCTGCCAATGCCGAGTGCTATGGAGGCAGTATGGAAGAGAGAGAAGGAGAGTTATAGACAGTCATTTCAGTGATGGTGTCACTTTCTCACCACCCAGTGTGGTGTGCACCCCCTGCATCCCCCCCCTAGTGACAACACTGAATTGTGTGGCATGAAAGGGCCAGAGAGACTCTGCAGCCAGTCAAGACACCTTGTGTTTCTTCCATGCACTCCCAGGGACTTCTGTTGCTGTTAACTGCCCTCAAGTTGATCTCGTTCCATGGCGGCCCTGCGGATTAAAACTGAGGAAAACTGAGGTAAGGGGCTGGACCTGTTTCTCTACCAAATTCTCAACCATGAGAGACTCGTCATACAGGGTGGTTCATTTATAACAGGGCTGAGGAATGTGTGGCCCTTCAAATGCTGTCAGACCAAAACACCCCACAGTCCTAGCCAGAATGCCACTGGTGAGCAATTGTAATACTTGAAGGGCAGCAACAATGGAGAGAGTCACTCCCCTATGTTTCTAATAATTTATAGGTCTGTTTCTGATGGGATGTATGTGCCCATGGAAAAGGGCAATTTTCCAGCCCTCCAGATGAGGTTTAGCACTGCAGAGCACCATAGCAGGGAAATGAAGAAAGCTCTGGTGTTACCATGTGTATAATGGTAGATTTTGGCTATCACCTTTGGTTCTGTTGACTTCATTCAGTAGTGCTCTTGCCTTAGGGGGGAAACATATTCATTTGTGTAAGGTAGGTGAATAACCCATTTTTGTCAAATACTCTCTCCACATAGACATAAACACAACACACTCCTGTCAGAGGCACCTGCCCATAGACATTGTTCTGGAAGGTGAAGTTCAAAAAAGGAAATTCTACAAGTTCTTGCTCAGAGATACTAAATCATAAAAGGCATGGGCTTTTAAAACTTCTTGTGAAGTTTTTCAGTCCTCTTGGTCCATGTTATTGTTTCTGTGGCGGGCTTGTTTCTATATATGTGTGTAATTTTAAAAGAACTTTTCTTCTTTGTTTATTCATTCATTTTATATATTGCTTTTCCCCAACATCGAGCTCAAGGCAGTTCAAAACATGAATTAAAATAAAATGCCATTTAAAATTATTGTACTAAAAAGTCTCTTTTAAAACGCCCAGCTAAATGGGGTATCCTACTGAAAACAGCACTTATTTAAAATAACACTGTTACTTGTTTTATTTTTATTTATTTATTTATTTATTTTAATACAGAAGCAAGATTGTACCTATTTTGGAGCTAACAGATAGATCATGCATTTTTTAAATAAATAAAAAGATAAAATGGTTCTGTTTAAAAGTTACTAGAACATGGCAAGTAATGCTCATTCTTAGAAATAAACTAAAAAAGAAAAGAAAAGAGGAAGCTAGAAATGTTTTAAAAGGGTAAAATGTAACATTGAATCTGTAAAATGCTTTAGTAGAAATCTTATATCCACATCAACTGCATTAATACAAATTTCACCCATCATTCAATAAAATATATATTGCTTCAGTACTTACTTAGAAAGCACCTACAGAATTTAGCTGTATATGTAGGAAATGAATAAGTAAATTTTAAGTCTATAAAACTGAACTTTTTTTTATTAAAGTTATCTTGCATTACCTTCACTACTGTAATTCTAGGAGCTTAGAAGACAGAAAGAAATTAAGATCCAAAGCTAGTGACCTTTTAAACATTAAAATAAAATCCCATATACTTCTAAGTTGATGCAATCAGATTATACCATCTGGTTAGGAGACAGTCTATGAAACAGTAAAGTGGGAAAATTCAATAAACTCATATCCTCTTCAGGCAATTCTATGGGGGTTTTTAGACTGTCATGAGAACTCTCTATGTATGTTTGTATGAAATAAACTTATTGCATTGATTCCAAGCAGGAGAGTCTATCTTTTCTTTATAATCTACATTGCAAAGATGAGGGGGCTTTTTTAAAAGCTGTAAAGCTTGTAATTACAAAAGAAAACTACAAAGAGCCATTGTTTCTATACAAACACTAGCAGATGTGATGTGTGCAGAGCAGATATTATTTTATAAAAGATGTGTTTATTTTAAAAGCTGACTTTGGTTGATGGGGGCGTTAACATTGAATTTTTGGTGTAAATAAGAAACTCTAAATAATATTGAATGATTCATAATCAGGATATTTGACCATCCAAAATTTCACTCCTTACCAAATGTAATGCAGCAAAATAAGGTCCCTTCTGTATATCAGTAGTGGGATTATGTTGTGGAATGGAACAATATAGGGCGATACTAGGGATTCTACTGATATGCTAGAAAGTGATTAAGCCATCACAGTGCAATCTCAATCCAGTGCCAATCTCAGAAGTATAATTACTATCACTGTGTATTCATTCATTAAACTCATATATCACCTTTTCTCCATGGAGCTCAAGGTGACACACACACAGCTGTTTTTGCCCCCTCCAACTTAATCTTCCTAATCACCTGGTAAGCTAAGTCTAGATGACAGAGGAAAAAGTGGTTGGCCCAAGGCCACCTACTGTATTTAAAAACAAAATGAAGTCTAGAATCTGGATCGCCCAAGTTCCAGTTCAAGCAATAAATCCACTGGGTTCCTGGTGATGGAAACAGCAAGACTAGCTACTCACTATGCCAATCTATATAAGTATACACAGGCATCTTGTAGCAGCTTTGAGACTAACAAAAAGAAAGAAGCTGGTAGAATAAGTGTTCATAGAGTTGGACTGCTTCCTCAGATATATGGTGTGAAGTATCCAGGAACAGACCTATATAATCAGGCTATGTCTATGTGAATATCAACAGAAATGCAAAATTCATGGGTATGGTGGTGCGGTGACAAGTTCATTTTTAATGATGGTCACTAGGGACAAAGGCAAAAGGAAGGATCTTGCCTAAACCCAAAGTGAGTAGATAACCATATGAATAGTGCTGGGATTCACAGTCGGACCACCGAATCCATGGGCTAGCCATCTGCAGATCTGAGTATATGCAGACAACAAGCCCCATTGGCCCCAATGGCCAGCAGAATGCAGGCATGCACACATTGCACCGCCATTAGGGAGAACGGAACTTGAGGTCTCGTGGGTTTTTGTATCCGGGGGGGGGGGGGGGCATCCAGAACGTAGACCCAGCCAAGAGTTACCTCTTCCCTGGTTCAGATTTGCCCCTTCTCCCTTGCTGCTTCCTACTTTTCGAATCTCCTTCCCAAACATTTATGAACGATTACCTCTTTAGCCAATTTTAAGTCCGAGCTAAAGACGATTTTGTTTAGGGAAGCTTTCCTGCTTACAACCTGATTTCTGACACTTAGATAATATGTATTAGCATGTATTCTTTTATAATCTATTATTTTTGAGTTATTTTAATGACAACTTGTTTATATTTTGCTTCTTTTTGATTTTAGACTGTACGTTGTTGGCAGGTTTTTATCTGTATTTTGGTATGACTTTGTAAAGTGCTGTGTAAAACTTATGGTGCTATATAAATTTTAATAATAATAATAATAATAATAATAATAATAATAATAATAATAATAATAACTGGATCCCCTGCAAATACAGAGGTCTGAATGTATTGAAATGTAGTGTAATGCTGACTGAGTACTAGAAAGGAGATGTAATGAACTGGACAAGAGAGCCCTATGAGGCTGGGGGTGTTAACTAGTGTTATAATGGGTGTAGTGTGCCAGGCCACTATTATATAAATTACTACACATATTATAACATTAGTTAACACTCCAGCCTCATAGGGCTCTCTTGGCCAATTCATCATATCCCCTTTCTGGTTTGCATACTTTTCAATCAATCTGTATGGCAAAAAAATGTGCTTTTGTAGTCAATCCTTTACTTTACAGTTTCTCAATATCATTTTATCAATTAATATTTTATCTTTTGTTCCTCCTCCTTTCTGTTCCTTTATGTGTATGTGAGAGAGAGAGAGAGTTTGTGACTTCAAGTCACCTGTCAACTTATGGTGACCCCATGAATTTCAGAGGGGTTTCTTAGGTAAGAGATACTCAGAGGTGGTTTTCCAGTTCCTTCCTCTAAAATATTGCCTACAGCATCTGATATTTGTTGGTGGTCTCTCATCCAAGTAATAACTAAGGCTGACCCTGCTTAATTTCCTAGATCAAACAGGATCTGGTGCCTTTGGAGTATTTGGATCATACATGGCACAAAACCTATTTGGGGATATGATTTGGCAACCTGGACAGCTGCTTTCATGTTGTCTCAAACACAGTGTGTACTCATTATTGCACTACCATCGTAGCCACCAACCACCACTGCTGTTCTAAAATGACATTTCTACAAAGCACTGTACCAGTATTAGGGGGCAATGTCACTGGTTCTACTGGAAGACATATTTAACAAAACATTGTCACACCAGCAAGAATGGCTACTATAGGTCAATGCTACTCAAAGTGGTTGTCTGTGGACTAATCCTGGTCCCCAAATCATCTGCTGCTAGCCCCAGGAGAACTTCTAGGAAAGAAATAAACTAATGAAGTCTTTGGGCACAAATATGCTACTGGTCCTTTACACATAAGGAGAAGATGGCTGGTCCAGGTTGCTTAGGACACACTCTGAGGTACTTTCAGAGGATTAAAGCTAGTTACAGATAGGATAAGAACAACAGGGGAAAGGACATGGTTCCCTGCTCATGACAACCCTGGTGATCTGCACCATATGATTCAAGCCCAGGTTATCTGAAGGACTGCATCTCCCTATGTGATCCTGCCTGTGCCTTGAGATCTTCTAGAGAGTCCCTTCTCTATGTCCCCCCAGCCCACAGGCATATCTGGTAGAAACATGGGAGGGCACCTGCTTGGTGGCTCCTCCCAGGCTTTGGAACTCCTTTCCCAGGTTAGACTGCTGCCCTCCTTGCTATCCTAATGTACATAGGTAAAACTCTTTTTGTTTAGGCAGGCCTTTGAGGGCTGACTACCCAGAGAGAAAGGGCCTTTCACGTACTATGTTGTTTATATTTGTTGTTCTTCTAAACGGTTATGCTTTTAGCTGATTTTAATGTTATTGATAGTTTAATTATATTTTTAACTTTTGTATGATGTAATTTATGTCTCTGTTTCAACTTTTGTAAGCCACCTTGAATCCTAGACTGAAAAAAGTTTGGCTAATCATCATCATCATCATCATCATCATCATCATCAATGACCACCTCGTGGTAGTTGCAGGGTGGAAAGGGTTTGGTCCTTGTAATGTCCGCAACAATAAGGCAAACTCAGAAGTTGATAAAACTCCAGGATATCAAACTTCAGCCAAGCATTCTGGCTGAAACACAAGAGCCTCAGCCTACTAAATACTACATGGCTGGAGCAAAAGAGACATGGCACCACATCTCCTTTCACAGAACAAAAAAAGAAACAGTCAATATACACATCATAGCACATTTTATATTTGTATTTCTCAAATATATCACTGTTAATAACAATTATTTTAAAGCATTACCAAAAAAAACCTGTTATAATGGAGCCAGAGATCACCAGTACTTGGGTCAACCATTTACCACCATCCTTCTTCAAGGAATGTATCTTTCTGGCAAAAACACAGCTTTGCCTTACGATGTTACATATATTGGATGCCTGCCTACTGCTGAAGGTAAATGTGTTAATAAGATCGATCATGTTTTTTGGCCTCTCCTGTATCATTCAAAGGAGCACCAGAAAGCTCAGCAAATTGAGTGTTTTCTTCATCTTGCTTAATGCAACCAGGACTTTCACATGCCTGCCTTGGTGGTCTTAACTGACGCTTATTACGCCAAAATATCAAGCCTTCTGATGTCTCTGTTACAACTTTTGTAAGCCACCTTGAATTCTAGACTGGAAAAAGTTTGGATGATGATCATGATCATGATCATGAGTCAACAACAATAAATGCCCACCTCATAGTGGGTGAGGGGGCTAGTGAACCTGAATCCAGCATAATAAGTAGGAAAGGTTTTGCCCGGTCACAGCATTACCTTAAAAGCAACATTTTATTTTTTACCTAAGATGGCAGTCATACATAGATGAGAGTACAGAGGCTCAAGGCACAGAAAAATGAACAAACCTGCTCCTCTTTCATAGCTCCCCACTTTCATTTCTTGGAGAGAAATGAGTCTGAGTTCAAATCCCTATTCAGTTGTTAAGCTTAGGGTATATTTAGGCCTGCCCAAAGTATTATTTGCTTACCTAAGCCTCACAAGGTTCTTGTCTGGATAAAAGGAGACAGAAACAACATGCTATCCAGAGCACCTTGAAGCAAGGGCAGGATATAAATCAGAAATACATAGATAAATTATATCTGATTTCTACCAAAAAAAATGAATTCTTAAAAAAAATCAACCTCTAGTAGTGTTCTGTGGCATATATATATATATATATATATATGCCACAGAAATCTAGATTTATTTTGTACTTTCTGTAGTCTGCCTTTCATTCAACGAACAAATCAAGAAGTCTTGCTATGAATCATACATAAACATAACCAGCTTCCAAAATGTATATATTATCATATTATATACTCATATTTATGATATAAACCTTTGACCTTTTTTTTTTTTTTTGCTGCTTCTTATTCCTAAAATCATCTCCCTGTGAACTTGCAGACTGTTCCTTTCCTCACTGTTTTTAAATTCAAATTGTTTTCTAAAACTTTTGGAATTTTGGATTAATGCTTTATATATTTAGTATATTTAATTATCTGTACTGACTATTTTTGTTTTATTCTGCATTATATGGGTGCGGTTTTTGCATTGTATTTCATAATACTGGAATAGTTATAAATGTTTTATTCTGTAACTGTTTGTAAAGCACAATGTATATGGATGGCACCACATAAATAAACAATAACAATAACAATGCATAAAATACTACCCCATCTCATGCAGGCTGCCTCCACACCCAATACAGATTAGTGATTTCAAAACAGACTGCAGCAGTGCATAGTCCCCATAACATGACATTTTTACACCTTGCTGAAATAACTCATCCTGCAGCCAAGCAGAACACTTTTAATTTCACTGAAGGTTGAAGGTTTCCTGAAAAGTTCACTAATCAGCCCAACAGGAAAGACAAAGAAAGACAGTGTGAAAAGAAGAGATTTGCTGATAAAACTTGACAGTTTGCATGAAGAGAGGGTCGAAAGTAATAAATAAAGCCAATTAGTGGAGCCAAGGATAAAAAGGCACTTTTTGGTGATCATTCTAAGAAAGGATGAGAACAGAGAAGTGGTAACAGTATGAAAGTTAGAAAGGAAATTGTAAAAGAATCAGAAAACAATGGAATGAAGCCAAATATGAAATCCAAAATTAATCTGAGCCAACTCAGATTAGCACCCTTGTGATTCAATTCCTCAAAGTCTCAAGCAAGGAGTATGCATCCTCTGCATTTCTTCTGTAAATATGCTCCTAACTTATTTGTATTGACCTTGTCAGTCTTCCATAACAAATGTATTCTTTCATTTTTTCTTCTTTGACCTGAAACTTTGCTCATAACCTGACAGGTCTTCAACAGAAAATATAATTTAAGCATTGCTTTTAACATAGGCCTAAGATCCAAAGTGCTGAGTATGGCATTTTCATCTCTTCAGTGCACTTCTTTGCACTACCCAGCAACTTGCTCCTGAAGGTTGTGGGACTTCAAAGGTGTAACAGCAGATGAAGTGTTAACTTCAGGTTTTACAAAGCCATTGGACAAGACGCCTTTACAGGCACTCTTTCTGGGCCTTGCCTTCTTATTTGCCCCTAAAACTACTTGAGATGTCATTATTCACTAATTTCATCCTTGAATAAGTAATTTTAGCTATTGTCTTCCCACTATGAGGTGTTCCTGTGAAGTGTTCAAAGACTACACACAGTCTGGGACTTTTTTGTGTATTTTCCTCATATAAATCCTGTTTTCTGTTTTCTGCACACACAAAAATAATGTTTTACACACAGAAAACAGTATTTTCTCCATAGAAAACAAGATTCCTGTTCAGAAAAGAACATTAATCCAAGCAAACTCAAATTAGCCCCCTCTGATTCAGTTGTTCAAAGTATGAAGCAAGGATTATTCATTTTCTGCATTTGCGCTGTAAATTGACCTCTCATTTATTTGCACTGACCTTGTCAGCCTTCCATGTGTGTGTGTGTGTACGCCTCCAAATTGCCTGTTGACTTATGGCAACCCAATGAATTTCATATGATTTGCTTAGGCAACGAATACTCAGGAGTGGTTTTGCCAGTTCTTTCCTCTGAAATATAGTGCACCTGGTATTTGTTAGCTGTTTCCCATCCAAGTGCTAACCAGAGCTGTCTCTGTTTAGCTTACAAGACCAGATATATCTCGTGACTTTAGGGTATTTAGGCCAGCACAAATTATAAAAAGTGATACAACCTACCTGAAAATAGCCCACCTGGTGTGGGGTTCTGCCACCAAAAAAAGTCCTAAAATACTAAGATTCTTGACACTGGGGAATTCTCCTCATCAAGGTCACCATACCTTGGAAAATCCACTTTTTACTTTGATCCTTTTAAAAATTATCTCCATTCTAGACTCTACTACTCATTTACCCAGCCTCGCCTTCTAAGTGTAACCTGCACAACCAGCCTATGGGTAAGCACAAAGCAAGCTTTGCTGTATCTCCTCATTCTGTTTTTCACTTCTGGGATGTACAAGCAAAAAGCATGACAACAAAGCAGGAGAAGAAGAATGAGTTATCTCTGGGCATCAACTCAGTGCCAACATGTACACTGACATGAGTCTGATGACATGTAAGGGACTTCTGGTAGAAGAATAACTGATACACATGGAAGAGCTTCAGGTGATCACACAGTGGTACAAGCAAGATTGGATACATAAAGCCATAGGCACCTTTGCATATGCAATTACAGGGCTATTTTTCAGTGGTGGAATCAGAACATGCTGGGCAAAAACTTTTGTTGTATGTCACTTTGCAGGTTAGTGCAGATGAAAAACAACAAACAATCCTATGTGGCTCTGAAAATGTACTAGCTGCTGTCCTAGTGTTATTATTTACTAAGGAGATTATTGCACTACACTCATCGCTATTCCACTTTAACTGCTCTGGCTGCCTCGTGTTGCATTTTGAGGTTTGTATTCCAGTGAGGCCTAAGAGCTCTCTGGCTGAATATTCTAAATGCCTCTTCCTAAACTGCAAATCTGACCTGTTTAAACAGGTTTAAAGACCTGTTGCTTCACCAAAATATCAGTTTGTATAGTGAAACAACTATACCTTATGTCAGCTTCATTTTTAATATGGCTTTTCTTTGGTTACAATTTCACTCAGTCTACATATTAGAGGTGGGGGGGTATTATTTCAGTGTGTAGCCTTACATGTCTCATTGGTTAATCTATACACACAGTTCTTCTTTAGTTACTAAATCTACTGTGTTAACAGATAATGATGTATGTATTTATGGCTATATCCCAGAATGCTAGAAAATTAAAAAGAAATGAAGCTGTGAAAATGAAAAAAAGCTGCTATACATGAATCCCTTAGAAGTGATATATGTGATGGAAGTGATTAGCTTTAACTGATCTTCTTAAAGAACGTGAAAGAATAATTCATTATAATGGCCCAGAAGCGCAATTAGTGAACTATAGTGTAGATAGCACGGCTGTTCATAGATCTGCCCATAAGAGTAATTATATTTTGAAAAGTACTTAGAGAAAAATTGATTGAGTGGCTCTTATGGCCATAGATAATAGAGATAAAATTTGTAAACAAAAATTGCCATTCGTACGCTGTATTTCCAATTTATATTTTGTTTGATGGAGAATTTCAATGAGGACTAATAATATTTTGTTGAATTGTGATTAATATGGTCTGCTTGAAGTAACTATTGCCATTTTGTAGTTTTCCCCAACTCCATTTTGGAAGCCTACAAAACAGCAAATCCCACAGATAATTGCATTGTCTGTCACCTAGGTAACAAATGAAAGGAAATGGCCATGCTCCAACACAAGGGCAGCCAGTAGCCATTTTTTTATTTCTAGAAATCCCAATTTAGATGCTATGAAATATGCCTTACATTTACCAGGCTCTAATATATGATGTCATTCCTGATTTCACCTGCTATAACTGGCTCAAGTGCATGGAAACATGGAAGTGAACAAAGTCACAACTGTAGTTCCCCAGGAAATTTATTTGTCTCTTTGTTCTCTCATTCTGCCTCATGCCTGCCCAAGGATACATGATTTAGCTGGAGCTGCTCCTGGCCAAAGAACCACATACCGAGTGGCATCTTGTAACCCTTGAAAAGTCTTGATGCAAAGGGCTTTCAGAAGGTGTACCTTTGGGGCCTTTGAACACCCAAGTCAGAGAGTGAAGAAAGACATTCACTGTAGTAATTCTTTAATTTTGTTATTTTGATGGCATCTTTGTTTGCTTCTTCTCTATAGTACACTATGAGTATATTTAACATTAGATTTTCCTAGACACCATTTTATACAAGAATCTGCAAAATTACACTCTTTTTGCAATGGAGCTTCATGACCCTATTACCAAGCTGTGGGCAAAGAGAGCACTCAGAGGCCTTCAAAAGTAGCTCTTGTCTTTATTTGGTTGGAGAAGGGAGAGTGAAAGGGTTACTTGACAGTGGTTTTCAAAACAGCAGCAGATTTTAAAATATTTCACAGAATGGAAAAATATGGAGCACTTCCCTTTCTGTAAAATACATCCAAAGGGTTTGAAGGAAACAGATTTTTGTTGTTGTTTCAAAAGTACTCTTACTGTGAGCCTAGTCTTACACTCACCTTGATGTCACAGGTTCTCTGACTGTACCACTAGCTGGCCCTGTGGCCAGAGACACAGCTTTTCTACCTCCTAACCTTCCAAAAGCAATGAGAAGCAAGAGGAAGGACAGGGCCCACATGTATTCAGCCAGCACTTGAAGAACTGGCTCAGGAGTCTCAAAACTCAGTAGGTTATCCAAGTGGTGCTGTGAGGGTTTTGTGCCAACTTTGCTCTCCCCATTTTCTCCCCAATGGGGAAAAAGTGAGGAAATGTTAAAGCAGTATAAGGACTCAGCTCCCAGCTTCAGGAGCTTTTCTGCACCTGGAATTTGGGTCTGGAGGAGCTTAGCCCACCCCATGCTTTCCCTCAATGAGGGGAAGATGCAATGGGTAAAACTGGTTCCTGCAGCTTTGAAGAAGTGCCCTTGTAGATGTTGCTTGTCTCTGGAAAGCTTTGCCCACCCTGCACTTTCCCCCATTGGGAAGAAGGCAGGTCAGGCAAAGCTCCCTGCTGCTCTCTCCAAGAAGTAATGAGAGATGACAAAGAAGGACTCCCTTTTCTCAAATAAGACAGTAAGCATTGTGGGTGACAGACCTCCATTATTATTTCTGACTAGAAATAGCAGGTGGGCTTTTCCTCTCCACACTCAGACCCCATCTGGGAGAAAAGAGGGGGGAACAGTTTGGAGAAATTGCAGAAGGACATTGCTAGACCTCTCATGAGCCAAACTGTGGCCATTTGTGGGGTGAATTGGGCCCGTAAATTAGACATTCCCCTCTCTTGTCCTACACAGTCAATAGAGGGTTGGGCTATCAAGAGGTAGGAACTTCTTTTCTCCACGTTTGCTTTCTGTTCATTCTTTGTGTCATTCCTACCAAAAACATTTCTAGAGAATCAGAAAACAAACCTCATGCCGAAACCCACTCCTAAAAACAGAAGCTGTCATCCATCTTCAGTCTTAATTAAAACACTATAGTCTTCATTTCGGTGTCTCATCCCCATTTTTTTCGATTTTCTCCCCTGCTTCCCATGCTTCCCCCTTTGTTTTCTCCCTCACTGTTTAATTTTGTCTTTTATCTCTACTAGGAGTTCTTTCTATTGATCTTTTCTCTCTCTCTCTCTTATTATTTATTATTTCCCCCTTATCTTTTGCCTCTCTTCTTTCTTTCTGCATTTCTTTTTTATCCTGTCAAATTAAACCTAGTTTTACTGATTCTATTTCCCACAGACTCCATCCAGGCTTTCTTACCTTCTGCCTTCACTGTCAAGTCTGAGGTTTGTCCCTCTCAGTAAGCAGTTTTGTTTTTTTCAGACTACTTACTTTACTACTTTTCAGTGTTAATTTGCCCTTTTTCTATAAAAAGTCATGTAGTCTCACAAGGTTTTGTTTTATTATTTTTTTACTGTTAGATAGTGGAAATGTCAGAAATTGAGTCTTCTTAGACAAGGACAGTGGGCAAATCATGTTTACAATAACAGGTATGATGAAGAGCTGTGAGACAGGAAGCCAGCAGAGATACAGCAGATCAAAATTTAGCAGAAATCTCTCACACATACACTGCTGCATGCACATATACAGATATACACACCAACTCCTTTGTTTTGTTATTTGTTTCCACTCTCTGAACCTGATGAGGGGGTGGAATTGAGGGGAGAATATGGATAAAGAAGAAACCAATCTCTCTTGCTGACCCCATTCTTCATGAAATCTTCAGTCTCTTTATATCTGATGGTGACTTCCTTTCCATCGCAGAATGCAACATACATAATTCTGGGCCAACAGAATTACTATTCTAAAATCATAGTTGTTGATTAAATAAAATTGTCATAAACCTTGAAGGAAAACAGCTGTTTTTATTTATTTACAGGAAGACCTAGCATTAATGGTAGCATTGGGAAATTTCCTACCCCAGTAACAAAACAAAATGTCCTGCAATGAAGGGTCCTTCCTTACACCAGCTGCTTTATGACCAGGGCATGTCAACAGGATACCATGAATGCTTTTGAAGCAAATTTCTCACACAAGTTGCACCAACTGCTTGCTAGCTGGCTGGTTCTTTCTTTCCTGTTGTTCTTTGGATGTGACAAACAAACCCATATCTCCCAAATACCCTCCCCAACCTTTCTGGTATTCCCATGTACAAAATGCTACTTATTGTTACTTTTGTGACATGTAATTGGTTCACGCCCATTTCCATATGCTCCCAAAAATGGCAGCAATGGGGCAGTAACTAAAATCTGAGGACACTCTTTAAAACCCTTGAGGTCACAATGTCATAAAATGTATACCTTGTAGGTTTTGTTCTATGTGATTCGACAATAAAACACAACTGTTAATAAAACAGTTATGACTGATAAGATGACAGCTAAATCACATTGGTTTCAATGGGTCTAATCTTTATATGACTAGGGCATTGTTATGTTAAGGAAAATGCAACATGGGACTTACAGTAATAGAAATAAAATGTGTATGTGAAAGTCACAGTAATTAAGCAGGAGCAATCATGAAGCTACACAGGTGAAAAGGATAATGTAATTTGGAAGCCTTGAGAGCCAAGGACAGAGTTATAGAATGCATATTGAAAACACCTGTTATAGATTGCATATTGAAAACACCTGAGATTCATTAAGTGTTCAAGGTAAAATGATGAAATACTTGGGTTGGTCTTAAGTATGGGATGATCCATGTAAACCAATCAAAATGAATGTACACACCCACTGGGTGGGAACCGACTAGTGGGTGGTGACTAACAATGGCTGTAAGTGCAATGTTTGCCAATGCATATTGTGGAGTAGTTTTGGAGCTATTGTGAAGTGTAGAGATTGTGATTGGTAGGGCATATAGTATTTATATATAGTAGAATAAAGTAGATCTTTTATATAAGACTACTGAGTTGTCTGGTGTCTTGAGGGAAGATACAAGAGCCAGAGGACTCCTGGAGAAGTTTGGAGACATCTCAGGAAGAAGAGTGAGAAGGCTTGGAGAGTTTGTCAGGGTCTTCAGCCTATTCTCTGAAACTCTGCTGCTTGGGAAAGAAGCATCAACCATTGATCAAAGCTGGTCAGCTCTGCTGCATAACAAGGTGGTGAGTTAGAGCCAGAGGTGAAGAGCTACAACTCCCATCATCCCTGACATGTTATGTGTCAAGGTAGGAAACAAACTATTCATGGCTTCTCAATACTCGGTGATATTTATCGAATAAGACCAATTGTTCTTACATTCAAAACAACATTAGGATTTCATATAACTATTTTGAAAGAAATGCTTTATTTCTGTAAATACTTAATAGAGTTTGATCCCGCACTCACATCAGATTTTTATCCTGGAATATCCACATTCAGTTACCTCCCCTTCCACCTCATGATATTGTCACTGAACCATTGCTCTCCTGTTTGCCCTGTGTTTTCCCCATGGGTCCCTATTTCTCTTCAAACTGCAAAAAATGTGCTTTTAACAACATACAGAAAGACGCTGGTTGAGTGAACTAATAGATGTGTGCTCTGTCACACCTTTCCTATTACCCTCCCAGTGGGCACCATTTTAATTGAGGATAGTGCTGATCTTTTCATTAGTGCAAAACTGTTGTTTCAGGGAGTGTTGTTTTTTTTTTTTTTAAAAAAAACTTGAATAAGGTCCTATACCAGTTTTGTTAACTGCTTTTATTTTGTGAATGTAGTTTTAAATTGTTCTTACTATTAGTCTTAGTTTAATCACAGTTTTAATGACAACCTTTCCTATACTTTTATCTATACTGTATTTACTTGTAAGCTGCCTTGCTCCTTGGGAAAATGGAAGATATAAATAGAGGGAACCCTCTTCCTCTTTCTCCTTTTTAAACACTGTGAAAATAATCCTGCAGTAGCATAAAAGAACCCTGGTTCAGGCAAATTACATCTCTGATTTAAGCAAACAAATAAACATAAAACACCCTGATTAAAAAAATAGCGTGCCTGGAATTGTCCTTTTCCTGCCCACTTGACCAGGATGTACACACACACTGGCTGAGATCCTGCATCCTATGACACAGATGTGCTATCATAGCTACTTCTACTGATGCCATCCTCCCCCACTTACAAACATGACTAGGGCAATGGATGTACCTGAAACATTTCTGGACTCCAGCCTCCTTTAGAGATCTCTACACATTTCATGCAAAGATGTAAAAGAAGGTTGCAAGTTGATTTGGTTAAATGCTTTTACAAAGCTACCTATATCTGAGAAGTCTGCCTTATCAGAGTTCCTCATGATGGATAGGGATGTTGTTGCTGCTGCTGCTGTTGTGTGCCTTCAAGTTGTTTCTGACTTATGGTGACCCTATCATGGGGTTTTCTTGGCAAGATTTGCTCAGAGGAAGTTTGTTATTGTCCTCCCCTGAGGCTGAGAGCATATGACTTGCCCAAGATCACCAAGTCAGTTTCATTGCTAAGTGGGGATTTGAACACAGGTCTCCAGAGTCATAGTCCAACACTCAAACTTCTATGCTATGCTGGCACCTCCTTTCAAATCATGGACATCTCTAAAGCAACCAGATATATAGGGAAATTGGGGATGGTTTGCATGTGCATTTTTCCCTCCAATTTAGCCTTTAGCAGCTAATCTTGAAACCATCACTGGAATGTGTTAGATATTTTATCATTTTGACAAGCTAAGTTCCAACAAGTCCAATAAATCCCATTGATCTCCATGTTCCATATGGGCTTGGATGCTTCTTTGACAGCAAACCCTTCTAGGTTTTCCTAGAGCAGGGGTCAGCAACCTAAGGCCTGCGGGCCAGGTGCGGCCCATGGAGGCCTTCGGACCGGCCCCTGCCCGGTCCTGCTGCTGCCACCTTTTGCAGCTGTGGGGGTCTTCCGGGGCACCATTTTGGATTCCTCCTGGAGGACCCCCACCGTCCTGGAGGACCCCCATGGCTGCGCTGGACCTCTTCGAGGCCCAGCGTGGTCAAGAGAGCCCTCCTGGTAGCGCGCATATGCGCGCCACTGCGACCTAGGGGGCATCAGGGGACAGGGGAACCGGCCCCACCCCCAAAAAGGTTGCCAACCCCGGTCCTAGAGCAAGCAGGGAGAAAGGTGTGTTAGACTAATGGTTAGTATTTTAACAATTAAATTTATCTTCTTAATTAAATACAAAAAAACCCAGGGTTTATTTTAGTCACTAGATTTTTGCCTTTTATCTATCTTTGTCATTTTCCTAGAAACCTATTTCACAGAAACTATTTGGCCCAATTTTTTCTCTCTATCCTCCAGTGAAAAATGTTTTACTACACTACCTTCAAAAAGATGGAACTGCAGTTAGATAGGACTGAGGTCAAGATTTCAATGAATCTGAGATCACTCAATCAAATCTAGATATAAATATTAAACGAACAGTTTGACTACATCTCTAATTTTAGGGAATATATGTAGCTTAGCCTAAAGTTCCCTTACTCAACATTACTGCAGCTTTAAAAAAACAGTGTGGGGTATAATATGACTCCTAGCACTCAACGCTCTTTACATTAAAGCAACAATATCTGTTGGGCAGCATACAAAAAGCAAACTTTCTCCTCAAAATTTTATAGGAGCTGGCTAAAATGTTCTCTTTGACTAGCCACAAATGTGTTCAGTCAATTAATTTGCTTAATTAATTTATTTAATTCTGAAACACACACACACACATACATACAAATATATACTGTGGCCAAGATAGTGTTTAACATTCATGATTTTAAAGGTGTCTCTTGAACAAACGTGACATATAAAAAGATGGAAGATTGATCAAGATGAAAATTAATGTTTGTACCAGTGGCAAAATCTTTCAATTTTGGACCCACAGGAGCCCTGGTACAAATTAATTGTTTCTGTGATTCTAAGATCTTCATCAATCAGATGTAAATTACACCATGCATGATTGGCTGCCTTTCCCATTCTCAAGTCCCTGTAGAGCACCATTGGCTGCCAGCTGGTATAGAAGCTCAGCTAAACAGTCGCCTGCCTGACACTGCCTTGGGAGTAGATTCAGAAACCCATAGGAGAGGGTATTCACTGCAAAGTAAGAACTAAGGGCTAATTAATTCAGGGAGGTTCAATGGCATCAACACCCTCTATGTCCCATAGGTGTACATAAAATCCTCAGCAATTGCTACAAGCTCTTTATATATTTGCACCTTCTCACAGAGATACAAGCTTGCACCAAAAGCCATATTTGGATATACTTAACTGGAATGTAATTAATGACACTATATAGATTTAAAAAGTCCTTTTCACAACTACAAAAAACCTAATTAGCATGAATAATAGGGATATAGCTTTGCATACTTTTGCAAATAAAATTATGCCTCTAAGAGGATGGTGTTTGAGAAGGCCAGCATCAGGGATTTCCAGCAATATTCCAAACTAGTACATAAAGGGAATGTGGATGAGGCTGTCACATTTACAGCCCAGTCCTGCGCAAGTTTCCTTCGATGTAGCCTCAACTGAAAAATGTGTGTGCATTTTAATTTAGTCCTTGCTGCTTCAACAAACTTTATTAACTTATGTATTCACATGCATCTCTTAAACATTAGACAAAGCTAACAGAAGTAGTATAAAAGCCAATCAAGGCTGCAAATGTCCCATCCTCAGTCCATGCAGCAAAATGAAGAAGAGGAAAGAACAAGGGACATGGAGGTGGCTCACATGCCATCACAGATGCCCTTCTCCCTTCTATCTCAGCAGCATGCTGGTCCTTCTTGGAATAGTGGTAGCAATAGGGCAAAATGGGGTGCATTTTCATTTCTTGTACCAGTGCTGCAGGCCCCTAGATTATGATCCTAGAAATATTTAACAGTGGATATTTATTGCAAACTCTGAGATCAGCAAGAATAGGCAACTGAGGAGAGAGAGAAGATGCCAAAGCCTCAGCCTTAGTAAGAGAAAAGGAAGAAGTTGAAACAGCAATAACAAAGGTTTTTTTTAAAAAAAGAACAAAAGAAAAAGAAAGCCATAAAAAACAAGATGAGCACATTTTCTAATAGACCCATTAACTTTCCAGGGCAGCATATCCTTGAAGGCTGTGAACATTTCTGAATCTATTATACTACCTGGTTTAGCAAAAAATCTGTATCCTTAATAAGTGGAAATTTCTTTATTACGACCATTCGGTCAGCACAACTGTATCCTTAATAAGTGGAACTTGTCAGAGAATAATTAGTCATGCTGTGAGTTCCCAACTCAGATGTCACATGATATTTATTTATTTATTTGAAATATGATGAATTCTATCAGTTATTTTCTCTGGGGAAAATAAGAAATCCACCCACCACGGAAACCAGCTGCCATTGTTTCTTGTATTCTGACCTGCTCTTCACGTCCTCAGGTTCATTGCCATGCTGGTTCTGAGATGCTGCCATTATTTCTGATGTTCTTAAGTAATCAAAATTTTGTGATTCCTTCTCATGTAAACAGAAAGTCAGGATGAGAACAAGTTCCCAGTCATGGAACAACCTGGCTGTCTCCGTGAATGCATTTGGGTGAAATGAAGTTCAATTTTATTGTATTTTCTATATATTGAACAAAATTGCATAGAAAATAGTTTCCAAAGAAGTTCCACTTTGTGGCTGAATTAATTATACAGGTGCAATATGATTCATTTTTTAAAGAATGGTTTTAAGTAATTTAGTACACAAAGTGATTTGTTGCAGTTCCTTTACACTTTCAAATCCCTTCCTTCTCCCGATTTTTATCATCTTGCAAGCAGAAACATATTCATTTTCACCTGGGAGCAAGACTTAGAACTGCACTCAGGATTTCAATTCTTGTTAAGGTCTTTGGATCAAAGGTCTTGCCAGAAAGACATCATTCTTTAGAGACAATTTCTGCTGAGCTACAAAGGTAGTGAATCAGCTATAGAAATTGAAAATACAGTGTTTGGCATTTTCATACAATGATTTCAGCATATTTCCCCTGTAGTATATAGCTCAGGCTGAACTGAATTTACTCATCCAAGTGTGTTAGAATGGGTCCCCCAACCCCAATAGTTAGCCTTTGAATATACTCTTCTCAATATTTTTATTTTGTTTCTCTATTACAGGGGTAGGCAACCTTTCTCCTTTAAGTGCCGAGGGACTTCAGCTCCCAGAAGCCTCAGCCATGTTGGCCAATAGTCCCATGTTGGCCAATAGCTCCTGGGATTCTGGGAGCTGAAGTCCCTCAGCCCTTAAAGGGGACAGGTTGCCTACCCCTGCTCTATTACTTAGCATCCTTTTATTCCCATGGTTATTGTGTCAATCTTACTCTTGTTTTCACTATCTTCAGCCTTATTCTCCTAATTGCCAATGCCATGTGATTGAATTGAGACACTTCACACAGTTCTGTACATGGCACCATAGCACTATGTCACTGATCCAGCTTAAGGAAAATCATATAGTTTGCCACCACCAATCACATTGAATGGTAGAGTGGAAGTGAAGATTATGTTGAAAAGAAACCAAAAGATGGTAAACAAAACTGCATTATATATTTATCCCTGCTGGGTTGACTGGGGCCCTTTAGCGTTCTTAAATGTGACAAAAAAATTGAGACCAAGTGACTATTCACACCAACATATATAACAAAATTCTAGAGAAAATTACTTTCCATTGTTCTCAGTCCTAAGCACCAGGATGCAGAAGCTTCAAAATACCATCAAGTAGAGTGAGAAACCTGCATTCCACAGCAAATGCTGAGGGATGGGAACAGCAGTAAAATTTTGGAAGACAGAATTGTGCATGCCACATGCCCTGCCCTATATCCCATAAGTCAGTCTGCTACTTTCAGGTATGGTGACTGCTCCAGACAGAATGAAAGAGTTAGAGGGATCTTGAGAGCCATCCAGTTCAATCCCCTGATAGTGCAGGAATGCCCAACTAAAGCACTCCTGACAAATGGCCACTCAACCTTTGTTTAAAGACCTCGAAAGAAGGAGAATCTCCCAGCTTTCAAAGGAGTCTATTCCATTGTTGAACAGCTCTTACAATTAAAAAGCTCTTGCTGGTGTTGAAATGAAATCTTTTTTCTTCTAATTTGAATCAGTTAGTTCATGTAGTAGTCTTTGGAGCAGGAGAAAACAAGCCTACTCCATTTTCTACATAACATCTCTTCAAAAGGCTATAATAATAAATTTTATTTATATACCGCCCATTGGTGACTCAATCCGGGCGGTTCATAACATTAAAATAATACAGCCTAAAACCAACGTATTTCCCACCTACCCCCTTAAAAAAACTATTAAACCATATTTAATTAAAACCAATTTTTTTAAAAACACGTTTTAAAAACATTTTAACAAAAATCACATTTCAAAAATGAGGGTAATGCCTAGATTTAGAAAAAGGTGCTAATTTTTAATTAAAATTTTCATTTGCCATTTTGGTAATATTTAGTTTAGCAACTTACTCATGCATACATGATACTCACCAACCAATATCTTCATGAAAATTACACCAGCTTTCTAAAGACGCATGAAAGTTCATAATATCTAGTAGGTTGGTGTTAACAATGGGGGTACCTATCAATGTAAAACTAAGATGGCAGCCCAAACTGGATTGTTTTAATGTCCAAACAGCAAACTATATACAGTTCTCCACAAACATTTCTATGTACACTTAAGAAACAAAAACAATGATCAGTGCTGAAAAATTTAATGACCTATTAAGATCAACACAAACAAAAAAGGATTAGAACAATTTTAGAAAAATCTGAACTGTTAAAAAATATTTGTACAATGTTAGCATTAGAAAAAGATATTAAAACTACAAAAAATGACATTTTGCTGAAAAATTGCAGTCATAAAAAATCACTTGCATTGAAGAGGCATTTTGTTTTAAACTTAGAAGTGTAGAAGAAACTCCTCGCAGAACCACACAGTTTTGATGTATTATAATGAAGAAGCATGGATATATTTCTCCATTGTTTCTAAAAGCAATGAATATAACTTCTCATTCTATTATATTATATAACTTCTCGTTCTTCTTTTCTCCAAGCTAAACATGCCAAGCTCCCTAAGCTGTTTCTCATAGTGCTTTGTTTCCAGACCTTTTACCCTCTTCTGGGCACATTCCAGTTTGTCAATATCCTTCTTGAACGGTGGTGCCTAGAATTATATACAATATTCCAGGTGACGTCTCACTAAAGCAGACTTGAATAACACTATTATTTCCCTTAAATTGGACATTATACTCTTGTTGATGCAGACGAGAACTGCATTGGTTTTAGGGGAGCAGAAAGTTTCCAGTCTTGAACTGGCAATCCAGTTGGCTTCTGCATGTGAAACGGGTGAGTGCCCAATCTTATCCTTTGTTTCAGGCAGTCAACTGCCTTCAGTCTACCCTGCTCCATCAAGTGAATGAGTATGCATGTAGAACATAATCATAGAGTTGAGAAAGACTGCAAGGGACATCCAGTCCAAATCCCTGCCATACAGGAATACACCATCAAAGCACTCCCAACAGATGATCACCCAGACTGTTTAAAAATCTCCAAAGAATAGGAACCCACCACATTCTGAGGCAGTGTCCTCCACTGTGGAACAGATCTTTCTATCAAGATGTCCTTCCTAATGTTTAGGTGGAACCTCTTTTCTTGTAGTTGGAATCCATTGCTCTGTGTTCCTAGTCTCTGGATACATTCAAACACAGAAAATTCTCTATACTGAAATGATAGTTTACCTTTTATTAACTCTGATAGTTGCACAGATGAAACTTTTTTTTTGAAACTGAACTGAAACTGAGATTTCAGTTCAGCATTTTAGCTCCAGGTTGATTTCTTGATTCTATCATCTAATTTGTTAAAAACAGCCCATGGGAACCTCACTCATGAAGCCTGAAAAATCAGGGCAAGTTTCAAGATTTTGAGTAAAGCCAATGTTGGCTGCCATGTCAGTCTCTGGTGAATACACACCAGGATTTTCTCCACACTATCCCAGGAACTGAACCACTTTCAAAGTTTGCACTAAAAGCTGGAACAGATTCACTATCCCACTGAACATAGAGACTATCAGTCCTCACTATATGAATATGAGTATTATAGCCATGCACTGATAATTTACATTGCCTTTTTTATGAATGTATAACTAAATGGCATCTCCTTGCCAAATCTTGTCCCCAGATCTACTTTAACATCTAAGAAACATTAAAGTTCACCAGCAGAACAAACCTCTATCACTTGGTATAACAACTGGCTGTTAAAGTAGATGGGGGCATTTAGCATTTATAAATATGTTGCATTACTGATTTACAGATTCATAACTCCAGGTTACAAATCTAACTGCAATACAGGATGCCAGCCATGTTCTCCTATTTTGTGATGCAAGTAGTTGGTGCCTTTAAACCACCCAGTCTAATGGAGCATATTACATCTATTTCTGATACTACAGTTCATATGAAGAACAGCGCTGTGAGAATCCACACAGATGGGGAGAAATTGTGTATCTATTTTTATTGATCCCTCCTCCCCAATTGAAACAGAGAGAGTGAGAGAGAGAATGAGAGAGAGAGCTCTGCACAAGGCGTTTCAGCCACAGCCTTTAAATTAACAGGAACGGACTGTTCATATTAAGCTCTTAGTGTCTGGGGCCAAAAGGTCAGTAGTGGTGAATGTGATTTAAAATGTGCAACCTGGGATAGAGAGAGACCACACATATTCATTTGATGTGTGAAATGACCACAAGCCCTTTCAGCACTTATCTCTTGGTATGCAGCAGTATCTACTGTAATGCTCAGTTCCTGATTACAGTCCTACAGAACATATTTCACTGCAGATAGAATCTAAGTAAGGACTCTCTTCTATACATATTCTTCATATTCTATCCTTTCTCTTGCCAGACACTCTGCATCCGAATGCAGCAACGTAATTTTCTTCCCTCGCGTGACTTGGAACACAGTATTAGGTGACAACATTGTTCAGTTTACTTCTTTCATTAAAAGGAATACATTTAAAAACTATTCTCATTTTTAAAGCTTAAAACACAGGGATACGCTTTTTACCTATAAATAAAATGATAACCTGACCCCACTAAGCCGAAAAATGCACATTTAAGAAGCGGCTTATGAAGTATACAGCAGATTTTATAATTTATGGTTCGCAGGACTCAGCAATTTGATATTATATAGAAATTTAATCAGTATTGCTGGAGTCACAGACATAGCACGGTAGGAGGTACTCCTGACATTTCATGGAGAAGTAAGCAAGATGAGGTACAGTACGTGTGCATAATTCAGTAAGGTGGGGTGTTTTTGTTAAATCACCATCTCTGTGGGAGCTACCAGCCAATGAGAAGAATTACACCTGAACAACATTAACCCACCAAAAAAAAGGGACCAGAACCCTTTACCCATAACTTCTCAGTGGCTGCTCCCATCCTCTGGAATGCCCTTCCATGGGAAGCTGTTGGCCCCCTCTCTGCTTTTCTTTCTCCTGTGGGCAAAAAAGTTTTTATTCAAGCAGGCATTTAATAGATAATTGTGTCAGGGTGGCTTTATTAGGGTGTGTGCTCTAATTATGTTTTGTAACTTTGGTATCTTTTATGTCATTTTATATTGTTTTTAGCAGGATGATTTCAACTGTTTTTACATTTTTATTGTAAAGTTTTTAAAATGATTTTATCTGTGAGCTGTCTTGGATCCCTTTCTGAGAACAAGGCACCATAATAAATAAATAAATAAATAAATAAATAAACTCTGACTGCTAAGGGGTAGTTTCATTTTGCACCTGGATTCAGATAACCAAGAACAAAATAGCATCTGTGCTGTGCTGTGAAGGGTAAAGATGGGTATTATATGCCACTCATCCCATTGAAATAAACCAAACAGACCTGAAAAGGACCATACATCCATATATCCTTTACAACAGATAACAATGTCACAGCACTCATTACCACTTTCACGCTGTACAGTTCTAGCACTAGCATTCCACATTAATTGCCATGCCTGTATTTTATGGGATAATGGGATTTGTACTTAGTGAGCACTATAACTCTCTGACTGAGAATTCTAAATGCCCCTCCCTAAACTGGCACTAGAGAGCCAGCAAGGTGTAGTAGTTTGAGTATTGATCTACAACTCTGGAGACCAGGGTTTGATTCCTCACTTGGCTATGGAAACCCACTAATTGACATTGGGAAAGTCACACTCAGCCTCAGAAAACCCTGTATTAGTTTCCTTAGATTGCACCTAAGCTGGAAACAACCTGCAGGCACACAACAACACAACAAAAACTGGAAAATCCAGGGTTACATAGAATAGACCAGGGGTAGGCAACCTTTTTGAGCCGGGGGCCGGGTTGCTGTCCCTCAGACAATTGGGGGGCCGAAACATCAAATAAATAAATAAATAAATAAATATTTATTTATTTAAAAAATGTAAAAAAATTTAAAAAATATGCATGCACACTCTCTCAGCCCCAGAAAAGCCATGGCAAAACCCCTGTGGAGATTTTGCCAAGAAAACCCCAAGAACAAATAATAACAACAATAATCAATATCATCATGGTGGGGGACGGCGGCGGCGGTGGCAGGACCAGCCTGGGGCCGGTCCAAAGGCCTCACGGGGCTGCATCCAGCCCCCAGGCCTTAGGTTGCCTACCCCTGGAATAGACCCTTGGTAATTGAAGTGGAATCAAAGTTTTATAACTGTGTAGTGACAAATAGTGCCAGGTGAGCTTCTATCGTCAGATTGGTTGTGCTACTATGGGTATCCATATGGTGTTCTACAATGTCATAACAGAAATAGGATTTTCTTAAGATCATCCTGCTTTGGGTCTGATCCCATTGCATCTCTTTTCTGCATCATCATCATCCAGAACCACAGAAAGGAAACCTGTCGGAAGTTTCATGAAAACCCAACAATTACTTTGATCCATTAATGTAAGCAAGGAACACTCATAAAGTACACTTTCTCAACATCAAAGTATACACAAGGCTTACAAACATTATTCTATACTAGAAACCATATGACCACTACACTCATTTGCATTCTCCCAGCTAGCATCCAACATGCACTCTACAACCTGTTGCCAAAAGCCAAGCTCTACAAGACATCCACATTTTAAAACTCTGTAGAAATTTGTATCTGTTATTTCACAACCTATATTGGCACTTAGAATTTATATCCGGCACTATGCTGTTTATCAAAGGAAGTGAAGAATCAGAGCGAAAAGGCAGATGAGTACCCCGGAATTACCATAAGGAAATCTTAGAACAAAAATAGACCCGTTGGCTGTCACCTACCACCCTTAGAGCTGTGCCAGCACATAATCAGAGAAGTGCACTCTATTAAAAAATAAGGACCTATCTTTTCTTCTTCCTGAAAGAGAACCCCTTGTTGCATAGCAGGCTTGCCCTTGTTTATGAATACCCTTCACTCATCTGAACATAAAACCCTGATCTGGCACTGCAATTACTGTTAGAAAAATAGCCACAACCATCAATAACCATGCCATCAACCTCACTGTTTAGCATTCACTGCTAATACGCTACACACACATATGCACATTCTAATGAACTCAAACTTTTGGGTAGGAGTGGGAAAAGGTGGCTCATGAGCTGTGTGAAGTCCTTGGGGTTTAAAACTTAGGGGCCGTACAGACGGTGCCTAAGGGGAAGCTCTGTGCTGCCCCTGGGAGTGCCGGATCGGGGCTGTAGCAACCACACTCCGCAGCCCCAATCCAGCTTTTTGCCACTCCAAAAAGAGCTGGCAAATGCCTCTCCTTTTTGGAGTGGCAAAAAGCCACCCTTAGCTCTGCTGCCGCGGCTCTTTTATGCCACTTTGGCACAGCATGCAGTTGGGTGCGCAGCGTGATGGCGGCGTCAGGGCAGAGTCGGGGTGGCCAGCGTGTGGTCGCCCTGCCCCAACTCCATCCCCAGGCTGGCCCTTTTGGCAAGTCTGCATTGGCCCTTAGTCCCATGTAGGCCACCAAAGCCTCTAAATCCAATTTTTTAAAATATATAAAATAAATTTTTATGTGTGTATGTGTGTGCACATGTGTATACATATATGAGGGGGTATGGTAAAGTTTTAATTATCACCTTTTTAAAAAATTGATAGAACGTTTGTTTTGATTTATAGCTGTTAACTTATTTCTATGTAGTCACCATCCAAATTTACAAATTTTTCCCAGTGATTCTTGACCCTCCAAATACCATTATTGTAGATGTTTGCACTTTATGAGGCTTTTACATTTTAGTCTCTTCTGACACATCCTGTCACAAAAATAAAGGACACAATGAGTTGATTTTCTCAACGACATGCATTTAGGGACCAATGATGACACTGACAAAATTTCATCAATATACCATAATAATTTCTGGTCCTAATGATTACTTTACGATACTCCCTCGTAAGGTGCAATCTGCAGACTTCTACAATAACGGTATTCGGAGGGTCAAGAAATGCTGGGGAAAATGTGTAAATCTGGATGGTGATTATGTAGAAATAAGTTAATAACTACAAATCAAAACAAACTTTATGTCAATTTTTTTAAGAGTGATAATTAAAACTTTATGATACCCCCTCATACATACACACACACACACACACACACCATCAATTTTCAGGACATTTTTTAATGTGAAAACCATCCATAAGTAACCAAAACTGGTTGCAAGTGAAATGGTTCACTTCTCCTATTCCCCAGAGCCCCTCCCCCCTCAACTCCCTCAAAACAAAACAAAAACCTAGCAAAAAAACAACCAAAATAGCAGCAGGAACTGACGTTACATCACTTCTTGTGCACTGAAATCTGACAGAGCATCCCATTGTGGTGGGCATGGGTCGGAATGCCCTGTTCCCACCAGTTGCCCACCCCTGCTTTATGTGGGACTAATTCCCTCTGCAGAAAGGTAGCGTATAAATGCAATAAATGAATAAATAATCTGTTTTTACACAGATGATGAACAACACAATCATCAATGAGATCTCCTCACCTGCCTCCCTGAGATTGCTGCTGACGCACACCACAGCATACTGGGCATTGTAGAGATGGGAAGGTTCGTGCTCATCTCCCTCCATCAGAGATTGTTCCAGTTCACATGATACTCCTAGATACCATAGAAGTCAGGAGGGGAAAGGAGGAAAGGTTGGGGGGGGAGAATAGATGGTGCTGTAACACTTTTGTTAATTCATTGACCAATACAGCTGACACTGTTAAAGAGATGTTGGCAAGGGTATTCTTTTCCCCCTCAAGCCATCCAGCAATGCACTGAACTACATAAGCCAAGTTAAACAATTTTGTGAAACTTGTGACAAATTCTGTAACCAGACTAGACACCTTCTTTTGTTTGTTTGTTTACCATAGCAGGACTTGGGGTTTCTCTTTGGGTTTACATGACAGTATTCATCAGCAAACCTCCAAACTTCATCTGAATAAATAGAGCATGAAATCGCTTTCTCACCCTGCTTCTGTGTATCATACCTAACAACACTGAAACTTAAAAAATAGAAAAGATGAAAAACACACATCCCACAACTGTTAAAGCAGTGTAAAAACAAATTGTCTGGTTATTTTCTCAACAGTGAATCATTTTCTGGAAACGCATGCACACTTGTTTAGGCCATTTACAAATGTAGCATTTTTCTTCCAATATTTGCTTTACCTTTTAGCCTTTATTTTCCCACAGGTTTTAAAGAAGCATCTGCTTCCAAGTTGTCACTATATACTGTAACAGTGACTTTAATATTAACAGATAAATATTTCAGTCTTCTCTAGACACATAGCCTGCTGTTAGCAAGAATCATCTCTGTGTGCTTAAGGCCTGATTTAATAAAATCTCCATCTGTCTGCAGTGGAACAGAAGGCTATGCAAAATTGTAATGGTCGAAGAGAGTCCACTGGGAGGAAGACAGTTTGTACAACCTTGTCTGGGCTTCTACACTAAGGAGGAGGCATGGAAGTTGGGTCTTCTATTTTTGTCTCCTGTTTGACACTCACTTTTTACCCTAAATATCACCTTTTTCTGTTGAAACTGAAAGTCAGGAACCTCTTCTCTCTAGCTGCCTGCTCTCCATGACTCCACACTCCATACATGTTTGCCAATTGTGGAAGCACCCATTATAAAATATGCAAGGTGGCTGCTTCTATTTGCAAGTAAAGTTCAGGGAGAGAAAGGGAGCCATAAATATTGACAGGTCTTTTTTCTTATACGTTTGTTACTTTCATGGCTGCAATTATAAGGCCTCAGTAAAATATACAATAGACATTAGATGGAAGATATTATGTCTTGCTTGAGGCTTCTCTGTCACAAAGGTAACATGAACTGAGTCCACATATTAACAATGCAGCTGTTTACATGTGTCACTGTACTTTGCGAATAATCCCAGAAGTACAGAAAGAGGTCCAGTAGTGATGATTCCTCTGTTGACTCACTTTAGTCTACACTGCATTCACAGTTAACACTTGGACGGAGGCAACAGGGCCTGTCACATGAATCACCTTATCACAAGAACAACCAGAATGTTAAGCCATTTCACACCATACAGCCAACAGCCATTGCTGTTTGCCAACAGAACAGTCCTCCATTGCTCAATATAGGAAGAGGTGGAAGCATAGTCATTCTTCCACCTCAGTCAAAACCAGAATGACCTCCTTCACCCAATCCAGTCTTAGGATGGGACAGGAGATGTTAGTTACACATATGTAACTAAGAAGCTGGCGTAGAATATCAGTGATTGTTTTTTTAAAATAATAATAATAATAATAATAATAATAATAATAATAATAATAATAGAGAATTGTCCTCTAATTAGACAAGACACAGGTAATATATTGTTGGGGTATGCCAGGGGTAGGCAACCTTTCCCCTTTAAGGGCTGAGGGACTTCAGCTCCCAGAAGCCTCAGCTATGTTGGCCAATAGTCCCATGTTGGCCAATAGCTCCTGGGATTTCCCTTAAAGGGGAAAGGTTGCCTACCCCTGGGGTATGCAGACAGACGGGATCTAGCATAGACACACGCAGAGTAGATGCACGTAGGCAGGAATGCCCAGAAGATGGTCTTCTGTGAAGAATCTTGCTCCAGACGGCACAGGAAAAATCCTCCCACACACAGGCTGCTGCTTTCAGCTTGGAAAAACGAATCGCTCGACAGCAAGACTTCACTCAGTGAGGGCTTTAATCTTTGTTGCATATATTTACAAAGATACATAGAGTACCAGACATCCGTCTTGAATACTCACAGCTATACAGACCAACAAAGTGCTTCGCCAACCACCAACCACAACTAACCAACAATGGAGATTCTGACCCTCTCCTATATATAATGGTCTTCTTAGGAACATGTGACAGCCATGCACTAATGAAACCTGGCTGGTTGCATCAAGCTTCCCATGATGTATACCTGGTTTGTCTCACCCACTGTGTATGTTGCATCAGACCTCCCATGAGACACAGCTTGCCAAATGCTGACTCATGTACCTGCTACTTGAAATGTAGTAACCCTGTTACCATTGCTCCAGTTCCTTTCAGTGGCCACATCTGTCATGCCCTGCCTGGATGAGGACTCAGAGGATTTGGAGGATGAGTCAGAACATCCTCCGGAACATGAGCCTATGGCGGAGGAGAAACAGCCTGGTCCTAGCAGCCCTGTTTCATCAATTCCCGCAGAGTCTCCAGCAGAGCCTGTGGTGTCTCAGGAGGTCGCATCACAGTGAAGCCTCCCATCGACAGAGCCGTCAGACATGGAGGAGGATCAGGGGACTGTGCTTACCTTTAGTCAGTGTCGAACTGAAAGGGTGGGCCTCAGGCAGGTGCTTGAGGAGGCTTTATGAAAAATGCCAAGGTAATCAAGGTGATCAGCCCCAGCTGAGCTCTGGCAGCTTGGGGATTTAAGCAAGTGTGGAAATGCTGCCTCAGTGCCAAAGGTTATCTGAAGTTCCTGGTGAAAGCCTCTGGCTCTCCTTGTTCCTTACCTTGAACCTTGACTCTTGACTATCCTGGAATCCCAGTATCCTTGACCTTCGGACCACTGACGACTTTGGGACATCTACATGCCTGAACCTCCCAGCTACTCTGAAACCCTCGACCTATGGACCGTGTTTGACTTTTCGCTGACTGCCCCTTCAGATTGGTAATGAGGACTTGGTTTGGGGGACTTCCCCCTGCCTTGGCTCTCAGCCCAACTGCCGGCTTTCCAGGACAACATCCATGTTATTTTCCAGACCAGGGTGCCACATGGTCTTGATATATATATATATATATATATATATATATATATATATCAATTCTGTACCAGTCCACCAGTAAAAGCTGTTCAGTTTGAGCAAATTGCAACCTTAACTGGGCCACAAGGGAAGGAAATCTCACCAAAAATCACCCTGAGCATCTCTATATTGATGCAACCTAATAGGTGCATCAGTGTGTGGAAGTAACCAACATTTTAAATTCAATAGACACTAAGAGAAATGAGGAGCAAATAATGATGGGGAAACTCCTGGAATAATTACCACTCCACACATCTGTTACATATCAAACTCTAGTCTATATGGGTATCTGCATGGGAACAGGGATTAGGTCAATACTTTGGCACTTTTGAAGGAGAGAAGTATAAAAGAACTCATTTTTAAAATACAGAGGTGCTTTCAGATTCAATGTGTATCTACACTGTAGACATAATGCAGTTTGACACCATTTTAAGTGATATAGGGCCTCGGCAGACGACTAATAGAGTCGTCTTCCGGGCCCGGAAGAGGAGGGGCAGCTGCACGTTCGGCGCCCCTTCCTCTTCCTGAGGTCGCCCCCGGAAGCGCCAGCCATCCGCACGGCCGGCGCTTCCGGGTTGGCCTCATGCCGCGGCGACCGCACTCGCCACAGCATTTGAGTCAGGGAAAGTGCGCCCGCCGCTTTTAGGGCGCACTTTCCCTTAAATCTAAAAGGAGCGCCATTTTGGCGCTCCTTTTAGATTCGGCGGGGATGCGCCACGGTGAGGCTGCCTTGGCCCCGCGGTGCTGTGGACCAGGGCGTCTTGGACACCCTCGTCTGCATCCCCCCATAGCTCCATCCTATGGAATCCTGGAATCTGTATTTTTACAAGGTTTTTAGCCTTCTCTGACAAAGAGTGCTAGTGCATCAAAAAACTGTAAGATGTAAGAATCTGTAAGATGGGGCCATGGCAGTTATAGTGATGTCAACCTGCATTATTTCTACAGTGCAGATGCAATCTCTGTTCCATGTGTAGAAGCCCATTAAAATCAGTGGGACCAAGATTGATTTTACATCCAATTAATTTCAGTGACTATATTCTACAGTGGCTCAAGTGGTTAAGACACTGACGCTGATTGCAAGATTGGCAGGTTGACATTTCGAGGTCCGGATGCTGCATGATGGGGTGAGCTCCTGTCAATAGTCCCAGCTTCTGCCAACCTAGCAGTTCAAAAGCATGCAAATGCAAGTAGATAAATAGATACCACTTCGGTGGAAAGGTAAACAGCATTCTGTGCAATCATGCTGGCTACATGATCACAGAGTAGTCTCTGACAATGCTGGCTCTTCAGCTTATCAAGAGAGATGAGCACCACCTTTATGGTCAGACACAACTTGGCAATCCTGTCAACAGGGAATACCTTTACCTTTACTATTCTACAAATGACTACATATATCCAATTCCATATAATCATCATCATCATCATCATCATCATCATCAACTAGCAATTGGATTAAACCATAAGGAAATACAAAAACCTTGACTATTACAATTGTATCCAATTGTGTGCCACACACAACCCCAATCACCCACACATGCATACTGTTAAAAGGCTCTGATCCTTTGGAGGCCTCTATAAGTGGAAGCAGATGATTTTAACCAATTTTGCCTTCTTTCTACATACATATATACCTCCTCAAACTCTTCCACAGGTCAAGGACAGCCCCAGTGACAAAGCATCCCAAACATAGTGACAAAGCACCCGGTGAAGGGGAAATAGGCATTCATGTGAACTAAGTGTTCACATAAACTCAGCAACAGAGCACACAGCCCTTCTCCACTCCTCCTGAGCAACCAAACCAACTTTTTAAAAAAACAGGATGATGTATTTTGTATTCTGATATACATAAAGCCTAAAAACAGCTATGACAATAGAAAACCAGTAGGAATATGGCAGCTATCTAATACATTGCAGTGAGTGTTACATCTATGAGTGTCCACTTATTGGTCAGAGACTGCAAGTGTCTGCTCTGGGCAATAAAACCTAGCCCTCTAGAAGCAATTTCAATCCTGTAAGGTTAAAGTACCAGACCTGGCGAAGTTGAGAGAAACAGAGAAAATAGTAGAAAATAGTGATTCTATAGTATGGGTTTTCTCCCATCATAGAAAATAAACGTCTTAGAGGAGGAGGCCATCAATGCAGTGAAGAAGGAAATTATCCCTTAGAAGGGAATCACCTATTAGTGGATAGAGAAATAATCTCCTGGGCCAAGATCTAGCTCCAGAGGTTGATGTGGAGGGCTTATATTAAGGATAGTTTGATTATTAGAAGCAAAGATAGCAGAGTTTTTGGATACCTGTAGACTGTGTGGTGAATTGTTTGTGTGTTACGAAGACAGTGAGTGTCACGTGTTGTTTTAGATACCTAGGTAGAAAGCATCCAGGAGGAGTCAATTGTGATGGTCATGTTGGGAGTGAACAATATGGGAAAATGTAATTGTGAAGTTCTGGGAGCCAAATTTAGATTATTAGGTGGTAAGATGAAAACCTGAGATTGCCACAGTAGCTTCATGCTCAGGGTGGCCTAAACAGGTGAAAGTAAGAAGACTTATTGCATGGATGAAACAAGAGCTAAAGGCCTTTAATTTGTTAGGCAGTGGGGAACATTCTGGAAAACTGTAGGCCTGTAGAAAATGAATAGATTTCACTTGAACCAAGATGGTACCAGACTACTGATGTGTGGCATTTATTAAAAAAAAAAAAAAAAGAACTGGGAAGCATCTGTTTTTGGTTGAACATTCCAAATGGATAAAGTGAAAATGCTTGTTATTGGCTAAATAGGGATGGGATGAGAATTGGTGGTGAATAAGCAGCAAAACATGAGAGTCAATAACAGTAGTCTAAGGATCAAAGTGGAATGTGCCAGGGACCTCTGAAGAAGGATGCAGTGCATAAACATTTCTATGCTAATACCAGAAGCCTCTGAACCAAATTGGTGGAGCAGGGTGCTTGATTTTAAAAGAAACCTATATAGAGAGGCATAATAGAAACCTAGTGGGACATTATCTTCTCTGAATACTTACTATATATATAGGATGAATAGGGAAAGGCATACTGAAGGTGTTGTTATGCTGTATCTTAGGGAATAGGCTGTGTTGAGTACATTCGAAATTTTAAAAGGGGTTGGTTCCTATTGCTTCGGGAAAAGTATTATTAAGAACAGAAACATCAAGCATAAAAAGGGCAAATCCAGTTGAAGAAGAATCAATATGGCTTCAGGAAAGGCAAGTTCTGTCTCACTAACCTTTAGAGGTCTTTGAAAGTGTCAACAAACACATGGAAAAGTGATTCAGTCAACACTATCTACTACTTACAAAAGGTCTTTGATGAAGCAAACTTACAAACTTAAGTGTCATGTATGTTAAAGTGCCTATTGACCAAGCAGTTTATTTGTGCCAACATGACAGAAAGGAAGAGATGAAAAGAAAGGAGTCTGATCTATGTGAGTGACCTCCAGCTGAAGTGTTGCTACGCACCTGGAAGTCCAGTGTGGCTGGGCCAAACAAGGGTTTGTAGGGCCCTCAATGTTGGATTTCTTTCAGATAGGGTTGCCAAGTTGGATCCAGGATGGGGCTCCTCTAATGTTAATCCTGGACATATCATGGAGTAGGATAAAGCCACACCAAAATCTTGCTGGACAAGGGTACCTGTCCTCTCTTTCAGCACTTTATGCTGCCCTTCCAGCATGGCTACTGCCTTCCTGGTGGAAAGAGATAAGAGGAAGTGTGAAGTCACAGGCAACAAGAACAGAGGTATGCACTTTCCCACAACCTCTCACTCTCCACTGGGGTGGCAATAGCCATTTTAGGAGAGGAAGACTGCAGCCGAAAATTGGGGTTTGGAAAGTACCTTGAGGGAGCTTTATAGTACTTTACCCTGCTCCAAGAAGGCTAAAGTTATAGGAAATCATCCAATGCCCAACCTGGCTACCCTATTCCCAGATTGTATTGCAAGAGAAGTCCTTTCCTTGGTCCACCTAAGAAGAATAACCTCATCACACATCCTTTATGTGTGGTTGTGGCCATTCTCTTCTTCCCCAGGTCCCTCTCCTAGCCAGTTGATGCGGCCATGAAGGAATTTTATTCACATGCAAATTAGCCATAGCTGGGAAGAACATGATTCCTCCTCTCCTCTCTTCTCTCTGTGCCAAGTTAATTGCAAACTACTTCTGCTCTTCAATCTCACTTTGCAGCAATTGAAAGAAGCCAAAGACAAAAGAGGAACGTGGGGAAAAGAAAGAAAAACCAAGACATTTTAAAAGCAGCTGGAAAAAATGGCTGGAGGATATACCAGCAGAGAGACAGAACTGGATACAACCCTAAGTTGTTTCCACTTTGTGCAAAGAACTCAAAGCAATGCAGCAATGGTCACAGTACAGTTAGTGTGTGTATGTATATATACACCCACACCTAGCCACACATGGTAGGCTTTGACAAATGAATCATTAAACACAATTAATGCATTGCACTGTAACAGAATAAGGAAAATAAGTACAGCCTCTGTAACAAACTCTGAGCATGGTTGATCACCCATCTAAATTCAGCCTACCAACACCTGTAAATGCAAGCAATATGTTTCTTTTAAACAAGGCCTGGAAAGCATCTCCAAGGATATCTCTAGGGAACGCACACTTTTTGAACTAATTAATCACTGGTTGCCACCAATGCTCCACTGCACTGCATATGAAGCAGACATGACTTGGTAGCTGAAGGGGGAAAGGAGGGTTATAAGGAAAACTGCTGAAGTATCACTGTCTAAGACATAATTTTAATAGTATATATATATATATATATATATATATATTCATATTATATATTAATATATACAAACTGAACAGCAAACTTAACATTAAAATAGATTATACTTCAATGTGTATATTTTAAAATTATGGGCTTACACTGATGATCTTTAAATGCTGGCCTCTAAATTAGCGAAAATTTATAGAATCACAAAGAGAGAAAGAGAGAATATACACATTCTTTTGTTTGCAAATGCATATATGTACTTTGGTTTACAGCAAAATCGGAGTTGATGTCAGGGATAACTCTGCCTATGTATGTTGGAGTACAAATGAAGTAACACAAAGGGAAGGTGTGAATCTAGGACAGAGCAGTCAAGCAACCAAATTGGGATGGCACCACAAAGAGAAATGGAAAAAGGGAGAAAACTCATAAGAGAAGAAAATGACAATTATTCTAAAACCAGTAAATTTCCAGACTCTCACACCTCCTCCGGGTACTGCATAGAAATATAAACAAATAAGCATATGTAAACAGCAGTGGAATGACTGAAAGTCATGGTATTTAAAATACGTTTTTCAGAGGAAGGTAAATTCTGCTTCTTTGGAATCCTTTAAACAGAGGTTGGGTGACCATCTCTCAGAAGTGCTTTACCTGAATATCCCTGAATGGCAGTGGATGGTTCTCTGGGGCCTTTCCAGCTCTCTGGTTCTGAGATTCTATTTGTATTATAGGACACTGAAAACAGCAAGAAAGGTAAATATTAAATGTGACAAAAGACAAACAGGCAGACAAATATTACTAAAATCTCAGTAACAGCCAAACTTAAGCGACTTTCAGTTTGACATTTTAATCCCAGTCCTATTTACATAGGTTTATTTATACTTGTATGAAGTGCTGCTGAAGAAGAAAGGGGGAGGAACTGCTTCAGAAAAGATGAGGAGAGTATGAGTGTGGTTTCAAGATGGTGGAGGAAGTAACGAGAAATTTGTCAGTTTCAAGAGAAAACCAAGAAGTAGGAAGAGCACATAAATATCTGTGAGTACATCAACACTCAGCTTTAAAGTCAGCTGTTTGAAAAACTGATGTCCAGAATTATTTGGTTCTCAAGAATCAGAATTTTTTTTCAGGCTTTCCTAAACACAGTACATAAGTTCCAGGGTTTTTCTACTCAAAATAATAATGTTGTGTGTTCTCCCTCATTAATAATGTTCCCCTTTTTGCCACACGCTTTTGATCAAACTCTAAGAGGTTCATGGCCATATGTATCCCAATTTTCTTCTGTGAAATGTTGGAACATATAATATGTTACCACTGTAACTTAATGAAGACTAATTCATCTTTGCAAGGAAAACTGTAACTTTTTACTCACTTTTTTTGTTATGAGGTGACCTTAGAAATGATAAATATTTCATGGTTCAGTTGCTAGCTTGTATCAAATACTTCAGATATTTCTGAAAATGTGAAAGGAAATAATAGCTGTTGTTGTTGTGTCTTCAAGTAATTTACCATTTATGGCGAGGAAATTATTACCTTCACAAAATTGCAGTTATAATAGTAACTGATTACATTTGGGGTGGGGGTGAGGGTGAGACTACAGCTGTAACTATTCAATTTTTTTTTATACCAACTTTAAAAGTACAAAAAATTTACTTACACAGCTAATAAGAAATAAAGAGCATTAACTTTTTAGATTACATACAAATCACCAGCAGAGAGACTGTCTGTATCACTTCCTCCAATAATTAATTCGTCCTGTAATTTCTTCTTTTTTGCACATATTCTTGTAACTGTATTCTAAGATTTACAAAAATTATGCTTATAAGTAACATTAATTAATTATTTAATTAAAGACATATCTGTGTCTATATGTTGTTTTGTTATTACAAAAATATTTATCTACTTCTATAGTATTCTATTAATCCTTATAACCCAATGAAATAATCCTTTTCAAAATGCTTCCCTATATAATATATTAACTGTTAGAAGAAAAAGTAAATCTTAAAAGAGTCGAACATCCCATTTTTTTCCACAATAAGTATAAAGTGGTTTCCATTTTAAATTTATCTTATTTTTAGATTTACCTTCTACCATCTCATCCCTTTTATCAAGTTCCACTGTTTCAAGCAATCTGTATAACCAGCTATCGATGGTAGGTAATTCTTCTAGTTTCCATTTACTGGCAAGTAATATCCTGGCTACAGTAACTATATAAAGAAGACGTTTCCATACATATTTCCTCTCTTGGATTTTCATCTCCTGAATCCTATTAAGTAAATAAAGTTGTGGTGTACACTCAAATGATATGTCCAGTATTTCACATATTGTGTCATAAATGGAAGTCCAAAAATTCCATAGTTTAGAAAAGTTCCACCACATATGTATCCAAGAGCCGTATGCTTTATGACATTTCCAACAAGTAGAACAGCTGTTTTTATACATTTTAGCCAATCTAGCCAGCGTAAGATGCCACCTCGTTTCCATTTTAAAGTAATTTTCTCGTAAGATTTGGTTAGCTGTAAATTTACATGTTTCTAATCTAGCTTTTGACCAACATTCAAGGGAGATTTCAGTGCCTATATCTTTTGCCCATTGCAACATATGTTCTTTTACCTGGTCTTCTTCCAATTTTCTAGAAAGTAATATGCCATATAACTTAGCTATTAGTCTTAGATTATCTGATAGCAAAATATTATCTATTTCATTTTTCAGTATATAAATTCCATATTGTTTCATATCATGTTTAAAAATATCTTGAATTTGGTAGAATTGAAACCAGGTAAAACCGGCATCTCTAGATTGAATGTCACTAAGAGACTTTAACTCATAGGATCCATTGCTTTTATCAGTAATTAATATATCCTCATATTTCAACCAGTTTTTTGTATATCTAAATCTACTTAATAACGCCTCTTGTGGCGAAAGCCATCCCGGTAAACCTCGGTAGAATTTTAACTTTACCTTTTCCCAAATTTTTGCTAAAGCTCTCCTTATTATGTGGTGGCAAAAATCTTGATGTACTTTGATTTTATCGTACCATAAATATGCATGCCAAACAAATCTTAGATCATGTCCTTCTAAATCTAATAATCTTTTATTCTTGATTAGTATCCAGTCCTGAATCCATACCAATGCACATGCCTGAAAATATGATTCCAAATCTGGTAAGCTGCAACCACCATTGTTTTTAGTGTCTATCAGTGTCTTCCATTTGATTCATAGTTTCTTCCCTTCCCAAATAAATCTCTTCAGATCTTTATTCCACATGGAGAAGGGTTTGCTGTTATATATAATTGGTAAATTTGTGAATAAGTAAATAAATTTCGGAAGGACCAACATTTTTATTGTGGCGATTCTACCAAATAATGAAAGTTTAATTCGGGACCATCTTACCAGATCTTTTTTCATTTCCTTCCACATTTTCCCATAATTTAAATCGAACAATTCAGTGTTTCTATTAGATATAACGATACCAAGGTATTTTGCCTTTTTAACTATCTTGCACTGTGATTTTTGTGCCAGCAATTCCTCCTCCATAGTTGACATGTTTTTGGTAATTACAGATTTGTCCTTATTTAGTTTGAACCCAGTAAATGTACCATATTCTTCCAAAATCATCATTGTAGTTTCAATCCCATTTAGGGGATCATCCAGAAAAATTATAAGATCATCGGTGTATGTCTTTATTTTAAATTCTGATCCCTTAATTTTAGGTCCTTTTATTTTAGTGTCTAATCATATCTTATTGTTTAGGAGTTCTATAACTATCAAAAAAAGCAAAGGATAAATAGGGCAACCTTGTCTAACTCCGCGATGTATATCAAATTCCTTCGTTTTTTCACCATTAATAACCAATCTTGCTTTTTGCTCTAAGTATATATTTTTTATCCAATTAATAAATTTATCTCCGAAATTCAATTTCTCCAAAATCATAATCATTGAATCCCATCTCACAGAATCAAAGGCTTTGTGTAATTTTTAGAGTTAACTTTCCAAGCTCTAGAAGATATATTGAGGACTGTTCCTTATGAAGCACAAAATCACATCTGGAACCTGAGGTTGTTGTGTGCCTTCAAGTCATTTCATACTTATGGCAACCCTAAGGTGATCCTGACACCAGATTTTCTTGGCAGAATGTATTCAGGAAGAATGTGTTCAGAATGTGTTCCCTTTGCCTTCTGTTGAGGCTCAGAGAACCACCAAATTGGTTTCCATGGCCTTATAGGATCTCTCAGTGTCCTAGTCCAACATTCAAAGTTCCTAACAAAACTTAGTAGTCCAACAATAATTATACCAACTAAAAGAAACTCAACAAATCAATAGAAGCCACATTTATGTAAGATCTTCATGCTAACTATAGATAACAGCTTTTAAAGGTATTGTTGTTAATTGTAGTTGACCCTATGAATGAGAGACCTCCACATCATGCTATCATCAACAACTGTGCTCAGATTTTACAGACTTGGGGCCATGGCTTCCTTGATTGAGACTATGCGTCTGGAATGCAGTCTTCTTCTTTTCTTACTGACTTCTACTCTACCAAGCATTGTTGTTTTTTTTCTAGTGAGTCATGTCTTCTCATGATATGGCCAAAGTATGTCAGTCATCTTGGCTTTTAGGCAGTGGTCAGGCTTGATTTGTTCTTATATTCATTTATTTGTATTTTTGGCACTCCTGCACCTCCAGCACAATATTTCAAATGAGTTAATTCAGTTTTCTTTAATGTCCAGCTTTCACAACTATAAATAGAAATTGAAATACAATGACACAGGCAATCCTAACTTTAGTACGGTGGACCCTTCCCATCCATGGGGGGTTCAGTTTCAGGAGCCTGCACAGATGACAAAAAACACAGTAGTGGTGATGTGCTTATGGATGTATCAGCACATTCATGTGCATACGCTACCACTGAATAATATGGTGCATAGGAATCCAAGGGCAGTCAGATCTGCAGATTGCCAGCCTACCAATATGGAAGGTCTATTGTATTCAATTATATATCTTTACACTTCAGGATCTTGTCTAGTTTCTCCATGGCTGCCTTTCCAATTCCTAGCCTTCTTTTGATTGTTTGACTGCAGTCTCCATTCTGATTAATGACTGAGCCAAGGTATGGGAAAATCTTGTCCAGATTACACAGTACAGATTACACATCAGGACAATCAAAAGTTGTGGTATTCCCATTTTAAGATCAATGCAAGGTTTTTCATAATCTATGCAATCAAAGGCTTTGCTGCAAATTATAACACACAGGCAATTTTCTTTTGAACTTGTTCCATTATTCAATGGAATAATGCTCCATTATTCATGTTTACAATATGATCCTTAGTGCTTTTACCTTTCCTAAATCCAGCTTGGCCATCTGGCATTTCTCACTCCATATTTGGGGAAAGTCTTTCTGGTAGATTTTGAGGATCACTTTGCTTGCATGGGAGATTAATGCAACGATTCTGTGATTACTACAATCATTGGTGTCCCCTTTCTTGGAGAATGGAATGTATATTATTTCCAATCTGTAGGCTATTGTTTTGTTTTCCATATTTTTTGACAGATTTTAATTAGAAATAGAGAAGATTCTGTATCTGTAGCTTGAAACAGCTCCATTGGTATGCTATCTATTCCTGATGATTTATTTCTTCTAAGCGCACTGAGTCGAGCTTCCACTTTTCATTCACAAATTATAGGTTCATCTTCAGATGGATCTCTCTTGAATGGTGGATCGCTCTGTCATTTTTTCATATTGTTCTTCAGTGTATTGTTTTGATCGGCTTTTTTTACTTCTGTTTGGTGATGTAATGTTTTCTCCTGCTGATTGTAGTGCATCCCCACTCTTGGCTTAAAATTTCCTTTGATTTCTCAGATCTTGTGGAACAGGTCCCTTGTTCTAACCTTTTTGTTGTTGTCTTCTATTTTTTGCATTGATTGTTATAGCAGTTCTCTTTGTCTCTGCATACAAGTCACCGGACTGTTGCATTCAGGGTTCTGACCCTGTTTCTGTCACCTTTTACTTTTGCTTCTCATCTGTCCTTAACTGCTTGAAGAGATTCATCTACTAGCTTCTCTTTTTTTGGCTACAGATATATCTGTTTACCTCTATTTCAATATCTAAAAACCTATTTACAACAAGAAAGAAAACCCAAGTTTAAAGTAATGTCCATAAAAGGGGGGGATGCAAAAAAGGAATAGGAAACTGAATATGTATTAAACTTCAGCTCAAATATAAAGCATCTCACTTCTGTGAAATAAACAATCATAATGTTTTGGCCTATTAAAATATATTTTAATTAGGTGAGATTGCATAGTAAAAAGATTTCTTGAAGTTCCAAATGGTACCTTTTCAAAAATCAACTAAAATATGTAGATAATAGTTTGTTTTGATTGCCTGTATATTTAGACTTCATCAGTTGCAAAAAGATTTTGTGTGGTTTAAAATGCCTAGAATTTCAGTTAATAGCACATCCTTTCTTTTAGAATGATCACAATATTTTAAAACAACAATTACAGTTATAATTGTGAATTGCTAAAAGTTTTTTTTAACTTTTTAAAAATTGTTATTTCTGATTTGATTTTGACCATGAATTTTGATTACATTTGTTATCAAGAGGACTTTACTGCAATACATAGCTGTCTATTTTTATCATAAGCTTCAACATAAACTGCTTTGGAAAATCTGAGAGATGATCAAGTCAGTGGTGTTCTTTTATGTGCATAATAGAACTTTTCTGAATATATCTTTATTTAGCAGTTCCTATAGTTCTGTCAAACTAAGTGTGCTTTTTTTGTTGTTTCAACAGCAACTGTGAATTAGTTATCAATTAATGCATAATATTTGCTCTATTAGAAGCTCCTCATTATGTTTTACATGTTTCACTTTTCTATTAGGAGAAACTATGATAACATATAAAGAGATCATCATTATCACCAATAATTATGTAGTCTTCTTATCTTCTTTGCTCATACTCTATTGCTTGAATTCCTTGGAGAAGTGTCTAGCATGTACCAAATAGTGTGCTGCACTAAAAGAGAAAGTTGTTCAGCCATACCATTTTAGCAAGAACAAAACAAAGTGATGCAGCATTTCTGAGCCAATGAAAAGAGTTTGCAGTGGGCTGCCCTTTCTCTTTTTTTCAGACAGAGTGGCAGAGGATCAGGGAATAAGCACAAGAACCAACCATAGTGACATGTCTGATCCATTATGACTGTAACTTGACCAAGAATAAATTCCCCCCTTTGAGATATAACTCCACATTTTTGTTGTTGTTGTTTTTATACTTACTGAGGTGTGGCCTCACATAATGCTGGAAGAATCACAGAATCATAGAAGAGACCACAAGGGCCATCCAGTCCAACCCCCTGCCATGCAGGAACTCCCAATCAAAGCATCCCCGACAGATGGCCATCCAGCCTCTGCTTAATCTTAAACGGCACTTTAACTGACAAGCTCATTACATAACAACTGAAACTGGCTTACCTGAGTTGGCTTAAAAATTAAAACAGGCAGCATCCTGATTTTATCACAAGGATTTAGCTGCCGAAATCACCGCCAGGGTGCAGCCCAGGTTCATTGCTGCCCCCAGGGGCTCACAACACAGCTTTTTTTGAAGCTGGGAGTTTTCCAGCTTAAGGAAATGGCCTCCGGAGCACCCCTGGGAGCAGCGATGGACCCGGGCTGCACCTGGGTAGCCATTTTGGCATCTAAATCCTTCTGATAAAATCAGGATGCCACCTGTTTTAAATTTTAAGCTGACTCAGGTAAGCTGGTTTAACTTGTTATGCGGTAGTCTCCTGACTCTCTGAACATGCTAAACTGTTAGGTGGCAGTCAGTAACAGTCCTCTCTGAGGCAGGTTAACATCTCTCTTCCCGCTTTATAAACTCCAGTTAGATTAGGTTTTAGTTTGTTGTGTAAATATTTATTAAAGCCATTATTGTTTGTTTTTAAACCACAAACTACATGTTTGTCTTTCTGAGTTAAAGGGTCTGTACAGACTGCCAGAAATAATCCAGTTTGAGGCCACTTTAACTGTCCTGGCTCAATGCTAGGGAATTGTGGGAACTGTAGTTTATTATGGCACCAGAGCTCTCTGACAAAGAAGGCTCAATGTCTCAAAAAAAAAACCTATAATTCCCATGATTCCCTAGCATTGAGCCAGGACAGTGAAAGTGGCTTCAAGCTGGATTATTTCTGGCAGTCTGTACAGACCCTTAGTCTTTATTCTTTAGGAAGACAGATTTAAAGTAATAGTCTGACCCACATTTTTGCTGTTCTGCTGATGAAAGTAAACTCTTTTATACCTGCATATTTTAGTTTACCTTTAAAAGGGTTAACACCCTGGAAATTAAAATTGCAACCCACAAGGTAAGAGAAGAGAACAAAAGAGATAAGAAAAGGATGGAGAAAGTCATTGGGGAAAATAAGACAAAGTCGGAGGGGAAGAAAGAATGATCAAAATAAAGAAATGAAAGATGTGCAAAGGAAATATAGGGAAGAAGACTAAGGAAAGGATGAGGAAGCTAATGTGGAAGGAGAAAGGTGAATTAAAGAAAGTATATATAGGAAAAAACAAGGAAAAAGTAAATTAGATGTAAAGACACCTATGCCAACATGATGGAAACATATAAATATATTACGTATATAACAAACAAATTTGGCTGCTAGAAAACTACAGGATATATAATACATAATATTATATAATATCAAAATACTCTGATGATGGAACATTTCTAATGGTCAGTTTTATGACATTTGTATTATGGTATTTGGAAAATGGAAAATGAATAAAAATATATTGGAGGGAAACTAAGGTCCAAAACACATTGCAGAAATAATCCAGGCTGAGACCACTTAAACTGCCCTGGCTCAGTACTAGGGAATCCTGGGAATTGTAGTTTATTGTGGCACCAGAGCTGTCTGACAGAGAAGGCTAAATGTCTAATAAAACTACAATTCCAAGAATTCCTTAGCATTGAGCCAAGGCAGTTGAAACAGTCTCAAATGGGATATTTCTACAGTGTTTGTGATCCAAGTTTCCAAGCTCTCCTTCTTTGATGTTCACCATTGTCTATTATTATGTATAACTGTTTTGTTTTATTTTTAGATTAAAGTAGTATTTATACTGTTTAAGACTTTAAGCAGTAAGAAAAGCAGTATGACTTTTTTAAAGGCATGGTGTTACTAATCTGGGTGTAAAACCACATTCCTATAAAAAGATTATTGACCTCTGACTCTTGAAATAAATGTGTCTTAATATGAGGATAAATTCCATCAGGTAGAACTTACTCTGGGAAACTGGAAACAATTAATTCAGCATCTTATTACAAAACTGGGCAGTTTTCCAATTCTTCACTTCAAGACTTTCTATTAATATAAGTTCTTAATTCCATTCACCTGACAGGAATGGGAAATAACAGCTCTTAAAACAGATATGGCAATCATATTCCTTTTAATTTTAGTAAAATGCAGTCTGCCTATCAAGTCTCCATGACAAGTAATAAATACAGACATTTTAATATTTGAGGAAGCAGTAATTTCTTTCCAAAAATGTTTATTATTCTAATGCTTTGAAGCACAAGAATACTAAAGCATGGGAAAGCGGCAAAAAGTCTAATAAAACCATATAGACTCTTAAATATAGTATGTTATGCATAACATATGTTATGACAATGAGGAAATCAAAATAATTAAAAGAATTCCCATACCTAAGGTCAAACATTGATCAGAATGGCAACTGCAGTCAGGAAATCAGAAGAATACTAGGAATGGGAAAAGCAGCTATGAAAGTACTAGACAAGATCCTTAAAAGTAACAATATGTACAAACGAACACTAAGTTAGAATCATCTAAGCCATTGTATCTCCAATCACCATGGATGGATGAGAAAGCTGAGCAGAGATGTGGCGCTGGAGAAGAGTGCTGAGGATATATGGACAGCCAAAAAGACAAGCATATGGGTCCTTGAACAGATCAAATCTGAAATCTCCTTGGAAGCCAAGATGATAAAATGGAGGCTGTTGTACTTTGGCCACATAATTAGAAAGCATGACTCTAGAAAAGACAATAATGCTAGGAAAGGTGGAGGGAAGAAGAAAGAGAGGAAGACTGCACACCAGATGGATAGATTCTATCAGAGAGGTCACAAACATGGATCTGCAGGAACTACGCAGAGCAGCGGAGGACAGGGGTTCTTGGAGATGTCTCATCCACAGAGTCGGGGTCAACCTGAGGGTAATTAACAACAATTATACTGTATACTTTAAAATCTATGACGAGACTCTGACAAATATTTTTAAAAGAGTTATATTCCTAATAAAAAGAGTGTTTCCTCACTATTCACAAACAACAGTGAAACACAATTGTTGTATTATGAGTTGCATGAGGAGGGTGGTGTGTGAACCAGGAAAAAACTGCTTTAATCTTAAGCATGGTATGCTGAAATAAAATGCCTTCTTAAACCACTGTTTGAAGCTGGCTTGTTTTAACAAGCTTAGTCAACATTAATAAATATTAAAAGACATTGCCACAGGCTACCGTAAACCTCCATCTCTCATCTGCACCAGAAAGGAAAGTAGAAAATAAAGAGTCCAGAATAGCTAAAATTTGTCCTTATAATGCTAAGCTTTGTTCCAGCAATACACATGTGAACAGTCAGTATTTTTTTAAGGCCATGAGAGGAGGGCTAGCAAACTCATTGCAACAGATCCACCATATAAAATGATAAAATAGAAAGCTAAGAATTATAATCAAATTCCTTTTAAGAAAATCTTATTTCTGCAACATTACTAATACTTGGGATGTGGTGGCTTAAGCGGTTAAGATGCTGACTCTGTTGATTGCAAGATCGGCAGGTTGGCAGTTTGAGGCCCGGGTGCTGCATGATGGGATGAGCTCCTGTCACTAGTCCCAGCTTCTGCCAACCTAGCAGTTCAAAAGCATGCAAACACAAGTAGATAAATGCACAGCTCACATATGCCACTTTTCTTTCTTCATTGAGAGGTCATAATGTTTGTTCCATTTATCTTACTGGTTCCAAGGTCTCCGATAGAATACCAAATACATAAATGATTTCTTGCTTGGAGTGAGTCTTTGAATTAGCAGTTATCAATAGTGCTATACTTGTTATGTTAGCTGTAATGTCTCTTTACATCAGTATACCTCACAATGATGGGATTCTGGCTTTCAATGAATTCCGTAATATTAGAATTTGTAATGTTTCTCCCACAGAGGTTAGCCCAACTTAGAGCAGCACTAGTACTCACTTGCAATAACTTTACATTTAGTGGGAAATACAATTATCACATGGCACTCACATGGCTCCATCAAATGCAAATCTATTCATGGGAAAATCTGAAGAGGATATTCAGAAAGAGCCTACTAACTAATCGCTTGGATGGTGGCAGTACACTGATCATATTGTGGTCTAAACAAAGCACAAAGAAAGCTTGGAGCAGTTCATTTCTTTTCACCCAACAGTCATATTTCTATTCAGTCAACACCCTGAAAAAACACATATCCCTTTCTTCAGTTTCCTCATCTCTTCAGAGATCAACAGCAACAACAAAAATTACTGTTCTTTATAAAAAGTCAAACAACAACAAATCTATGGATCTCCACACTTACCTAATCTGGATATCCTGCCATCCTAAACGCATTAAGAGAAATATCTTCTGTGGTTTGGTTTTGTGTTGCTGTGTGCCTTCAAGTTGTTTCTGACTTATGGTGGCCCTAAGAGAAACCTATCATGGGTTTTGTAAGGCTAAGAGCATGTACTCACCCAAAGTCACCCACTGGGTTCCATGGCCAAGCAGGGAATTGAACCCTGATCTCCAGAGTAAAATATACAAACCACTACACCACATTGGCTCCCATGGTTTGGTTTACTCAATCAAATATACAGCAATAAAAAGTAAATTACCAAGAAAGAAGCAAAAGGAATCAATAATAACTTTTATTCAGTTCTATCACCACCATGCACTGTAACATTCAACAGCTAGATCTGGGAAGGTTTTTCTTTACAGAAAGTGAAGCCATTCACCAAGGAACAGTGCATCCTACTTGTGGTGGATTTCCATTCCAGCTTTCACCTAGCAACTAGATAAGATATGTTGTTAGCCAACTCCACTCACCTAGTTAATGTTACCAGCTGGGCTTGTGTTACATCATTCAGGCAACTTATGGTCTCTTCCAATTCTATAATTCTATTATTTTAAGTCTAATATTCTTTGAATATTTTTGAATATTTTAAATCCATCCTTTACATGTCTGTTTGTGTGTCTGTGTGTCTGTGTAATAAAATTAATTCATGATACACCAGAATAAACTGGTGTACATAAGACACAGGTGAATCTCATGTGATTGGAAAATATTCACTATGTTATTGTTTCATCAACATGGTGACCATCTGTGTGACTGTTAAACTGAACACTTCATTAAATAGGTGGAGTGAGCTCTTTCAGATGGATCTTTTATTTTCAGGGAAACGCATGTGTAGTATTGTGGGGATTTTGGAATAAAAAGTTTTGGAGGAAGGAATGTTCACATGCCCACTACACACCCATATGCCCGTGCACAATGGTCAAAATTCAGACTGGGGCTTGTTCAATAGTTAAAGAGGAGTGTTTTTAAAATACATGCTGGCTATTTAATATAGCATGTAATTTAGATGTGAGAACATTGCAAATCAGAGGGCTTAGAACCAAACTGGACATTAAAGCAATTCTTATGTACATTCTTAAACTGCAAATAGCAGTAAAAGAGGAGAAGCAGCAGCAGATGGAGTGCACAGAGTAGAGAAAACTGGCATTTCATTAATTTATTAATGAATTCCATATATACATCACCCAACTAGCATGTGCCCTTGGCAGAGAACTGTCCATAAAATGTCATTATGTGAAATTTAACTTTTTTCTTAACCTTCACACTATGGCCCTGATGAAAAGCACCTCTCTGCATCCAAAAGGAAGCATGGATGGATGTCCTCTGGACATGCCCCTTTTTTCAAAGCACATGGTCAATATCTGAAATGTCAGCTCTTGGCAAACAAATGTTTATGGCGGCCTTTCATGTAAAACAATGCAAAAGAAAGCTACATCTGATTTGGTAATGGAAGCAGAAAGCAGCATGCCTAATGGTAGAGGAATCATATTTCAAATGAGAAAAGGGCAATGTTTATGGAACATAACACCCAGAACCAAAAGTATTCTCTGCTTCCGATTACAATTTCTATTGCACCTTTTTGTATACAAAGTGCATTACAATTCTTATCCTAAGTTATCTATCACAAGCAACTAGCTATAGTCTAGGAAAGGTCAAAGCGATAATTTAAAGTGGTAATTTATGCTGTCTATTATGAATGAAGACCTGTATTACATTAGTCAGGGGTCAGTTAGAAGTTTACAAGAACAGAGTCACCTTTGCTTTTGTGAAAGGCATAAAGCAATCTGATTATATGCAAGATGGGCAACTTTGAATTATGCAGTTTGTTGAGACCAGCTGTTGCTTTTTGTCATCCTGTCTTGATGTATATCTAAAACTGGAGAAATGACTGATATCAAAAAACTTACTTGCACTGCATTTGAGGTTATATTACAGGTCACAGAGATGGGGATATTTGGCTACCACAGTTCCCAAGCACTTAGCAGCCCCCAAAGTATTTGCTAACTGGCACACATTTGCAGACAATTTTAAACAGCCTTCATATTGTCAATAGAAAACTAGTTCATGCCACAAGATACACAGTAACCCTCCCTGCTGTGATCAAAGGAGGAATGCCATCCATGTCAAAGCTATGCAGAGCAGGGGAAAGACAGACTTTAGGGGAAAGCCTAAGGTCTAATAATTGCTATGAGGAAACAGAATCACAGAGCTGTACTGCAGTAAGTTTGAAACACCTTACTTTCATGTGCCCCAAACTGTGGCTCTGGATGGTCTTTCCATTAATTCTCTGCTCATCAAGAAAACAATCACCCCAGTCTTCACTCTTTTATTTCACTTCAAAACATTTTAATATGAGTATCTCTCCATGGGAATACATATGCTGCTGCTTCCTTGCCCCATTGCATACAGGTATGCATGCAAAAGAAAATACCGGTTATTAAAAAGGAGCAGCTGGTGGCTGCAATGTCAGTGGGGCAATGAATCTAATCTGGGTTTTATTCCAAACTTTGAAATAGCTATCCATCCTGTTGGGCCCTGTGCCCTGAATGGTGTCTTGCTTTGACACGTTCCATCTGACCAGAAGAACCACTTGGCTCTTTGTCTTTTAAGAGCATCTTCATCATGAACAGTCCTTCTGTGTGTCCCCCATCACCTGAGTGCAACAAATGGTCATTTTCCAGGTTGGACCTTTTCTGTGGTGGCATTCTAGCCTTAGCTTGGCAACATCTGTGATGTCCTTATGCAACCTGGCAAAAAAGCTTTGTTTTTATCCTATGCAAATATCCTACATTGACTACTTGGTTTTGAATGCATAACTGGCATGACCCCTCCAGCCCATCTTGTGATACTATTGCCACAATTGCAAATGCTCTCCAAGCCCAGCTTAAAAGCCAGCAGCAACATTGGTCAAAGGAAGTCTGCTCAACTGCTGATGGGGGTGCAAAGTGGTTGTTTCCAGCCCTCTCCCACCAGCAAGTGAGGCTGTGATGAGGAAATGCAAAAGGACTCCTGCTTTTGATTATCATGGCCTCATCTGCTGACAGGCAGGGCTGGAAACATCCTCCTCCTCCTTACACCCACCCACCCCCAACCAGCAGCTGAACAGGCCTCCTTCACTCAATGCAGCTGCTGGTTATTAAGGTAGGTGGGTGAGTGGGTGATTGGGAGGATTTTTATGACTGTGGCAACAGTATCACAATTGTGACTATGTAGTCTTACTGAATGCAGAGCATTGACAGATCTGTACTTTTCAATACAGAATGACAGCTGTAGTGTTTTAATTTTTTTGTGTGTGTGTTCAACTATTTTAGTCAGATTATTTTCATTATTTTAAAGTTGTTTCAGAAACCACTAAAGTAAAGGTGTACTTTGTCATTAATTTTATTCTCAAGGGAAGTAATTTTAGTGATTTTCTTCCCATTGTGAGAAAGCCCCTAAAAGTTTCACAGTTCTGGACTATTCTGCACAAAATGTACATGTGATCTGTTTGTGTAGGGGGAGAAAGCCAGCATTTTCCTGCAATGGAACCAGCATTTTCTGCTCAATAAATATTTCTGTGCAAGAATATTTTCTGTGTAGAAAATGCTGGTTTCTGCACAGAAAAAGCAGCTTTCTGTGCAAAATAAAAAGCCACAAACAAATCTTGTGCAGAATAAGTCCTGAACTACAAAGATTCTCCACATCAACGTTTTCAGACACTTGAGTAGACAACTACCATTGCTGTCATCTCGGAAGGAGAGAACAGGCAGTATCTGCTGGACTTAATCCCATTCTCCACTGTCATCCCCTTCTCCTTGTGTGTCATATCTTTTAAAATTATAAACCTGGGGGCAGGGAATTGTCAAATTAACAACAGACTTTCCCCCAAAACAACCTGCTGAAGTCTGTGCAAGCTCAGCAGCTACAGAATGTAGAAGACCTGCCCAGGACATGGGATGACCTGCTGGGGGCTGTAATAGTTTTCCTTATGGCATAGCAGATTGTCAGGAATAAAGCTTGGCCAAAGGATTCTACTGGGTAAGGGATTGTGAGAGCTGTATTCCAGGACTATGTATTTTGTTGGACAATAACAAAGGGGACAAGCAGACGGGCGGCCGTGGGCTGCCCCGGGAAGCTGCACCGTGGGGCCGAGGTATCCCCACACCTTGGCCCCGCGGCACAGCTTCGCCACCCCTGGAAGGAGTGCTTAAATAGCGCTCCTTCCTCAAGTCGCCGAAGGTGCGCCGCAAAAGGCTGCCGGCGCACCTTCGGCAACTCTTCCGCCGCAGCACGTGCGAACGCTGCGGTGGGAAGGCATCGTCGGAGCCCTGGCTGTGCGGAGGGGCCGGTGCTCCGACGATGCCTTCGGGAAGGGGTTGGGGTGCCCACCGTGCGGCTGCCCCTCCCCTTCCTTGCCCCCAAAATGGCCCTTTTAGCCGTCTGCTTCCCCCCAAAGTAATTTTTCCATGCTCTAATCAGTAAGCCTGAATGGGAGCATTCTAGCTCTAAGTGAACATACATTGCATAATTTTGTTACTGGCTCCATGCCCTCCTACTGTTCTAATTTGCCAGGGACAATCCTGATTAATCCTCTGCCGTTCCACTTTTTTCAGCTGCTTTAAAATGTCTGAGTTTCTCTCTCTTCCTCCCATTTTATGACTTCATCCTCATCTTACATCAATTGCTGCCATCTGAGTTCAAAGTACAAAAGTAGTGTGTAATTAATCAATTCAGGAGGGGAGAGGAGGTAGAGTTTTACTCTTCCCAGTAGGCTCAGGCAAAGGCAACCTGATGCAGTTTCTCCAGGTTTGTGGTTTTACTGCATTAGTAACTTTTGAGATCTTGATCACACTCTGACATTGATGGCCACATATGTCCTGGTTTTCATCTGTAAAATGTTGGCGGGTATGAGGCTCTACTTATAAATCTTAATTTAAAAAGAGAGAGAGCTTTCACTACCAGAGTTAATAACAAGCAAGGTGGTTTTCTTCTAATAACATCTAACATTGAAACTGGCAAAGTAAGAACCTCTTCAGCCCTTTTCCTTCAGCATAAAAGCCAATTGTTCTAGTCTTTTAACATTCATACATAACTGCTACTTTAGCATTCAAGGTTGTTTACACACTAGATGTTTTATCTCAGTTAAATCTCATTTGTTTACTCTGTTCCTGCTTGCAGAGAATCAATGAAAAACATGTGAACCAACATGAGTTATTGACAGGGCATGCCATTCCAATGTTTTCCATATCACCCTCTCCTTGTTTTTTTCAGGGATGATTCATGACAATATGTTAAGACTTAAAATGCAGTTCCAGTGCTTGCCTGTTCGGTATGGACTGACAAAGTTCTCCTGAGGTTTCTCCTTCAGCTGTCCCTTTAATTAGAGGTTTCTTCATTGCCCCCTCCTTTTATAGTAGATTCTATTCCTTTAGTTAGTAGCTTCCATTTACTTGTGCAGACTAACAACAGTGAATCCTCCCATTGTATATCATCATCATCATCATCATCATCATTTGAAACTTTGAAACTTTCAAAAGCACTGCAAAAATATTTTTCACATTTGATAAGGGTTAGTGTGTTATAAATGCAGGTTTGAGACTTCAACTGTTCAGATTCTAGTTGCCATTGACTCCTAAAAGCTCATTGGGAGGCCCAAAGTAAGTCAATCTCAGCCAAACCTAGTCTTACTGGGTAGTTGTTAAGATAAAATGTACAGAAAGAGAATGATCCTTGATATTGTCTTGCTATCCTTGATACTTTGGTGGGATATAAATGTAATCAATCCATAAGAAATAACCTTCCTTCCTTCCATTTCTTATTCTTTCTTTTTTTTAATTATTCCCTATTTTAAAAATTGAAACTTTTTGAGTAGCCAGCTAACAAAAGAAATGAGCTTTAAAAATGACCAAGTGATGATCCTTAAACTGTACCTCCCTAATGGTTTTTGAATAAAAAAAGAAATTGCACATCCAGGACTGTACTTCTAGAAAAGGCATTCAGTCCTCTTGTAGAACAAACTCCTGAGACAGGATGGTTTCCCATTATCTGCTATCACATTTCCAAGTCCTAGCCTCTTAAAACAGAAAACTCCAAACTCTTATACACAGGGATATCACAGGGTAGGGTGGGGTGTTGGCAAAATGTCCCTCCAAATGAGTGTTCTGCATCTGAAAAAAACATTTTCCTTTAATGTCCGTATTTCTAGCATTGCAGAGAGTGAGACATCATTCATACCAAGAACTCTTATTTTGCTCTATTATGCATTCCCTTGGTAACTTTGCCTCCATTTCTAAATGCTCCACTGAGGTTTTAAGTTATTGCAATGCTAGAAATTTGGGGGTGTAAAGAAAGCAAATCCTTTGGGGTGGTAGAATTCTTATTTGGGAGGCAGTGCCTTCATTTTGTCCTTCTCTATAACTACACCCCTGCTCTTACATTAGATCAGTAGTCCCTTAAGGTATAAACAAATTCATTTGTGAACGTGTCACCCTCCAGATGTTGTTGGACCCCATATCACATGAGAATAACACAACTTAGTCAGTGGTGAGGGGTGTTGGGAGTAGCACTATATCTGTTGATATTTGGATGTGATGTGCAGTACAGCAGAGTATAGTAAATAGCTTCCTCCATCAGCCTTTCCCATGCTAAAAGCATGCAGACATTTCTTGTAGTTCTAAAGTAAAGCTTTATTGTTCCATAAAGTAAATAAGAAAAGAAAACATGCAATTCACCAAAGGATCACATCTTGCTGATGTTGTTGTAGAATAGAAAAGTTACAGATCCATGTTTCTAGATCCAGGAGTTACAGTTACATTGTAAAAACAGTTCCAAGTATAAGCATACTCATAAGCTAAAAGCCAAAATTAACTCCATAGCTAACCACACACGCACAAACACAGTGCTTGCATATATTAACAAAAGAACAAAGGAAACTCTTGGCCCTTCCCATACTCCACCTTCTGGGTGTTAACCTTATGCTGATTGGATAATGCCTGTATGATGTGTTTTAACCCAGCCTCTAGCTGTCCATCATACCCCATGGGACTACCTTCCCATGAGCTCATGTGCTGATGTATTGCCTATCTATTTCCCAGGCTGAAACTGTACTTTGTTATTCGGCTCTCTGAGCCCATGTTTTGACTTCTAATCCACCTGCTGTTGAGTTCTCTTTGTTTTGCAGTAGAAACTGTTCCCATGAGAAAATCTACACACACACATCTCTACATTTCTCCTTTGACTGTATAACCCATCCATATTCCAACAATCTCAACATCTGGAGAACCACATACTGCCCCCCTCTACACTAATATAATGTCCTGTGAAAGTTTGCTTCTAACATATACAGTGGTTTAAGCTTAGGATACTGGACATCTCTGATAGTATGTCTATGGACATTATCACACAGGGGCCAGTTAAAGCGGATAGAAACTGGAAAAGAACAATCCCACAAAGAAAGCAGAAAAGAGCTTAATTGCAGAATTGTTAAATGCGAAAAAAATATGTTATTACCTTTCAGACATAATCCGTAAATTTGACAAGACTCCTCCCCAGAGGCTCCACCTTCCCGGCTGCCTCCTCCTCCTCCTCGGCCACCCCCCGCCCCCTCCGGTTCTTGTGGCAGCCGTCAGGGCTGCGGGGGTTGCACACTCTCTCAGCTTCAGGGCGAGAACATGGCAAGGGCAAAACCCTCCTCTGAAGAAACCTTGGCAAGGAGAGATGGAGGGGGAAATGATAAGGCAGCACTCCTGAGGGAGGCCTTCCTCCTCCTCCTCCTCGGCTGCCCCCCGGCCCCCTCTGGCTCCTGTGGCTGGAGAGAGAGAGAGAGAGAGATGGAGGGGGAAAGCCTGAATGGCAATGAGGAGGAGGAGGAGCTGGGACTCTTGTCTCTCTGGAGGCCACTCCTCCTCCACTTTTAATGCGGATTTGGTTTTCAGACATGGCAATTCCACAATTACTTTAAATCCGCAAATGCTTTTCCTCTAAACTCCCGAACTTAAAAAGATCCACTTTCTGTCCACTTTCTGTCCAATTTCTGTGCAACGTCATGTGAACAGTTTCTGTTCAGGATTTGTGCGGAATAACCAACGCAAATCCCCCGTGTGATAACATCCTATGAAGTGTACAGAAGTTTTGATTCAAATGTATGGAACTAGCCTGCAAGGAAGACACAAGACTATTTCACTCAATGTTTAATTCACATATCTTATAATCTGTATGTATCTTGGATGCATGAATAAAATAAAATAAAAAAAGCATTCTACACATCAACTTTTAGGTGGATATGTGATAAGTATCTCTGCTGGAAGTCCTTCTCACATACATCATGCAGAAGCTGCCTAGACCAAGAGACCAGAGCCTAATGAGTAATTTAAAGTCACTGCACGTAGGAGATAACAAAGTGCTGGTTCTAGGCAACAGCACCAGGAAGTTCAGGTGTTTGTTTAATATTCAGTGTGCATATTCCTAAGTATTCCATGTACAGTTTTAAAAATGTATATTAAATGTTGCTGCACTTCCCCCCCAGATCCCATAAGGAAAAATATCTTCAATAATAGGTAATGAGATCCAGGGAGAAAGAGAAGGGAAAACCGTTATCCAAAAAGAATTATGAAGACATTTAGTTGAAAATGACTTATCTTTATTTCAATAAAATGCTGGGAGCGCAGCACAAGGTTCTCCCAGCCACCCACCCTCCTTGTCACATGTGTTGCTTTTGGCAAAAAGAATGTTATGTGTTTTTAAAGCACTTTGAAAACCAAAGTGATAACCTAAGAAAGCACTAAAAAAATCACAACATAGATATCTAGTTGTTATGCACAATTCTATTGATAAATTTTCCTATATTTGTGCCTTTTGGAAACAGTAAAATAAAACATGCGTATACTTATATTAAATGCACAACCTGAATTAGTTTTATTGAACATTTTCTTTAATGTTACCCTTCTATATTTAGTAAAAATGCATTTTACCCTCATACTAAATTCCAAAACTATGCAAATACTTTTTAAAAAATCTGTTGATAAACACACTTCATGTTTCATACTTAAAAGTAAATTTAGAAAATGTCATTCCTGGCAATATTGCTATGCAACTATGCAGGCTTACATGCCAAACAATCTGAAAGTCATTTCTCCCCATATGAACCTGCCTTAGGTCTAATCTGCACTGAAGAAATAATGCAGTTTGAGAAGGCTTTAGCTGTCATGCTATGGGATTTTTGGATTTGTGGTGCCACAACAAACTACAAGTCCTAAGATTCCATAGGATGGAGCCATGGCAGTTAAAGCAGTATCAAATTCCATTATTTCTGCAGTTCAGATTCAGCCTATGATCTTTGGGGAAGGGCTTTCTCTTGGTCCCTCACAGGCTTATCTGGTGAAGACACAGGAGACTGCTCCAGACTATAGGACTCCTTGCCAAGGGAGTATCTGTTGTCTCCCTCTCTGCTTTCTTTTCACCTTCAGGCAAAGAACTTTTTTTATTTTATTTAAGGGAACCATCAATTTTCAGCTACTTGGGTCAAAAAGATGTTCAATGAGTTTGCCGTATCTTTTCTTATATGTTGAGTGCGTTTTTAAACTAATGCTTTCATTGGACTTTTTTAAAAAAAACTTTTGTATTAAATATTGTTTTAGCTACTTTGTTTTAACTTATGTTGGAAGTTGCTTTGAGTCCCATGTTGGGAGAAAGGCAGAATATAAATTAAAGGGAGGGAGGGAGGGAGGACCACTGCTATGAACATAATTTATGGAATCCAGCCACAAAGAACTTTCCCCACTGTAAAATCATACCTATACACTTGCAGTTTGACTGCTCATCTTCTAACATATACATTACTAAATCTGGAAGCACTGCATCAGTCAACATTGCATTTTTAAATACATCATGTGCACCATTATAGAAAGGAGAGTGCATGTTATAAGGCAATGGTTCTCAAATGGTGAATAGTGTGGATAATGTGAACAGAGCTTCAGAAAGTGGCTGTTACCTGGGGGGAGTACTGGAAGCTGTAGTCCTCAAAAGTATTTTTCCCAAATCTATATGTGTGGGGCATCTAATACTGAAGTTCTAGAAAAAGAAGACAGAATCCCAGGGCAGGTTCCAAGACCCAAGACCTGGCTGACAAAATGCCCATAGGGAGAATCCTCAGTGGATCTAAGAAGTATCAGCATCTCTAGTATCTCTTTTGTTCTTTTAGCTGATTTGAGAAGGAAGCTCAGAGAAGCTGTTGCTTCCTTCTGAATACAAGTTCTTTCTGCGAGGCTCATCTCATGCAGGAGAATGATGTGTAGTGCTTTGAATGCTGGAGTACAATTCTAAGAGACCAAGGTTTGAATTCCACAGTCATGGAAACCCACTTGGTGGTTGGGCTTGGGCAATCATACTCTTTCAGCCTCAGATGAAGCCAATGACAACCTCTTCTGAATAAAATTTGCCAAGAAACACATGGTACCAAAAGTTGGAGTTCTCTTGAAGGCACATAACAATTACAACAACATCTCACTGAGGTTATCTGTTCCTTATATCTGTATGTAACTGTGTGTACCTGAAGTTCTTGGCTTGCTCACTAGTGGAACAAATTGTTGGTGTTCACTATAGGATGGGCACAAAATTGTGTAAATTCAGAAGCAGACATTAGGTGTTTTTAGAGGAGAGAGAGAGAGAGAGAGAGAAAGTACTATAAAAACAAGAAAGATTGCTGGGAATCTAAATTTAATCAATATAGATGACATTTACACTAAGCAGACTAAAAATCAAGCATTCTGCACAAGAAAACACAAGATTTTCCCCCTCAATTCTACAGTGAAAATTAAGCAGATCTGAAAAAATTCAATTATTTGTTGTAATTATTGTGCAGAATTTATTTTTATTTTACTGTTCATATGGGAAGGATTGAACTGGAAATATATCAAGCACAAATGCACAACCATAAGGACTAGAACCATTTAAAAAAGAAAGCAGAGATTGTCAGCAAGAATTCTGCAGCCAAAATCATATATATATATTTTTTTTGGGGGGGGGGGGGGATAATGTAATTGGTTTTTTAGTATGATTATTTCAGTAACACACTTGAAATGTGTCTTGGGGGACAGTTCTATGGATATCAGTTGAGTGCTAAAAGGTCAAATGAATGGGTCCTAGAGCAAATCAGGCCTGGGACCCATTCACACTACACAGTTATAATGGCACATTCCAGTTTAATTGCCACAGCAACGTCCCATGGAATCTTGGGACTAGCAGTTTAGGAAGGAACATCTAGAATGATCAACCAAGGTGCTCTAATGCCTCTCCAAACTACAAGCCTCATGTCCACAGGACAGAATCCTGCCAGTTTAAATACAATAATAATGCTATAATTGTGTATTGTGAATGGTCCTTTAAACTCTTAATAGAAATCAAAATGACTAAACTGAGGCTGTCTTATTAAGGACATCTGATGACACAATATGGCTCATCGGAAAAGATGACAATGTTGAGCAAAGTGGAAGAAGGAAAAGAGGAAAACCATATTATAAGTGGATTGAGTCAACCAAGGGAGCCACAGCCTTCAGTTCACATGACCTGAGCAAGGTAGTTGATGATCAGGACTCATGGAGGACTTATTCATAGAGTCACTGTATGCTGAAGTCAACATGATGGCAAATAACAATGGTAATAACAACAATGGTCCCATTGAGGGATCATTACATAATGCAGAGAATATGCTTTACATAATGACAGAGAAAAATTGAGTCCTTGAGATCAAAGAAAATAGAACAGGGGGAAAAACTGACTCCAAAAATAACACCCAAGAAATAGGTGAAAGTTGGGAAAGTAATAATGAATGCTATATATTCATCAATAAAGAGTCAGATTAACTAAACCCGTTGTAATAATTTATGCCAAGCTAGGTTTAACTTAGAAAATGTGTATGTAATTGTTGATATTGCCTTCTACAGAATCTTCAGCAATTTATGCAACGCTGTTTCAAATCTATGAACTTTTTACATTTCTCCTTTTGGTAGACTGTGTCAGGCAAACTTTGTATAAATGGTATAAAGGGGGGAAGGGTTAATCCCATTACAGCAATTTGGTTAGGCTTGATGTTTATTATATTTATTGATTTTTACTCTTTATTGATTTGTATACAATATTCATTATTATTTTATTTCTTCATTGCTACAGTTTTTATTCCCAATGTAGGACCTGTGTATTATTTGCATAGATTGATTTGTTACAGCCTACTCTCTGGAAGTGGGGGAAGGGCAGCTCAAACCCTCCCTGACAACTAGGCTGAGCATGGTGGAATCACCTTCAAAATGATCATTTACTGTCAATTATATGGTGCGCTTGTACGTGTTTGCAGTTACGCAAGCACTCGGAAGGGTGGCCACACGCATCAGCAGTTGCCATTTCCTTGGGCCTCTGTGTGTGTATGTGTTTGTGTGTGAGTGTGTAAGATGCACACCCTCCTCCTCCTCCTCCTCCTCCTCCTCCTCCTCCTCCTCCACTTACCCTCTGTGTTGGGAAATGGTCTGCTAGCAGGAAGGAGAGTGCAGGGCTATTTCTGTGGGGCAAAGCTGATCACATACACACCACCTCCTCCTCCAGTTTCCCTTTGTGTTGGGAAATGGGCTGCTAGCAACAGGGAGAGTGCTGGACCATTTCTAACAGCTGAACACATCAGTTTAATATCCCATGGCACCCACGGATGCGCCCATCCCTGGGCTTAATCCCCCAATTCACCCATAGGAGCAGCCATGCCAGGGGATAAATTCCACCCATTACTATTTCCCGTGAACCTATGGAAATATGGTAGTGCGCAGAGAATGTCAAATTTTTGTTTTTTGTTTTCTCAAAAAACCCTATCATGGTCCCCTAGGGACCACACCCCATCTTAAAAAAAATGGTTCAAGAGGACTTATGCCAGTTCACCCCAAACACAATTGCATTTGAAATCAAATTGAGGGTGAATGAGGCACATATAAACCAGTTTAATCCAATCTGCAAATCGGTTTAAATCATAGTGAGAATGAAGCCTAAGACTCCTATGTAGTTGAGCCCGCTTAGGTATTATCAACCAGAAGTGTACCAAATGATCATTATTTTGCAATTTGCTTCCATGGTACTAAGATTATAACCATGTTCAGTTGGATGACAAGAATAATGATTGTTTCAATGGAATATCTTGTGTTTTCATTGTTTTGTAAAAATATACTTGTGAGAAGCTAACATTTATAACAACCTTGCCCTGTCAGTGTTGATCCCTCTCCCTTTAAAAACATTACTCTCTAAAAAAAAATACTCTTTAATTTTCAAAATAAAAATAAAAAAGGAAATCACTGCCACATGTTCCTCAAAGTGAACGACACATTTCAAGATTGCACTGAGAGAGGTGATGACTTCACTAATCCTAGCTTTACATCCACCACATTTTCTAGCTTCACTAGTATCCCAAGACCCAAATATAAGGTGTTCACATTACAAGGAATTTAACTGTAAAATCTGCCATTTGGAGCCACAAAAATCCCCATATCTTTGCACAGTTCTGTGCCAACCCAGACCAAACTCTGGTACAGCCCTAAACAGAAGCCAATTTGTGGAGGTATAGCTATGGGGAGGAGGGAGGAATGAAACCATTCTCACTAAATAAGAAGTCTGACCCCCAGTGAAATTTTCCTTTAGTCGACAAATTTCTAGCATTCCAGAGACAATGAAAATCATTCACAGCTGGAACTCTTAATATTTGTTGTGTTTGCATTCCTGGGGTAATTTTGCCTGCCCTATTTCCTTGGATGCTCGATATATGTTTTAAGTTGCTACAATATTAGAAATTTGGAGAGTGAAGGAAAATTTCACTTGCATGCCAAATTCCTGTTTGGGGTGAGGTGGATTCATTTTATCTCTCCTTCTCCCATTAAAGACCCCACTCTTCATATTCCAAAAGTTTCTACAAATGCAGTTATCACTAACATTGTTGCCTTCTCTCCATCACAGATTGCTATTTTTCAAGCAAGGAGAGAGGCAAGATGAAATCTAAATGTTTTCTATAAATGTTTGCTATCCAAACAGTGAAGAAAAAATTGTACCAGTACCAAATATAATCACTCTAGGGCCATAGTACTGGCTGAACAGATATGTATATTCAGGCTACACAGGCATCTCAGGCATCTCCTCCCCACAGCAACCCTTCCCAGCCCCCAGATCTGTATGTAAACAGTAGTGTGGTTCTAAAAGCTGCTCAGGCATCTCTTACAAGCATCATGTACTAAGATGTCACAGGCATCCCAGAAAAGAAAGGGAAGCCACTATCTCACTGTCATTACATCAAACAAGTTGGGAATCAGTCCTGGGGTACCCACCCACCCCCACTCCTGGGAATGATTGTTTGCTTGCTTGCATTAAAAGCTGATATGCCTTAGGTAGTTATCAGCTCCAGCCACATAGTGCCACCCAGGGGCCGAATGCAACACCATCTCATGTTTCCACTTCTCTGAAAGGCAATATAGAACACAAGCAAGACAGTTGTCCTGTACAGTCCTTCTGTCCTTGGGCTGCATGATACTGAGAGCTCAGATGCATGCTTGCCATTCCCCACCCTGCCAAAGTGTAAAAACAATATCAGGTGGTCTCTTTTTGAAGTGTAATAATCAAAGGACCACCAAAGTGACAGCACACACATGCACATCTAACTACACCTACAGTGTGACAATACACAGGTATTGGTTTATGGCTGCACATCCCATGCATGGGAAAATCTGACTTTCTGTAACAATAAACAACCAAAACTGTGGGGGGGGGGGGGAGAAGAAGATAAAGCAGGAGATTACAGACCTTGCCGTGGTTTGATAAATGGCACTCTACTTCACTCTGCTTATTGTGTACTTCATACCTTGCTCCTGAATATGGAAGAGAATTTTATTAAAGATTTAGCCACGGTGCTAGTGGTGGTGGTGACTGTCTCACAGTAATTTTCCTACAAAGTAGTTTAATCTATCACAGGGCAGACAGTGCACCTTCTTACCATGTATCATTTCTGTCTATTGAGTAAGTGCTATCCAAATGCAATTTCTTTTCATTTTTGGAACCTGTGATGCATATTCAAGATACATTTTCTTTTTGTCAGTGGCCTAAATTAGGAGCTGTATATAAAAAAAGAATGCTAATAAAAAAAAGTAAACTAAACTATGGCTGTGTTTTTGATTTGTTGTTTTTAAGAAACACTGTTCTTTTAAAGGTATGAAATATTGTTCCAGGGTGTGAAAGCAATGTTCTTGTATTAAATTTTCCCCCTTCCTCTAAAAGGTATAGAATTATTTACTTGGTGTCTTGACATCATCATAGCATCTGTTCCTCCATTTATTAGGCACTGCATGTAAGCTCCCAATGTGATGATGTCAGGACACCGAGCTAGTGATATAATTCATCACTAATTTTCTTCTCAAAGGATGTGACAAATAATTTTAGCAAATTTCTTCCCATTGCGCTAAAGACTTTGAAAACTACAGCTTTTGAAGATTATTCACAATTCAGAACTTATTCTGCACAGAATTTGCACATGGTTGTTTTGCACAGAAAACTGTTTTTCTGCATGGGAAACATATTTTTCTGCACAGGAAATAATATTTCTATATGGAAATATCATGTGTGCAGAAAAGCTGTTTCCTGTGCATAAAATGTTGTTTTCAGTACAAATCAACCACAAAAAATTTGCATGAAAATTGCAAGATTTTCTGTGCATGAAACATTTCTCTGTACAGAAAAAAGCTATTTTCTGTGCAAAAACATCGTCATGCACATTTTGTGCAGAAAAAAATCTCACACTGCAAAGATTCTCAGCAGTCCAGGATACTTCTTGTCAGGGTTTCTTGATACTAAAAAAAAACCCAATTTTCATGCAACTAACTACCGTTTTTAAGTGAGAACAGGAAAGCAAGATATAGAGGTGCCATGTTCTGCAACATTTCTGTGTAACATAGAAAGTATAGATCATCTCAAATACTCTACTAACAGTGAAGAACTTTCTGTTCTTTGACTATGAACAGGGGAGAATAGAAATGGATGCCTAAAATTATTGACCATCATAGTCAAATCACCAAAGAGTAGTTTTGTTTTCCATTATAATGTTTTGAATTATAATTTGAATATTCTGGGCACATGATAGAAAACTACTCTTTGATGATTTTACTATGATACAAACCATAGTCAAATCACCAAAGAGTAGTTTTATTTTCCGTTATGTTCTGAATAATAATTTGAATGTTTCAGGCACATGATACAAATGTCACTTACATGGATGTAACTGCCATTATCAAACAGGACTTTTGTGACATGCTGTTAATATAATTGCTTCATAATAATAATATAATAATAATAAAATTTCATTTATACCCCGCCCCTCCGTGCACAATCGGGGCGGCTAACAACAATTAAAAATACATAAAATACAAATCCAAAAGGACCAATACCCACCCCCCTTAAAAATATTAAACTAAGCACTAATTAAAACATCTTAGATTAAAACATAAAATTAAAGCTCACCTCAAAGGCTATATCAAGTCCCTGTATATTGGGATCTTGAAAATAATAAAAATCTAGGCCTGATGCTTTGAAAACCAAGAAACAAAGGATGGTTCTGTTTTTATATTTAAAAATACTCTTTGCTTTCAGTGCCCAAACTACCAACTGGACTGTCCAGTGAAATTGGACTGGTCTTCTGTCAGTGGCTTAGATCCAATATGCCTAAACAGATTCTAGATGGTAGAAGTGGATACCTATTCCCAACAGTTATCCTGTTATCTCAACAGTTATCTGTAGCTGCAGAATGTTGCTTAAACTGAGATGCATTCTGGAATTCAAAAATATAGTCGTGTTAGTCTGTAGAATCAGTATGTAGAGAGATCTTGTAGCACCTTTGAGACTAATTGAAAGAAAGAAGTTGGCAGCATGAGCTTTCATAAAAGCATCTGAGGAAGTAGGTTCAAATCTACAAAAGCTCATGCTGCCAACCTCCTTCTTTCGGTTAGTCTCAAAGGTAGTACAAGATCTCTCCACATGCATTCTGGAGCTCATCCCATGCTGGGGCAAGTTTTCAGGGTTTCCATGAAGATGGGAAAGCAAATGTGAACTCTGGAATCCAGCAAGGGAAACCTTGATGAAGTTGGGGGAATGACTCCCTGTACTAATTACTATACTGGTAACATGCCATAACATTTTATTGACCAGCCTCACCAAACCAAACAAAAAACAACTCAGATTGAAATGGCTTCCCCTAAGTCCATTTGTTTCATTCAGTCTGCAGTCCTAAATGGCTTATGTTTGAAAAAGCCCAGCTTAATGCAATGGGACTTAACTCTGTATAGACATATACACTAACAGCAAACAATTACATCCTCCTTTTAGCTTATTGGAGATAGTTTTGCCAATACTAACTAGCAAGAGGGTGGCATTTTGACTTAAAATGAGAGACAATTGTATTTTGTTTGTTTTTCACCCAAGAACAATGGTTTGCTAATATTCGGCCCTGGACACATTCCAACTGCCTTTTCATCCTTTGTTTTATATTAAACTAACAACATGTCACAAAAGTCCTGTTTGATAATGTGAACTAGATCCATGTATGTGATATCCACTTTGCACATGGTTATCATGTTTCTTAGCATACCTGCAAATGAGCACTATTAGCCTACATGCCCAGGGGTCCTTTCACATTACACAGTTATAGCACTATATTGTACTTTAGATGTCATGATTCCATCCTATGGAATTATGGGATTTGCAGTTTGGGGAGACATTAGAGCTGTCTGGCTGAGAATTATAAATACCCTTCCCTAATTCCTTAAGACAGAAAAAAGTGGAATCATAGTTCTGTTATTGTGTAGTGTGTAATATGAAAAGGGCCCAGATCTAAGCAATGCAACATGGGTTCTATAATGTGCTCTCTTCTGCCCACTATGAGACCAGATTGCTGTAATGTACCATGTAACTTGGATTTCAAGCTAGCATCAAACATTCTTTGTGTTCATTAATGTTGTTTATACATCTACCCTTTAGATCAGTCTGTTCTCCCTAGATTTAAACAGATTCTCTTCCCTTATATTTCTTTTCTGTTTTCAAAATAAAGCACATTAAAATTCACAGTAATCTGAAACTAAACCTTACGAAACTAAACCTTACACATATAAATGTTAATGCTCACCATTCATTCAGGCCATGCACCTTTGCCATGAATCCCTGTGATATAATGTTCATAATTTGCAATGGGCTTCTGTGATTTCACTGTGATCCATCAGATCTACCTCACAAAACAATGCTGCTTAAGAAATAATGTAAATAGTAGTCAACATCAATATTAACCATTTGCCCAACTCACATGGAAACAACATCTATAGTGCTTTGGTAATATATATAAACTAAGGCTTGCAGGATGTGGAATATTGGTTTGGGTGTTGGAGTCTGAAGAGCAGGATACAAATCCCCATTTGGGCATGGAAACCCACTTTCAGCATCAGAGGAAGGCAAGGGCAAACCCGCTGTAAACAAATCTTGACAAGAAAAACCCAGGACAGGTTCACCTTAGGGTTGCCATAATTCAGAAATGATTTGAAGGAATGCAACAACAACAAGGCTTGTAGATTGGACAAAGTTATGTATAGGATGAGGAACATCTGAAGAAGAGAACATCACAATCCATGATATTACATTACCACAGTAATCTCTTTATGTTGAAATGGCAAGGCAGATTTGACAATGTTTGGGTTTCAATGATCAATACTAGATATTGACCAGCTAACAGATTTAGAAAGGCCAGTCTTAGAAGATTGATGCCTGCCCACTTCATCACAAATTTAATTGGTCTAAATCTGTAATATAATCATTTTCTTTGCTTGTTCACACATATCAAATCATGCTAATCATCAACCTCTTTGACTGGAAAATATTTATCTAATAATATTCAGATAGCCAAAAAAGATGTGGGAATATCTCACATATCCATGAAAAGGGGACAAGATTGTGCTCTGGTTTCCAATCTAAAAAAAAACACAACACAAAAGAAAAGAAAAGAAAACGGTTCTGGGGAAGGAAAACATGGTATATAGTTCTTGTCCTAAAAGAAAAATGCACTTCTTCCTTAAGAACTAAAAGTGCAAATTAGAGAGGCAAAAGTAAATTAGGCTTTATTTAACAGGCGATACCGGGAACTATGCTTGAGATGTGACACTCAAACCTCTCTTTCACATTGTCAAAGCAATTTCAGGCTAATATGAAGTGCAGGACTAACCTAAAATGTAGTTGAATCATTTAATGCTGTTAGCCAACCTAATAGAAAAGAGGAACGTTACAGATGAGGAAAGGCTAACATCCAACATTTAGGCTCATTAAGGAATTAGATAAGGAAATTACTTCTTGTACCTGTGTATGAAATATGTCTTATCTGAAAATACTATAGTTCCATTAGCGTCTGTTACAAAATTATATTATAAAAGCCATGGAGGCTAGGGAAAAAACTTTCAAATTGTGAACACCAAATGTAGGCCTTGCAATTCCAGTCCATCAGAGTTTTATCTGGGCTGTTGGCAATCACCTCCATTATTATAAGCAATGTCCCCTTACCACAATGATATGTAATGATAAAATGTTTGGTTGGAAGCCTTTTTATGAACAATGGCTAATATGACCTAAACTACAAATTGTGTAAAATGGTATCTTTCATTAAGATTGTAAGAAGATCCTTTATATTTATATTCAATAAACATTCAAAGAGTTTTCTTTGAAATATAATATGACCACCATTATCATTTTAAAAAGAATCAAAAGAGCCCACATGCTAATCACAGAGATATTTATTCATAATCCATTGATTCTGAATGCTGTTTTATGCCAACATTTAGTGATGTTCAATGTCTGCTCCTCCCAGAGAGCTATGCTTTAAATTCTGGTTAGTTAAGAAACATACTTCCTTCTGAATATTTAGATTCTTCTTAAATTTGGTGAATCCATTCTTCTGAATTTATATTTCACTAATTTGGAAACTGCAGTAGCATCTCTACTGGGATAACTAAGAATGCAGAACTGAACTACGGCTGTGTTTCTCTGATTTACTGGTATGATCTGCTCTTCTCAAATACATCGACAATACATCTACACTCACCACCAAAGAAGGATACAAAGCTACAGGTTTCCAAATGCTAGATACTAAATATGAGGACTTCCTCTAGGCTTGCACTGTATTTAATTGTCTGAGGACGTTTTCACACTACCCTCCCTAAAGCCGGGTGGAGCCATTCCGGAACGGGTCATGCCGCCGATTCCGGAATGGCTCCGCCACCGGCAGGCTAATTCCTTTTGACACCCGGAATTACCTTTAAGCCGCAGAAGCCGGAGTTACAGGTCTTTTGGCCGGAGTGAGGCCGGACTTACGGCTCCGTGCGTCTGAACACAGGGAGCAAGAAGCCGGACGGACGCAGGGATGGCACCGGAAGGGGCGGGGTTTGCCGCCGCGCGTGTGTGAACATGCCGGAAATGGAGCCGGAATGGGGCCGGACGGAGGCCGGCTAGCGTCCTCCAAAAGCCCCGTGTGAAAACGTCCGGAGACAGAGGTTGTGAGGTTGCAGCTTTCTTTTTCATGTAGCCAGTATCCTCATTCATTTTGCCTCTTTGTTTCTGGGCACAATTCAAAGTGCTGGTTATGACATATAAAGCCCCATATGGCTCAAGTCCAGGCTATTTGGCAAACCATCTTTCCCTGTATGAGCTGGCCTGGGCTTTGAGATCTTCAGGAGAGGCCCTTTTCTCAGTCCCACCTTCATCACAAGCACAGTTGGTGGGGACACGAAAGAGTGCCTTCTCAGTGGCTACCCCTAGACTCTGGAACCTCTTTCCAGGGAGCCCAGAATGTCCCCAGCCTTATTGTTCTTCTGTTGGCCTACTAAGACATTTTTATTCGGACAGGCTTTTAAAACAGCAAGTCTTCAAAGAATGGGCTGGAGGTGTTTACTGCTTTTAAGTACCTTTATCTTTTTTTAAACTGTATTTTATTCTTTCAGTGAGTAATGTGTTTTGATACTATAATAGTTCAATTCTAATTTAATGGTCTCTTTGAGTATGTTTTAATTGTATTCTTTTAAATTGTGAACCACTTTGCGTCTCAATTTTGAGTGAAAAGTGAAATATAAATAAAAGCCACCATCGTCGTCATCATCATTATCATCATCATTCAACCTCATTCAGCCATATTTATGGCATCCTTTAACCTACTGTTGTTAGGGTACCTTTATTTTATGTTATTTATTTTTCTTCCCTTGATTTAGGGCCTTTACAGACTGCCAGAAATAATGCAACTTGAGGCCACTTTAACTATCCTGGCTCAGTGCTAAAGAATCATGGGAACTGTAGTTTATTGTGGCACCAGAGCTCTCTGACAGAGAAGGCTCAGTGTCTCAGAAAAAAATACAATTCCGATGATTCCCTAGCACTGAGCCAGGATAGTTAAAGTGGCCTCAAGCTGAATTATTTCTGGCAGTCTGTAAAGGCCCTTAGTTACCATTTCTTCTTTTACAGCAGGTTACACTGCAATTTTAGCATAAAAAGAGGTAACTTCATTCCTGTTGTGCTGCAACTATAACTGTTTTAGTTAGATTTATATGCTGTGTGGTCTCACTGTTTTCGTCAATTTTATACCATAGGCAAATGGCTTGCAGCATTCCAATCAACTTTCTAAAGAGTGACCCAAAGTAACTATTCCTACTTTTGAAGATGAAAAAGTAAATAGTTCCTCAAATAATGAGAAAATAGGGAGTTGCTTTATTATATAGTAACTATTTTTTAAGTTTTGAAGCTGTGACTTTAACTAATTATTTTCAAAAGTAACTTTCTAAGTTCTGATCAAGGGAAGTAACAGTGCCACTGTATTTTGCTTTGGTCAGGCCCTACCTGGAATTGTGTCCAGTTCTGGGCACCACAATTCAAAAAGGATGTTGAGAAACTGGAACATGTCCAAAGGAGGGCAACTAAAATGGTGAAGGGTCTGGAAACCATACCCTATGGGAACAATTTAGGGAACTGGGTATGTTTAGCCTAAAGAAGTGGCAGTTAAGAGGTAATATAATAACCCTGTTTTAGTGTTTGAAAGGGTGTCATATTGAGGAGGGAGCAAGCTTGTTTTCTGCTGCTCCAGAGAACAGGACCCAGAGCAATGGATGCAAGCTATAGGAAAAGAGATTCTACCTCAACATTAGGAGGCACTTCCTGACAGTAAAGGCTGTTCAACAGTAGAACACTCTCCCTCGGAGTGTGGTGGAGTCTCCTTCTTTGGAGGCCTTTTAACAGAGGCTGGATGGCCATTTGTTGGGGGTGCTTTGATTGAGAGTTCCTGCATGGAAGGGGGTTGGACTGGATGGCCCTTGTGGTCTCTCCCAACTCTATGATTCTATGATTTCCTAGAACTGCAGTCATGATGAGAGCAAGCCTAGTGACTTCATAAAGATATTTAGATCATGTTTTAAGTTCTACCTCCAACTCATTTTCTTAACTTATTTCTTCTTGATGGAAGCAAAACATACCTCATCCATCCCTCCACACAAATGCCTTTATGATTTGCATTAGTGATTGCTCTGGAGATAGTAATGGTGAATCTTGTGGAGTACCAATATGCTGTCACTAATCTGGATGAACAGACATGCAATTTAATTACAATTAAGAACTGGATCTGGTTGAAGTGATTCATCTGCTTAAAATGGCATCTTGCTTTGAACCTGGCCAAATTAAGTGATGTCAAATTTATTTATAGAACACTGGAAATACAGTAATTTTCCCTGTGGAACAAAGCCAATAAAATACCAAACCACTTTCCTAGATGTGCTCAGTATTGTCTTTTAAACTGCTGTTTCTAAATGTCAACATGCTCAAGCAATATAGTTTTTCTGCAGCAATGTTTGTATCTCGTTAATATTACCAGAAACTGGGTAGTACTGTGCAAATTTGACTTGACTTCTTGCTTCAGATTCTGCTCATGGTGTGTGTTAGAAGTTTCTCTCTGTGATCTGCCACATGGAACAATACAGATTGAAACTTTTTCCATACATTCAATAACTGTCTATATCTTGTCTGAATACCATGGAATGCAAGCTGAACACAAGGCACAAATTGCCTTTTGAAAAGAAGATTGCCATCTTCTTTCAAACAGAGGACTGTCCTCCATAAAGTAAGACACATGACCACTCTTATCTTTCTTTGGGGGGTTCTATGTCCTACTTTGAAGAGAACACACTCCTCTGTTTGAGGCAGGGGTAGGGCTTGGGAGCAAGTGGAGTGGTCACTCATGTCCACTCCTGCTTTCCCCACCATGCCAACAGTTAGTTAGTTGGCTTGATTCATCTTCCCTATCGACCCTCCCTCAGTGTTTGGGTTTTTATACAGATGATTGTTTTGTTAGTGGTATCATACTGTTGATATTGATTGTCGAACCTTTGGATTATTTTAACATGGGGGGGGGGCAGATCCGATTCAGGGTAGATATGGGCCAAGTGAGAGTTGCCCTAGGGGACCTTGTGGTTGTGGGCAACCAGGTCAGGCCCAGTTTGAGGGCAGATAGCTCTGCCTCACTCTCAGATGGAAGGGGAAGCAGAAAGTACCTTATGCCCAAGTGGATTCTTATATTTGTCATTCCAGCACTACCCAACAGGCTGGGTGAATGGGTTTCCATCACTTGGCAGGCATGTCAATCAATGCCTTGATCTGGACACATTCAGCAAGCCAAGCCTATTTAGCTGTAATCAATAAAGTTGTAGCCTTTCCCGTTCCAACAAAATGTGCTCTATACTCATTTTTGTTAAACATGAAGCCTGACACTTGCCACTGTGTCTGCAAGGCATGTGACCTATTTTGAAGAGAACACTCTGTTTGAAGGGTTATCAACCCTCTTCTGAAGGCATCCTCCGTTTGAAGGACTCTGCTTAAAAGCAACTTCTATTTGAAAGCTCAAAATCCATAAAAAGGAAGATCAGAGACCATGGAGTTCCTGATCAACAAGTTAGAACCTGGACAGAAAGACTAGCAGGAACCTAAGTCGCCTGGTCCCAACTGCAATGAAAAGTTTTGTCATCTGAATTATAGAAAGTATTTCTAAATTTGCATGTATACATACAACTTAGTGTATGCAAATATTATGTAAATATACCCCCCTCAATTTTCTTCCTTTTTGTTCATGTATAATTTTTCATCAAATTCTTCCAAATCCATGATGGACCTTGGCAACTTCCCAGAAATTTTACTGAAGATTTTAACATCTATTTTTTTTTGGGGGGGGGGGGGGGGGGAAATGAATGACAACCCTAACTGGAGGATTTTCACAGACCTTACTAATTTTTTTAATGTTTTGGGACATGTCTGTTGTTTTTTTAAATACCCATAAGAGGAGGTTCATGCAAAACTCTTGCAGTACTTACCTCTGTGACTCAGTGCATGAGTCTGTATGCATGGAAAGCATTCATTTCTCCATGAAGAAATAATACTGTGGAAGATAAAAGTTCATATCTGGTTTCCCCAGGCAGCCTCCACATATTCATCTTAAAAGCCTATATGCACTGAGGGTCAGTTTGCAGTTCTGAATAAATGCACACAGTTTACCAAATCCCAAAGAAAGGGAAACTTTCCAGAGTCAAGGCACACAAAAAAAGTCTCAGATTTTAAAATAGGGAGGAAGAGGACACAACTCCCAGGAAAATCCAAATTCCTTCTCACACACTACCAAAAAATCTTAGTGACCATAACCAAAACTAGTTTCACCTTTTTCATCAGTATGATCAAGGTGTCTAAAACAAAAGGTTTCATGCTGCAACCTACTGACACTTCACTTCCATTCCCTTCCATTAAAAAGGCTAACACCCAAACCCTAATGCAGGGATGGAAAACTTTTGCCCTTTTCCATGATGGTGAATCCCATAACTCTGTGCTGGCTAAGGCTAGTGGAAGCTGCAGTCAACATCATCTAGAGGGCCACAGACTGCTCCTGGCTTAAAGGCAAGGTCTCTTCACTAGTTGGCATAATGGGAGGCCATGGTTCATAGAATTTTCTTTATGCCGCAAGTGACTTGCCTTACAAGGCCCTGTTTAAAGAATGTAAAGTAAGATTTGAGGCCCCCTGGGTTGTAGCCCATATGTTTAAGAAATAATGTAAATGTACACATGTCTCTTAGAAAAATATAAAAATAGAAATTGTGCTTACTCAAATGCCAGTGCATAAATTTGTTACCGATTTACATTACATCAAAACACATACTTTGCATGCGTCTTTTAAAGACAGACTCTTTAAAGACCTAGTTAATGTGATGTTTTCAGTGCATACTGCAGTAAAATTTGATCTGCTATGGTGAATTATCAAAAATGACACAGGTATCTAAAATCGCAAAAATCAAATGAATGCTCAGACTCAAGGGACTTTTGTTGTGAAACTGGGGTGGGGAGATTACAATGACATATAGGTGTAGTTTGATTTATTGCTATCTTCCTTCTACAAGCATATTCACAAGCCAAATTTACAGGATATGTTTTGTGAAATTTATTTTTAGACTGAAATTCTATTATTTTTCACACTTGAAGTCTATTTATGCTAAAGGTATGGAGACACTCTCTCTATTTTCCTCTTTGTCTGAAGATAAGTGACAAATTAATGTGAGAATTAGAAATGCATAAATCTACCTACAATATAAAGTCTGCGTCTGTAAGATTCTAGAGTTCATGGATCTTCTCCTGCACAGAGAAGTGTGTTTGAACATTTACTTTTAAGGGCCATTACACACATTCTTTTCCGGCAGTAGGCTCAGATTTATAACAAAGTAAACATCAGACAAGGACTGACAACCAATCACAGGATCATGATATGTATACCTATATGCTGTGTTTCCAAACATGTATTTGTCCCACATGCACTTTCCATGTACATACACCTAATACATTTTGTATGGTGGTCCTAACATCTACCTTTAAACATAGCTGTGGCACTGCTGCTGCTGCTGCTGCTGGTCACAGCAGTGGTGTTATTTGCTAGCATGTTGACTTCAACTTATGGTAGCCCTATGAATGAGATACTTCCAAGAATTCTAGTCATTATCTATCTGCTGAGAAGCTGCAGGCTCAGGGCTGTGGTTTCCTTAATTTTATCCAAAAGACAGAGAAGTTATTTGAAATGTAGTGTTATTGATACCATGGACTCTTTTCATACTGCCTTCCACTTGACCATGTAAAGTGGAAACATTGTCCAGTTGTAAAGTATTGTCTTTTCCAATGAGACATGTCATCTTGAGATACACTCAAAGTGCAATAGCTTCAGTTTAGTCATCTTGGCTTCTAATGAGAGTTCCTACTTGCTTTGATCTAAGGCCAATTCATTTGTCTTTTTAGCAATCCATGGTATCAATAACACCACATTTCAAATAACTTCTCTGTCTTTTGGATAAAATCAAGTGACGTATGACATACAGTTCTCTTTAAGATAGAGTCATAGTTCAACTACAATGGTAATATCCATCAGTAAAACTCTGTCGGTCAAGACAGATATTGTGCCAGCCACCAAGTAACTGTCCTATTCTGTCATGGCTCAAGGTACATGAGAAACTGAATGCATCACAGGCACATACCGGATGATGTGAGTCACATCAGCAGACACAGAACCACAACAGGCAAGGCAAGACCAGATCTGCTCAGAACCTTGGACAGCACACTGAGAGGCTACTGATTCTTCCACAAAGGCAGCTGTTGTTTCAGCAACCCACAGAAGATGTCTGAGATTTTCTGAAGATAAACCAATCTGTTTTTTTCTTATGGTCATCATGGCTTTATGATGCAACGTTTAGTACATTCATTGTGGACACTGTACTGAGGGTAGGTCTTCTGTGTCTGAGAAGTCTAGAAGGCAGTGCCCCCTAGCTCAGAAGGCATCAGAGTAGGGAATGTTGGCCAAGAGTGTCTGGCAGCTTCCAGGTTTTAATATAAACTTCAAAGAAACCATTCTAAGCACTAAGCCCTTTCCCCAAAATAAGATCAGCGCCTTTGATAGCTTCTTTGATGCTCATACTAAAACCTGGATTTACTACCTCATTTACACTGGAGTAATTGGCCACTCCTCACCACTCCTCAAATGACTCCTTCCTGTCTAAATCTTCTCTAAAGCTTGAGAATGGGGTGGAGGATGGAGTCAAGACCTAAGAATATGATACCAACACTGTTTCTCTGCACCCCTGGCTGGTTTTTAATGATTTGTTCTCCAGAAAGGAGGAATAGACAGAGATTATGTGTAATTTTTAAATTTGCTGCCCTGTTCACAGATTTGATACCATTTCCTCTTGGTCCTCCTTGATAATATGCTTTGTGACTAATGGCAAATATAAATTTAAAGATGCACAACCTAAGTCATCCTTGTAACAGAATGAAAATTAAGTAATTTGCTTAATAAAAATGAAAGAAGATTGTGTGGGCTTTGCACTCTGAGCTAATTGCCTGAATATGCATAAATTCTGTTAAGATTTGGCATGATTTCATCAGCCTAGAGTGACCCCTTTTGGTAGAAGAGTCAAGTGAGACAAACCATAAGAAAGTTTGCAGGTATCAGGGAGGCCAAAAGGTGTCTTTCTGGCCTCAGAACTATTAATTAGTAACTAGGAAAGCAGCACCACAAAAATCGCAGCTCCAGTATTTATCTCTAGAGGTTGCTGCTAGTCTGCCTCATTATCATCTGGATGGAAAACAGCTCTCTTTCCTGGGAGCTCTCTGCAACAGCCTTATTGATTAGGTTCCCACAGTGCTAAATCATTCTGTAGCTTTCATTGCATTCAGCCTCCTCCCTTCTCTCCCCATCCCAATAATAAAACCATCAAAGGTTTACAGGGACATGAGGCAAGGAGGATTTTGGTAAATACCATAACATAATGCAGATTCTATTTATACAATGCCCTCAGAGTCAGAACACTTTGTGTGCCAAAACAGCACTTGAAAAAGCCAAATTAAATAAATCTCCACTTTTGTTTTGCTTTTGCTCATGCTATAGTCCCGTTTGGATTCTCTTGCCAAAAAAGGGAGGGGGGACTCTAAAATTGATGTACGCAGAAAATTTGAAATAACAGCAGACATAAGTTAATCTCAGAGCATCTCATTTTTTGTCTTTGCTCCTATCTAAAAGTCAAAAAGAATACCACTCAGGAGACATAAACTGTTTTTCTAACTGTCTGATCTTCCTTTACCCAAAAGCACTGGGCGTGCAAGCAAAAAGGAGCTTCCACAATGGATCCTTCCTTTCCCCTTTTTCCCGAGGGTCAAGGAAATCTCCAGAACATGGTAAGAGGTATTACTGATTTGCAGCAGAAGAGGGGGAAATACTGAATATCTTTGTATGGGGCTTTCTTTCCCGTTGCAGTCTGACAGAGCAGAGATCACAATTTTATAGAGGCCCCACCTACTCTTTGGAGAGCCTTATCAGAGAATACTTACTTAGGATTGCAGGTGGAAGGAGCCAAGGAAGAGATTGTTGGTGCAAGGTTGATTTCTATTAGTTGTTTCTTCCTTGAAAGTGGATGAGACTACAATAAGGTAGGAAGAAGCAATTGCTCCTTTTACACTATTTCCCCCATTTAGGCATCATCTAGCGTATGGAGAAAGTGAGCCATTGACAATTATCTAACCAGAAAACTATGTGAATATTTGTATTACCTTACTCAGCAGTTATATCATATGGTGGTACTTGGATAACAAAAATGGCTGATACTTCAAGATCAAACAAATATCTCTCACAGGCAGCTTGACTTAACTCTCTATAGAGAAATAAGTCTTGGGACCAATTATTTAAACAATTAAACATGACAAGTTCCATGGATTAAACATACTAAAATTTCCAGAATACCTCCACCCACCAACTAGAAGAAACTTACTACAAAATAAAAACAATTCCCATGGCATTGGCACTTATACATTCGTTATGACTGCAAGAGCCTGACCTCTTTAAGGTTGTATCTGTATTGCAGAAATAATGCAGTTTGACCCCGCTTTAACTGCTATGGCTCAATGTTATGGAATCCTGGGATTTGTAGTTTGTTGTGGCACCAGAGCCCTCTGACAGAGAAGGCTTAATATCCCACAAATCTACAAATACCAGAATTCCATAGTATTGAGTCATATCAGTTAAAGCCTTGCATTCTTTCTGCAGTGCAGATCCAACTTAAGTTTATGTAACTGCACTTCCAGCAAACATATACAAAACATCCTCAGCCTATTTATTCCAGATCTCCTAAAGCTGGAGAAAATATTCAAAGAACAATCATACACAACAGCAGAGAATTTAGTTCACGTTTTTTTTATGACCAACAGAAATCTAAAACAACAAATTATTTTGTTGACCAACAGAAGTCTAAAACAACTGAAGTGATTGGGAACAGGGCATTTTTAATACTTGAAGTGCTGGGGGAATTACCCACCAGCCCTCATGAATTCCTCAACACAGATTCCTCATATAAACAGAAAATAGGAAGCAGTCATATAGGGAATCAGATGATCTATATTGGTCTATCTAATTCAGTACTATCAATGCTTGGCAGGATGAGTGTGAAGAGAAGGAAAATGGAAAATAGGTGAAACTTGAAATTAAAGATAATGTAATCAGCCTAAATACCCTAAAGGCACACAATTCTGACTGATCTTGGACGTTAAGCAAGATTGGCTCTGGTTAGTACTTGGATGGGAGACTGCCGAAGAATATCAGGTGCTGTAGGCTATATTTCAGAGGAAGAAACTGGGAAAATCACCTTTGAGTGTTCGTTGTTTAAGAAAACCCTATGAAAATTTGTGGAGTCACCATAAGTTGACAGGGAACATGAAAGCACATACGCACACACAATCAGCATGTTGTCTCTGAAATACAATAGGAGAAAGGGATCTACAGACTCTGAAATGGGTCTCATCAAATGGCAATGGTGTTTAAGTTTCTCTCCGAACACCTGCTAGGCTTGCTGGGAGCAACACTAACAAACAAAAACAAAAACAATCATAAATTTTATTTCTTACCCATCTCTCCCCAAGACTCAAGCAGGGTATAACATAGATTACAATACATAAATCCATTTAAACATGTTTAGTTAAAACACATAAACACAGGACACTTTAAAATCATTCAGGCATACAATTAAAATATCCCAGTTTAAAATTTATAGTTTAAAATCAACTGGGTAGGCCTGCCAGAAGAAATAAGTCTTTAATACTGTTTTAAAGTCAGGCAACATGTATAGCTGTCAAATCTCTGCCGACACGTCATTCCACAGTCTAGGAGCAGCCGATGAAAATGGGTGACAGTTGCCAATTTCATATTTCTCAGCTGAAGTAAATGTCCTCCCGAGAACCTGGGTGTATGGGGTGGGGTGGATGGGGTGGATTATAAGATTATAAGAAAGAAGGCAATCCTTTAATAAGTTTATAATAATAAGTTTTATTTATAGCCCGCCCCTCTGCTAGGCAATCGGGGCGGGTTACAGCATTTTAAAACAGCACAGTTAAAAACATTCTCTCCAAACATAATCCCTCCACCCACCCCTTAAAACAAGATTAAACCAAAAAATAATTAAAACAACACAAGAATAAATTTAAGTTGCCGGGAGCCACATCATGTACCAATAACCAATACCGTACTTTGTACTTTGCCCCAAAATTAACTGGCAGCAAGTGGAGTCATTTTAATATTGGCGAGATATGCCGACTGTTAGATGTACCAATGATTAATCTGGCTGTCATGTTTTGAACTAATTGAAGTTTCCAAACTTGGTACAAACTTGGTTTTGGCTTCTTATATTTTATGATCTAGTTTACCTTCGTTCTTTTTCAAAAAATGTGGCTGTGGTAAGGAAAGGTCCTATATTTGTGTAACACTTTGAGCCCAGTAATCTTATTAGTTCTGCATCTATGAATCCATGTTTCAGCCTATATTCCATGTTAAGGTTTACATACCACCACAGACATGTGGTTGAAATAAAAATGCTTGTGTATTTCTCCATTCTTTCCAGGAGTCACAACTGGTGCTACACAGCGCAATGATAAAATGTACAATATTGTAATGCCATAATGTGAACAAGGTGGGAATGAGTAGTATATTTCTGGCCTGTGTCATTAATTTTGTATGTTCACTCATAAATCTATTCTATCCTTTTCTGCATTGATCTGCAATTTGTTTTAAATCTGCATGACACTGTTATGTTTAAATATCTGTTTAAATAGGCATTTTGATTTACAAGCCTAGAGGTACATCAGAACATTTGGAACATTCTAGAATTCTATCAGAACATTAAGTCAAGAACTGCATTGGAAAATAGGAAAGCTGATGGAAAACTGAGCTCCATTAGGCTGGGAAGTGCTGACCAGAGCTGCATCTGCATTGCAGAAATAATCCAGTCTGATACTGCTTTAACTGTCATGGCCCAGTGCTATAGAATTCTGGGATTTGTAGGTTTTTGAGACATCGTCTTCTCTCTCAGAGAGCTCTGGTGCTACAACAAACTACAGTTCCCAGAATTCTGCAGCACTGAGCCATAGCAGGTAAAGTGGTGTGAATCAGGATTATTTCTGCAGTATGGATGCATCCCAGGTCACTTTGAACCAGAATTTGATGGGGGTTGGGAATGCAATCCTCAATAATCCCTAAATATTAAAGCCCAGTTGGGGAAAACATTAGATGGCTGCTGTTTTGGGTGACCACAACTTTTGTTTCAGCAATAGGTAATTCACTCTCAGAGTAGTTGCCTTAATAATCTAACAGACACTGCGAAAACCTAATTCAGTTATTGGCAGGATATAAAAGAAGGGAAGATATAAAAGAAAACCACCCTCACCAAAGCCTTTTCTCTTCCTTGTTGTAAGAAGGGCCATTGCTGCTTCAATCATTTTGCAACTTGCATACTTTCACACACACACACACACACACACACACTTTGAGTACAGATTTTAGTAGTGTCAGAACTGTTATGTTTAGTGTGTGTGTGTGTTTGTTTGCAGAAGGTGGGAGTGTTCAGTTTACTGAAAGAGTAGCCTGCTTGCTATTCTGTAAATTTATGATGTAATGTAGGCTTAAACTAGAATTGCCTTTCCCAGCCTGGTACCCTCTAATTGGAAGGCTTTCTTTGGGCTCTAGCACCCATCACCCTTGATCACTGGCAATGCTGGTTGGAGCTGATGGGATATATAGTCCAAATGATCTGGAGGAAACTCAGAGCAGCTCTGACTTTTATAATAATATAACACCAGCCACAAACATAACTAAAGGCAGTCTAGCAGAATCTGGATGTGAGGATATAGATTCTGAAGACCAAGTGAGGTCCGGAAGCCGAGTTTTTCTTGGAGAATAAGGGTTTGTACAACTATGCCAAACATATTCCCAGGCACCTGTGGGCTACATAGGCTGAGGCCATGAGAAATCTATGGCCTACAGGCCACAGGTTCCCCATCACTATTTTATTTTGCTGTCATCATGGCACTGCATTACAAAAACATTTATCACCTTTAGTGATAAAGCCCATAGTCATATTACACCTTATTTCAAACAAAGTCATATTTACAGCCATGTTTTGATATTTTGCTTATGATAAAATGTGAAGGCAGAGCCACTGCAAAACAACAAAGATAGATTGTGAAATATCGGCATATTCCTGAAATACAAATCGCTGAATGAACTGTTCTTTCTTATCAGCTCGTCACAGACAATACTGTTATTACTGTTTTAAAAATTGCTGTTACATTGTGTGCATGTACTTGCAAGGTCCACAATACAGTAAACAAAGTAGAACTCAAGTAGACCAAATGAAACCAACAGGATTTAAGTTAATTCTGACTAACAAGTCCTAAGCATTTCAATGAGTCTATGCTAGTAAGAATTATATAAAAGAGATGACAACATGAAGGACATATGGAATGGAGAGTCATACAAAGATGAAACTGAGGTGGAAGCTGCAATGAGAAAAATGGGGAAAAAACAAGACTCCAGGAATAGATTATATTCCAATCGAACTGTTGCAGTCTGCACTGGCAGAGTCAACTCTAGTGCTAACCGTGTCAACAGATATGGAAATCAAAACTATGAGCAACAGATTGGAAAAGATCAATATACATCCTGATCCACAAAAAATGAGACATAAGAGACTGCAGCAAGAGGTCCAAGCAGGGTTCAGGAAAGGAAGAGGCACTAGGGATCACATCACAAACATACAATGGCTAATGGAGCGCACCAGGGAGTTCCAAAAGAAAATCAGCATGTGTTTTATAGACTATAGCAAAGCCTTTGACTGCACAGATCATGAAAGGCTATGGAATGCTCTTAAAGACATGGGAGTGCCAACATATCTGATAGTCCTGATGAGGAATCTGTACTCAGCACAAGAGGCTGCTATCAGAACAGAACATGAAGAAGCAGAATGGTTCCCAATTGGCAAAGGGGTCATACAAGGCTGTATCTTATCACCCTACCTATTCAACTTATATGTAGAAAATATTGTAAGAAAAGCAAGGTTGGACATGGAAAAGGGAGAAGTGAAAATAGGAGGAAGAAATATCAATCATCTGAGATATGCTGACGACACCATAATGCTAGCAGAAAACCTCACAGGCCTCAAACAACTACTAAGGAAGATCAAAGAAAGTGCAAAGGCAGGCTTACTATTGAACATAAAGAAAAGAAAAATAATGACCACAGAGAACTTACACAAATTTAAACTAGACAATGAGGAGATAGAAATAGTAAAAGAGTTCTCATATCTGGGATCAAACATTGATAGGAATGGGGAGGGCAGCTATGAAAGAACTAGAAAAGATCCTAAAATGCAAAGACATACAACTGAACACAAAAGTTAGACTCATACAAGCCATCGTATTCCCTATTACCATGTATGGATGTGAGAGCTGGACAATCAAGAATGAAGATAGGAGGAAAATCAACGCATTTGAGATGTGGTGCTGGAGAAGAGTGCTGAGGATCCCATGACAGCCAAAAGGACAAACAAATGGGTCCTAGAACAGATCAAGCCAGAAATCTCCCTAGAAGCCAAGATGACATGTCGACATGTCATACTTTGACACATCATGAAAAGGCATGAATCGTTGGAAAAAACAATGTTAGCTAAAGACAAATTGCTTATCTAGGTATAAATCACTATAATTCACTATAGCTTACTTTTAGCCTATGCTTAAAATAGAAGGTTCAAAAAAAAAAAAAAAACAGGAAAAAACAGGAAAGCACAAAATTAATATGTATATTAAAATTTACACTTCTTTCTTCTGTTTCTTCTTTAAAAAATATAATTTTTTAAAATTTAGATATAATATGCCTTCTATATAATTAATATTAAAGGAAGATAACTGAAGCAAAGTCAATCTATTAAAACATTTAGTTTTAGTAACTTGATCTCCGGCACCAGCCCCCAAATAGGTTCTTATCTCTAAGTCATTTGTATTCTTTCTAAATTAAGTATTTAATTCTTCTACTTTGTGAAACTGTATTCTTCTGTTTCTTGTTCCCTTTCTTATCTTCCTTTTAACAATATCTCCTTGTGAAGTGTTTCAGATCCTCTGTCGACCCCTCCACCGTCCTCCTTCCGTCGCAGTCTTTCTCTTGAAATTTCTCACTACTGGGGTCTTCCCTCTGTTGTCCCCTCCCCCGTCCTCCTTCCGACGAAAACTTTCTTTATTATTCTTATTATTCCTTAATATTGTTGTCTGTTGTCCCCTCCTCCTGTCCTCTTTCCGGCGCAAACTCTCTTATATTTCTCTCACTGCTGGTACTTCAAGCCGTGGCTTTCTCAGCACTTCCCACTTCAAAAAGCTTTATCTCTATAATTAGCCTCTATTCCTTGCTTTGTTTCTTCCAATTTTAACACAAGCATTAATAAAAAATGATGGAATTATTAACATCCCAAATTTCTTTAACCTCTCTGAAGTCCTCTTGGACCACTTCCAAAAATGACTATGTCCCGTGATTTGTTTTGTCTCTCTTTTATAATTACTTTTCTCCTAGTGCCTCCTTGGCTCTGCTTATGCTTCTTCTATCTCAAAGCAGACTTAATTATTTTTTGTTATTTTTGCATTTCTCCCCCCTTTTATTTGGGGTTTTCTTCCTTCCCTTCCTGTCCTAAAAGGCAAAAAAAGGGATTTCTTCCTGACAAAGGAGGTTCTCACTTCTCTCCCCCAATATATTCAAGCATTCGCCATCTTGCCTCCTTTTAAACTCGAAGTCCTTTAATTAATTAATTAATTAATTGTCCGTGTGGGAAGGGTGTTTTATATTTCTCTTTCCCAATCCAGATTAGTATTAATGAGTTGAGTTCTTTAAAGTTTATTTTTTGCTTTGAAGCAATCTTAATAATAATAATAATAATAATAATAATAATAATAATAATAAAATTTTATTTATACCCCGCCCAATGGAAACCCAATCAGGGCGGCTTACAAGATAAAACAAACCCCAATAAAATACATAGTACAAACCCCCCTCCTTAAAACAGTATTAAATCAAGCAAATTTAAAACCAACGTAGAGTAAAAATTATATACCTACACAGAAAGCTAATGCTCAACTAAATGATCCCCTCCATCTACCGATGGGGCCACGTAGGGGCATCATTAGCGGCAGTTTATGTCCGGGATGGGGGGGGTAACTAGTCCGGGAAGGCCTGCCAGAAGAGATCCATCTTAATAGCCTTTTTAAAGCTATCCAAGGATGTTAATAGACGGATCTCGTCCGGCAGGCCGTTCCAGAGGCTAGGGGCGACAACTGAGAAGGCCCTCCGGGAGGTAGCTGCCAGCCTTGATTTCTGAGGCTGCAGCAATTTCCTCCCGGAGGATCGAAGACCACGGGGAGGATTATATGGGAGTAGGCGGTCCCTGAGATAGTTTGGACCCAAGCCATTTAGGGCTTTAAAGGTAATAACCAACACCTTATACTGGGTCCAGAAACTAATAGGCAGCCAGTGGAGGGACTTCAAAACCGGAGTGATGTGGTCCCTCCAAGATGTTCCCGTAACAAGCCTGGCCGCCATGTTCTGAACTAATTGTAGTTTCCGAACCAGGCACAAGGGTAGCCCCATGTAGAGTGCATTACAGAAGTCGAGGCGTGAGGTTACCAACGCGTGCACCACAGTCTCAAGGTCCTTTACTTCCAGAAACGGGCGCAGCTGGCGTATCAGCCAAAGCTGATAACAGGCACTCCTGACCGTCGCATTAACCTGATTTGTCATCAGGAGCGACGAGTCAAGGAGCACCCCCAAGCTGCGAACACAGTCATTGGAGGAGAGTGTGACCCCATCCAGGACTGGAGGTTGCAACCCAATTCCTGGTTTCGGGGCCGATACCGTGAGCACCTCCGTCTTGTCTGGATTCAGCTTCAATCTGTTTTTCCTCATCCAGCCCATTACCGCCCCAAGACATTCATTGAGAGGAGAGGTGCCATTGGAATTCAAGGCCGACGAACGAGATATGGAGAAATAGATTTGGGTGTCATCAGCGTACTGATAACACCCAGCACCATAACTCCGTATTATCTCACCCAGCGGCTTCATATAGATGTTAAATAACATTGGGGACAAAATAGCCCCCTGAGGGACCCCACAAGTGAGGTCTCTCTTACCGGAGCTACAGTCCCCAATCAGCACCCTCTGGGACCGACCCGAGAGGAAGGACCGGAACCACTGCAAAGCAGTGCCCCCGATACCTAACCCCTTCAGGCGGTCCAAGAGGATGCCGTGGTCTATTGTGTCGAAAGCCGCTGAGAGGTCTAAGAGCACCAACAGGGTCACGCCACCCCTGTCGATGCTCAGACGCAGATCGTCGGTCAAGGCAACCATGGCAGTCTCAACCCCAAATCCTGTCCTAAAGCCGGTTTGAAATGGGTCTAGATAATCGGTTTCATCCAAAACTGCCTGGAGCTGAAGAGCGACCGCCCTCTCGATCACCTTGGTCAAGAATGGCATCAATGAAACAGGCCTATAGTTCTTCATGTCCAGGGGGTCCAAGGAGGGTTTTTTTCAGAAGCGGCCTAACTGCCGCTTCCTTCAAACATGATGGAACATGTCCCTCCCTGAAGGATGCATTGACGATATCCGTAAGGAATCTCACCAATGCATCCCCCCCTGGACGGCCAGCCATGATGGGCAAGGGTCAAGAGGGCAAGTCGTCTTCCTCACTTTACCAAGCAGTTTGTCCACGTCCTCGGTACTCACAGATTGCCACTGATCCAGTAAAACTACATCGGCGGAGTCGGTGGATGCCTCGCCTATAGACTCTGTCCCAATAGTGGCGTCAAGGTCGGCTCTTATCTGAGAGATTTTATCTGCAAAGTAATTGTTGAATGCGTCACAGCAGGCTGTGGTTGGGTGAAGCAAGGGATTTGGCGCAGGGGGCACCTGCGTCATTTCCCTCACCACCTTGAACAGCTCTGCCGGACGAGACTCTGCAGACGCGATGCGTGCCGAGGAAAAAGCTTTCCTCGCTGCACGCAGCGCCTCCCGATAGGAATTAAGAAAATTCCTATGGCGAGTTCTGTCAGATAGGAGTCGAGATTTCCGCCACTCGCACTCTAGCTGTTGTCCATGCCGCTTCATCCTCCTCAGCTCAGGTGTAAACCATGGCTTCCGATTAGGAGCGGGGTGGCAAGGGCGCTTGGGAGCGATCGTGTCGATGGCCTTGGTAAGATCACCATTCCAAGTGTCCACCAGGGCCTCGACAGGGTCACCGGCATTCCCAACCATTAATCCCTCTAAGGCTTTCCGGAATCCAATTGGCTCCATCAGCCTTCGAGGGCGGACCATTCTAATAGGTCCACCACCCCCGGTAGGGCAGGTGTTGGCTCTAAGTTCCGTCTTGACCAGGAAATGATCCGTCCATGACAATGCGGAGGTACTTACAACCTCCGCCCACGGATATTCCTGTTCCGTACTGAAGACCGCATCGAGTGTATGACCCGCACAATGTGTGGGCCCGTTGACCAATTGGGATAGGCCCATGTTTGTCATGGTATCCATGAACTCCCGAGCCGCACCTGTTAAACTGGTCTCAAGCGGAATGTTGAAGTCTCCCAAAACCAAAAGTCTAGGAGACTCCAACAAAAGCTCGGAGACCAGCTGTGTCAGTTCGGTCAGGGAGTCTGCTAGACAACGGGGTGGTCGGTAGACTAGCAGAATCCCCAAACTATCCCTGGTCTTCAGGCTTAGGTACATACACTCGATGTGGACCGTGTTCCAGAGAGGTATCCTGGTCAAGGTCAAGGTGTTCTTATGGACTAGAGCCACACCGCCCCCCCGCCCACTTCCCCTCACCTGCTCACTAACAGAGTACCCAGCTGGGAGGGCCTGCGCCCAGGTAGCAGCGCTATCCTCTCCCAGCCAGGTCTCTGTGAAACAAGCCAGGTCGGCATTCTCATCCAGGATAAGATCCTGGATAATATGCGTCTTATTTTTCACCGACCTGGCATTGCAAAGGAGCAGAGTGAGGTTCTGTGGAATGGAAGGTCTGCTCCCCAAACCATTCTGGGAAACAGAGGGGACAGAAGGCGGGATGGCTACTAAACAGCGATCCCGCCTTCTTTTGTAACATTTGTCCACTCTGTTCCAGCCATATCTCCTGTTCCCCTGCACTACTTCGATAGTGGCCCCAATTGCAGTTCCCACCCCGGTGACAGTGGGTGGTACAGTTGAGAAAATATAGGTCTTGTTTAATACAGCTCCAAGATATATAGACCTATATCATCAGAGCCCATTAAGATATTACAAATAGCTCAGCTACATTGTGTATTCAATCAACTGGTCCATATCTCACCCAACTTATCAAATCCTCCCCGGACCAGTTCATTACATTATCAAATAGCAAATGCTGTGTAAGGTCAAGGAGGCACGGTCTATATTTATTCTGACGGCGTCTGTAGCCTAATATGCCAGTCCTGGTTGCGGGCCTCGCCCCCAGCGCCGCCGGTGCTCCGAGGTGGAGAAGGAGCTGGGCGCTTCAGGGCCCACACGCCCCTCTCTGGCGCTGCCTTCCGCCGCCGCTGCTACCGCGCCCCCGCAGCCTGGTCTTCTAGCAGGCTTTTATGCCTGTCCTGGTTGCGGGGCCAATATTGTCCTGCCCTGGGTCTTGAGGGCATGCCTTGAGGGCGTCCAGGTGGGGGAGCTGGAGCCCTTTGCAGGGCGATGGCAAAGTCCCTCTCCCCCGCGTAGCGCCGCTGAAAGAGGCTCAAAGGGGGCTTCTTTTAACAGCCCAGCTGGTCCCGCCTCCTCAGCCGCGCCGCGCCTCAGGTGCAGTTGGGAGAGCTGGAGCCCTTTGCAGGGCGATGGCAAAGTCCTTCTCCCCCGCGTAGCGCCGCTGAAAGAGGCTCAAAGGGGGCTTCTTTTAACAGCCCAGCTGGTCCCGCCTCCTCAGCCATTGCTTTAAGAGAAAGAGTCTCATGCCTTTAAATTAATTATATCTGCCAGCTCCGCTTTCACTTTCAGCCTCCTCTGCTGTTAATAGAGGCTAGATAACAATATATCAAAATCGTCAGACTTTCACAGTTAAAGCTGCTCCCTTCTGATTTGAGAGGTCCTTGAACAGAAAGCAATTGTATGCACTTACTTTCTCCGATGTCCTTTGAAGTTCTATTCCTCCAGAAAAAAAGTTTAAAAAGGCAGGTGGCAAGGCTAATGGCGACTGCTACCAGAGCGGGGCTGGCTGCTCATAAAAATCCAGTCTTCTGCCTCGATCCACAACGATCTTGGCTATCAGCCCGGATCTAGCGAGCCCCAAACACGATCCTTGTCTTTAGATAAGCAATTTGTCTTATTAATTGACTGTATTAAGTATACTGTGATATATTGCTGTGTCTTTAACAACATGGCTTCAGGAGCAAAAAAACCACCCACCCCCCCAATGAGCAACACTCAAAGGAGAGCATCTACAGACACAACTGGAAAACAGGATCCAATGCAGTCACTGCTGGAGGCTTTCCAGAAAATGAGAGAGGAAGTTAGAGTGGAAATAAAGGTGGAATTGGAACAATCAAGAAAAGAAACCAGAGAGGAATTGCATAAGGAATTATCGGAATTTGGAACCAAACTAAGTAAAATAACAGATGAAATAGAGGGAATAAGAGGAGAAGTGGAAGAATTAAAAGAAACGTCCAAAGAACTAAAGAATACAACAGCAGAATTGATGGAACAACAAAAGAAAGAAAGTAATATAAACTTGTTACAAGAGGTCCGTCATAGAGAAAAGAGCCTTAAGCTTAGAGGGGCACCAGAATCTATAAATAAAGATTTATTTGGAATAATAATAGCAGCACTGGCAGAGCTTACTGAAATAACTCAAGAGGAAATAAGGAGAGAAACAGACACAATATTTCGTGTGAATTCCAAAACAGCAAAAGAAAAAAAACATGCCTAGGGACTTAATTATAATATTCACCAGAATAAGAACAAAAGAGTTAATATTACAAGCCAGCTATAATAAAGAATTTTGGATAGAAGGGAAATTAGTTAAAATTTACAAGGATGTACCAATGGCAATACTTCGAAGACATCAAGAATACAAATTTTTAATGCAGGAGCTGGTGAGAAAAGGAATACGATTTGCGTGGGATAGAATGGAAGGCTTGTCCCTGACATATAGACAAAGGCGCTATAGAATTAACTCAGTAGAAAAAGCTAGAGAATTTTTGAAGAAATTGAAATCAAGGAAACAAGAACAAGCTGGAGATTCGAATGAACCATCGCAGGAAGGAAAGATGAAGACCAGATATAGAACAAAATTAGAAAGCCAACAGGAATTGGCGGAAAAATTGCAGGAACAAGGAGCATGTGCGTTATATACTGAAGAGGACTTACAAGGGAAACTTGATAGTGATATAAGTGACGAAGAGGAAATGCAGGATAGAGGTCAAAGAGATGACGATGAGGAGGAAGGCCAATTTTAAGATTCAGCTGGAATTTAAAATAGTATTATTTAAAATTTTAAAACAAAATGGGGATGGCTATGAAAATTATTTCATGGAATATAAAAGGACTGAACTCAAAACACAAAAGGAGTAAAACATTTCATTTATTACGAAAACAGAGGCCGCAAATTATTTGTTTACAGGAAACTAAAATTGGAAGAAATGAGACAAAATACTTAGTAAATAAGAAACTAGGACAGATGTTTACATCTACAAATGAGAAAAGGAAAGCTGGAATTGTATTATATATTCAAAAAAGCTATAAAGCGATTGAATTATTTAAGGACCAAAAAGGACATTACTTGGGCGTGGAAGTACAAACAGAGGAAGGGAAATACCTCTTAGTATGTATATATAGTCCTAAAGAAAGGCAAGCCTCTTTCTATGCAAATTTAAAGGAAGAAATTTTAAGAGTACACCAAAACGAACACAATTTAATTTTACTGGGAGACTGGAATGGGGTAATAAACCCTAAAATGGACAGGACATCAAAAAAGAAAATCAAGCAGAACCAAGGGAAACTCCCGACATCTTTTTTTGATTTAGTGGAACAACTAAACTTAACAGACGTATGGACTGATTTATACTCAAAAAGTAAAGGATATACTTTTTTTTCAGAATCCTACAAATCACACTCACGAATTGATATGTTTTTTACTTCAGCCAACATGAAGACTAAAATAAAAGAGATGGAAATTTTACCAAGAACAATATCGGATCATAACGCAATTGTATTAACTTTAAACAAATCATTGAAAAAAACTGAATGGAAGTTAAATGATTATCTTTTAAAAGATAAAAAATTTGTGACAAAATTGAGTTTAAGTATTAGAGAATACTTTGAAATCAATAATAAAACATTGATCAAAGCAAAAATGATTTGGGATGCCAGCAAAGCAGTAATACGTGGGATACTAATTTCAAGAGCTGCTGAGATAAAAAGAAAAAGAGAACAATAATTTAAATCTATGGAAGATAAAATTAAGCGTATTGAGGAACAATTAATAGCAGATCCTACAAATGATAAGAAAGATAAACAATTGAAATATTTAAGGAATCAATTGGATAAAAGATTATCAGAAGAAATTGCAAAAAAGATGAAATTTGTACGACAAAAATATTTTGAATTTGCAAATAAATCCGGCAAATGGTTAGCTTATAGATTAAAAAAAGGAAAGGAAAAGAGATTAATAACAAAGATACAGGATGATAACAAAGTAGTTCATACTCAGCAAGAAATTCAAGATATTTTTTATAAATACTTTACAGAGCTATATGGGAAAGATGATATAGAACCTTTGGAAACTCAAAAGTATATAAATAAATAAGACGTACCAGAGATAACAGAGGATCAAAGGGAAAGATTAAATAAGGATTTTACTGAAGAAGAGGTGGAACAAGCAATAAAAAAGCTGAAATTGGACAAAGCTCCAGGACCAGATGGATATACGGCTGTTTATTACAAGACATTTATAGAGGAATTGAAAAAACCATTGTGTGATACATTTAATTGGATAATAAAAGATGGAATACCTGATACCTGGAAGAATGCAAATATAATACTGATTCACAAAGAGGGAAGAGATGAAATGCGAGCCAAGAATTACAGACCGATATCTTTATTAAATACAGACTATAAAATATTTGCATTAATAATGGCAGAACGACTTAAAAAAATATTTTCACAAATAATTAAAAAAGAACAGTCGGGATTTTTACCTCAAAGATATTTAAAGGACAATATAAGAACAATAGTAGACGTGATTGAATACTGTGAAAAGAATAATGACAAAAAATTGGGACTTATATTTTTGGATGCAGAGAAAGCTTTTGATAACGTAAATTGGACTTTTATGATAAAAATATGTGAAAAAATGAAGTTGGGAGAAAAATTCTGTAATTGGATTAAAGAAATATATAGTGAGCAATCAGCAAGCCTGGTGATAAATGGAAACAAATCACAAAAAATTAATATCGGCAAAGGGACGCGTCAGGGATGCCCATTATCACCTCTTCTTTTTATAATGGTATTGGAGACATTACTAAATCAGATAAGGGGAAACCCAAACATTAGAGGAATGAAGATTAAAGGAAAAGAATATAAGTTACGTGCCTTTGCCGATGATGTGGTATTGATATTGGAGGACCCAATAGAAAATATAAAAGAAACGTTCAGAATGATAGAAGATTTTGGGAATAGGGCCGGATTTAAAATAAATTATGACAAAACAGTAATAATTACCAAAAACATGACAAAAAAAGAAGAAACAGAATTAGCTGAAGAAACGCATTGTAAGGTTGTAAATAAAACTAAATATTTGGGGATAGGGATATCCAAAAGGAATGTAGATTTATTCGAAAACAATTATAAACCAAAATGGAGAGAAATCAAGAAAGATATGATAAATTGGAGTAAAATTCAGCTATCATTATCAGGAAGAATAGAGACGATAAAAATGATGATTTTACCCAAATTAAATTTTTTATTTCAGAATATCCCGATAATACATAACAGGCAAATATTTCAAGAGTGGCAAAAAGATTTGAAGGAATTTATTTGGAAAAGTAAAAAAGCGAGAATCAATTGGCTAACAATGACAAGACAAAGTAAAGATGGAGGGAGGAATGTACCAGATTTAGAACTCTACCACAAAGCGAATGTTTTAGATTGGATATCCGAATGGATAACATTAGAAGACCAGGATATATTGAATTTGGAGGGATTCAACAACAGATTCGGATGGCATGGATACCTATGTTATGATAAGGATAGAGTTCACAAAGAATTCCAACACCACGTAATAAGAAGAAGCTTACTTAAAACTTGGAAAGAACTGAAAAAAATAATATACACTAAAATACCTTTATGGACTTCACCACACGAAGCTTTTTTTGGAAGATGGACAGCCCTTCGAATTTGGTTAAAATATAAAGAGATACTGGAGAAGATTGGAAACCAATTGGAACTTAAAGCTATGTCTGAGATTCAACATTTAGATGATAAAATGCACTGGTTATTATATACCCAAATAAAGGAAAGATTTAAAATGGATATTAAGCTGCAAGGGGTGGAAGAAGAATTGAAAGACATAGATAAAATTTGGCTGGGGACAAGAGAGAAGAGAATAAGTAAATTATATAAAATATTAATGTGTCAGAGACAGGAAAAAGAAATAATATCAGACAATATGATCAAGTGGGCAACAGACATTGGTAGGACAATAATGGTAGATCACTGGGAGAAAGCAAGGAAAATGACAAGAAAATTTACTCGCTCTCAAGACATAAGAGAAAATCAATGGAAAATGGAACAAAGATGGTATCTCACCCCTGCTAGAATGGCAAAAATTTATAAACTACAAACGAACGAATGTTGGAAATGTAAAAGCAATGTTGGATCTTGGTATCATGTTTGGTGGAGATGTCCCAAAATGAAAATGTATTGGAAAAAATACACATGACGATGGAAGACATACTTAAAAACAGACTTGAATTATATCCAGAACTATATTTATTAAATATGACATACAAACTAGAAGCAGATATAACTAGAAAATATTGGAGACTAATACTTTACATGGTCTCGGCAGCAAGAATACTAATAGCCTCCAAATGGAAACAGGAGACAACTCCAACGGTAGATGAATGGCTATTGAAATTGTTAGAGATGAAGGAAATGAACAAATTGACAAGGTTATTGAATAATGAGAATGTGGAATTGGTTGAGGAAGAGTGGGCTCCAGTGGAAGAATATATAAATAGAAAATGGGAATAAAGCAGCAAAGTAGTTATTAAGATTGGGTAAATGAACTGGATCTGAGATGATGATAGAAGATAGAAGTAATAGACACAGAAATGATGTATGTAAAATGAAAAAAATGTACTTACTTTCAAAGAACTATTGAGAAGTTAGAACTATGGGTAAATGTACTGTAAAGATGACTAAGAATATATTTTAAGTGGATTTTTTATGTTTTTTTAAAATAAAATAAAAAAAAAACAATGTTAGGGAAGGTGAAGGGAAGTAGAAAGGGAGGAAGGCCACATGCTTGATGGATTGACTTTATTAAAGAGACCATGAATGTGAATTTGCAGGAGCTGGGCAGAAGAGTGGAGGACATGGGGCCTGGAGATGTCTCATCAGCAGGGTCACTATGGGTCAAGGTCAACATGAAGGCAGTTAAAAACAACAACAACAAATGCTAAGTAAAACTACCACTGGATTTAGCACAAGGTATACACAATAAAACCAGCATGGTGTAGTGGGTTGAGTGTTGGATAGAAATCCAGGAGACATGGGTTTAAATCCCTGCTCAGCCATGGAAACCCACTGGGCAACCTTGGGCAAGTCACAGTTTCTCAGTCTCAGTCTCAGAAAAAGGCAATGGCAACTCTTCCCAAGTCTTGTCAACAAAACCCTTGATCAGGTTGCCTTAGGCTTTCCATAAGTCATAAATAAACTTGACAGCACACAACAATACCCAATTCAAATAAAAAACCTGACTCACTGGGGGTAAGTAAAACAAGTGTTAACTTTAGGTAATTAATAATAGCTGTCTCTTACTATAATTGTTTGTGCCTTTACCATCACAAATGGTTGTATGATAGTAACCATGCTATATGAAGTGACGCTCTTAAAGACATTTCTAGCAAAGGACTGTCGTAGCCTCCATGGGAGGTAACTGTTGAAATTATCTTAAACCACTACCTGTCTTCCATTACAATAAAAAAAGGCCTTTAATCAATATAATCTTTTTTCCCCAAAAAGATCAACTCCCTCCACTTTCTGCACAATTCACTCATCTTAAAAAGAGCTTTTGTGCATAACTTAATACATTCTTCAAGACAAGTACAAAATGTGTCACTGACATTTAGTGCTAAGCCACCGGCAATGGATAAAATGAACTAGTTAGCAATTTAACCTGCTTTTTTTTTCTCTCAAGGAGGGGAAAAGGGGAAAAAACTAACAACCAAGAGCTGGATGAAATTGTTCTGCCATCCCAAGCAAATGGGAACATTTAGTGAGATTTTTATTTTTATTTTTCTGTCCATCTTAGCTTCAAGAAAGAAGTCAGAGTAACATTTTTTCCACAGAGTTCTAAATCATCCTCTCAGCCTATTCCTTTAATGGTTTAAAGTAAATGACTATCCAGAGGATAATTAGGCAGTGTGCTGTCGCATCGTGTCAGGTCACAGCTGGATTTAGTCAGCATTAACCTTTGGGGAGAATTGGAATATCAGTATCATTTAAAATTAAAGACGTGTAAGCAGGCATTTCTGGAGATGTTAGAAAAGTAATTGTCTGTAAATTGTTTGACCTTGAGATTTAATTGCATGCACAACACACATTCTAGCAAGAACCCTGGACGGTCTTCATTCTCTCACACCTCTATACCTTTCACTTTGCTGAACCTATTACGCTACCTGTGGATTTTTCAGTAAAATATTAAAGATTGTTATATATGAAGCATAAATGCTTTGAAGCAAAAAGAGCCTTCCAAATAAAAGGAAAGTGATGAAAGGCAGAGCCACGAACTCTCCTATTTGAATTTCATCCCCCCCCCCCACATGCTTAAAATATTTTATATGCATGCGCACACATATACACACATTGCTCCTGTTGAAGAACTAGGCTTAATTTTTTTTATTTTTCCCCTCCCCTTCTCCCTCCTGCTAACAAGTTTGCATATTATGCCTTATTCCCTTTTTCCCTAATGAGACAGCTTATGCTCTCAAAGTCCCTCAAGCTAGGCAAATCTCTCCACTGCCTCCACTGTTAATAATGAAACTTCATAATTATACAAATCCAAGGTGGCCAATCAGCTTTCCCGGCTGAGCCTTCGGGTACCTCATGCATTATTCATGTGGCACTTGGGCCTGTGAACTCACTTGCTTATATTAGAAGCCTAATTAATATTTAATCACATGTACAGAGGGCAGATGAAGCTGTGCTAGCCGCCAAATGATGCACTAGCCACAGAATGGACAGGTGTGTGAGAGAGTAGCACCATTGCACATGTGAGCACTAAAAGAGATGTACAGATACTTATCAAATATATTAAATAATCTGGGCTCCAAAGATAGATCCAACAATACTGACTTTCATTCAGAATAATCAATTAGGAACACACTGCTTATCCACCCAAAACTGCCATCAAGGATCTATACTATGTAATAGATACAAAGTTGGTTTTGTAATGTGGAACAGCCCTTGATTTTATTTTTTATTTTTTTTGGGGGGGGGGCGGGTTAAGTCACTAACATGAAGCTCTCTGGGAAGATCTCAAGGGAAGACAGTACCATTCCAAAAGACATTTTGTGGATGTAAGACTCACTGAAAATCAATGGCATTATGTCAGAGTAATAGGAGTTGGTGTGTATCCAAGAAGGGTGTCGACAAATCAAATAAAAATCACAAAGTAATCTGTAGATGGATACAAATAACAGGCCATCACAATAAGATCACAGTGCATTCCAAATTGCATGAGACCCATGGACTTACTTCAAGCATGAGAATGTGTGGCAGCAGTTATAGGGTTACCAGCTCTCTGCTCACTTATATTCAGCAGGGGGAGAGGTACTTTGAATAGATAACTGAACACAGAGATCTTCATAGGTTTCTCAGAATTACAATTACTCATTCTGGGGACAGGGATGAAGTTAGGCATGCTGGCTCCAAGCTTCTGTTACATGTTGGCCCTTGCCCACTCATTCCCCAATATGGATCAGCAGGGTCAGGAACTGAAAAGACAGAGGAGGCACAATGGGGCAGGCATGCAGAGAAAAGGCCAGTGTGGTGTAGTTGTTTGAGTGTCATACTTGGACATTGGGGGACCAAGGTTGGAATCCCTAGTCAGCCATGAAAACCCACTGGGTTACCTTGGGTGGGGCACACTTTCTCAGTCTCAGAGAAAGCAATGGCAAGCTTCTTCTGAACAAATCTTCCAAAGAAAACCCTGTAATAAGTTTGCCTCATGGTCACCATAAGTCAGAAAGTACTTGAAGGCACACAACAACAACCAGCATGCATATCTCCATCTGTACATTTATGTTAGACTTAGACTGATAGTCTATTGCAACCAGTGTTGTCTACTTTGACTGTCAGAACCTCTCCAAGGGATGATCTTTTTAGCTGGAAATTCATAGGATCATCTATTTGCCAAAAATTTCTTTGCTAAAGCAACAGCACTGCTTTTGAGTTTAAATGTGTCTGTTTCATACAGAGAGCAGTGCTCTTGTCAACTACAAATCATAGTTGTATTTATTAACTAATTAATGTTTGCCCTTTGATCTTTGATCTTGTTTTAACAGGAAAACAAGAATGTTCTTTAAACTCTCAGGTTTGGAGGAAGAGCAATGATATGAAATCACATAATGTACAACCAAAAGTTCTGACTGGGTATCTGTGCGTTTTAAAGGGGGAAATACATAGCTTAAACAACTGAAGTTTCTGCAAGTAGACAGCAAACATCCCAATACTTAAATGACAAACATAAAAAGGAAAAATAGAACAGACCTTCAGCTTTTAGCTAAATCAAAGCAGGTGAACCTGTGAGTCCCCAAATGTTTCTCAATTCCAATTCCTACCAGCCCCTGCCAGGTTCATCAATAAATAAGGATGATGGGAATCATATTTTATCAACAGCTATAGGTTACAAGTTCATCAGTTTAGCTATATAATTAATTATTTGACTCTTGTTCAGTAACTGCGATAAATAGTTTCTTTCTGGCCAGGGATGTGGGATTGCACTCAAAAAACAATTGAGAACAATCCAACTAATACTTTTTTAAAAAAAAAATCCTTCTATTATGCAATGTTTTTTGTTCATCCACAAATTAGAAAAGCTTTGTACATCAGCAGTTTCATAACTGCACATCTAGAAGAAAAATTCTTCTAATCCTTGGAAGCAGTGAACAAGGATGATACTTGGTGGAACTAAAAAGTGTGATGGTACTCTAGTACCTGAATGTTAACCTCAGCAGGGAACCTGGCATGGTTGTAACAAGTGTTTTCTTAGTACAAAATTTAATATGACTCAGTTAGACTCAAGAGGCAAGTTTCTGTCTTCTCATACCAACCCAACAGCAGTTCCCTCTAATATGCAGAGTGACAAGGATCAGGGGAAGGAGTTGAGAACTGGACATTTTTACATTTCTACCCCCAAAGTTAGGTATTCAAAGAATATCTCAAATTTGTTAACCTACAACCATAGTATTTGGTAGCTAATATTGTCCTCATCCACTACTAATAGTAGTTGTGGGCAGCAGTATGGTTTATATTGGTCACAAATAGCTAGATCCCCCTACAACTTCAGGGCCTTGGAGAGAGAGCCACTACACACCACCATAGCCACCATTATGGACAAGTGGAAGCAGTCACACCACTCCTGGATAGCTTTTAGGTACATTTATGGGTGTGGGTATTTTCCCCCAGTTCCCAGGTATCCCCCCCCAAAAAAAAAAAACATTTTGAAACATTCTGATGCTCTTGTGACTAGGTTTTTTAGCAAAAAAATGGTGGACAATTTGGAGAGAGGGATGATCTTTTTAGCTGGAAATTCTTAGGATCATCTATTTGCCAAAAATTTCTTTTCTAAAGCAACAGCACTGCTTTCGAGTTTAAATGTGTCTGTTTCATATAGGTGGTGGACTATGGACGTTATCACACGGGGATCCGCCGCCGAAAACTGAAAATAAACCGGACAAGCGGAAGACTTTAATTTACGGGATTTGTCCCATTCCTCCTCGTCTGATAACTAAATTCGAATTTAAAAGGGGGTTAATTCGAATGAAAACCTGATCTTTTCAAATCCTCAAAAATCCCGAAAATGAAAAGATCAGGTTTTCGTTCGAATTAACCCCCTTTTAAATTCGAATTTAGTTATCAGACGAGGCGGAACGGGACAAATCCCGTAAATCAAAGACTTCTGCTCGTGCCCGTTTATTTCCACTTTCTCCCCGCGACTCCCTGTGTGATAACGTCCTTTGTAAGAGCTGCATTGGAACACAAGCAACTTGTGGGCTGCACAATCACAATTTCTGTTCTACAACATGGTTTCTGTCTGGATGGGGTCTCCTTTGGTCTATCTTTCCTCAAAATGGAAAGTTTGAGGCTATGAGAAAAATGCAATTTAGTGCATTCGTGATCCACCAACTTATTAGGAAGTATCAGAGGGGAAATTAGCATTTCTCCTCCTACAAGTCAGTACAAAATATGTACTACAGGTAACTCCACTAGTCCAGGACACTTAAAAAACAGAAATCTGACACATAAAAATCCACCACTCCCCTGAAAAGAAAAATCCAAACTGAATAGTAATGATATCTGGGAAGTCAACATGTAGTGCCATAATGTACCTAATAATGTAATGTACACATGAATTCTAGCACTAAGCAGACCTAGCTGTATGTAGGATAGAGCTGAGAAAAGTAACTTTATGGACTCAGCCTTCCTATTTCAAGGAAAGGCCTGGAGAAGGGGAGAGAGATTGCAATTTCTTTATTATTTTAAAGATTTATACCATGTGAGAATTGAAAAGAAATTTTGTTGGACTCAAAAGTCACCAGGAAAATAACATTTCCACACCACCTAAGACTTGCGGTAAGAAAATGTTTTTCTCATTTTGAGAATCTGCAAATTTCCAATGCTTAGAAGTTGTTTCCAAGAAACATAGCTTCATGAAACAATAAGAATATTTTAAAATGTGAATGGCTCAAATGGCTTATATATCTATAGATATGTAGATATATAAAGCAAATATGCATTATTTGATGGAGAAAACTTGAATAAATTACAAATCAATGTGCACATAAGGAAAATATGATTTAAACAGGTGGGAATTTCAGTGTGGTAAGAAACCATAGCTTTGCAATGCAGTTTGAAACAAACTCCACAAAATTGAGATGAAGGGATTTTTACATTCCTATATCTGACCAACAACAAAAAGGGAAGAATGAGAGACCTCTATCAAAAAATCCAAGAAATTAAAACCAAGTTCAAACCGAGGTTTTTTTCTCCTGCTCTATGGAGAAAAAAACATAATACAAGAACAAGAAGAAATAAAAAGACGCTGGAGGCATTACACAGAAGAGTTATACAAAAGAGATGAGGGAATGAATAATATTTGGAATGAGGAGCCATATGAAGACAAACCCCAAATTCTAAGAAGTGAAGTGGAATCTGCAATAAAGGAAATGGGGGAAAATAAATCACCAGGATCAGATGATATCCCTGTTAGGTTTAAATGGGATATAGAGTCAATGTTAAAAATGTTGAAATGTAAAAGATGTGTGTCTGTATTTTTTTCCATGCTGTGGAAAGTTGTTTTTTTGAGAGCTAGATTCACAGTTATCAGCCCCAGGTGTGATTTAGCCAAAACAAGAAGCTAACAAGACTCCATTCTATGGGAAAGAGGTTTTGTTTATATTAAGGTTTTTTGTCAACACAATATTGTTATGGGAAATGTAGTCACATGATTTGTTATTGTAATTAAGGGTTGGACTAGAACACGTCATGTATTGTCATCTAATCAGCTTGTATAGGCTACACCCAGAAGGGTGGAGATTTGGAGGGCTGAGGGCTGGGAATCTGAAAGTTCTTCACTTGCTTTTTGACTTTTGAACTGTAATGAACTAATTAAAACCATTCTTTTGATGATGCTACTAACACATCTTGAATCATGTAGCAAATAGCTTTTATTCCTGCTTAGCCAGCTTTGGCTAAAGTGAAGATGTTGTTATTATTATTATTATTATTATTATTATTATTATTTGTTTTTTGCTTTTGTTCTTTTACAATAAAGAAGCTTGCTGAAAGTTCCAGGTTTGGATGTTTGGTTTTAAAGGACTGTTTTTTTCAAAGCTCCTACAACATTAATTTTAACAATCCCAATTGAACTGCTACAGTGCCTGCAGACAGATGCAACTTTAGTGCTAACTGAAATATGCCAACAGTTATGGAAAAGTGGTGGCCAACAGACTGAAAATGTTCAATATACATACCAATCTACAAGAAAGGTGATACAAAAGACTGCAACTATAGTACAATAGCACTAATCTCACATGCAAGCAAAATAATGCTCAAAATCCTGTAGACTCCAACCATACATGGAGAGAGAAATTACAGAAGTGCAAGCAGGATTCAGAAAAGGAAGGGGCATTAGGGACCACATTGCAAACATACAATAGCTAATGGAACACACTGAAGAATTAAAAAAAAGAATCACTATGTGTTTCATGGATTACAGGAAAGCATTTGATTGTATAGATCACGAAAAGCTATAGAATGCACTCAAAGACATGGGGGTGCCACTACATCTGATAGTCCTAATGAGGAATCTGTACCAAGGACAAGAGGCCACTATCAGAACAGAATTCGGGAAAACAGAATGGTTCCCAATTGTTTAACATATATGCTGAAAACATCATAAGAAAAACAGAATTATAAACAGAAAAAGGAGGAGATAAGATAGGAAGAAGCAACACTAACAACCTAAGATATGATGATGAGACCCTAATATTACCAGAAGACATTCAGGAATTGGTATAGTTAATAAGGAAGGTCAAGCATGAAAGTGCAAAGGCAGGTCTGATGCTGAACATAAAGAAAACAAAAATAAGGACCACAAAAAAAATACACAAATTCAATCAAGACAACTAGGAAATTGAAATAGTTAAAGAATTCCAATATCTAGGATCTAACATTGACCAGAATGGAGACTGCAGTCAAGAAATAAGAAGAAAGCTAGGAATGGGACGGGCAGCTATGAAAGAACTGGAAAAGATACTGAAGAGCAAAGACATACAACTGAGCACTAAAGTCAGAATCGTTCAGATCATTGCATCCCCAGTTACCATGTACGGATGAGAGAGCTGGACAGTGAAGGAAGCAGGTGGAAAGAAAATCAACTCATTTGAAATGTGCTGGAGAAGAGTCCTTAGGATACCATGGACAGCCAAGAAGACAAACAGATGGGTTCTTGAACAGATCAGACCAGGGCTCTTCTTGGAAGCAAAGATGATCAAGTTGAGACTATCGTACTTTGGCCACATCATGAGAAGGCACGGATCACTAGAAAAAACAATAATGCTAGAAAAGGTAGAGGGTAAAAGAAAGAGAGGAAGACCACACACCAGATGGATAGACTCAATCAAGAAGGTTATAGGGAAGGGCTTGCAGGATCTAGGCAAGGCAGTGGAAGATAGGAATTCTTGGAGATGTCTCAACCACACGGTCGCCATGAGTTGGAACTGACGTGAGGGCAGCTAACAACAACAACAAATATCTGACTTTCAGTTTCAAAGGAAATAAAGCCAGAGTACCCTACCACTGGGAGTGCATCTACACTTCAGAATTATGCAGTTTGACACTATTTTGTCTCAGTGCTATGAAATTCTGTGATTTGTAGTATTATGAGATATTTTACCTTTACTGTCAGAGAGCTCTAATGCCACAGCAAACTATTAATCCCAGAATCCCATAGGATGGTATGATGACAGTTAAAGCAGTGTCAAGCTACATTAATTCTGAAGTGTGGAAGCAGACTGAGTATCTCTCTCTTTCTTTTGTAGCCCCACATTCAGCAATCTGATTTCCTCTGTCTGATAGAAGGGGCCAGAGCAGGCTTCCCTTTGGTTCTCTACTCCTAAGATAACTAGCACTTAGAAAACGAGGTGAAATTCACTAGTAAGAACATAAAGGGCCCATTTGCACTACAAAAACAACCTGGTGTGAAACTGAGTTATTTTCATGGCGTTCACATTGGTCCCGAATGCACTTGATGCATGGGGGGGGGGGGCTACTTAATCTGGGATATTTGATACCAGGTTTTCCCGCCGTGTTTTCCTGAAAGATCCGCATTGCTGCCAATGTGAAAGCATTATTGAATCGATTCAGAGAACTCTGAAACAATCCTTTCTTTGCCTCTTGGCTCCCTCCTGGCCGTTTCTTGTCACCACTTTTCCCAGCCCAGGGTGAGCAGGTGAGGTCCTCCTCCCCCCCCCCCCCCCCACTTCTGAACAAAGAAAAGTCTATGGTAGGGTTGCCATAAGTCAGAAACAGTGTGAGCAGATATCTCCTTTTCCAGGAAATGTCCTCCCTTTCAGCCAGGAGAAATTCCAAAATATTCCCCAGTTTATGTTGGGGGTTTTGCCACTCTGTGTGTGTGTGTGTGTGTGTTGTTTGCCTTCATTTCCGATTTATGGTGACCCTACAGCCAACCTAGTGATGCAGTGGCTTAGTGGTTAATTCTGATGATCAGAAGATCAGAAGGTTGACAGTTCAATGCCCAGGTGATGCATAATGGGATGAGCCCCTGTCACTAGTCCCAGCTTCTGTCAACCTAGCGGTTTGAAAGTGTGCAAATGCAAGTAGATAAATAGGTACCGCTTTGGTGGGAAGGTAACAGCATTCGGTGCAGTCATGCTGGCCACATGACCACCAGAGTAGTCTTCGGACAATGCTGGCTCTTTGGCTTAGTGACAGAGATGAGCACCCTACATCTCCCTACAGTTGATTATGACAAGACATTCATGTCCAGGGACTACCTTTACATTTTTACAACCACCCTATCATGGGGTTTTCGTGGCAGCGTTTCTTCAGAACGGGTTTGCCGTGGCCATCCTCTGAGGCTTAGAGAGTGTGACTCACCCAATGGGTCACCCAGTGGGCTTCCATGGCCAAGTGGGGAATGATAGTCCAACATTCAAACCATTAAGCCATAAGTTCAACTTTCTCTCAGAGATGCTGGAGGGGTGCAGGAGAGAGAGGATTTTTCTCCTGCCTCCTCCTCCCATCAGTTTTCCTGGCTCTTGTGTCCCGGTGAGGTGTTTTTGTTTCCACACACACACACTCAATTTTGATTTGTTTTGTTTCACCAAAAGCCCTGGAATAAACAATCCCCACCACTCCATAAAGCCATCTCATAAATATAAATAAGGACATGAAGGGCACCGATGGCTGGAAAAGGTGGGGAGAGGGATGGCGTAGAAGCACATCTTTTCATGGACATTTTACAAGAAAACCTGAGAAGGATCTAATGCATTCAAAAAGGAGGCTCTGTTTTAACCCAAACCAATGGCATGTGTGAATAGCAATAGGGTTAAAATGCCTTGGAGAGATTTGGTAACCCAAAACATAATGGGAACACCAATCCAGTATTGCATCACAGCTGTGATTCAGATCTCCTTGGGACAAAAATGTGAGTGTGAATGCGCCCAAAGTCTCAAGCTGATATGGTACGTAACCTACGAGACTATCGCTCTACACTCTTAAAACAGGGCTAGGCCACTTTAACCGCTCTGGCTGCCTCCTGTTGCATTCTGGAACTTGTAGTTTAGGAGGGGGCATTTAGAATATTCAGCCAGAGAGCCTTTAAGCCTCACTGAACTACAAACCCCAAAATGCAACAGGAGGCAGTCAGAGTCCTTAAAGTGACCTAGACCCATTTTAAGAGTGTGGTACAATAAGCTCATTGGTGGACGTTTTCACACGCATGGGTCCAAAGCCGCCTGGAAGCAATCAAGAGCCATTCCAGAGGTGAAAGCAGCAGCATTCCAGAATGGCTCTTGATTGCTTCCGGCAGCAGCAACTTAATTCCTTTTTTAAAAAAGGAATTACAAAGACCGGGGATGATGCCGCCCAGCGCCAGGGATGGCGCTGGATGGGGCGGGGCTTGCTGCGACGTCGTGTGAACACACGGAGCAAGGACCCGGACTGATGCCGGCTAGCGCCAGGGATGGCACTGGATGGGGCGGGGCTTGCTGCGACGTCGTCTGAAAAATTTGCAAAGGAGCCAGACTGGGGCCAGACAGAGGTAGGATTGCGTCTGCCTAAAGCCCCGTGTGAAAACGCCCGGTGTGTAGCTTCAAACTTCAGTGGCCTGTCTCTGTGATTTTTTTCTCTTTTCAACATACATTTCTAAGAGGTGGTTAAAATGATCTGATTATAAGGCTCAATGATGGTCAAATTCATTATCATTCAATAATATTGTTGTAAGAAATCCAAAAAATAATGTTAACTTGTGGATAGAACTATAGTGTGTGCTTTTTGTTTTGCCTGATTTTGTCAATAAAGAATCTCTTATACTTGCTGAGGAGCTGCTGAACAGCTGTATAGAGTTAATAATGTGTGGTATATGATTAGCACCACCGCAGCCTGATCTACTGAGTTAAAATAAGGTGACAAGGAAATTCAGTTTTCTGTGACAAGGATATAGTTTAAAATCTAATTAACATCTTCTATGGCCCGTCATATATATTTTCTCCAAAATTTCCCCTTTTTTGTATGTAATTGTCAAGTGTTAAATGGTTCTTTACAGCTGTAGCAATCATTCTTTTAGCAAGTGTGGACGATAGTCCATGAAAATATACACCAAAATAAATCTGCCAGTTTTTAATATGCAATAATGTTTGATGCTTTCATTACCTACCTACCAATTTCAGACCTTTTTTTTTCTAGTGTTATTTAAGGCCAATATAGAGTTGATATTAATTGTGTATACTCTTTTTTCAGTAAATAGCTGCCACAAAGAAACCTAAGCAGCTTTAGATAAGAATTTTAACTCTTTCTTTGGCAATCTTTCTCATGACAAAATATTACCTCCATATTCACATTTCATTTTAAAGAAGGCTCCTACTGGAAGTGCCCCTTGAAACAGATTTAGGGAATCTTTAGCTCTCCAGATATTTTGCACTACCACATGGATCACATTAGGTGGGGCAGATGCTAGTGGCAGGCCAAAACATCTGAAGGGCTAAAGATTCTGCACTCCTGTCTTAGATGATTTTTAAAAAACAGCTTTGGAGAGATTATTATCCTCAGGTCCATTGCAAAGCCAGAAAGAATTAAAATTCTCTAGCATGTGGTCTCACATTTGGTTTGGCCTTCAATCCCAATGCCAGAAGAGGTATGCATTTTAGAGTTCGTATCTGCTCCTTGGTTATTAGTTAAGAAAGAAGAAGAAAATAGGTAGCCATTTAGGTCCATTAGAAAAAATTCCAAAAGTAGAGACCAACAAAAATATCAGCAGCAGGAGCAAGTTTTTGAGATTCCTAGAATTACTCTTCAGGGTGGACATTAAATGAAAGAGTGGAAGGGGAGAGGCAGCAAAATTGGATCATAATGTAACTTTCTCCAAGAGCTCCTGCTAGGATGCAATGATACATCAGCACTGAACATATGCACTTATTTGGAGAGCAAAATGAGTAATTAATTTCTATTGCATTTGAAATGAAGCATGTAGTGAGGTGGAGGTGGCGTCCTATCGTTAATGGAAGCCGAACTGCATAGTATTACTCAGCACATGCAGGACAGTCTTCTCATACTCCAAAAAGTGAGGTCCCTCCTCAAATTTTAATCTTCTTCTGGAAAGCTAACATCATTACACTCCAAAAGTACACAAAATTATAGCTAGTCAGTCATGTAGGCCCATCCAGCAAGCAGAGGAAATGGAACACTAGGGTGACAAAAATCATGAGAATCACGATTCCTACAAATAACACTTTACTCTGTTTTCTTCTATTGGATTTAAATCAGTTGCCATATAGGTTGGAAATCTGTGTCCTTCCAGATACTAGAGGTCTACAATTCCCACCTGCCTTAGGCAACATTCCCACTGATGTGAGATTAAGGGAGTCGCAGGCCAAGAAAACCTGGAAAACCACACCTTCCACAGCCCTAAGTTAACAGAGTCACAACCAAGTCTATCTGCATCACCACTGTTCCCTTTTAGGACTTTATCACACAGGGGAAATCCCGTGCAGAAACAGGGTTTTAAATAGAAAAAAACAAACAAACCACAAAAGCGGGTAGATTTTCAGTTGACATCAATGTTAAAGTGTGGTTAACCTGAACGGAAAGTAGTCATTCATTCATTCATTCATTCAACATTTATTAGGCATACAACAATAACATTTACAATAAAATAAAATAAAGTAAAATACATTTACAATAAACCTTCAGGATCATTATTATAAAATTTAAGCCATACTCTTATTGCCTTCACCAGAAAATTGGCCATTAGCCTAGTAATATGAGGATTCCGATCTTCCAATAAGTATTCCACTGATAACCCATCCAAACAGATATTCATTTCCAATAAACTCTTTAGCAATTTTCTCCTAGGAATTATATACAATGGACAAAGCAATACAATATGATGGAGAACATCGGGAGCTTGAGCACAGTGGCATATACGTTTCTAAAAAGGGGGTCTGTAAATATCTGCCCCGGTCACATTTGAGGGGTGTACATTCAGCCTTGTAAATAAAAAGCTTCAACACCAGCAATGAAAGGGTTTGAAAATAATCTGGAATCCTACCCTGCAAAGGGGGGGAGGATAACAAGCATCGCTCGAGAACATACTTAGGAGGTGTTGGATGTGACAGTTGATAATGTCTGTCTGCAAGACAGACCCTAACAGATTCAAAACACTCCTTTTCAGTTGGCAAAAAGAGAGAATCAAAATTTAAACCCATAGAAATTACTTTACTTTCATAGAATTTAGCCCATCTAGCATAATAAACATCAGATAGTAGGAACCATAAAAGACTAGATCTATTAGGCCTGAAATGTATCTTAAACCAAAACCTAGGAAAGTAGTCAAAAGCCACTTCTTTTTACTTTCAGAAAATCCCAAAAGTAAAAAGGAGCGGCTTTTGACTACTTTCCGTCAGGTTAACAACACTTTAACAGCAATGTGCGTGAAAATCCCAGAGGTCCCAGAGGGTGCTGCTCGGGGACTGTAGCTCCGGTAAGAGAGACCTCACTTGTGGGGTCCCTCAAGGAGCTATTTTGTCCCCGATATTATTCAACATCTATATGAAGCCGCTGGGTGAGATAATACGGAGTTATGGTGCTGGGTGTTATCAGTACGCTTATGACACCCAAATCTATTTCTCCGTGTCTCGTTCGTCGGCCACGAATTCCAATGGCATCTCCTCTCTCAATGAATGTCTTCGAGCAGTAATGGGCTGGATGAGGAAAAACAAATTGAAGCTGAATTCGGACAAGACGGAGGTGCTCATGGTAGCGGCCCCGAAACCAAGAATTGGGTTGCAACCTCCAGTCCTGGATGGGGTCACACTCTCCTCCAGTGACTGTGTTCGCAGTCTGGGGGTGCTCCTTGATTCGTCGCTCCTGATGACAAATCAGGTTAATGCGACGATCAGGACCGCCTGTTATCAGCTTCGGCTGATACGCCAGCTGCGCCCTTTTCTGGAAGTAAGGGATCTCGAGACTGTTGTGCACGCACTGGTAACCTCTCGCCTTGACTTCTGTAATGTGCTCTACATGGGGCTACCCTCGTGCCAGGTTCGGAAGCTACAATTAGTTCAAAATATGGCAGCCAGGCTTATTTCTGGAACATCTAGGAGGGACCACATTACTCCGGTCTTGAGGTCCCTCCACTGGCTGCCTGTTCACTTCCGAGCCCAGTACAAGGTGTTGGTTATTACCTTTAAAGCCCTAAATGGCTTGGGTCCAAGTTATATCAGAGACCGCCACCTCCCGTACAATCCCCCCCGCGCACTCCGTTCCTCTGGGAGGAATTTTATGGAGCCGAAAAGAGCTAGGTTATCTGTAACCTCCCAGAGGGCTTTTTCTGTCTTTGCCCCCAAACGACCTGCCGGACGAGATCCGTCAGTTAACATCTTTGGACAGTTTTAAGAAAGCTGTCAAGACGGATCTCTTCCGGCAGGCCTTTCCAAATTAGGTAGCCGGCCTCGGGTTATTCCTAATTTCAGGACATTACATGATACTTGGCTTCCTCACTGTGTAAAATTGGAAATGCCTCATAGGGCTATTGAAATTGTAATTATTTGATTTTAATGTAATTGATATTAGTTTTTAAATTGTAATTGTTTAATACTGTTTTAATGGGTGGGAGGGATATATTTGTATTGTATTTTATGTTGTTAACCGCCTGGATTGGGTAACCATTGGGCGGTATACAAATAAATATTATTATTATTATTATTATTATTATTATTATTATTATTATTAAATCAACCTGCTTTTGCAGGTTTTCACAGCTTTTAATTCCCATTTCTGCATGGGATTTCCCCCGTGTGATAAGGTCCTTAGATCTTTTGGTTATGCATGGCACCATTATTCATCACATGCTAAAGCCTGAAAGGTCTGTCAGACATTAGCAGGACTCTAAGTTTTCTGTTGTTCTTGAATAGGACCAAAAAACATCCCACACCCCAGTTTCCCTAGAAATTGTGAACAATTTGCATTGCATACTAATACTAATACTAATACTAATACGTGCCTGACTATGTGCAGCCTTTAAAAAAAAAACAGTTAAATTCATGCTAGCTCTTACTAGTAGCAAGGCTTTTTAGCTATAAGTACTTTGCCAAATCTTTTTCTGGTATTTTGTCAACTACATGTTCTAGTAGCATTCTGTCTTATTGTGTAATACATACAGAGTAAGCTTCTTGCAAGCCCACAAGAAATTTGGAGGGGGGGGGGAAGAAGAATCTTAATCATATTTGAATCTTTAAGTCTCCGTTCATGCTCCTGGTGGCTTAAAGTCCATAAGCCCTAAATTCCACAACGGCTGCTGCTTCGTATTTGAAATAAGAATACTAAGGAAGGGAACCGCTGCTCATACAACAACCTGAAAGCCATGAAGACAGTGATATTATTGAGGAACTAATAACTATTTTAGCCTCCACTTTTCTCTATTCTATTTTCTGTGGTGCAATTGCTTACAATAACAGGACTTTGAACAAGATAAAGCTTATACGAACTGGGAAAGTTTGTACTACAGATTCTATTATAGCACTACTTTTAAAAGGTAAGATTTGCTGATGTGCTAAACTTAGTAAATTCATGTTTAATTCAAGCAAGCACCATGTTTAAAACAGGAGCTAATGATCCTCTTTTTTCCTGGATGTTATAATGTTAGAAAGTCCTCTTTAATAACATAAAACACTGATGTAGTAACCCCAACTGCTCTGACCCTATTATTTATCAAATACAGTGCAGGCTGTGTTTTGAAATCATTACTGTAATGCATATGTTAGTTAATTAGATATTGCCACAGTACATCTTTTTTTTCCTCCTCACGGAAAAGCTCAAACTTCCCAGAAGCAACGACAAAGATTGACATTTATGGTTAGCCAATAGTTGTGCATCCCTCAAAAGGGTGCAGGGGGATTCCCGGGAATGTGCTGATTTATTTCCATCTGATGATTCAATTAAAACCACCAAAAGCTTCTCAGATATCTGGTAGTCTCCACTCTGTACAAAGGAGGATCATCCATCAAGGACAGCAAATAGACAGCTGAAAATGGCATTTGTGCATTCAATGAACTCAATAAAGCTAGAGTATGTAGCACAAATCAAAAGCCTTCCAGCACGCCACTGTTACTCCAGACTCTGGCCTAGAACCTCTCTACAAAGAGTAGTAGAATGAAGAGATTGCCAGCACTGCACTTCCCCTCTTATCACAGAGACCACTATCAGCTTCCTTCTCATCATGTTCTTAATGCAGGCTTCAATGAGAGGCAGGAGAGATGAGAATTCAGAGTGCTGTGGGGATTAATTTACTGAAGGAAGCAATGGTCGCTGAACACATCCAAGAGAAGGTAATCACAGAAGGGGAAATTACTACTTGAAGACTTATGTTTAGCTTTGTTTCATATATTCATAGAAAACAAAAGGACTGCAAAATCTGAAATTAGGTCCCCAAAGTCCCTATTTCTCCTCCAATAAATGCTTCTGAGTTATATAGCAGTGTGACGGTTCTATTGGGTTAATAAACAAAAGAGATTATCCATTCTTTTGAGTGATATTCAGATGAAGCATTAACATTTTATTTATTTATTTTTTAAAAAGTGTTCTGCATACGCATGGGCACACAATGTGAAAGCACCAATGTTTCAGAGCAAAGCTACACAGAAATGTTCAGAACGATACAAGGCAACCAGGTGTCTGAAAGCTAAAAGATAAATGTTGCTGTACAAATACACAGGCGGTATAGTGTCCATAATTAACTAATGCAAGATGCTTTGCTTAAAAGTATAGCTTCATTATCATCTATTGTGGTTAAAAACAACATCAAGTGTTTGGCAAGACTGAGAAGCAAAGCTCCAATTTTAAACTGGAAATGCAACCTACATCATTTCAATGCTACATCTCTTAAGATCTGTTTATTTATTTACTTAGACTGTTAAAAATAAAAATTCTATTTTCTTGTCTGAATTCAAAAATGATTGACTAGTGCACAGATATCAAGTAATAAATAAAACAGCCCTAGTGCCTGAAAGACTCCTGAATAAAGAGAAAATTATTTTTGGATTTTCCTTCTGATCAGATATGAAATATTCTGAAACGCCACCACTATAATTTGATAAAAAGCTTGATATCTCCAAATGAAAATAGGACTCAGCACTTTCATTTTTTTCTGTCTCTAAAGGAACCTAGGTAAACTGATTTTCAAAAAATGAAAATCTCAGGCATAAAGGTGGAAGTAATGAAGCAAGTTTAAATATGCGCTGACCTTTGAAATGAACTGCAATCCATGTTGTTTGGCCAGAATCTGGCTGTGTAGCTGTCTCCATTGATTTCCAGAGCATAAAAGGCTCAGGTCTTAAGAGCTGCTCTGCTCTCTGGTGGATGTTGACAGGCATCGCTACAGAGAGAGACATGGGCAAAAACAGCCATAGGCTTGGTGCTCTGAAATATAAAACAAAGAGCTCATCAGGAATAATTTTTTTAAATGTTAGCAATACTATTGTGTGTGTGTTAGTTGTACTGATCTTTTACACACACAAAATAATTATTTGTCGTCTTTAGAAGAAAAAGGGAAAGAAGGAAGGAAAGAAATAGAGACCTACAGACTGCAAGATGCTCTCTTGTCCCTGGACTGCATCTACACTGTAAAAAATAATGTAGTTTGACACAATTTTAACTGGCCTGGCTCCATTCAACCAAATCCTGGGAATTTTTTTTAGTTTTGTGAGGCACCAGCGCTCTTTGGCAGAGGCAGCTAAAGACCTTGTAAAACTACAAATCAGAGAATTCCATAGGATAGAGATACAGTGATGTCAAACTACATTTTTCTACAGTGCAGATGCACCCTTAAATCCAATGTGACACTCAGGATAGTGTCAGAAATTTTGCACACATTCCCCAGCATTGAAAACTTGCTCAGGAAGATCTTCCAGCCCTCAAGAGCAGTTTTTGGAGGTATATAAGGGTCCGGCCATAGGGAGAAGATATTGCTGCCCCATCCCACTCCAGCCTTTTTACACAAGCTATTGTTATACAACAAAAGACCAGTATGACAAACAGCCCACAGTAGGAAAGAAAGAAAAGAGGAAATGAGAGAAAGCAGTTTAAGAAAACAAAATACCATCTTTTTTTCTGATTATAAAACACCTTTTTTTCTTGGCACTTGACATATGGCACAGCCTTCCCTGATTTGGTGCCCTCTAGATTGGTTTTCCACTAGGGCGGTATATAAATAAATATTATTATTATTATTATTATTATTATTATTATTATTATTAGAAGGTTTGGACTACAATTTCCAATATTCCTTACCATTAGTGGAGGCAGCTAGTGGAATTTAAGACCAGAATATTTGAGAGGGGGGCAATAGTTAGGGAAAGGTGTCTTGACATCTTGAAAAACAATATAATGCAGAGTAGTTGTGTCCTGTAATTAAAACTATCTGAACTCTGCAATTAAAACTATCATAACTAATAACTTTTATTCTTGTATCCTGCCTTTCTGCCATGACAATCAAGGCGGCTTACATAGAGTAAAATAAATGTAAATAAAACATACCATACAATAAAACAATGATAATCATAATAATAATAATTGACACCCCCCCTTTAAAAAAATTAAATACAATACTAAAATAAGAACATAGTTTTAAAATAGCAATTGTTCTGGGATAATAGTGGATGTATAAAGTGAGGAGAGCACAGAGTCAGTTGGATTGATCTATTTGGGGAAGGCCTGCTGGAAGAGATCCGTCTTGACAGCTTTTTTAAAGCTGTCTAAGCTGGTTATTTATATTATAATAATAATAATAATAATAATAATAATAATAATAATAATAATAATAATTTATTTTTATACCGCCCCTCTGCTTAGCAATTGGGGTGGCTTACAGCAATTAAAAATACAATAGATTGTACAATACAATAGATTGTATTGTAAAAATACAATACAATTTGATGGATCTCTTCTAGCAAGGTGTTCCATAATCTGGGAGCGGCAGCAGAAAATGTCCTCTGGGAGGTTACTGTTAATCTGGTTTTTATAGGTTGCAGTAAATTCCTCCCAGAGGACCTGAGGGTGTGGGATGGATTTTATGGAAGGAGGCAATGCCTTAGATAGATTGGGCCCAGGCCATGTAGGGCTTTAAAGGTAATCACCAACACCTTATACTGTGCTCAGAACCCAATAGGCAGCCAGTGAAGAGATTTCAAAATAGGTGTAATATGATCACTCCTAGATTTACCAGTGATCAACCTGGCTGCCATATTTTGTACTTGTTATTGTTTCCGAACTAGGTATAAGGGTAGCCCCATATAGAGTGCATTGCAGAAATCGAGTTGTGAGGTTACCAGAGCATGCACTACAGTTTCTAGGTCCCTTGTTTCCAGGAAAGGGTGCAGTTGGCGGATCAGCCAAAGCTAATAACAGGTGCTCCTGACTGTCGCATTCACCTGATCTATCTGAGCACCCCCTCATCCAGTCCATTACCACCGCAAGACAATGATTGAGGGGAGAATTGCCATCTGCCATCATGGCTGCTGATCATATCCTACCCTGTTTCACTGTACAGTACTCAAGCTGTCAGATGTTTGGCTGCTAATGCAAGATATAGTGCAAGGAAGTACTAACCATCTTTCCACCTCTTCCTCCTCCCCTCCTCTCTTGAGTCTTGAACATTCCCTCTGGACCAGAAGCCAGCAATCAAACAGGCAATAACAGCAAAGAGGAGTGGAGGAAGTCTAAAGGAATTTTGCTGATACCTGATGCTATTCAAACTTTTGGTTTGTGTGCAAGCTTTTTTGTTTGTTTGTTTTGGGTTTTATTCATTTGTTTGTTTTTTGGCCTTTGTAAAGCAAGGAAAATGATGTTGTTTGCTCCCCCATTCCACATATACAAGCCAACAGAGCGAGCAGGAGAATCCTTTCTTGACTCCTGATGATGAGAAAGTATTCTCCCACTTGGAAGCAGCAAGCTAGTTTAGGAGCACAGGCGAGGCTGTATATTGTTATGTTAACTGACTTTGGAGATTATTGCATTAGCTTCCCTGCTGGGATAGACCCGGGATGTAACTTTCTTAAGGTGGATTTTATTGCATTCACCCATCACCAGGCAGTATGTAGTCTGTATGCAACCTGGGCTTCTCTCACATCTTTTCAAGAACAGGATTTTCCCATTCTTGAAAAGATGTGGGACAAGCCCGGAGAAGTGGGTTGCATACAGGCTGCATACTGTGCAGCAATGGGTGAATGCGATAAGATCCTCCTTAAGAAAGTTACATCCCGGGTCTATCCCAGCAGTGAAGCTAAGGCGATAATCTCCTTTGAGTCAACTTCAACTCATGGTGACCCAGTGGATGAGACATCTCCAAATCTCCATATCATCCACTGCTCTGCTTAAGTCCTGCAGATTCAGGCCCATGACCTCTCTGATTGATTCTAGCCATCTAGCATGTGGTTTTCCTCTTTTTCTGCTACTTTCCCTAGCATTATTGTCTTTTCTAAGGAGTCGTTGCTTCTACATGTGGACAAAATACATAGCCTTAGTTTTGTCATCTTGGCTTCCAGGGAGAGTTATGGCTCAATCTGTTCCAGAATCCATTTGTTTCTCTTTTTGGCCATCCGTGATATCCTCAGTACTCTTTTCCAACACCACATCTCAAGTTAATTTTTTCTTTCAGCTTTCTTCACTGTCCAGCTCTCACATCCATACATGGTGATGGGAAATATAATGGTTTGGATGGTTGTAACTTTAGTGCCCATAGCTATTTCAGCTATTTCCTCTGGTTCCTCTCCTCTGCCACTGCGCCCTGGCAAATGTCACCTGAGGCAACCAGTTTACTCTGCATAGTTCAGGAGTGGAAAGCATGACTCCCTTTAGATGTTGTTGGACTGCAGCTCCTAACATCCCACACCACTGGCTCTTTCTCTCTCACACACACACACATACACACATTTCAGCTTAATGGTGAGGATATCACTGGTGGTTTTGAGAAGGAACTCATTTGTAAGGGGATTGCCTTCATGTATCTGTGCAACACTTTGCCTACTAAATCTCTGGGTATTGGTTGCAGCTAAATTCAGAGTAGCACACTTAAATAAATAAATAAAATGGCAACTCTAATTATGACACTGCCAGGCAAAAAAGACTTGATCATTATTAGGCTACTGTTAGGTAGACTAGTAGCTACTGACCGGGGACCAGTGTTGTTCAACATCTTTATAAACAGTGTGGCTAGAAGGCACATGATACTGGAGGGAAGGGGAAAGAGATCACTAATACACCAGAAGACAAGATCAAAAAGACTTGAATAGACTGGAGAAGTGATCAAGTACGCAGTTTGGGAGTACTCCTGGACTCATTGCTGCAGTTGACATCTCAGGTAGATGCGATGGCCAGGAGTGCTTGGAATCAGCTTCGGCTGATTCGCCAACTGCACCCCTACCTGGACCGAAGGGACCTTGAAGCAGTAGTACTTGCTCTGGTAATCTCTCACTTGGATTACTGTAATGCGCTCTACATGGGGCTACCTTTATACCAAGTTCGGAAGCTTCAATTGGTTCAAAATGCGGCAGCCAGGTTGGTCACCAGAACATCCAGAGCAGACCATATTATACTTGTATTAAAAGCTCTACACTGGCTGCCGATTAGCTTCTGGGTGCAATACAAAGTGTTGGTTATTACCTATAAAGCCCTATATGGCTTGGGCCCGAGTTACTTGAAGGAACACCTCTATGCACACAATCCACCCCGCTCACTCAGAACATCTGGGAAGAAATTATTAAACTATCATAATACTAAATTGATCTCTACCTCCCAGAAATCATTCACGGCCGCGGCCCCTAAACTATGGAATGGCCTTCCGGAAGAGATCCATACTATCCCCACACTAGAGGCCTTTAAGAAGGCACTCAAAACAGAGCTCTTCCGGCGGGCCTATCTAGCTGACCTCCCAAATTGAAGTATAAGATCAAAGACCACCCAAAGAAGATCATTATCACTCACCGCACAGCCTAACATTAGTAATTACACTGTAATTTTAATGTTTTGTAACTTTGCAAAAAAAAAAAAAGTATTTTATTATAAACATATATAAACATACATAAACAATAAACAATAAATAAACACATATATAACACATATATAACACATATATCAGTCAGTGACTTGCTTACATCATATACTGTACCAAAAATATAGATATGACTATTTTTCTCATTGGTATTTATCTCATAGTAACTTTGCAAAAAAATGTAAATGTAATTCTATTAATTATACTGCTCTTTTATTGTGGTTTTATTGTCATGTTTTAGCTTATTGTATTTTCTTTTATTTTGTGCTATTGCCTCGATCCGCAGGGAGAGGCGGGATATATAACTAAACTATTATTATTATTATTATTATTATTATTAAAACTTACAAAATGAATTTGCAGAAATAAAAATGTAAGGTTCTACATTAGACACAGAGTTGCTGGAGTGAAAACTAGAATAGGCTCCTGTAACTTTAATGTTTGTGTAGAAGAGGATATTTCAGTGGATTCTGCTTGTTGTGCAAACAGATCACAAGGAAAATCTGCTGAGATCCCCTCTTCTACACAACAATTGTAGGAATGCAATGGCTTAGCAGTTAAGACACTGCCAATAGCAAGGTCAGCAGTTCGAGACCCAAGCACCATGTGACGGAGTGATGTCCCATCACTTCTTCCAGCTTCTGCCAACCTAGCAGTTCGAAAGCATGTAAAAGTGCAAGTAGATAAATAGGTACCACTTTGGTGGGAAGGTAACTACGGTGTCTTGTAGGTGTCTTGGTAGACCTCAGACGTAGCATGAATCAAAAGTGTGATGTAGTATCAAAAAATCCAATATAATCTTAGACTATTTGGCCACTCTGCTGTTCTGCAATCTTAGACTATTCTGCAATTCCTGGACTACTGTGTTGAATTCTGGGAACCACAGTTTAATAAGGTTATCAACAAACTGGAGGATAAAGATGATGAAAATGATGAAAGGCTTGGAAACCAGGCTTTGTAGGAAATTGTTTAGGAAGTTGGATATGTTTAACATGGAGAAGACTAAAAGAAAATATGATAGTCATCTTTATGTTTCTAATGGGCTTTCATGTGAAAAGATAGAGCAAGCTTCTTTTCTGCTGCTTCAGAGTACACAGCCAGTACCAATGGATGTGAATGGCAAGAAATGAGATTCCAACTAAATAATAGAGGAAACATCCTGTTGATCACAGCAGATAGGCCACTTTAAAAGGTTGTAGGCTCTTCTTGGTTGGAGCTTTGGGTGGACATTTGTTAGAGGTTTTTCTGCTATGCACTGGCAGGGTATTGGACCCCTTACAGCTCGATGTCTTTATGCCTAATAATGTTCTGGTGTTTGTTACATAAATCATTTCTTCTGTGGTTGTTAACTGCCATTTATACATTATACAGTCAACCCCAGACACTCACCCCCAGTCAATATGAGGTCTGCATTGTAAACCCCATGTTCTCCTTACGGTCACCATAAGTCAGAAATGACTTGAAGGCTCAGAACAACAGATGAACCAGTGTTCTGACTCAGATTAAAACAGCATCCTACTAAAGCCTTTTAAAAGTTATTGCAATCTGATAATATACATTCCCACATAGCCATCTATGCAGATTGCTGTAATAACAGGACATATCCATATCTTTATCCTAAAAATGAATGCAGATTGCTGTAATAACAAGACATATCCATATCTTTATCCTAAAAATGAATAAACCTATCTCTTAAATGCAACTTACACACTTTTTTACAAATACAGATTTTAGTTCATTAGACACCTGTGGAAGTTTATACCACAATGAATTTGTTGGTCTTCAAGATGCCCCAAGTCATAAAATAGTAATAGTGTTGTTATGTTCAATTATTTAGTCACATCTCTGGAACACAAATTTTTCATTATTTAAAAAGTGCAGCATCTACATTCCCATTCTTTATACCATTCTTAAATGCAACTGTATCTACCATAATTGTGAATACTCTTATCTCTAAACCATCTGGCTGGTACAATAGTGCTCTTTCTACATTCTAAAAGATAAAAATCTGTGAGACACTGAACGTATTTAGCTGTATAATTTTTTAAGTGATGTAGGATAATGTACTTTTAAAATTCCAGCCTACTGGCTTCTAGACGAGCAATGCCTATCATCCCCAACCACCACTGCTAACTGTGAAAATCTGCGTGATGAGGGTGATGAATACATGAGGCAGGACTTTCTCTGTGGCAACACTTGAATTGTGAAACTTCATTCTAAGAGAAGTCAGTCTGCCTCCTGCTGAGCTGTCAGTCAGTGTATAAAACCATACTACTCTATGTAGTCTTAAAACTTTTTTTAAAAAAAATGGTTCTAATCTATTTATAAATAATGTTTTAAATCTATTTTAAGGTACATTCCCAGGAGAGCTCTAGTAATTGAAAAATGATAAACAGATACTTATAATAAATGAATCAACACTTCCCTCTTTAGCATGTGGTGCTTCCATCTCATTGTAAATCCTTTCTTGGGCTATGTATTTTCCAGAAATAAACAATATAACACATTTTCTTTGTACTGAATGATGGCAAAGGACCATATATATTTAATCTATAACAATAATCATGAAAGGGACTGCTGGCCAAATGTGGCCTGCCCAAGCCCTACACACTATTAAATACAGAGAGACTTTCTAATGTTGCAAACATAAACATAACTTTATTTAACAACCTTTGTATTTCCACTATTTTTCACTAAAAATGGAAGGCATGTCTTCTCAAATCGTTTCATGTTATTCATTTACTCAAATAGTGGGATGTTCCGAAGCTGACAATATCTTGCTGGGAAAAATTCTGAAATCTCAATCACATTTTATTTTTAATAATAATATCCAAATATAGAAGGCTATGGAGGTCCCTTAAAGACATGGGAGTGCCAGCACATCTGATAGTCCTGATGAGGAATCTGTACTCAGGAAAAGAGGCTACTGTCAGAACAGAAAATGGAGAAACAGAATCATTCCCAATTGGCAAAGGAGTCAGACAAGGCTGCATCCTTTCACCCTATCTGTTCAACTTGTATGCAGAACATATTATAAGGAAAGCAGGCTTGGTCACAGAAGAAAGAGGAGTGAAAATAGGAGGAAGGAATATCAACAATCTAAGATATGCAGATGACACCATAATACTAGCAGAAAACCTCACAGACTGGAACACCTACTAAGGAAGATCAAAGAAGAAAGTGCTAAGGCAGGCTTAATGTTGAACATAAAGAAAACAAAAATAATGACCACCGAGGTCACCGAGGTTCAACCTAGACAATGAAGAAATAGAAATAGTAAAAGAATTCCCATACCTGGGATCAAACATTGATCAAAATGGGGACTGCAGTCAGGAATCAGAAGAAGACTGAGAATGGGGAGGATAGCTATGAAAGAACTAGAAAAGATTCTAAAATGCAAAGATATACAACTCAGCAGAAAAGTTAGAATCACGCAAGCCATCGTATTCCCTATTACCATATATGGATGTGAGAGCTGAACAGTTAAGAAAGATGATAGGAAGAAAATCAATTCATTTGAGATGTGGTGCTGGAGAATAGTGCTGAGGATCCCATGGACAGCCAAAAGGACAAACAAGTGGGTTCTAGAGCAGATCAAACTGGAAATCTCCCTGGAAGCCAAGATGACCAAAATGAGACTGTTGTACTTCGGACATATCATGAGAACAGGGGACTCTTTGGAAAAAAAATAATAATGCTAGGGAAGGTGGAAGGAAGTAAGAAGAGAGGAAGGCCACATGCTAGATGGAGGGACTTTATTAAGGAGGTCACTATGGGTATTAAGGGGTTGCAGGATTTAAGCAGAGGAGTGGAGGGCAGAGGATCTTGGAGATATCTCATCCATAGGGTCGCCATGAGTCGAGATCGACTTGAGGGCAGTTAACAACAACAACAAATCCAAATATACAGATTGAGAAAGCAAGGATTTTTCCATCAGCTGAAGGTGATCCTGACAAAGACATTGCATGCCTATAGATTTTGCATTAATGTTACAGATTGACATGGCCACCTTTGTTTTTGGAATTTCTTTAAAATTATAACAATAGCACCTAATTCTAATGTAGGGCCTCTTGGCACTATAAATGTAACTAATTAATGTTTTAAAGCAGGGGTAAGCAACCTAAGGCCCAGGGGCTGGATGTGGCCCCGTGAGGCCTTTGAACCGGCCCCAGGCCGGTCCTGCCGCCACCGCCGCTGCCTCTTGCCATGATGATATTGATTATTGTCGTTATTACTTGTTCTTGGGGTTTTCTTGGCAAAATCTTCACAGGGGGTTTGCCATGGCTTTTCTGGGACTGAGAGAGTGTGCATGCATATTTTTTTAATTTTTTACATTTTAAAAAAAATATTTATTTATTTATTTATTTTTGGTGCTTCAGCCCCGCAATTGTCTGAGGGACAGCAACCCAGCCCCAGGCTCAAAAAGGTGGCCTACCCCTGTTTTAAAGTAACCTTCCAAACACAGGGTAAGGATAAGGGAAGACCATCTGTCATAGAGAGCACTCTATAATGTAGTGCAGCTTGCACTTCACTAGTGAACTTTTTTGGTAAACATTTTGGTGTGCACTATCATATCCTTTAAGGACCACTATCTTATGAAATACAAAGCAATAATGAGCCCATTGTGTACATCATAACTCTGTTATAATAAAAGAGCAATATTTGTGTTTACAGGCAAAGGCAGGAGGAGTGAAGATATGAGGAAGGAACATTAACAACTTAAGATAGGTATTGGCAAATGACACAATACTACTAGTAGAAACAAACAAAGACGTGAATAATTACTGAAGGTCAGGGAGGAAATTGCCAAGGTAGGCTTACTGTTGAACATTAAGTAAACAAAAATAATGACCATGGAAGAGCTACAGGAATTCAACCTAGACAACAAAACAACTAAATAGTTAAAGAGTTCCCATAGCTTGGTTTAAATATTGATCAGAAATGAGACTGCTGTCAAGAAATCAGAAGAAGAAAAGGACTGGGAAGGGGAGCGATGAAAGAATGGACAGGATCATAAAGTGTAATGACATAGAATCATAGAATTATAGAGTTGGAAGAGACCACAAGGGCCATCCAGTTCAACTCCCCCATGCAGGAACTCCTGATTAAAGCATCCCCGACAAATGGCCATCCAGCCTCTGCTTAAAGACCTCCAAGGAAGGAGATTCCACCACACTCCAAGGGAGTGTGTTCCACTGTCGAACCGCCCTTATTATCAGGAAGTTCCTCCTAATGTTGAGGTGGAATCTCTTTTCCTGGAGCTTGCATCCATTGTTCCAGGTCCTAGTTTCTGGAGCAGCAGAAAACAAGCTTGTTCCCTCCTCAATATGATATCCCTTTAAATATTTAAACAGGGCTATCATATCACCTTTTAACCTTCTCTTCTCCAGGCTAAACATCCCCAGCTCCCTAAGTCGTTCCTCATAAGGCTTGGTTTACAGACCCTTCACCATTCACCACAAACATGGGTATCAGAGAAACAGGTCATGCCAGACAAATCTGATATCTCTCTCTCTCTCTCTCTCTCTCTCTCTCTCTCTCTTTTTTTTTTTTTTTTATAAAATTACCAGCTTGGTAGATGAAGGGAATGCTGTGGATATAGTATATCTTGATTTCAGTAAGGCCTTTGACAAGGTTCCCCATGACATTCTTGCAAACAAGCTGGGAAAATGTGGGCTAGACAAAGTAACTGTTATATGGATTTGTAATTGGTTGACTGGCCGAACTCAAAGGGTGCTCAACAATGGCTCCTTTTCAACCTGGAAAGAAGTGACCAGTGGGGTGCCACAGGGCTCTGTCCTGGGCTCAGTGCTATTCAATATCTTTATTAATGACTTGGATGACGGTATTGGGGGGCATAGTTATCAAATTTGCAGACGACACCAAAGGAGGAGTAGCTAATACCCCAGAGGACAGGATCAAAATTCAAAATGATTTGAACAGACTAGAAAGCTGGGCCAAAGCCAACAAAATGAAATTCAACACGGAGAAATGTAAGGTACTGCACTTAGGGCGGAAAAACGAAAAGCACAGATATACGATGGGGGACACCTGGCTCAATGAGACTACGTGTGAAAGGGATCTAGGAATCCAAGTTGAACATGAGTCAACAGTGCGATGCAGCAGCTAAAAAGGCCAATGAAGTTTTAGGCTGCATCAGTAGAAGTATAGTGTCTAGATCAAGAAAAGTAATAGTGCCACTCTATTCTGCTTTGGTCAGGCCTCACCTGGAATACTGTGTCCAGTTCTGGGCACCACAATTCAAAAAGGATGTGGAGAAACTGGAGCGTGTCCAAAGGAGGGCAACTAAAATGGTGAAGGGTCTGGAAACCAAGCCCTATGAGGAACGACTTAGGGAGCTGGGATGTTTAGCCTGGAGAAGAGAAGGTTGAGAGGTAATATGATAGCCGTGTTTAAATATTTGAAGGGATGTCATATTGAGGAGGGAACAGGTTGTTTTCTGCTGCTCCAGAGACTAGGACCCGAAACAATGGATGTAAGCTCCAGGAAAAGAGATTCCACCTCAACATTAGGGGGAACTTCCTGACAGTAAGGGCGGTTCGACAGTGTAACACACTCCCTTGAAGTGTGGTGGAGTCCCCTTCCTTGGAGGTCTTTAAACAGAGGCTGGATGGCCATTTGTCGGGGATGCTTTGATTGGGAGTTCCTGCATGGCAGGGGGTTGGACTGGATGGCCCTTGTGGTCTCTTCCAACTCTATGATTCTATGATTCTATATCTACAGCATTTCCTTCATCTACCAAGCTGGTAATTTTATCAAAAAAAGAGATCAGATTTGTCTGTCATGACTTATTTCTCTGAAACCCATGTTGACTTTTTGTGATTATGAAATTACCTTCCAGATGTTCACAGACTCTCTGTTTAATGATCTGCTCGAGAATCTTTCCTGGTATTGATGGCAGACTAACTGGATGATAATTGTTGGGATCCTCTTTTTTCCCTTTTTGAAGATGGGGACAACATTTGCCCTCCTCCAGTCTGCTGGGACTTCTCCTGTTCTCCAGGAGTTCTCAAAGATTATTGCCAATGGTTCCAATATTACATTTGCCAGTTCTTTTAGTACCCTTGGATGTAACATAACTCTGAACACTAAAGTGAGGATAGTCCAAGTCATTGTATTCCCCATCACAATGTGCGGATAGAAGAGCTGGACACTGAAGAAAAAAATGATAGAAAGAACAGCTCATTTGAGATGTGGTCCTGGTGAAGAGTACTAAGAATAGTGTAGACAACCAAGAAGACAAACAAATGGGTGTCACGAGCACTGCTTACTTTTCTTGATGTGGCAGCCCAGTGGGTTTTACTATCACACCACTGCCCCAATATGTGATGTACCAGACCACTTTTATTTATATCTATGGGTTTATTCCCCCAATTTAGTTTCTATATTTGCTGGTAGCGTGAATAAAGATTCCAGGTTCAGACAAGCTTGTATTAAAACAACAATAAAACTTCATTTGAATAACAGTTTAACAATGTTTCACTTATTTAGTTGGTATAGGCACTTGTTATTGTTACGCTTTGTTACATTGCTCTCTATCTAGAGAACATCAGATCCTATTCTTAAGGACTCTCACACCATCCTTATTTGTGGTTATCCTTTTAACCTTATTTCTATAATAGCCTAACTACATCTTCAGGATATCAAATATCAGCAACTCCCTCACTTGGAGTTAAATATTCAAACTAAGTCCCTCACTACTGGACTTTTCCTTCACAATCCCTCACTGCTGAACTGTTACACATCCAGACCCAGTCTGACTCCAACTGTCAGTAACAGAATTCTTTTTCACCTACAACCCAAAATTCTATTGGTTGTCACCAGCTTACTCCTGATTGGCTGTTGCTAGCTTGGCATAATTCTGCCTGCTCTCCACAATGGGTCCTAGAACAGATCAAGACCAAACTATCCCTGGAAGCCAGGATGACTAAACTGAAGCTGTACTATTTTGGCCACATAATGAGGAAAAATGAATCCTTAGAAAAGGCAACAATGCTAGGAAAGGTGGAAGGCAGTAGAAAGAGAAGAAGACCACATGTCAGGTGGTTAGACTCAATCAGGGAGGACACAGACCTGGGGCTGCAGGACCTGAGCAAAGCGAATGAGGTCTTGGAGTTTCTCATCCACAGGGTCACCATAAGTTAAAATCAATTTGAGGGCAGTTAATAAGACCAACAACAATTGGTGATCAGAACAGATAACGGGGACTTGGGCAGTGCCTGAAAAAATATGCACTAATTCTGCCAGCAGCTGGTGGCTTCAGTGCAGGGGTAGGCAACCTTTCCCCTTTAAGGGCCGAGGGACTGCAGCTCCCAGAATCCCAGGAGCTATTGGCCAACATGGGACTATTGGCCAACATGGCTGAGGCTTCTGGGAGCTGAAGTCCCTCGGCCCTTAAAGGGGAAAGGTTGCCTACCCCTGCTTCAGTGGAATGGAAAACCCACTCTTGGTTCAGAACCTTTTCTAGATCCTTTAAAGTTCAGGCTAAAATCCAAAGTGGATACACCAATATACTGATATCAGAACCAATTGTCCCACTGATGTATTGTTAACAAAAGGGACTGAAACCCAGTTCTTGTTCCAGAATAAATGGGAGAGATTGACTCAATCAGCTGTATAACATTCAGTGATTTCTGCAATCTGCCAGGTCATACTAATGCACTGAGGAAGCCCTGTTTATGGTAATTTAGAAATATAAATGCAACCATGATTTCAAGTCTCAATGGTTACATTTTTTGTTTAAATGAAAGCCAAGAAGCACTTGCTAAATGAGGGTGCCTCAAAGAAAATATTAATATAATTGTTGTTAACTACTTTTGAATAAACTTCGATCCATGGCAACCCTATGAATGAGAGAACTCCAAGTCACCCTGTCCTCAACTATCCTGCTCAGCTCCTGCAGATTCATAGTTGTGGTTTCTTTGATTGACTCTATGCATCTGGAATGGAGTCTTTCTCTTTTTCTACTGCCCTCCACTTTATCAAGTATTATAGTACTTTCTAGTGAGTCCTTTTTCTCATGATATGGCCAAAATACAACTTCAGTTTAGTCATCTTTGCTTCCAGGGAGAGTTGGGGGCTGACCTGCTCTGCCACCCATCCATTGGTCTTTTGGTATTCTCAGAACTCCTCTCCAGCACCACATCTCAAATGAATTGTAATATGAATTGAAATATTCAATAATAATAATAATAATAATAATAATAATAACAATAACAACATTAATATTCATTATTATTAATTCTAAAAGGGAGGGTGGAAGCAGAGTGGAAGTATTGGTGAAGTTCATTTTCAGTTCTTTTGCCCTTTAACAGGGCTTGTATTTTCTCAAATTATGTGTGGGTGGGGAGACAGACCTTCACATTGCTTTATTGTGAAGGAATTAAATACTTCTTTTCATGAGGGAGGCCACCCCAACACATCCCACATTCGTCTCTCCCTGAAGTCAACGTTCTGGCATAGATGAGATTGGGTGGGAGAGGTCTGAAGGAAGGGATCTGACATCATATCTTCCCCTCATACATATACATACATGTTTATTTGGTCAATGACCAGCAAGATTTGAAAGAAAATACAAAGTATAATACATAAGTGCAACAATGAACTTCAAGTGACACACAATAAAATAAAATAAGGTAAAATAATATAAAAACACACTCTCTTGTGATTTTATAAATGTAATGATTACATGAAAATAAAATATGCTAACTTCCTTTGTACAAATAGCAAAGAAGCAGTGGCAGTATTTTAGGGATGCCGGCTTTACTATGTCCATTCTGAAGTGTCATCTCCACATCCCTTGTACTTTTGCAGAGATGTCGAGGGGCAACATGCTGACTGAGGGGCAGCATGGTATGGACAGACATATTTTATTTGGTCAATGACCAGCAAAATTTAGAAACACCCGCATTTTCCAGCGTATAAGACGACTGGGCATATAAGACGACCCCCAACTTTCCCAGTTAAAATATAGAGTTTGGGATATACTCGCCATATAAGACTCTTCCAATGGGAGAAAATGAGAAAGTGTTGGGGGAAAAGCCTGCCAATATACCAGGTGATGCATTCTGGGGTATGTACAATTTGTGGCCAAGTAAGTGACCCTGGGCATGTCACACACTCTCAGCCTCAGAGGATGGTAATAGCAATCCCCATTTGAAGAAACATGCCAAGAAAATCCCATGATAGGATTGCCTTAGGGTTGCCATAAGTCGGAAAGGACTTGAAGACACACAAGAACAACAAAAAAGTCTGCAATTGTTTCATAGGTAGTACATGGGATTAGGAGCCAGCATGGTGTAGTGGTTTGAGTGTTGGACTACCACTCTGGAGACCTGGGTTTGATTCCCCACTCTGCCATGAAGCCCACTGGATGAATTTGGACAAGTCACACACTCTCAGCCTCAGAGGAAGGCAATGGCAAACCTCCTCTGAATCAGTCTTGCCAAGAAAACCCCAGGATAGGGGTTCACCTCTTATCCACTGCTGCTTCCTCCTGCTGCCTCACGCCACCCCTTCCTCCCCCCCCTCCTCCTCCTCTGACCTAGACTTCCTCTCTTCCTCCGCCTCCCGCCTCCCACCGCGCCACACCTTCTCCCTCCTCTGCCACCCGGCGTATAAGACGACCCCCGACTTTGGTGAAGATTTTCCTGGATTAAAAAGTAGTCTTATACGCCAGAAAATACTGTAAATTAAAATGGAGTACAGAGTTTGTATTTCCCCTGACAATTTTCCTTTAAAGCTTTAAAATTAAAATAATGGTAATAAGATAGAAATATATTTAATTTAATATATTTTAAAATTTAATATATATATTTAATATATTTAATGTTTTACTTACTGTAATCTTTTGCATTCTATTGAAAAATTCTTCTATTTTTGGTTGTTTCGCAGTCATTAGTGGGGAGAGAAAGGGAGAACTTGGGCTGTTTTCACAGCAGTTTTTCCTCTTACTGATGGTACTCTGAGTTGTTTCAAACTGTTGTGACCCAAACTCGCTCCCTCTCACAACCGCTGTTAGGCTCAGCTGGGCAAGGGAGGTGCTGCTGCCGCCACTGGTCTGAGCCCCCAAGTTTCTCTTCCCCACGTTCTTTCAAGAGGGAGGTGGGTTTTTATACCCCAAACTCACTCACTCTCTCTCAGGTGGGCAGGGGAGGTGGTGGTGGTGGTGCTGCTGCTGCTGCTGGTCTGAGTTCCCAAGCCTCTCTGCCTCAGCCCTCAGGAGTTAGAATATCATCAAAGTCCTTGGAGAGAGAGTTCCTCTTTTCCTTATTTTCTCTACGGTGTATTCCTAGCACCAAAGACCTGCAGCCTAAATCCAAGGACTAAGGACTAAACCCAATTCTTTGACCGAATTAGCATCAACCAACTGAGCCTATGGGAGCTTGGTGAGGCAACACTTACAGTGACATTCCATATATGCCCCATATATTCAATTGGATAAATTTAAGTGTTATAGCACATGCAGATTTACATAAATACATCCAAGAAGAACATGCAGTCAACAAACTGGAGCTATTGAGAACTACAAGTCCAACATGTAACCTGACTAAAAATATTATAGTGTGATGAAGAATATATTTCCAATACTAAATGGCTAGTCCTCCTTTTCCTTCCAACCATAAACTTATTAGCTGATTTTTTTCTTTCTCATATGAATTCAGCTCTATACATTCAAGAGACTACTACTAAAAATATTTAGCAATATAAGTTAATAAAATTCATGTTGCTTAGCTGCTACTATCCCTCAGCTCTTTAACAGAGCTTTACATCTTCAAAGGCTTTTGCATACATTAATTGGTTAATATGTTTCCTCTAGAATTCATAGAGTAACCAACAGATGTGCATCACTAAAATTATACATCTCCAGATACAGGTATTATAACAACTGTCAAATTATAAACATACAGCATAGACATTTCCTTATACCCAAGCGTTTCATGAAATAATTATAACTACAAATCCATGATACATTGGGAGTAGAAGGGGTAAGGAAAGAGTGAATTAAAGGACAAGGGCTGCTGTAACAAGGATGGGAATACGAGCTGGGATGGAGGCTTGCACTTGCAGTGATTAAAATAAGATGCAAAATCTGTAAGAGTAGTGGGAACTTGTGTATCTCCATTTTATCTATGTGATATTGCACAAAAAGCTGATGATAGAGAAGATAAAATGGAAATAGATGATCAGGTCCAAACTGTGGCTTGAAGTGAAATTGTCTTATGCCAACAACAGTTAAAACTAATGAATGTAGGTCTTGGTCTGAGTGTCATAAACAGTCTCAAATTGAATCTTTTTTTTTTTTTTTAATCATTTCCTCATTGCAACTGAGGCTGAGGAGAAAGTGAAAAGTGGGAAAAACCTGTCCTCTGTGTCTATGTGGTTTTTGTTGTAGGTATTGTTAAACCAGAAGTGAGCACCAATCTGGGCTGGAAAGTCACATTGGTCTCCCATGCTCTCTCAGAAGCAGCATAATATACTGCTTCCAAAATTTAAGGATGACAGTCAGAGGTGTAGCTTGCAGGGAGGGCAAATGGAGGGCAAATGGAGAAAATCTGTTTGGGGGAAGAACTGTCTCAAGGGGGCAAATTCTCCATTTGCCCCCTTGAGACAGTTCTGCCCTCAAACAGATTTTATTTCAGATCCTAAACGTCTACCATTGCAAAGAGCAATACACTGAAAAGTGAATCTATAACTCTTACTTTGCTGTATTTTGATTCCCTTGGTACTGTTTCCAGCCTGTTTTCTTTGAATGCCTAAACTTTAAATGCTAAACTGAAGTTTTAAGTTACTTCAGTGCTAGAAATTTGGATACAAAAGGAAAATCTCATGAGAATGACAGAATTCTTATGGGGGGATGTCCTAATTTTGCCTGCCCCCCCCTCCCCATAGCTACATGCCTGGTAGCAGCCAGGATTCAGTGGCAGTATTGGCAGATTTCTATAGTCAGAAAGACTATATATCATTCTGCTCTGAGACATCAGAGTAGTGCATGCTTCTTCTATATACTCATGTAGAAATTTTGGTCAAAAAATTCACCCCAAAAAACTTGGTCAACTTATCCACGTATCTCAATGTAAGTACTGTACTTTAATTCTTGTCAGAAAGGAAGCATCCCTTTCTCTAAACAGAGTGGTGGAAAGTGAGAGCTTAGTCCATCCCGAGAGCACCTAAAAGAAGCACTGACCCCCTCTGCCCACTCTGCCAGGCACAGCTTTTGACTTTTTTCAAAGCCTGAGTGCAAAAATGGCAGCAATGGCAGCTCTTCGGTGCTTCCTCTCAAAGGAACATTGAGATGAATAAGGCTTTGAATGGTGTGAATAAAACATTTGTGTATGTTTGTCAGTTTCTCTGGGTTAAAATCAGACAAAGTTATCACATTAAAATTAAAGGCTATAATCACTGCTAACGTAATCTCCATTTTCTTTACTTTGTCTTTTTCATCTTTTTTGATATATGTGCATTTTCTTAGCCCCACCTGTGCTTGGTCACCTCCCACACATTGCACAGCCACCATTTACCATAGTTCCCTCTTCATCCATTCAGCCTTCAGGATGAGCAAAACAGTTATGCTTGCTGGAATTTTGTAAATTTTTGGGCACTGTTTTCCTTTGCATCCTTTGTTATGTATCCCTAAGTTTTACCCTTGTCTTATCCATGGATCATATCAAAATCCATAATTATAACCCCCAAACCTGCCCTCAACTTATATAAGAGATCGACTTATAGTTGACCACACTGGGCTCTTGGTATCCTCTCGGGTTTGGTTCCAGGATCCCCCATGGATACCAAAATCCATGGATGCTCAAGTCCCCTTAAATGCAATGGCATAGTAAAATGGTGTCCCTTTTATAAAATGGTAAACTCAGGGTTTTCTTATTGGAATTTATATAATTTAAATATATTTTCAAGCTGTAGATTGTTGAATCCGTGGGGGGGGGGGAATCCGTGGATATGGGGGGCTGATTTTCAGTAGCAGTCTTACATTTCTCACCCACCTGCCTAACCATTTCTGATATTCTTACGTTTTACCTTTTCTCTCCACTTACCAACATAATTTAGATCTTCAAATCCCACTTATCTGGAAATCTCCATTAAATGAATTCTTATTTTCCTGGTTTAATAAGAATACTGTTTGACATTGTGATCAGATGTTTTCTGGTATAAATTAACCAAATCTGATTATATAACTGGTTGCAATTAACCTGTTGTACCAAAATAATTTTTAACAGAGGAATTGTCCCAGGTCAGTGGAGTACGTGAACATGTGTATAAAGATGAACATTAAAGCAACTGACAGATAAATAATGCTGAGAAACCCTTTCAGGTTCTCCTCCAGCCAGTGAAAAAGAAAACAAGGAAGATCAATGTTCAAAAGGAGTTCCATAAAACTCCTTTAAATACTGTTTCCAAATTCCTTTAAATACTGTTTCCAATGAATAATCTGTAGAAAGAATTTAAACAGAAGTGTATCTTAGAGACATAGGAAGCATAATCACAGCAATATGCTACCTTGGGAGAGCATCTCATTATTTTGCTATTTAATCTCTGCCTGCAAATTGTGTGTGTATGTGCTATAATCACATGTGACCTTGAGGAAATCCAGCATCTGGTACATGTTTTCAGCAGGGAGACCTTATGCTATTAAATGTGAAAAACTACATCTGACTTTATTCTTGCTGTGATGACAACAATGGCTCAAACAATTATTTATGTGCTTTTAAACCTTCTGTCTGTGTGAACGATTCTGTATACTTGATTATTGCTTGTGTTACCTTGTTAACATACTTCATCTTTGAGTCGGTGCAGATCACACTGATGGAGAGGGGCAAGTTATATAAATATATTTTGCAGGCAGGAATGAAAGGGTTGGAAAATAATTTGATTTTACATTCACAGTTTCATTCATTGCTGCCTTTCCCATTCTGACCTTCACTCCACAAAGATACCTGATGAGAGCATAAGAATAGCAACAACCACATGTTGCTCAATAATTCTTGTTTTCTGGGAATATTTTTTAAAGCATTAACAGCATTCCAGGATAACTAAAGGTCACCTGTATCTTATGCTCAGGGATATAGCACTTCTTATCGAGAGGGGAAAGAAGGGTAATGAATGCTCCTGAGTCCAGTGTTGGGGCTGGACTCAGTTTTGTCTCCTTGATTAAGGAAATCAGAGGCACCAAGAACATACAGCATGCCTGGGCCATATGCGGGCTCACTCTCCATGGACTCAAAGTCACACAGACGACAAGCCCTGATAAAATGAATAGGGTATGCATCTGTAGCGTGTGTGCTGCACCATGCACAAAAGCACACACCCATCCAAAGAAACGGGACTTGAGGTCCCACATTTTTTGCTTTACATGGGGGGGGGGGGGTCCGGAAGGCAGACTAGTTTCTATTGAAATACTGTAATTCCATATATGAGTACAATTTTTCTGCATGACACAAATTCAGCTTAGCTGATAAACAGAGAGCTCATCACTTCTGTTTTGGTTTTGAGTATTGTGCCCTGGGATGTACAAACCTTCCTTCCCCAATGGTTCTTTCATAATAAACATATTTGGATAATAACTCTCTACCTGTGCAATGTTTGTAAATAACATGTACCGTATTATGATCTGTTATTGCTATGATGTGTTCTATTTTCCACTCACCGAGGAAGATGAGTGGTTTTGTCTCTCCCGGTATCAATACCAACTGAATGTGTGTGTGTGTGTGTGTGTGTGTGTGTGCCTTCAAGTTGCGCGTTGACTTATGGGAACTCCATTAATTTCATAAGCTTTTCTCAGGCAAGGAATATTCAGAGGATACCAGCAAGGAAATAGGAGAGGTTGGGAAACAGGCAATGGAAGATTCAAAATATTTATATAAGTTTTTGTAAGGAAACAGGACTGAAAAGGATATATATGAAGATGATGGTGATAATGATGATAATTATACAAGAATTATGTTCTTTCTCTGAGTCCTCCTGAGTAATTGATTTTCCAACTGCCAGAGATTACATCATGCTTTCAGAGTACATGTGCTATCGCTTGTTTTCAATTTCTCAGGAGAGAAGGTATGGTTTTGTCTGCATTCGGGTAGGAGCCAACACATATGCCAGGATGCTAGACTGATTGACATTTTATGCTCCTTGACTAGTTGACTGAGTTCCCCTAAATTATTATTCAGTTTGGCTATAAGAGTAGACCTAGTAATTGTTCTCACAACTCCATCTTGTCTTCACTGTCACTTATGTTTTGTTACTTTAGTTCCATGGTCCTGCCTTTGTGAGGTTCATGCTTTTGGTATGTGTTTAGAGATAGGCTAGTGAGACTCATTATTGTCATCTGATGTGTGCAATCCAAAATGGTATGATGCCTGCATTCTGAATTCTTTACCCTTTGCAAATAAATCTACCTCCTTAATACTTGCATGTGCATGTGCATGCATGCATGCATGCACATTATTAGGAGGAGCATCTTTCTCTAAATCAGCACTAATTGCTTGGTTATTGCTGCTAAATTTAATATTTATTGGTTTGTGGCATTTAGGATAAAGGGTGCAGGTTTTTGCCCTTTGCTATCATGGAGCCTAGGCGTGTCCTATAAGGACTCAAAGTCTCTTGTTCCAGGCAGAATGGGAGTACAGGGATGCTGGCCATCTACCTAGTATGTTGTTGTTTTATGTCTTCAAGTCATTTCCATTTTATAGCAACACTAAAGTGAACGTGGGGCTTTCTTAGCAAGATTTCTCTAAAGGGGGGTTGCCTTTGCCTTCCTCTGAGCTTGAGAGAATGTGTTTACCCAAGATCACGCTATGGGTTTCCATGGCAGAGCAGAGATTCAAACTATGGTCTCCATTGTCATAGTCCAATGCTCAAACCACTATACCATGTTGGCCCTCTACCTAGCAAGACTGTGTTATAATCCTGATCCTCTCAGACACAACTGTGACTACAATCCTTGACAAGGATATACCATTAAATTCCACTGTAATGTCCAGCAATAGCTTCAGAAATCAACCAATGACTGGATCAGCTTAGGCTTACCTGATGTGGGGACCCACACAGTTGCCTAAACCAAATATCTATTTTCAGTATATCATAATTTCATTGTGTCATTTCATGGTGAAGATTAAGACGGTGAGAAAAGTTTCCTCAAACAGTTGTATCAAGCTTAGCTTTAAATGTGCCACGATCACTACTATACATAACAATAGTCCACTACTATAATAATTCTTTAAACTTCATTTAAACAAATGCAAGTAATAGATTATAGTTTGCATGCATAAATTTGTAAAGGAGAAACAACTTAAATGTAAACTTAAGTTGGTATTGTCAATGGCTCTTTCAGGTAAAATTCCTGTAATTTATGGATACTAACTGTACCTATAACTTCTTTGCTTGGGCAATAATGACTTTGACTGATGCTCCTGGTACGAAAGAGATGACTAATCAAACTCAGCTTTAAAAATGTATTTAGAAAAATTCTAAAGTTCTAAAGCATAAAATGCCAATATTGCTGTTGGTCTCACATATTACAATCTGGAATAAATCATATGCTTGTGGATAAATTGTCTTTAAGAAATTCAGACACTCTACTACAGCAAAGACAATTAGCTTTTATGTCATCAGGCAACAGAAAAAGATTGCTTTTCATATCTGTTCAATTTAGTCAGTAAGGGCTGACCAACAGTACTGAATTCACAGCAATACTGCATTGGAAAAATGATTTTTCTGGACTACAGCAATGAAAATCCCCTAAACAACCTGATGATGGGGAACTGGGAGCTGAGATCCAAAAAGAAACTTTCACAGGTTCAGGCTTAGAAATGTACTGAGTCTCAACTAGCACAGTATCACATCATTTCAGTAAATAATGTAGACAGTTTAGGGCCTGGACAGACTGCCAGAAATAATCCAGCTTGAGACCACTTTAACTGTCCTGGCTCAGTGCTAGGGAATCATGGGAATTGTAGTTTTTTCTGAGACATTTATTCTTCTCTGTCAGAGAGCTCTGGTGCCACAATAAACTACAGTTCCCATGATTCCTTAGCACTGAGCCAGGACAGTTAAAGTAGTCTCAAACTGGATTATTTCTGGCTGGCTGTTCAGGCCCTTACTCTCTTAAAACAGGACAACTGTACTGAAGGGGTCCCAGTAGATACGTTTCCAAATTGGGAGGACCAGCAATATTTCAGCACGATGATAGTAACTGGTCTTGGCCTTTCCCAAGTGAGTCCTAATTCAAAGGGAAATTCAACTTTTACATGTTTCTAGAAATCTGCCCCCAATTAGTGCATCAGTTACAAGGAAATCCCCTTTCCACCTGCAATTTGCAACTCAAGTTAGTTGCCTGAGTGTCAGGGGACCATGAGCAAACACAATCCTCTCACTCTATTTGAAATGATTTTGGAATTACTTTTGAAGATTAAAAAAAAAAATTCTCCCCTGGAAACTGTGTACTTGATTTACTTTCCCGACCACAATGGTTTTTTTTTTTTAAAAAAAAACTCTTACTTGAAAACCAGGTCCATCATGCATCATAGTTGCATTTGAATGAAATCTGTGTTTGCAGAGGCTTCATATAACTCACTCAGTTGTTTGGTACAAATGTCTTACTTTCTTTGGATACATTCCCGTTCATTCATCAGGAAAAAAATCACACACTTGGAACAGTATGCAAATGAGTATACAGAAACAAGATGAGCTGAACAGAAAGACAAAAATTCAAACAAAGGTCCAAAATTTAAAGTACAGTCTTTTACAGCAATGATACACAAAGTTGTGATCCTTAGACTGGTGCTGGTCCACAAGCTGTCAGCTGTCAATATGAAAAGAGGTTTTAAGAAAGAAAGAAACAGCTGTGTAGCCAATGGGCACAAATACGTTACCAGTCTCTAGTACACTGGGGGGGGGGGGGGAGTCAATGCCCTTTCCAGCCTGAAAAGCACTTTTCTGTGGTCTTTCTAGCCATGAAATGAACAAACATAAACTCACATGCCAAGGAGATACTTGGATTTTTAAGTACTTTGGCTATCTCTGTATTACTCTAAATACTCTGAAGGCACCAGATTCCCTCTGCTCTTGGAAGCTAGGTAGGGTCAACTCTGGTTAGTATCTGGATGGGAGATCACTAAGGAATAGCAGATGTTGTAGGCTGAACTTTAGAGGAAGACAATGGCAAACCACTTCTGAGGATTCCTTGCTCAGGAATACCCCATGAAATTCATGAGGTTGCCTTAAGTCAACGGACAACTTTAAGGCACATATAAACAGCCAGAGGTGTTACTGCAACTTCATTTATTAGCTTTTTTATGCCGCTGTTTCCCCAAGGAGTTTAAGTCTTTAAGCACTACTAATTTGTTTCCACTCTTATCTTTGCAGCAGTGCTGTGCAGTATGCTGGTTTTAAAAGCCACCCAAGTGAATGTCACGCAGGTAACGAGGCTTGAATGAGACCAGTATCTACACCTAGGCACTTATTAGATACTAGTGTGGAATGAAGAAGCTGGACCGGACAGCTCAAAGGTGAAAAGATTTATTTACAAACGCTATATAAAGAAGCAGGAACTGTACAAACAAAACTTAGGGCCTGGACAGACTGCCAGAAATAATCCAGTTTGAGACCATTTTAACTGCCCTGGCTCAATGCTAGGGCATGGGAATTGTAGTTTTTTCTGAGACATTGAGCCTTCTCTGTCAAAGAGCTCTGGTGCCACAATAAACTACAGTTCCCATGATTCCTTAGCACTGAGCCCGGACAGTTAAAGTAGTCTCAAGATGGATTATTTCTGGCAGTCTGTATAGGCCCAAAGTTCCTCTCTGACTCTTAATAGCTCTCTAACAGAAACTCACCAACTACTCTCCAGCTCTGTAGCCCACATTATTTACCTTAAGACACAGTCTTGGCTGATGCAACAACTCCAGCATATGACACAAGCCAGTGATGGCTAACCTTCTAGAGACCAGGTGCCCAGACTTAAAGGTGTTCCAGCACCAGGTGTTACCTGGTGCTGGGAGGTGAGACTTTTGAGAAGCAGGACTTCCACCTTCCGGGGGTGGGACCTCCACTTCCCCCCTCTCGGACCCTCAGCTGCCTCTCCAGAGACAGCTGAAGGCCTGGGATGGCAGGGAACAGCAGGAACAGGCATGCACCTGTTCCTCGTCTTCCCCCATTGCTCTCCTGGGCCTTCAGCTGCCCGCAGACACTCTTCCCAACTGTCCCAGGCCTTCAGCTATCTGCACACTGCTCTTCCTCACCATCCCAGGCCTTCAGCTATCTCTGGAGAAACAGATGAAAACACAGGAGGGTGGGGGAAAGTGGAGGAACAGGCACATGCCTGTTCCTTCTCTTCCCTCCACCATCCCATCTCTCTGTGTGCCCTACAAAATGGCTTCACATGCCAGAGATAGCATGCATGCCATAGGTTCACCAACATGGGCATAAGCCATTACCTCACTGTGCTGAATCATACACACACAGGTGTAATATTGATTACACATCTTGGTGTTTGGCCTCAAGGACATTTATCTACATGTCCTGGCCTTGTTACAGACACCTCACACACATGATGACTTTGCAGTTCTAGATTGTTCATACCTAATATAGCTGACAAACCCCTCCAAAATTACATCTTTATGAACTGCACACCAGAGTTTCTTCAACATCTCTTTCATGTGTGTTTACCTGTTTACACTTCACCAGCCTTTGCTGTGTAATTGTGCCATCATCATTCTATGTGTTCAGAAACACCCATTGGCAACCCAGTACCTTCACTCTCTGGGGAGTACCATTTAACAAATCATCCACCCTCTGTTGAATGGTTTTTATTTCTTCTCACATGGCAACAACCCACTTATCTCTTTTTGAGTCAGGTAGAGAGATAAATTTCTCATTATTCTCTGGTTCCTTTTGCATACAGCAAATTAGGTTATGGACTGTGAACCTCTTGGGTAGGATTCCTTTATTTGCCCTCTGAGAACATCTGGGTAATAGTGGACTTTCAAACCTCTCCACTTCTTCATCTTTAGCGGTCTCTGCATTCAGTGAAGTACTGGGTGAACCTGGCCCCTCCTTCACAAGATTTTTGTTTTCTACTTTAACTTGCTGTGCCCCTCTGATGCCAACAGGTGGAGCACTATCACCACACTGTCCTTGCAGGACTACCTCTGTGTTCCTATGAACTCTTTCCCATGCTGCTTCATGGAAATTTGCACTCCAGGATATCACAACTCTGTGTGTTCATCAGAAAACCTATATGCACTCCCTGCATATCCCAGAAATCTCATCTGCTGTGCAGCTGCATTCCCTTTCCTTCTTACATAGGCAAAACTGCCAAACACTCATTTGCCTCAGGGATATCTGTCCCAAACAACACACAGTAGGGAGTGTTCTTTTTGAAGTCTACATCCTATTAAGTATGTGATTTGCTGTGTGTAATGCCTCTCCCTAGAACATTCCTTTCATGATGGCATCTTTTAACAAACATTTCACTATTTGCTGCAGCTGTTCACTCCATCCTCCAGGGTCATCTGCTTGATGATAGGGAATTGTGCCAGTTCCTTTCCTACTCAGCTAACCTTTACATTCTGGACTTATCACATCGGGCATAAACAGTGAATCTTGGCAACTTTTCTGTCAATCTGCCTTTCAGTGAAGGCTACCTACTTCCTGATTATCATGAAAGATAAGACATTACTGAAAAATAAGAAGTTGGAAAGCAAATTCATTTCTGTTTCTGAGAAGGAAAAAGGGTATAGTAGTATGGCCCCTCGGTGTGTGGTGGAGTCTCCTTCTTTGGAGAGATTTAAACAAAAGCTGGATGGCCATCTGTCAAGGGTGCTGTGATTCTTGTGGTCTCTTCAAACTCTGTGATTCTATGATTGGCCACATATGCTACTGATACCTCTCAAAGACCTCCCAACTAAATAGAGGAGTGATTTTTCACTTAAAAAGTTCTAAATGGGTCAAAAACACTTTGCCCTCACAACCCACCCAAGTCCCTTCCACATACCCCAAAACTGTTTTTAAAGGAAATAAAATGGCCAAAAATTGGCTGACCACTTCTGGTTGTATCACATCTGCATGCATATGATTTCTAGAGGTGATTTCAAGGAGAAGGATGAATGTTTCTTACATCACATATTAAGTAGGGATTCCATCAAATTGTTCTAAAACAGGGGTGGGTAACCTACAGGTTTTGATGAACTACCATTCCCATCATGCCTCACCACCAGCCAAGCTGAAGGAAGTTTTAGCTAGGCTCATGAGGGCTTGTTTGTAGCTCCTCCCCTTATGGAAGCTGCTCTGAGGCCACCAAAGGTGTCCATAAACTGCTACCTGGTGGGGGACCATTTTGGACCATGGCAGCAGCTCACTTTGAGAGCAGGCCATGTAGTCACTGTGGTCCTGCCCAATTGCCACCCATCTGCTTCAGGCCTAAGATAGTTTTGTATCATCTACTGTCATTAACTGCCATCATGTCAATTTCAACTTATGGTTACCCCATGAATGAGAGACCTCCAAGTCACTTTATCATCAACAGCCCTGCTCATATCTTGCAGAATCAAGGCCGTGGCTTCCTTGATTAATTCTATCCATCTGGAATGCAGTCTTCTTCTTTTCCTCCTGCCTTTTACCCTCCCAACCATTACTGCCTTTTCTAGTTAGCCAGGTCTTCTCATGATATGTCCAAAATACAACAGTTTCAATTTAATCATCTTTGCTTCTAGAGAGAGTTTGGACTTGATTTGCTCTAGAACCGATTCATGTGTCTGCTTAGTAGTTTAGTCCACAATATCTGCAGAACCCTTCTCCAGCACCACATTTCAAATGAGTTGATTTTCTTCCTGTAACTTTCTTCACAGTCCAACTTTCACAACCATATATGGAAACTGGAAATATGATGGTATGGACCATCCTAAGTTTAATATCCAGTGATTCAGGATCTTGTTTAGTTCCTTCCTAGCTGCCCTTGCAAGTCCTAGTTTTCTTCAGATTTCTTCACTGCAGGATTCATTCAGCTACTATATCTTGCTAACATTAGGAAAAACCCTTCCTTTTGGAAAGAGACATCCCAAATATTAATTGTATAGCAGTACATCAAGTCTATACATACTCAATGCTTAAGCATACAAAAACCAAAAGCAAATAAAAGTGTATGTAGTTGACAGAAAAGTATATTTGTGGTTGGCCCAAATATTTAGGAAAGTTAATGGATAAAATACCAGCTCCACTGGTCTTTCACATTTGTTCCATTTTATTCAAAATATCCTTGAACAAAACTAGGGACATCATGACTGTTCTTGCCCCTGTACTCTGTAATCCCTGCCAATGAAATTAGTGTCTATTGATTTCCTAATTCCCTAACAAAAGTGTCAAAATAGAGGAGATAAATGAAAATGCAGTTGACCTCTGTTCTCTATATTTTTTGCACCAGACTATGTATAAGGTAACTTTATTTGTGATTTTTTTAAAGTCAGACATATCAGTCTGCTTCATGTTAAGAACATCATCACCAGTACATTGTGCAGCTAGTTTCTGTTATGTAATTTTCTTGGGTTCAGGAGAAGTGGGAAGGACTGCTGGAAACAAGGCTGAGACCACTGTCTGAAGGTACGTGGTGCATCCTCAATGGCTGAAGCTAAGTGGGTCTGGGTTTGATCAGTGCCTGAATAACAGGCACTGATCAAACCCAGACCCACTTAGCTTCAGGGACTCTATTTATACCATCTGAGTTACAATACAGAAAATCAGAATATGAACAAAAAAAATATTCAATTTCTGGATGCTTGATGTCCAAAATTAAAAGTAACTGTATCTTATCACCTTAGACATTTCACAGATCAAAACTGAGACACCCAAGCAACATTAAAGTGTGGTTAATATAGCAAAAACTATCAATGAGGAAGAACACAGAAGCTAGGACAGGCTGCAGCTGTTTGTTGTTAGCTGAACCTATTGAAAAGGACAAGATTCCACCCACCCACCCGCTTCTGCTGCTGAGTTAATTGTGTGCAAACTATTTTGAACTCCATTTATAGCAACTGAAGTAAGGCGAGGATGAAGAGGAAAAAAATAAACTTTTTTAAAGCAGCTAAAAAATGGGATGACAGAGGATTAATTGAGACTGTCTCTGCCAAAGCAGGGCAATTTGAGGGTATGGTATAGATACTGAACAAAGTCCCAAACTCTCATACATTTGTCATTTATCAACTATACTAGGGTGACCTATTAGCATTCACAAATAAGAATAGACCAAAATAGATTCTATTCTTGAGTTAAACTCCCTAAGATACCACCAGTTCACTTTGCCCCTAGAAGATCCAGTAAGGGTCACCAGTTCATTTTCCAACTTCCCGCACTTAATGCCAATGTCTTTCCATTCTGCCTTCTGTAGTATAAAATGATTTAAGATTTATAACTTTTGGGTAAGTCTATACATGGCTAAGAAAATAATCTAGGATCTGCTAATACTGTATTTTAATGCTGTTTTATTATTTTCAGCTGCTTCCATCTGTTTGGAGAGGTGGGATACTACTTCTTCTTCTTCTTATTATTATTATTATTATTATTATTATTATTTTAAAAATTAAGTTTTGTTCCATGAGTGCAAACATAACAGAAACAAACTTCAAGAAAAACCTACCAACTATATCAGTTTAGTATACATATTCATTACCGTAAGTCAGATGATTATTCAGTACATTTCATCTAGACTAACGGGTTCCAGAGAGGAAACCAGGTTATTGTAGATGGGCCTCCTTATTCATGTATTCTTTATCCATGGATTCAACCACCCACAGCTTGCAATTATTCCAAAAATATAAATTCCAAAAAGCAAGCCTTGATTTTGCTGTTTTAAATAAGGGACACCATTTTACTATGCCACTGTATTTAATAGGACTTGAGCATCCACAGATTTTGGTATCCATGGGAGATTCTGGAACTAAGCCCCAGTAGATACCAAGGGCATGCCATATACTGAAGTGATTACAATATGGATTTGACAAAAGTGAACTCTGGTGCACACTACTGTATGGTAGATCCTCCTTCCCCTACACACCTCCAATCATCCTAAATCTGGTCCAAAAGCAATTCCTGGTGAGGTTAAGAGATGTGTTCTAGGCATTCTAGAAGGTATGGCTGTTTGCTGGTCATACCTCCTGCTTTGTATATCTCCGCTAAACAAGGAGCCCAGAATCCTGTACTACTGTCAAGCGCATGGGGCCTTTCTTTAAAAATAACTCCTCAGGCCACCTCATGTAATTACATTAAAAATTACTCTCAGCAACTCCTCAGCAACCCGGGGGCTAAAAATAAAACACCAAAAAACAAAATTCATTTTGCAAAAAGCAAAACAAAACCCTAAACTAAAGTAAACTAAATGGAGCCAGCTTGGTGTAGTGGTTTGAGTGTTGGACTGTGACTCTGAAGAACAGGGTCTGAATTCCTGCTCAGCCATGGAAACCCACTGGGTGACCTTAGGCAAGTCACACACTCTCAGCCTCAGAGAACGGCAAAGGCAAACCACCTCTGAACAAATCTTGCCAAGAAAGCTCCTTGACAAGTTCACCTTATAAACTATAAATTGGAAATTACTTGAAGGCATAACAAGAGAGTTAACACCTGAACCCAACAACTTTGTAGTCACTGTGTTACTTCATAAAATAAATGTTACAAAGTTGTTAACACAAAAAATAACTTGGTACTGATACCATTATTTATCATACCATAACTTCATGATGCTTGGTCATGATATGGAGGAGGTCCTTATATCCACTAAGATCATGTGGGCTCAAAGTGTAAGCTTTGGCTGCATCCAAGACTTATTTGTCTGGCTCTTTCTGATTACCATAGTTTTTAACCCTAGTGATGTTAGTGTTTTTAATAAGATATTTTAGCCCTTTTCACTACTTGACTGTATTGTATTTTTTGATTTTAAATATTGTAACACTGTAAAATGATCTTTGATATTTTTTTAAGAATGAAAATCAATATAGAATTCTATATAATGATGACTATTTTGGTTTACTGATCACAAAATACAGTCCTACAGACACTTAAATGCACTTGAAACCAGTGGGGCATGCTACCAAGTAAACAGGGCAGGAAATTCATCAGACAAATTCTTTGATGGACTATATGAAACAAACAAAAACAAAGCACTGGGCTGAATGTAAAAATAGTGTTCTCTTGTTGGTCCTTTCAGAACACTGGAAAGGCCTCTTTTATACTTACATGAAATAATGAAGTAGCAATCGTCTTTCCTGGTGCATTTTTCACAGACAAGATATTTTTAAATGTTACTTTCCGCTGGCATTCTCAAAAATAATTTTATTCTCCATTATACTGGTAGAACGAATAGGAGTCATGTCTCCACATCAGCTTCCTGATTTTATTTTAATTAAAACAATTCTCCATTAACCAGGCAACCTGTTAAATGACTTTGGATTTTTACTTGCAGGTCATACACACTATTAAAAATTAGAGAAAGGAAAGTGTTCTCCTAAAGTTGTTTAAATGACTTTATCATTTTTAGCATTATTAATTCATGCTGCAAATAGTTTATAGTGCCAAGTTTAAAACTTCCTGTAATTAAAGGATGAAAAATGATGACACTATTACATTAAGAATTAATAGTACATTTCCTCCTTGAAAATGGATTTCATTTTTTGGTCACCACATCATTAAAAAGAGGAAGAAGAAAAGATACAACAAGAAAGCTCTAAAAAAGAAAAACGACGAGATGAACCTACAATTTGCTGTACACCATGGTTAATAACTCGATGATTCTATGATTTTATAATTCTAATCATCAGTTGCTTCCTTAACCCTGCTTATCATACAAACATAGATTGTAACAAAGGAAACAATGAACTAGATTTCCATTCCCTCCAACTGTCCCAGTATAGCAGAGGCAGTCCTGATTTATTGTCCCACTTTTTTGTGTTTCTGTCCCACTTTCTCTGCTTCCCTGTTTCTCTCTCCTCCTCCCACTCTCCCACCTCAGTTATTATAAACTGGAGTTTAAAATACAAGAACAGATTGTACTAAATTAACTCAGCAGAAGGGAAAGGAGAAGGAGAGTGGAAACTTTGGGCCAATGCAGACGGCTCTAAGGGTGCTGGCTCTAAGGACAGCCTTTTGCCGCCCCCAAAAGGATTGGCATTTTGCCGCTCTTTTGGGGGGCGGCAGAAAGGAGGATCAGGGCCGTGGCGTATAGTTGCCGCAGCCCTGATCCGCCACTCCAGGGGCAGCCAAGAACTACCCCAAACGGGCCGTCTGTATCAGCCCTTTGTCTTTTTTTGTAGATGCAGGCAAAATCAAACTGCTGCAGCCTCTCCTAGCTTGTCTCTTCTTCTTTATTAATTACTTTTGCCATCTTGACTACACTCTGATGTTGCTTCGCACATGTGTCCTGGCTTTCATTTGTAAAATTTTGGAGGGTATGAAGCTAAAGGGCATTACATATATAGATAGATACTTGTGAGATCCACTTAGCATATTGCATGTAGAGATGCTGAAATGGTTGTTGTCTTGGTGCACAAAATCACAGCTGGCTCCAGAGGTTGGGCTTCTGTTTAAGTCACCAAGACCTGCCGAAGCTCCACCATAACAGCTTTGCACAGAATATACAAGAAGACCAAATGCAGCCTACAAATTTTCAGTTTGTATGTCTCACCTCTTCCAAGTAACAGGAATCCACTGTGGATATCTGAGGGTATGCACACAAGGGTCCCCAAAATCCTACATCAGCATTGCATTTAACCTGGTGGTGGGGGTTAACATTTTTACCTAATTTTAACTCTTGGGTCCCATTCAGGGGAAATATGAGATATAAAGAAAATAAATAAATAAACCATCATCTTACAGCATGGTCTGAATTCAGTTCTAAAGTGTGGTTTAGGTATTCAGGCATATTAATTACCCAAAGTGTTTAAAGTGTTTAATCACTTATAAGGAGAACAAACTGTGACTGACACATTTATATTGGATGAAAGGGAGAATTGTGAAAATTCTTGCTTGCCATGTGGGAAAGGGCCATGTATGGTAGCTCTCTTTCTGTCTCTGTCTCACACACACACAAACGCACCACAAAAGAAAAGACAAAACTCACCGCAAGAGAAAAGACAAAATTAAAGGCAGATCTAGACCAACAAAAGATGAAGAATGTGCCTAGACAGATTGCCCCTGGTGATCACTGGGACAGGTGGTCACTGATAATTGCTCATGGTGCCACCTCTGCATCCAGACAGGGACATTTCCAGCCTTGGTTGGAGCAGAAGGATGTTACCATAACCTGCTCTGGGACACAAAGGAATAAAAAGGAATTTTGTAAAAAGTGGGAACAAAAAGGTGTGGTGTCTCCCTACAGTTCTCAGTCAATGCACTTGGACAAGGGGCAACCAGACATCATCTGGTTCTTCAAAACAAACCCAAGAATTACAAGTACAAACAGCATAACCTTCAGTAGCATTTGCCCTGTCCTGGATCCATAATGTATTTAGAACTAGAATGAAAAGACAAAGTATGAAAACAAGGAATCTGCCACCTAGGCTCATAGTGTTAAGTCACTTCTAGTCACATTTTGTTACAGCATACTGCATTCTAATTATACCAGAAACAGATAAGAGTGTTTACACCAAAAATACACTCTGTGTATCATTTACTTGGTACTAGCTGCATTTTCTTTTCTTTAGATCAGTGATGGTGAACCTTTTAGGGACCGAGTGCCCAAAATAAAAAGCCTTCTTGCATCAGGGGGTGGGACTTCTGGGGCAGGACCTCCACCCTCCAGGGAGTGGGACTTCTGCCTTTCAGGATGACCAGGAAGAGGAGAAACAGGTACGCGCCTGTTCCTCCTCTATCCATCCCTCCGCTTGCCGAGAAAAATGGCTTCGCATGCCATCTCTGGCAGGTGTGCCATAGGTTCGCCATCATGGCTTTAGATAATTATATTCTGTAATTGTGTATCTTAAATGCTCATGAATATGTTTTAGGGCCAGATTAAGGTGCACTGAGAACTGATACTATGGCAGGTTCATTCCCCCAGACTATTTCTATTTACCATGGACAATTTTGATTAATCATCTGTCATCTGAGGATTGCTTTTACAATGCCCCAGTTTCTCTTTCTTTCTCTGCTGCTTTTACAATGTCCAAGTTTCTCTTTCTTTCTCTCACTTTCTCATCTTGTCCCCAGATTATTTCAGTTGCTGCAAACTGAGTTCCAAGTGCAAAAGTATTTTGCACTCAATTAATTTAGCAGAGAGGGCACTGGAATCTGTCCTTCCCTTTAAAGTCAGGCAAAGGCAAATTATTGCAGCCTCTCCTACCTTGGTTGTTCTTCATTAGAAACTTTTGGGATCTTGATCACACTCTGAAGTTGTTTTGCCACATGTTCCAATTTCCATCTGCAAAATGTTGAAAGGTACGCAAGTTTAAGAGGCTCAATAGAATTATTTATTTATTTATTTATTTCCAACCTTTCTGCCAAAATAGGGACTAAAGGTAGTTTGAGTTGTGGAATTACTACTAAATGAGAATTTGTCTAATATTTGTGCAAAACTTCAATTTCACTTTTTATTTTATTATTTGATACTTATTTGTTGTTGTTAACTGCCTCCAAGTCGATCTCAACTCATGCAACTCTGTGGATGAGACATCTCCAAGTGATGGGGGAAACAATGACTTGTACAATTCCTACTTTCATGCTCAGTTGTATATCTTTGCTCTTTGGGATCTCTTCTAGTTCTTTCATAGCTGCTCTCCCCATTCTTAATCTTCTTCTGATTGATACTCATTAGTCTTAGGGGGACTGCAGATAGGTGGCTCTCGGCCGCCCCAAGAAGCGGCAAATTGGGGCTGCGGCAACCTTGCGCCATGGCCCGATCCTCCCTTTTGCTGCCCCGTGCCACTTGTTTCAGGGGCGGCAAAAGGCTCTTCAGCGCCCTTTTTGGCACAGCGCGTCAGAACACTGCGCCGGAAGGGCATCCTGACTCCACGTGCCGTGTGTAAAGGCACACAGCATCAGGATGGCATCAGTGTGGGGTTGGGGCAGCTGGCGTGCGGCTGCCCCACCCCAACTCTGCCTCCAGGCTGGCCCTTTGGGCCGGTCTGCAGAGGCCCTTAGTTCCAAAACACACTGCAGAAATAATCCAGTTTGAGACCACTTTAATTGCCCTGGCTCAGTGCTAGGAAATTCTGGAAAGTTTAGCCTTCTCTGCCAGAGAGCTTTGGTGCTACAATAAACTACAATTCCTAGGATTCCCTAGCACTGACCCAGGGCAGTTAAAGTGGTTTCAAACTGGATTATTTCTGCAGTGTGTTGTGGACCTTGGGCCTTTACAGACTGCCAGAAATAATGCAGCCTGAATCCACTTTAACTGCCCTGGCTCAGTGCTAGGGAATCATGGGAAGTGTAGTTTATTGTGGCACCAGAGCTCTCTGACAAAGAAGGGTAAATATCTCACAAAAATGACAATTCCCATGATTCCCTAGCACTGAGCCAGGGCAGTTAAAGTGGACTCAAACTGCATTATTTCTGGCAGTTTGTAAACGCCCTTAGCCTTTTTCTATTTGATATTTATAGGGTCCCCTTAATTCTGCAGTCCTAAACTGATACATACTTATTTTATGCATAAATTCTTCCATTGTGGTGTCCAACCCCTTCTCCTTTGAATGATTAGGTCACATTCTAGGACAGGGGTAGGCAAACTGTCCCCTTTAAGGGCCGAGGGACTTCAGCTCCCAGAAGCCTCAGCCATGTTGGCCAATAGTCTGGGATTCTGGGAGCTGAAGTCCCTCAGCCCTTAAAGGGGACAGTTTGCCTGCCCCTGTCTAGGAATTCCATCAGAATTTTAAGATGTGCAAAACATTTATGTGAGAAGAAATGTTAGATTTGTGTATTGGTCCATATATTTGATTAAAATGACTGTCACTGATCCACCATCAACACATAGTTTGAATGTATAAGCAAATATACATCATGTACTAGAACTGGAACTTGGGAGATGCAGGCTTAAGTCCCCATTGCACCATGAAACCGGCTTGGGCTTAGGCCAGGGGTAGGCAATCTTTCCCCTTTAAGGGCTGAGGGACTTCAGTTCCCAGAATCCCAGGAGCTATTGGCCAACATGGGACTATTGGCCAACATGGCTGAGGCTTCTGGGAGCTGAAGTCCCTCGGCCCTTAAAGAGGAAAAGTTGCCTACCCCTGGCTTAGGCCAACAATTCTCAAACTAACCAACCTCACAGGGTTGTTATGAAGAGAAAGTGGGGACAAGGAGCAGAGCCTTAAGCTTATCCAAGTGGGTAGGATATAAATGTAACTTATAAATGAAACTTATAAATAACAACATTGTTCACTACTTACATTTTACCTAAAAGTTAAGCAGAAAGTGAACCGTCTGATAACTATTCATTTTATCATGGGTGAACAAATTTTTTCTCTTTTTTCTTTTCCATCTTTGGGCAGAGTCCAAAAAAAGTCTAAAGATAACCTCAAAGAAAGTCATGTTCCGTCCAGAGACAAGCTTTTCCTGTAACCTCGCAGACCTATTAAAAGACCACTGGCTTGCTTCCATAACTGAAAGTACTTATAGCTTCAGTCTAGACATGATCTTATCTAAAAGCCCCTTAGGTCATTCTGTATTCAAAGGCATTATCCAAAATTTTGTTGGCTCTTTAAATATATTAGCCTGATTATTTTATTGCCGCATCTATGACAAAGATCAAAGAGGAAAAATGGAAACAAATGTGCTCTAACAAGTTCAAACTATGGTGATTTATCCAAATGTCCCTTTCATGGTGGAAGTGGGAAGATAGCTACATTTGACTAAAGCTGGGTCATTCAAAATAATGTCCATTTGGGAATTTTATGTAGAGCTTTGAAAGAAAGAAAGAATGGCAGCAAAGAAAACTCCTCCCCTAACTCCTCACCTTCACCCACAGCATACACTCCAACTGTCCCAATTTGGTAGGGACAGTCCCAATCAATCCTTTGTCATCCTACTTTTTCAGCTGCTTTTAAGATGTCCCAGTTTCTCTCTTCCCCCTTTGTCTTCAGCTTATTTCAACTGCTGCAGATTAAACTCAGTTTCCACTCAATTAATTTAACAGGGTAAGAAAAAAATATTGCCCTTTCCAGTAGGCTCAGGCAAAAGCAAACTGCTGCAGACTCTCCTAGCTTATACATTCTTCTTACATTAATAATTTTTGCCACCTTAATTGTACTCTGTTGTTGGTTGGCTACACACGTCCCAGTTTTCATTTGTGAAATGTTGGAGGGTATGCTACAACATTACATCAACCTTTTTTATACAGCTCCAGCCTTAAGGTAACAGCAAGTTATTCCATCTGGTCAGTTGCATATTTTTTTTAAATGCATACATTCATCCCAAACCAACATCAAATCAACACATATTGGTGCCAGACATCCAGAATTGTCGTACCCTCTCTTCCTGAATGAAATCATCTGCATTACCCAAAAACCTGCTCCAGAGGTTTCCCAGCCTTTTAGAGGCTCAGGTAGACACGGAGGAAGGGTCAGGAGTATGGACATCCCCCCCTCTTTGGTATACTGTAGAAACTCCTTTAGAACAACCACTTTTTTATATCCTGGCCATAAACAAATAACTGGGTGTCCAATGGCATTATTTTTCAAGCACTAGAATTGGAATAATGTAGACATTAAGGCTGGACTCCCACTGATGACGTATAGTAGCTTTGTGGTCTATTACAATGGCATAAGAAACTTTTGCAGCAGTGTGTAGCCATGGCAGGGAGAAAGCAGAAAAGGCAATCACTACTGCCAAAACAAGCTGCCCTGCTGCTTCCTGAGCAAATTGGGAGTTGGGAACTCAGCTTTCTTTGATAGAGACATCCTTCACCATGGTCGCCTCTCTTCTCAAAGCCCTTGTGGTCATTTTATGCTTTCGCCATGCTACCACTTACATCACTGGCATGTATGTTGGCCCAGTTACACCAACCAAGAGTATCATGGATTTGTTACATAAGGAATAGTGTTTACTGACGATATTGTTATGTTTTTGTCATCTGGCAATATTCTGTATTTTTAAATTATATTTTTTAAAATCGAGCATATGATTTGTTAGTAATGCAGTACTAACAAATAATAACATGTTGATGTTTTTTTTTGGGGGGGGGGGCAATAAGTAGCAACTAATGACAACAAAATACTTTTTCAAAAAGTAATGGCTCTTTCAATCATCTCTCCAAACTCTGGCACTGATTCTCCTCTTCCTCTGATGGATCCATATGAGATGCTCACACATTCATCTGTGGGCACAAATAAATCCTATTCAGAATTTAGTATAGACTATAGTACAGACTATAATCAGGGGAGGGAACCTGGAAGTGTGCAGGATGCACCTGTTGAATCCTGTTAACCTCCTTTACACCTTCACTGAATGTGCTGAATGTGAAGACTCTTGTTCCTAGGGCTTGTCTACACTGTTGAAAAACCTATTAAACAGCCCCCCCAAAAATTTGGAGCAATAAGGACACGTTATGCATGGCCCTTTTCACCCCAAATTTGGAGTATCCTTCCTTATTGCAGAATTTTTAAACCCCCGAGTTTTCTCCACCATTTTAATGTTCAGATCAGTTCCTGGCTTGAACAGTGGTTTTCCCTCCCTTCTCCCTTTGCAGCACTGCTGCCACCAGCTCACAGCCACTTGCTAAGGTGCCAAGATCACATGCTGGGCATTTTGTTTGCTTCAGAACAATGAGTGTGCCAGCAGAGCTGGCACTGCCAAGGAAGCAGGGGGGAAACCATTGGGGCCACCAGCTTAGTCAGAACTGGTGAACACCAAACAGGCACCTCACATCGTTTGCTGTGCATTGGCAGAAAAAGCAGCAGCTTCAAAAGAGTTCATACCTCTTATAGAAGCTAATGAGAGAGACACTGAGCAATTAACCATCTGGCATGTCAAGGTCAGGCAGCTATAAATCTTCCAACAGCTGCTCAGTGTTCTTGTTGTATGCAACAGTTCATTCTACCTGTCTTAGAGGTAGCTTGTATTCCTGGATTTATTAGGATTCCTGACCCTTGGAGTGGCTTAAATTTGTATCTTTTGTTATCTTTCCCTTTTGGCTTCTTTTCATGATGGATTTGGGAATGGCTGAGACCTTGTTAGTGCACGTCCCTTCATTTCCAGTGAATTTCCTAGATTACCTGATATGACCTAGACTGGCCTGGCTCCTCTGCGACTGCTTCCCCCTTCTAGAACTTGCCTTTACTGCTACTTGCTGCCTCTAGGCACAGGACGTTTTCCAAGCCTGGAAACCATGCCCTATGAGGAGCGACCTAGGGAGCAAGGTACGTTTAACCTGCAGAAGGGGTGATATAATAACCCTTTTTAAATATTTGAAGAGATGTCATATTGAGGATGGAGCAAGCTGGTTTTCTGCTGTTCCAGAGACCAAGACATGGAGCAATGGATGCTAACTACAGGAAAAGAGATTCTACCTTGGCATTAAGAAGAACATCCTGACAGTAAGAGCTGTTTGACACTGGAGCTCACTCTCTTGGATTGTGGTGGAGTCTCCTTCTTTGCAAGTTTTTAAACAGAGGCTGGATGGCCATCTCTTGGGGGTGCTTTGATTGTGTGTTCCTGCATGGCAAGGGATTGGACTGGATGGCCCTTGTGGTGTCTTCCAATTTATTGCACTGTGAGCAACTCATATCTATGTCACACTGCATGCCACTTCAGGAATAGTCAACACACCACATTATATGGGATAATTCTTAATTTTTCCATTTAGCATCCTTTCTTTATCTATTTGATAAAGTTCCACTGTAGATCATAGATGCATTTAAACATGACCAAATACTGTCAGTTTTTATTACTATACTTCCATTGAGAAGTAGCTCAATTTTCACATAGTTAGGATAATGAAGTATCTCCCTGGAAGTAGGGTGATGGAGGGGAGATGGTGATTTCCCCACCACCACCACCACAAAAAAGTGGGTAAGGACCAGAAAGCATTCCTGAACGTCTGACTCCTCTGTGTCTAAATCTTCTGATTCCAGAGGGTGAATGATGATAGTAAATCCTTTCAGAGCCAGTACCAGCCTATGGTCCCTGTGTGACTCCAGAAGATACTGTGCACAGAGACAGTGCCACTTTATACCAGAACATTTTAAAGACACTTTTTGGGTTGATCAACTACCAGAATCTCTCAGAAAGCATGGTCAATAGCCATACTGCCCAGGGATTCTGAATTTGTAATTGAAAAAAATGTGAATTTTCCAAACTCTACATAGTACACAGGGCACACATACCTCTGACTAAGTATTAGCCACATATTATTTCTAAATATAGAGTAGACATCAAAGCCTACAACAGCATGAACAGAATCTCACCATTGTTTTCACCAAGATTTGGATCCCACATCACAGATTTTATTTCTGTATATGTACCATTCAAGTGTTTCATAAAGAAAAAATGAAACATTTCCTTCAAATTAATAGCAATAGAAAGAAACATCAGCAATTTCCCAGGGCTTTCTAAAAGCAATCCTCAGGGACAAAGCTATCTTTATTTCAAAAGAGAAAAGGATGAAAAGATGTCATTGTGAGAATGCAATAAAATCTCAAGAGAACAAAAGACGACACACATATTACATTTTTTTTAAAGGCCAAGTATGTCTAAATATATAAAGAGAAACTGTTGCAGAGATTGAAATCTAACTAGTGCACTCAAACTCTGGAAACAACTTGGGGCAGATAAATCTTCATATTTTCCACTCTAAATTATATAATTTCTATTCTGTTAACTGAGGGGGGATGCAAACAGGTGGGCCGCCCTGGAAAATGGAGGATCGAGGCTGAGGCTGCCAGGCGCATCAGCCCCGATCCTCTTTCGCCAAAACACTGCTCCTTTCCCAGGCGGCAAAAATGGCACTCGAAGAGCCACCCCGCAGCTCTTTTGCGCCTCTTCCGGTGCAGTGTGTGCTGTGAAGGGGTTGGGGCACCCAACATGTGGCTGCCCGTCCCCTTCCCTGCCTCCTAGACAGTGCTTTGCTGTAGAGGCCCTAAGTCAATAAGAATAACTATATATGTTCATTATGTTATGCAAATTATAAATATTTGTTCCAAAATTTGGGACAACATCTAAAAGCTTTTAATACATACAAATGTAGTACAAAATTGAGTATATTTAAAGCCAACCGAAACTAGAGTTTAATTTTTTTGTTATTTGTTTTTTTCAGTATTACATCACTTTATGGTGTAGTGATTTGAGTGTTGGACTACAACTCTATTCGATTCCCAGCTCAGCCATGAAACCTACTGGGTGACGTTGGGGAGGTTACATGTTCTTAGCCTCAAAGGAAGGAAATGGCAAACCACCCCCGAACAAATCTTGCCAAGAAAACTCCATGATAGATTTGCCTTAGAGTCACCATTGGTTGGAAACAACTTGAATACACACACAACACACAACACACAACACACAACACACAACACACAACACACAACACACAACACACAACACACAACACACAACACACAACACACAACACACACACATATCCAGGGCAACAATTTGAACATTTTTCACACTTTTCAGGAGCAAAACATCCAGCTATGAAGAATAAATGGTGCTTCCCCAGTCAAGTCATTACAGTTACAAGAGGGAGAGAAGGACAGTCTCACTGCAACACGCATAATTCTAAGGCACAGGAGTGTTGTAAAAGAAATCTTCTCAAAGTCCCATATCACCTGTTGGGATAGGAATTTGATAGATTTTCCTCACCTAACAACTGGCCTTCTGGGAAACTACAGCTAGAGGAAGAAGAAAGGAAGGGAGCATTTTAAATATATACAAACTTACCGACACTCCCAACACCTGATAGATGCTTCTAGAGGCTTCTGTTGATTGTTGACCAACCTTGACATTTTGATAACAAGGTAAGTGAAGTGTTTCACTAAAATCATGGCTTTTCAGATTAGGGTTTAGTTAGATTCACCAGAATACAACTGGGGTAAATCTATTGGGTTAATTGTATTTTACATATGTAAGCATGAATGGTAAGGATTTACAATATGCAATGGAGGCACACCCATCCAATAATGAAGATATCTATTACTTTCACCAGTTAAGTACACAACTAAGAATTTGAGGAGTTAGTTGTGACTGGAAACAAATGTTGAGCCTCCCTCATAAAATATTATTGTAACTTTAATGCAGGCTTGACATTGCCATGTGGCAGAGTAAAGCAACCTGCTTAAGGAGGTGAAGGGAGAGAGAGATGAAGACATGAATGGTACAGCAAGTCTGTTTAAAGCATACATGCAGATGGAAATTGGGATTCACTTCAGCTATCAAAATGTCTTGGGCTGGCATTGTTTTGTAATTTGTTTATAACAACAAATTACTACCAATTCAATATCTTCATAAGACAGCATACTACTGAACTTGCTTTCAAACTGACTTGGCTTTTGTCAAAGGTGATTTACATAGGCTCAGCAGAGAACATCTGCCTTAAGCCAGGAATTAAACTTGTGGCCTCAAAATGTCCTCTTTGGTCTCTGGAGGAAGCAAGTGAGCTACAAGTCAGTGGTATTGAAATGGTGTTAAAGCAAAATCTAGCAACTTGTGGCCTTGCAAATGCATTGCAACTACTATAAGCCCTAGCCACCATAGTGAATGGTGAAGGATGAGGGAAGTTGTGAGCCAACAACATCAGGAGGGACATTTATTTTTTAATTTAGAATTTATTGGTTTAAAAATATATACATGTAAAGATAAAATAACTAAGGGCCTAAGCAGACTGCCAGAAATAGTGCACATTAAACTGAGGCACTGCCCTGGCTCAGTGCTAGGGAATCATGGGAACTGTATTTTTTTCTGGGACATTGATCCTTCTCTGTCAGAGAGCTCTGGTGCCACAATAAATTACAGTTCCCATGATTCCCTAGCACTGAGCCAGGGCAGTGCCTCAATTTAATGTTGGGTGTATTACAAAATAGTACAGCAGAGTTATGGAGTCAACAAAAATAGAGCTTTACTCAGCAGAGTGTAAGACAAAAAATATATGCAAAAACAAAGAGTACAGCATCATGGCTAGGCACAAAAACAGTACAGCATAACTTCCTGCATACCTGCAGTACTATAACTTCATAGCAAGGAGAAAAACTTACTTCCCAGCAACAGGCTTCTTACCAGCATAGAGAGTAATACACTCTCCAAAATCCCAACAGACTCCCAATGCAGTTATACACTACTAAGTGGCTATCAAGTCCACCTGGCCTAATTGGCTGACTGCATCATTAATTGCCAGAGCTGGCTTACTATCATGGACTCCACCTGCCACTTTGCTATACCTTCATCCAGTCACAACTTAGTATGCAAACTGGCATACCCTGACACCCCTCCTTGTGCACTGAATGAAGTATGTAGTCAAGTGACATGCTTACGTAACATTTTGAACCATACTAAGCCTGGACATCATTTCTTTATGTTTTACAGCTACTAAGGGTTTGGTAAACATATCAGCAACATTTTCTTGTGATGAACAATATATTAGCTGTATTACATTGGCTTGTACAATATATCTGACATTATGGTACTTAACATCCACATGCTTAGTGCGAGTTTTTATCCTTTCTGATGTGGCCATCTCAATACATGCTTGAGAGTCTTCATACACAGTTACAGGGTTCTCTACCTTTAATTGTAGATCCTTCAGAAGTTGTATAAACCATACTAGTTCACAACATAAATCAGATAAGGCTGCAAACTCAGCTTCTGCTGAAGAAACTGATACAAAACTCTGTTTCTTTGATTTCCAAACTACAGGAACTCTGGCATAAAAAATAACAATGCCTGTTGTAGATTTTCTATCATGCACATCATTTGCAAAGTCACTGTCTACATAACAGCACAATTCATTTGATACAGAAGATGAAATTAACAAACTATGATGCATTGTCTCCTTTAAATACCTCATGGCTCGTTTTACAGCTTGCCAGGCTGTTGTTGTAGGCTTTGAACAAAAACGACTTAACATGTTAGCAGTTGCAGATAAATCTGGTCGACTCCAATGTGTCAGATATAGCAAACTGCCTACTGCTGATTGATATAGTTCTATGTCTTCAAATACTGTATCACATTTGTTTTTAAGAAAGTCTGCTACTATGGGAGTGGCCTGACCTTTGCAGTCCTCCATATAGAATTTCTGCAGGAGCTGCTTAATTTTTTCTTTTTGAATGAGCAGAAAACTTCCATCAGTTGTCCTTTCTATCTCTACACCTAGGTATTTCTGAATGCTTCCTAGATGTTTTATTTGAAATTTTTCTCCTAGGTTTGTTGCAAACTTATTTACATGGTTGATAGATGGTGCAACAAAACAAATATCATCTACAAATGCTAGCACTATCTGTAAATCTTTGCCTGACCCTTTGGTAAAGACACAGGGATCAGCAATACCCTGTTTGAAACCATGTCTTGTTAATTCAGCTTCAAGGCACTTATACCAACATCTAGCTGATTGCTTTAAACCATAAATAGCTTTGTTCAATTTCCAGACCATGTTCGAATCACTTGTTTGAAATCCAAGAGGCTGCACCATGAATATTGACTCGTCCAGCTGCGCATTTAGAAAAGCTGTGGCTATATCAAAATGATGAACTAATGCACCTGTTTGTGCAGCTATGGTGAGGATTAACCTCAGACTTTCAGCCTTAGAAGTAGGCGAAAACACTTCATCATAGCTTTCAAACCTCCTTTGTGAAAAACCTTTAGCTATGAGTCTGGCTTTGTATTTTACTTCTCCTGAACTAGATTGCTTGATTTTGTATACCCAGCGACATCCTACAGGTGTTTTATCAGCTGGTAAGTTTACAACTGTATATACCTTGTGCTCATTCATAGAATCCATCTCAGCTTGCATAGCCTTCTCCCACTTTTCCTTCTCATTGGGTGGCAAACTCATAACTTCCTCTTAACTTTGGGGTTCTAAAGCAATATTACAAACTCTAATAACATTAGGAACAGAAAACCTTACAGGTGGAACCCCTTTATTCTCTCTCTGAGACCTCCTTGGTTGATCAGTAACACTTGATTCAACTGAAACCTTTGGACTTTCCTGCCCCTCCATTTTAACATTACCAGGACTTTTCTCTGGACTTTTCTTTTGTTGACCACTTGGTGGAGTCGTGTCTCTAACTGGACTGTTTGACCTTTCAGGGGATTGAGATGATAATGGCACAGTATCACCTAACCCATCATTCTCAGTCATGGGTAGAATGATGTCTGAATTAGCATGAACATGCTTCCAATTGCTTTCAATAAAACTAGCATTCTGAGATATTATTACTTTGCCATTGCCTGCATCAAACCTATAACCTTTACTTCCTGTTGCATATCCCAGAAACCTTAGTTTGGCTGTTTTGGCTTGTCCTTTCCTCCTTTGTGCCTTTGGTATATGTACCCAGGCAAAGCATCCAAATATTCTCATGTGAGTGAGATTGGGCTGTTTACCAAACAATATGTGATATGGAATGTCACTGATACTTGTACTCCAAATTCTGTTGACTATATAATTGGCTGTGAGTAGAGCCTCGGCCCAATATTTACAACTCATGCCAGAATCACACAATAAAGAATCCTTAACTGTTTGGAGTATCCCCCCTCAGCATTCTGCTACGCCATTCTCCCAAGGAGAAAATGGGTTAGTTAGCCTGTGGAAAATGCCCTTTTTCTTCAGCCACTGCTGAAAGCAATTTGAGATATATTCTCCTCCCCGGTCAGATTGCAATTGTGCCACCTTGTGGCCAAATTGCCTCTCTACATATGCTACCCAGTTTTTGAAAATTTGAAATACCTCTCCTTTACTCTTTAACAAATAAACCCAAGAATAACGACAATAGTCGTCAACAAAAGTCACAAAATATTTCGCGCCACCCAAACTGCTTGATAGTGGTCCCACAACATCAGAATGTATTATTTCAAATGGCCTTTTAGTAACTCTGTTACTTTTCTTCCTTATGGGCTGTATCTTACTCTTAGACTGTTTGCACACAGCACAGTCAAGAAACATTTTACACTCTTTCAACTTGGTATCCTCATACAAAGATATCATTTTGTCTATAACTTTAAAACCAGCATGGCCTAATCGCCTATGCAACAAATGGATACACTTATTATGAGGAGGGTTATTGTTATAAATTGCACCTACAGAACTCTGTAAATTGGGCACCATTTGGTAAAGGCCATCTTTTTTAACTCCTTTAGCACATAGTTCCCCTCCTTTCTTAATATCACATGTTGTGCCAACAAATGAAATCTGATAGCCTTCTTCTGTGAGACAGGCAACACTTAGAAAACAAAAATTTAACTCTGGCACAAAATATACATTCTGTAATGTTGTGGATAAGCTAGGGACATAACACTCTCCCATTCCTTCAACAGAAACCTTTAGCCCATTTCCTAACTTAACATGGTTTATACTTGCTGGTTCCAGAGATTTAAAATAACTTCTCTGGTTAGATATGTGACAAGCACATCCAGAATCCAGAAGCCAGTCCTTTTCTCCTTGGTTTAGACAATATACAGCTGAAACAAGCTGTGATTTAGTGCCTTGTTTGCACCTCTCTTGCTGCTTCTTCTTGACTGCAACATTTTGTCTCTGCCAAGCCGAACAGAAACGCTGAAGATGCTTTGTAGATCCACATTTGTAACATTTCCTCACAGCAAACACACTCTCTCCACTGTTCATCTCATTCACTTTCTGAGGCTGAGCCGAAGAATGCCTGGAATGCTGCTTGGAAACTGCCAGCTCCGCTCGGCGTTCCTTCCTCTTGGCTTCTTCCTCCAACAGATGACCAGTGAGATAATGTAGTGTTAGGTCTTTCTCAGGAAGAACTTCCAAACTTTGGGCAAACATGTCCCATGATTCATTAAGAGAACTCAAAATAATGAATACTTTAGCACTTTCCTCAAAAAATGTGCCACTCTCCGACAACTCAAGAAACGTGTTCTGCATGTACTGCAAATGCTGGGAAACATCCCCATCTGGTTCCAGACGTGCTCTGTAGAGCTTTCTTGTCAAGGCCATCTTGGAGATAGCAGAGGTGCGAATGTGTATGCCACGCAGAGCATCCCAACATTCCTTTGCAGACTGCAAGTCTCTAATGTGAATCAGTTGACTCTCTTCTACCCCCAAAACAATCCAGGAGTGAGCCTTCTGCGCTGCAATCCTTTGTCCTCTGCCAGGCTGTGCTGGGGGGTTTACAACTGATTCCCATAACCCTTCTTTGATGAGGAAAACATCGCATCTTTACAGACCACGTCAGGTAATTGTGGTCATTCAGTCTCTCTAGTGGTAAACCACTAATCATTGTACTAGCCATGGCTGCCAGTCTTCCACACCCTTCTCAGACAGACACAAGGTGGTCAGCAAGCCCCTTTGTTTCTTACCAGCCTCTGCAAACTCTTCAGACTCCAGACGTCTTCCAGACATACACTGCGTCAGCAGTAGCGCTCTGGGCCCATAACCATTGTTGGGTGTATTACAAAATAGTACAGCAGAGTTATGGAGTCAACAAAAATAGAGCTTTACTCAGCAGAGTGTAAGACAAAAAATATATGCAAAAACAAAGAGTACAGCATCATGGCTAGGCACAAAAACAGTACAGCATAACTTCCTGCATACCTGCAGTACTATAACTTCATAGCAAGGAGAAAAACTTACTTCCCAGCAACAGGCTTCTTACCAGCATAGAGAATAATACACTCTCCAAAATCCCAACAGACTCCCAATGCAGTTATACACTACTAAGTGGCTATCAAGTCCACCTGGCCTAATTGGCTGACTGCATCATTAATTGCCAGAGCTGGCTTACTATCATGGACTCCACCTGCCACTTTGCTATACCTTCATCCAGTCACAACTTAGTATGCAAACTGGCATACCCTGACATTTAATGTGCACTATTTCTGGCAGTCTGCTTAGGCCCTAACATACCAAGACAACATAAATTAACTTCCTTCACTTATCACCTGATTCAGGCTGTTATTAATATATATTTTCCTCCTGATTTTCATTTCTTCCTTTTTTCCCCTCTTGCATATTTTTAATACAATCCAAAACTCACAAATATAACTGTACAATTTATTCTATAACCTATAATCTATAATGTTGTTATGTTTCACCTCATAGTTCTAACCCACTCTTTCTTGTAAATGATGAATGCCAAATCATAGCTGTGGTGTTCAGTGTTACCCAATACCACCTGTAGGTCTGGAGAGTGAGGCCTGGGCAAGTTGATTTCTTCTTCTTCTCCAGGTTGTCCATAAGTTTGCTATCTCCTTCTGGAAAGTTAGCTTTCCAAACAGAACAAGGAGAGACAGGCAGACCTCAGACCAGTCAAAACTACTTTTCTTTCTTTCTTTCTTTTTTTAATTTGGTGGGCAGGTTGTGTTTTCTTTTTGCTTTTCTTTTTGCTACAAGGATTCACTAACCAGAAGAAGATGATAGCTCTGAGCATATAAGTTTGTTTTCATTGTGAAAATGGAAGTGAACTAGTAATAGCTAACTGATAGTAAAAATACACTGCCAAGGTCTTGCATCAAAAGACACACATGTATCATGTATCTCCTGGTGCTACCCTCCCAAACTCTACCTTGTAAATAGTGCAGGCCCTGAACAGGCCCATTTCTATGTTTTTAGAGCAAGGGAGTGTCAATTGGATAAGTCCAGCTACTTTTTGTGGTTGGATGCCACATATACTCTACAAGAGGCATCTGCAGAGACACTCTGGGGGGTCCTCAGCAGATGACATCCTCGCAGTGTGTCTGGGAAAGTGAGACTCCTAAGTGTAATGGCATGTTTCAGAAATTAGTAACCTAATGAAACAGGCATAATTCCCCATGCCTATCCCTTTAGACTGAGGAATTGAGAGCCCTTTGCCGTTTTTCAGCTAATCTATTCTCTGTCTGTGATCCCATTATTACCTTCTGGCCATCTATGTGTCCAACTTGTAACATCAACATTCCACTTAAGCATTCTTAAGTACTGGGATCAAAGGATATTTATTTGAGAAAATGATCAGGCTGTCTGGTAATCTTTTAGGCTATTTATTATATGCAGGTGTTTATATACAAACATTTCGGATCCCCTTAGGGAAAAAACACAGACATGTCAATATCTAGGCACATTGCTTTAATCACATTACATTGCATTGCATGTGAGATATCTTACATTCATTACAGTATATGGCAAGTAAAGTGCTAAACCTTCATAAGGACTAGACATTTATCTCAGCATATGTCTAGCAGGCTTCTCTATAGTTATCATACAGAGGAACATTATCATCTTATAAAACTCAGCCATTTAACCATACATCTCTAAACAGCCACTTGTGAACACACAGGCTGTCAAGGGATAATATTCTTGAGCACTGTTACATCCATAAACATCTGTGACATATCTATAAACATCCTTCAGAGGAATCAATTACAATCAGAATGGAAATTATATCTATTTTTCCTATTTTAGCATAGCCTAAATTTTTCTCTTATCAGCAATATTTATTTGCATCAGTTTGCCATTTAAGCTTGGAGGCTGTGTTACAATTAATCTCCCATAGTTGAGACAAAAGCAGTCTGATTGCTATTGCCTCTCAGCTTTTTTTATTTTCTGCTCAGCCTATCAGCTGTCCTAGGTGATCCAGTCAAAACAAAGGGGCTCACTGTTTATATCAATAGTCCTTTTCTCCTATCAAATTATTGAAGATAATATAGATAAACCAGATGGGCCTGGAGCTTCTGCATGTGATCATATCATCTCAATGAAATCAAAACTGGCAGATCACAAAAGTGCTTCTTTAAAGCATGGACCAACTTTCAAACAAAATTCTTTATGACCTAAACCTAAATATTTTCCCATGGATCTCAGAGGACATTGGCTATATTGTCCAATGACATTAAATAAAGTCCCAGAACTTTATACCATATAAGATAAGAACAATTTCAGGCCATTTTATTTTACTTGTGCGAGTGCAACGAGAAAGGGGCTAGTGTGATAATATCCTTAGTCAGAAGGGATGGGGCATGTTAGCAATACATTCTTAATGCATTGTTTTCAAATATTTTTATTTCTAGAAAGAACCTTTTTAAATAGTAATAACAATTAATTTCCATACTGCTTCATAGTGAACACAGCACTCTCTAAGCGGTTTACAATCTGTAAACCAACTGCCCCCAACAAGCTGGGTACTCATTTTACTGACCTACGAAAGGATGGAAGGCTGAGTCAACCCCGAAGCCCTGGAATCGAACTCACGATGTTGTCGCTGCAATACTGACATTCAACCACTGTGCCACCAAGGCTTCCCTCCCCTTTTCAAAATACAAAAAGAGTCCCAAATGGCCATTGTCTGTTGTTGTTGTTGTGTGTCTCCAAGTCATTTTTAACTTATGGCAACCCTAAGACAAACCTATCACAGGGTTTCCTTGGCAAGATATGTTCAGAGGGGGGGTTACCTTTGCCTTCCACTGGGCCTGAGAGAGTTTGACTTACCCAAGGTCACCCAATAGGTTTCCATGGCTGAGCATAGTCCAACACTAGACCACACTTTTTTTCCTAAACAGGCATTACACTCGCCCTCCACATTTGCAGCTTTGACTTTTGTGGCTTTGATTATTCATAGATTTTACTAAAACATTCTCTCTAGGAATATCTTGATCCTTCAGTGCAATTCTATAGTCAACTTTAAACAAAAGTGGCACTGAAGGACCTAGAGATTCCTAGAAAGAACACTCATCTAGGCATTTATAGCTCCTCCAGCGCAATTCTATGGCCAATGTCTGACAGATGTTGACCACAGAGTTGCACTGGAGGACCTAAAGGTATTCTCTCAGGTAAAAACATAGTGTTTTGTTATTTGTTGGTTTTGCCACATTCACGGGGTCCTGTGCCCCTAACCCCAGCAAATGTGGAGGGACAAGTGTACTTGTAATACCGAAAACAGTTTCTAAGGTGTTGACAGTAATGTGAAAATGTGAAAAGCAGATATTTTATGCCCTCATTACCCTCAAAGAAACATATATTTAAAGTATTATGGGTACTTGTAGCACACTATTTTCAAGCCCTGCTACCAATACATCTGTTCTTTGGACAACCACATATTTAAAAAGGAGCCCAGACCATCAATCAGCAAATCCTGCAGCCAAGCAGCTGGGCCTAACATTTAATATTTTGAGGTATAGTGGAAAATGGTACCTAGAACCAGCCACTCGTTTCTGTTCAGAAAGCCTATTTCTTTGGTTTTTATAGGCATCAAGAATAAGACTCACCAAGGATACTAGATGCTGACGTTTGCCCTGGGGTGCATCCTTATGGATGTCTGTTTATGCGCATTCAAGTCGCCTGTCTACTTACAATGACCCCATGAATTTGCCGGGGAATACCAAGTGCTGTAAGGCTAAACACAGGAAAAATTGGCAAAAACTCCCGTGACTATTCCTTGCCTTAAAAAAAACTGTATGAACATTCATGGGGTACCATTTTTATTTCCCACAATACTTTAATGTAGCATTGGTACAGGGCATTGTGGGAAATGTTAAATAGAGGTAGGCCCAGCTGTTTGAATTGCTGTCATAGCTTTGCAAGATTTGCTAATTGATTGCATCCTTAGATACAGGTAAAGTAATTCTTTGATTTCCAGCCACATCTGTAATTAACATTTCTGATAGCTAATATTTAATCCTTTGTAGTCAATATTGTACAATATACTGCTACCAACACTTACTGAAACATCAACTATTAGCATTTTAACCAGTAAAACATAGAAAAATAGCTAACAGAAAATCCCACAAAAATTTCAGCTACAAACTACTTCAAGAGTGGGGGGGGGGGGGGGGGAGTAAAGGAAACTTTCTGTGGGCCCACTTTCCCTGAAGAACTGGATTACTCCCCCCACCCACCACCCACCCATTTCTGTTAAGAAACTTTAAGAAAAATTAGGGAAAATGTCTGGGAAAACCCAGAGTCTTGTTTTCACCCACTTTTTCTTTTCATGTCCCCTGTTTTTTGTTAGTTTGTATTGCACATCTTTATTGTAATTCAATTGTAGAACTTATCTGTGAATATCTAGGTACTGCCTGGTGGAAACTAATTACAGAGCCACCAAGAGCTTCATAATGTCCTGCATTTAAGTCCTGAGCATCATACATAATGCATAGGAAGGCTTCTCTGCACTCTGATTACAGCGCACTGTCATTAAGTGAGCAAATTAAAGATGTGAATAATTCACTGGCTGAGCTTATTGTCAGTGCTGCATTGTGAAATTAGAATTTCTAATAAGTACTGCAATTTTTAACCCAATTAACACAGAGAACATCTTGAGTCTGATTAGTACAATAAAATTTATTACCTTATTCCTTGGCTTCAAAACAGGCAGGCTAAATACTGTTTCTAATTATCTACCATTTGCAGCTCCTGCACTAAAAGTGTGTTTGTTAAACACACACAAATACACACAGAAATTTTGTAGATTTAAATCAAAGCACACCTAAGAGAAATCTATCACAGATCATCTTAGCCATTGAAGCAAGTTCTATCTGTCTGAGACAGATTTTACATATCGGCTTTTAGCCGGGAGCATGATGTCACTGATGAAACCAGCAACCTTCACAGATTCATTTGAAAAGAAGCAACATAGGAATCTGCGAAGTAATGTTTACAACCAGGGAGACAACTAAACAGATGCAACACTGTACATTAACTTCTGAGGTTCAGGAAGCAAAGCTAAGGCACATTGTTTCTATTTCTTTTGGCTTTAATCCTTGAAAGGAAAACCTTAAAACAAATACACACACACACACAATATCCAGGATTAACAACATTGTGGCAAGTTCCTTACCTCTCTGATCTCTTTGTCATTTCCAGAGAACTCCAACCTCTTTGGCTACTAAATCCAACTCACAGGACCAACAGCATGTTGCTCTTTCTTGGCAGACAACAGAGGAGGATCTGCTGCCACGAAGAAGAAAAGGTATCTGCTGGGCTGCAGCTTTTGTGCTGATGGGTTTCCTCCTCTGCCGTTGTATTTTTCATGTCAAAGATCATCAAAAGTCCAAGGCATCTTCTTGCTCTGTTGCAGGCTGTTGCTCTTCCACTCTGGAATGCCTCGTCCAGGTACTTGGTCCTGGGGAACTTTAATGACAGAATTGGAGAGGGATGTGAAAGAAACCCAAAAGGACACAATTAAGAGCTTTTAACAGGGCATCACTCCTTTCCCATCCTCTGGCTTTAATGCCTGAAGCAACCACCTTACAATCTTTGCTTGGAAGATATTATAGCATGCAGAAAAGAGCAAGAGAGAGGAGAGAGAGGGGGAATAAAGATGGTCTGAAAAAATCAGACAGACACAATGAGAGACTGGAGAAAGAGGCTTGCCAGTGGAGAGAAAAATCTGCATATGGAAATTAGGGTTACTCTGGGTATAGATTTATTTTAACCATGGCTCCTTCAGGGAGGAAAAGCAGTAGAATGAAAAAAGCAGTTTTTTTAAAAAATTCACTTTTAGAACAAAAGGGAGGTCTCAGTTACTAACATTTTTTCCCCAAAACTTCACAAGTTTTACTTTCTGTCCTTGCCATTGCAAAGTTAACTTTATTTGGAAAAGTTCACTGTGTCCTCTGTAATGAACACAATAAACATAAAAAGAAGCCAAGGGGTTTGTTTATTAAATTGCCAAAAGCAGGAAGAACAGAACTAGAGTAAAGGAGAGCCGGTATGGGATAGTGTACTTGGAGGTCTGGGTTCAGTTCCTTATCCTGCATCCACACGGTAGAAATAATCCAGTTTGATACCACTTTAACTGCCATGGTATAATGCTATGGAATTCTGGGAACTGTGCCTTTGTGAGACATTTAGCATTCTCTGTCAGAGAGCTCTGGTGCCACAACAAACTACAGTTCCCAAAATTCCATAGCATTGAGCCATGGCAGTTAAAGCGGTGTCAAATTTAACTATTTCTGCAGTGCAGGTGCATCCTGTGAGTGATCTTGGGTAGGGTGAGTAATTTGGGGTGGAGGTGTTAACAAAGTGGAAGATAATGCCTTAGCTCTCCCAGCTCAGTAAGGCCACGGTAGGGGAGGAGAAACAACTTTCCTTCATTTTTTAAAACCGTGTTCCCCATACTTGTGTTATTTCCCTCTTCTGTATAAATGAATAGAAGAGTGATTGACTGTGCCCTTGATAGGGACTGGGATTGCTAAATTACTCTGTCTCCTTGCAAACACAACCCACCTCACAGGGTTGTTGTAAGCATCAACCTAACTGTCCAGACCAATCTTGACATTTATGTTGCCTATTGCCATTGTTACTGTGAATGGGAAAATATAATGAAAACAAAAAAAGACTGAAAAGGAAGAATTCAAAATATTGATATAATCCTACCAATCAGTCCTTTAGCACAGGACCAAGGGGGCGGGGGGGCTTCATAGTGTGTCAGACTCCTATTTATGTTAGCTCCAGGCAGCCTGGAGACACATGATGGGTACTGTAGTTTAACACCTGCATACTAATGACACCCCAGTCCAAAGTCTTTAATGAGCCTCCCCCACAGCTTCATATACAACTTACGAGGGGATAATAATTATCACCTGGAAGTTATTATGGTATATTGATGAAATTTTGCCAGTGTCATCATTGGTCCCTAAGTGCATGATGTTGAGAAAATCAACTCATTGTGTCCTTTATTTTTGTTACAAGTTGTGCCAGAAGTGACTAAAGTGTAAGATGGAGATGATTGAGGCTTGCAGAATGATAAAGTGATGGAATTTTTCTGGAGTTTTGTTAAATTTAATCTCACCAGCAAAGTGAACACAGCAGAAAATGCATGAGCAGGAAAAATCAAACTAGTCCACTTTTAATCTCCAGCCCCCATGTGTCTTCCAAATAAAGAACTAAGGGGGGTTGCAGACTGCCAGAAATAGTGCAAATTGAGTCCACTTTTAGGGTTAGGGTTAGGGAATCATGGGAACTGTATTTTATTGTGGCACCAGAGCTCTCTGACAGAGAAGGCTCAATGTCTCAGAAAAAAACAACAATTCCCATTATTCCCTATCACTAACCCTAACCCTAAAAGTGGACTCAATTTGCACTATTTCTGGCAGTCTGCAACCCCCCTAAGACAAAGTTCTTAGAGTAATATAAAAAAATAAATTTACTTACAAAATCATGTGCATATTCATACATAGGTAAAGCTTCATGTTGCAAAGAAAATGAGGTAGAAAATAGTCTGCATGCTTGCAGAGAAACTTTCTTATCAGCATGCTAGAAAGTCATGCTGCTCCAGTCAAAGGAACAAAAGAAGAAACATAATGACGATTCCTCCAGAGATAAAGATGTGTGCTCTCTGAGAAAAGGAGGAAATTGAAGGGGTCATAAAACAATAAAGATCATAGACATGCATCTGTCTTCCTAAAAGGATCAGCATGCTTAAGTTGCAAAATCCCCAACATAAAGTTCCTGCAGTTGAAGGGTAATAATGCCTGGCAAATTCTTGATGAGACGATGGTAGTTTATGGAAACAATTGCCCATTTTATATTATTGTGAGATGGAAAAGAAATTTCCAAACTGGTTACATGTCCCTCACAGATGAGCCAAGACCTGGAAGACTATAATTGATGGACGATGTAGCCACAGTGAAGAAAGTGGAGTGTTTAATCCTGGAAGACAGGTGAGCAACCATCCAAATAATCATGAATGAAACTGGTTGGTTATGGTAGTATGTGGAAAATTATTCATGATGAACTGCACATGTCTAAGGTGTCTGTACACGGGGATCCATGTTTGCTAATTCCTTTCCAGAAACAAACATGGCGTGACCTTTCAAGACAGATGTTGACACTGTTGGAACAGGATGGAAAGCATTTTTTGGTTGTCTAGTAGCCATGGATGAATCTTGGATCTATCAGTATGATCCAGAAACCAAAACCATGAGCCTATTCCCCTCTCTCCAAAAAGGCAAAGATGCAAAAGTCGTCAGGGAAGGTCATGCTCTGTTTTTTGGGACTGTCGTGGAGTCATTCTCACAGATTACCTTGTAAAGGGACAAATCATCACTGGCCCATACTACAGCAATCTTCTGGACAAGCTGTTAGATGCTCTGGAAAAGAAAAGCCACTGTATGCTCTCCAGAGGCATTTGTCTCCTAGCTGACAAGGCACCAGCTCACTCATCTCAGGTTGCAGTTTACAAAGCAAGGGCATGTGGCTTTGAGATCTTGCAGCATCCGCCTCATTCTCCCGACCTCGCACCAAGTGACTTTTTCTTGCTCCCAGAAATGAAAAATCCACTGCGAGGTCACAGATTTTACAACACAAATGATGTCATTCATGAAGTGGAAGAGTGGTTTAAAGTGAAATCTGCAGACTTCTACAATAATGGTATTCGTAGGATCAAGAAACGCTGGGAAAAATATGTAAACCTGCATGGTGACTACATAGAGAAAAGTTAACTACAAATCAAAACAAGCTTTCTGTCAATTTTTTTTAAAGATGATAATTAAAAGTACTTTATGATGCCCCCTCGTAAAATGTGTTGGGGATGATGACCTGTGGCATCCCATATTGTACAACTACCAAGGGGAAGAAACACTGTGGCCTAGTGCCACTTTCAGGAAATGACCTTCAGAGCAGAACCATTTCAAGTGTGCCCTCTATGCCAACTTCTTGGATCAAGCCTGGGGGATACTATGGTTGATGACATCAAAAGCTGCCGAAAGACTTAAGGGGCAGTGATAGGGGCTACCATGCCTCTAACCAAGGCTGCATCCATACTGTAGAAATAATCCAGTTTGATACCACTTTAACTGTTGTAGCACAATGCTACTGGATTTTGGGAATTGTAGTTTGTTGTGGCACCAGAACTCTCTGACAGAGAAGGCTAAGTGTCTCACAAAACTACAGTTTCCAGAATTCCATAGCATTGAGCCAGGGCAGTAAAAGCAGTGTTCAACTGGATTGTTTCTGCAGTGTGGATACAGCCCAAGGCTGATCTCATTGACAAACTTGTTCTGAGCTCAGATTCAAATGAGGGTGTAGAGAAAAAAAATCTGTGTCCTCCCAGATTCTCTACAGCTATGGACATCCTGCTCTCAAAAACCTACGCCAAAAAGGGAAAAGTTGTAACTGGGCAGTGCGTGGGTATATGTGCCTTCAAGTTACCTAACAGTGACCCAGTGAATTTCATAGGGGAATTTCTTTCATAGCAAAGAATACTTTGAGGTGGTCTCGGGGTTTGGAGAGGGATTTTTAAACAATGGCATGTTAAATAATTGCATCTTAAAAACAACTGACAGGACACCCTCATGGAAAGACACACTGATTCCCTGGATCCACCTGTCCAGTTCTGTACCAACATCACTAGCTATAACAAACTAGGATGGGCAAGGATCAATAGGACATGTGGCTGGATACCAAGTCTCTGGTGTACACCTTCAGGCTGCATGAGCTAGATAAAGGCAAAGGTATTCCCCGTTGACACGGTTGTCAAGTCATGTCCGACCATAGGGGACGGTGCTCATCTCAGAGATACTCTGTGATCATGTGGTCAGCAAGATTGCACAGAACGCTGTTTACCTTCCCACCAAAGTGGTACCTATTGATCTACTTGCATTTGCATGCTTTCGAACTGCTAGGTTGGCAGAAGCTGGGACTAGTGATAGGAGCTCACCCCATCATGCAGCACTTAGGCCTCAGACTCCTAACCTGCCAATCTTGCAATCAACTGAGTCAGTGTTTTAACCACTTGAGCCACTGCATCCCATTAAGCCAATGCATGAGCTGAAACCGATCCCCAACAAAGTGGTTCAGATAGCATACTGGATATCTCATCAAGGCTTAATTCAGCCTAGGGTCAAAATCACACCAGAAGCAAGCAATGGTTCTACAGTGGGATCTCGGTATCTGCGGGGGATCAGTTCTGGACCCCAATGCAAATACTAAATCCGCAGGTGCTCAAGTCCCATTGTCCCCAATGGCAAATGGTACCAAGCTGTAGTTCTCCTGCACACAGCCCTTCCCTCTTCTGAGGAGCTGTGCCCACCAAAACTGGAGAATCTGTATCTTTTTCAAGCAACCTGGAGAGGATCCACAAAAAGTGGAGACTCAGGGCCAGGCCCTGAGATCTGGCAGCCCTGGTCCCAAAGTCACTATTTTATGACTGCTAGTGGGGAAATTGCTCATTTATTCAGAATTAAACCCCCCACCCCCACCCCAACACCACATGCAGTGGAATTAGGTGTGTGTATAATCCAAGAAACAAGGAAACCCCATTCAACACGGTGCAATCAGGACAAAAATTTGCAGACTGCAACCCCTAACCTTGCTTACTTTGGAGTAAGCCAAGCTGAAATCAGAAGGACTGGGGGGTTTCCACAACTAAATTTTGACTCTGCTAAAGGCAAGGCTAACTGTAAGGAGATGCTCTCCTGTCCCTGTGGGTGCATCTACACACTGTAGAAATAATGCAGTCTGATATCTCTTTAAGTGCCACGGCTCCATTCCACAGAATTCAGTGATTTGTAGTTTTGTAAGGCACCAACATTTTTTGGCAGAGGCGGCTAAAGGCCTTGTAAAACTACATATCCCAGAATCCCATAGGATGGAGCTGCAGCACTTAAAGTCGTGTCAAACTGCACTGTATTTCCACAGTGTAGATGCATCCCATAAATCAGCATGAACTGCATTTTTGGGCCATCTAATAATTAGCGTGAAAGTGAGGGTGCATGCCCATGGTAGAAATAAAGCAGTCTGACTGCACTTTATGTGCTGTAGCTACATCCTTTACAGGGGGACCAGATGTCCTCACCACAAAATGTAGGCCATTCAAGAAAAATGTAGGACATGACCAAAGTAAAGCCATATAAATTTATGCTTCTTAGGCTCAAAATGGAAGACATTTTGGCATTCCTCCTGGACAGAAGGCTGAAATGCAGGACAGGTCTTGGAAAAGGAAGACGTCTAGTCACCCTGGCCCTAATCCTGGGATTTGTAGTTTCACAAAGTCTGGATTATTTTCTGCCAAAGAATTCTGGTGCCTGACAAAAACTACAATTCCCAGCATTCCATAGGATCAGGGTGACCTGAACAGTCCTCCTTTTCCAGGAAATATCCTACATTTCAATTTTATCCAGGAGGAATTCCATAATGTCCTCCATTCTAAGAAGCATGGATTTGTATTTACATATATTTGTATCTATATTAGTGTTTTTTTAGCTTTCAGTCATTTATTTATTTATGGAGCCGTGGGTCTCAAACTGTATTTCTACAATGTGGACACCCCCAGTCTATAACCTCTTTTGAATCTGTTGTCCCATGCTTCTCAGTCCTGCTCAGAAATGGAGGACATGACCAAAATAAAAAATCTAAAAACGCTTTTTAAAAATGAAAATCCATGCTTCTCAGTCCTGCTCAAAATGGAGGGTATAACTAAAATAAAAAGCTAAAAACAGTTAATATAAATGTAAATTCATGCTTCTTCAGTCCTGCTCAAAATGGAGGATGTAACAAAAATAAAAAGCTAAAACCAGTTAATGTTAATTCATGCTTTTTCAGTCCTGCTCAAAAATGGAGGACATGACCATAATAAAAAGCTAAAAACACTTAATATAAGTGTAAATGCAAATCCGTGCTTCTTAGTCATGCTCAAAATGGAGGCTGTTTTGGAACCCCTCCCGGACAGGAGGCTGAAATGGAGGACGTGTCCTGAAAAAAGAGGACCAAGCCTGGCCTCTCGCCCTTCCCTCTGGAAAATGGCGGCAAAAGGCCAAGCGGCCAGGAGCGCCTCCCTCTTCTTCTTCTTCTTCTTCTTCTTCTTCTTCTTCTTCTTCTTCTTCTTCGGGGGGAAGGCGAGACTCTCATTGGACCAATCGGGTTCCTGGGCGTCAGGGGCTCCCCTCTGCGCAGGCGCAGAGGCTCCGTGTTGCTGGCGCGCGGGAGTTACGGAAGAACCTTCCCGGGAGTTCGGCGGGAAGCATTGCTTGCAAGAGGAAGCGGCAGAGAGGAGGAGGAGGAGTGTGCTATAGTCAGTATCCAGGCAATTTTAAGTTATATGTCAGTTTTGTGTTTTGTTGTTGTTGTGTGCCTTCAAGTTCTTTCCGACTTAGGGCATCCAAGTCATGGGGTTTTCTTAGCAAGATTTGTGCATAGTTTAACCTTTGCTTTCCCCTGAGGCTGAGAGAGTGTGACTTGCCCATGGTCACTGGGTGGGCTTCCATGGTAATTGAATCCCTGAGGATGAGGGAGTGTCTTTCCCATGGTCACTCGGTGGGTTTCAATGGCAATTGAGCCCCTGGGCTGAGAGAGTGTGACTTTCCCATGATCATTCAGTGGGCTTGCTTCCATGGCAGTCGAGCCCCTGAGGCTGAGAGAGTGTGATTTGCCCATGGTCACTGGGTGGGCTTCCATGGTAATTGAATCCCTGAGGATGAGGAAGTGTCTTTCCCATGGTCACTCAGTGTGCTTCCATGGCAATTGAGCCCCTGGGCTGAGAGAGTGTGACTTTCACATGATCACTCAGTGGACTTTCATGGCAGTGGAGCCCCTGAGGCTGAGAGAGTGTCACTTGCCCATGGTCACTGAGTGTGCTTCCATGGTAATTGAATCCCTGAGGCCAAAAGAGAGTGTCTTGCCCATGGTCACTCAGTGGGCTTCCAGGAATTGAACCCTGGTCTCTAGGGTCAGAGTCCAGTCCTTGAACCACTGTGCCACTCTTCTCATGGAAGAGGAGGAGGTGTATATGTGGGGCAGGTTTATAGTCAGTATCCAGGCAATTTTTAGTTATATGTCAGTTGTGTGTATGTGGTGTTGTTGTTCTTGTTTGCCATCTTCCAGCGACCCTATCATAGAGTTTTCTTGGCAAGATTTGTTCAGAGAGAGTTTATCTTTGCCTTACCCTGAGGCTGAGAGTGTGTGACTTGCCTAGGGTCACCCAGTGGCCTTCCATGGCCAAGCTGGGAATTGAACCCTGGTCTCCAGAGTCATAGTCCAGCGCTCAAACCACTACGCCACTCTGGCTCACAGTGTGTGCCCCCAAAATGTCGTTGACTTATGGCAGGGGTAGGCAACCTTTCCCCTTTAAGGGCCGAGGGACTTCAGCTCCCAGAATCCCAGGAGCTATTGGCCAACATGGGACTATTGGCCAACATGGTTGAGGCTTCTGGGAGCTGAAGTCCCTCGGCCCTTAAAGGGGAAAGGTTGCCTACACCTGGACTGGACTATGACTCTGGAGACAAGGGTCCCCTGAAAAGTCCTGTCATCTTCAGTGGGACAAATGTCCCAACAAGTGCTCAGAGTAGGACTGCAGTCGTAAATTTGCACTGTCTGGCATTCCTAAATGCAACTTAAGGTCACAGTCAAAACCTGTGATTTAAAATCTATATGTGGGGTGCATCTGGTGAGAACACAGGAGAGGGCCTTCCTCAGGGGCAGGCAAACTGTCCCCTTTAAGGGCCGAGGGACTTCAGCTCCCAGAATCCCAGACTCTTGGCCAACATAGCTGAGGCTTCTGGGAGCTGAAGTCCAAAATCCCTAAGAGGGCCGAGAGCTGCACCCGGGATTCAAATGCATCAGAGGAAGTAGATTTTAGTCTAGGAAAGCTCATGCTACCAACTTCTTTCTTTCAATGAGACTCAAAGGTGCTACAAGATCTTTCTGCATACTGATTCTACAGACTAACATGGCTATATCTTTGAATTCTTCCCAGAGAAATTAGGGCCTTTGCAGACTGCCAGAAATAGTGCAAATTGAGTCCACTTTAACTGCCCTGACTCAGTGCTAGGGAATCATGGGAACTGTAGTTTATTGTGGCACCAGAGCTCTCTGATAGAGAAGGCTCAATGTCTCAGAAAAAAATACAATTCCCATGATTCCCTAGCACTGAGCCAGGGCAGTTAAAGTGGACCATGTGTTCATGTAGTTTGATGGTTTACGTTTTAACTGGTTTTAATTTTTTGACCATTTAATCTTTTTTTAACTTTTATATTTTGTGATTTTTTTAAAAAACTACTAGTCTTGAGTCAGGGCAGTTAAAGCAGTGTCAAATTGCTTTAATAAATTTCTGCAATGCAGACACAGCCAAATTTGATGTGTTGCTTGGGCATGGCTTCTTTAACAAATAATTCTGCACAATGAGAAAGAAAGAAAGTGTACCCTTGAAGATTTATCTAAAGAAGAACCCAGTTCCTTACTTGGAGGGTATATGTGTATGTTGTGTGCCTTCAAATTGTTCCTGACTTCATGGTGATGATGGGGTTTTCTTGGCAAGATTCTCTCAAGAAGAGCTTTGCCATTGCCATCTTCCCCTGAGGCTGAGAGTGTGTGACTTGTCAAGTTCACCCAGTGGGTTTCATGGCAGAGTGGGGAATCAGATCCAGGTCTCCAGAGTGGTAGTCCAACACTCAAACCGCTCAACCATGCTGGCACCTATTCCCATGTACTACCTATGAAACAACTGCAGAATTTTTGTTGTTCTTGTGTGTCTTCAAGTCCTTTCTGACATGGTGACCCTAAGGCAACCTTATCACGGGGTTTTCTTGGCATGTTTCTTCAAATGGGGGTTGCCATTACCATCCTCTGAGGCTGAGAGTGTGTGACATGCCCAGGGTCACTTACTTGGCTGCAAATTGTACATACCCCAGAATGCATCACCTAGTATATTGGCAGTCCTTCCCCCCAACACTTTCTCATTTTCTCCCAAACATCTCATAGCTGGGAGATGGAAATAATTTTTACAGCAGCATTTAAATCTGGACTACGGTATTTTTTTAAAATAAGGTCCAAAACACACTGCAGAAAGAAATGCTAGGGATCTGTAGTTTGTTGTGTTTATAAGTGACAGTTTTCCTGCTAAGTACCTGCATGTCATAAGCATTGGAATTAACATTACCATATTGAAATCAAATCTAATTTTTAAAATTTTTTATTTGGTGTGTGTTGGAAAGGGGGGGTCATCTTATACAGCGAGTATATCCCAAACTCTATATTTTGACTGGGGAAGTTGGGGGGGTCGTCTTATACGCCCAGTCGTCTTATACGCCGGAAAATACGGTATGTTGTAAGCCACTTTGAGCCCTAAACTGGGGGGGGGGCGGGGGGAAGCAGTATCAATAAATATAATGGGACCAGCCTGGCGTAGTAGTGTGAGCGTTGGACTAGGACACTGTGAGACCTGGGTTTGAATCCTGATTTGGCCCTGGAAACCCACTGGGTGACCTTAGGCAATTCACACTCTCTCAGCCTCAGAGGATAGCAATGGCAAACACCTTGTGAAGAAACCTGCCAAGAATATCCTACGATAGGTTCACCTTAGGGTTGCTGTAACTTGGAAACGACTTAAAGGCATACAACAACAATAACAACAAACTAAATATTATAATAATAATAGTACTGGTATCAAGGTAATGACAATCCCCCCCATAAACAAACCTTGCCAAGAAAACCCTGTGATAGGGTTGTGTTAGGGTTGCCAGAAGTTGAAAAGGCACACAAAAACAACATTTTAAAATTTTCTGAATGTCTTTTGTGTTTTTTATTTAACTACCCATTCTAATATGACATATTATAGTAACTGCTGTTTGTGACGGCAAATTTCAAAACATTCATCCTTTCCACAACTTTTAAATTAAGATATATTATTTTCAGTTATGCTGTTTATTTCTGCTTTTCACTGGATAATTCGTTACAAAAAGCCTTGGAGGTGATGGTTGCTGAAAATTTGATTATTATTATTACTATTATTTGGCACTGAACAAGAATTTTTTTAAAAGCATGAGTATTATTTCATGTTCAGATCTTTATTATTGCATTTATCATATTTTGAGGTATGGGTTGAAATTACTTAGTACTTAATAGTACATAAAATCTTGGTGTCTTCAGAGAAAGTTTTACAGAACAATCGTGGTTCCTAAATCTGCTGGTTGGCAGTGGCCAAAGGAGAGTAATGGTGCCCCTCTGCCATTGTGTCTGCTCTAGTTATCTACCTCCAAGTGTATCTACCTCCAAGCAATGTTTCCACCTGTTGTAGGTCCTAGAATCATAGAATTATAGAGTTGGAAGAGACCACAAGGGTCATCCAATCCAACCCCCTGCCATGCAGGAACTCCCAATTAAAGCATCCCCGACAGATGGCCATCCAGCCTCTGCTTAAAAACCTCCAAGGAAGGAGTCATGGGAGATGGCACTGGGATCCTCTGGGTCAATGGACTCTTTGTTCACTGGTAAGGCACCAGGATCCAGCTCATTGCCAACACCAACGTCAGGCTGGTATGGATACCTTTTGTCCATTATGGAGGTAAAGGGAGAGGGAGAAAATAGGAAGCAAAAACAGAGACCTTTATACTCCATGAAAGTTACATTTCCACTATTATGAGCTGTCCTTGGCTGGTACAAGCTGGCAGGACTTCTTTTTGTTTTAGGAGGCGTAGTGGTTTGAGCGTTGAACTACAACTCTGAAGATTCAGGTTCAATTTTATGCTCGATATTATTTTATGCTCACGCATAAAACCCAGTGAGTGACCTTGGACAAGTCACACTCTCTCAGCCTCAGAGGATGGCAGTGGCAAACCCCCTCTGAAGAAACTTGCCAAGAAAACCTAATGATAGGTTCACCTTAGTAAACCATAAGTAAAATAACCATAAAACAATACCATACCCATAAAATCACCATAAGTAAAAAATGACTTGGAGGTAGACAACAACAAGAGGAGGATCATCCACCTATTCAGCAAATAGGTTTCCCAGACACCAAGAGGTCTAGCTCAGGGCAAGAATGTTGTTGTGAAAGTAATTCTTTTTAATTTTCTGTTTGTTGCTGAGCCCTGCTACACTTTCTGATGACAACAAAATGTTTGTTTATCACCAGTGTTTTGAAACTGCCCTAAAGAATGTGTAATAATAATAATAATAATTTTTATTTATATACCGCCCTGTGGCAAGCCAATCTGGGCGGTGAACAAGGATAAAACAGTATACAGCGTAAAACAAGACAATTCCCTCCTCCCCCCTTTAAAAAAATTATTAAATCAAGGTCAATTTAAAACAGTCATAATTAGATTAAAACAACTATTACATAAATTGAATATAAAATTAAATTAATACAAACCATTATCTCCTGTTGGTTAAAATTCTAAGGCATTGTATAGATATATGAGGGACGGTCCCAATAATCCCGAGGCCGGGCAATTTAGTCCAGAAAGGCCTGCCGGAAGAGATCCGTCTTGACAGCCTTTTTAAAGCTGTGCAGAGATGTTAATTGACGGATCTCATCCGGCAGGCCGTTCCAGAGTCTGGGAGCGACGATAGAAAAGGTCCTCTGGGAGGTCGCCGCCAGCCTAGATTTTTGAGGCTGCAGCAAATTCCTCCCAGAGGAACGGAGGGCGCGGGGAGGATTGTATGGGAGGAGGCGGTCTCTGATATAACTTGGGCCCAAGCCATTTAGGGCTTTAAAGGTGATGACCAACACCTTGTACTGGGCCCGGAAACCAATAGGCAGCCAGTGGAGGGACCTCAAAACCGGAGTGATGTGATCCCTCCTAGATGACCCTGATAGCAACCTGGCTGCCATATTTTGCACTAGCTGTAGTTTCCGAGTCAAGCACGAGGGTAGCCCCATGTAGAGCGCGTTACAGAAATCAAGGCGTGAGGTTACCAGTGCGTGCACAACAGTTTCGAGATCCCTTACTTCCAGAAAAGGGCGCAGCTGGCGTATCAGCCAAAGCTGATAACAGGCGCTCCTGACTGTCGCATTCACCTGATTTGTCATGAGGAGCGACAAGTCAAGGAGCACCCCCAGACTGCGAACACAGTCACTGGAGGAGAGTGTGACCCCATCCAGGACTGGAGGTTGCAACCCAATTCTTGGTTTCGGGGCTGATACCGTGAGCACCTCCGTCTTGTCTGGATTCAATTTCAATCTGTTTTTCCTCATCCAGCCCATTACCGCCCGAAGACATTCATTGAGAGGAGAGATGCTATTGGAATTTGAGGCCGATGAACGAGACACGGAGAAATAGATTTGGGTGTCATCAGCATATTGATAACACCCAGCACCATAACTCCGTAATTATCTCACCCAGCGGCTTCATATAGATGTTGAATAATATCGGGGACAAAATAGCTCCTTGAGGGACCCCACAAGTGAGGTCTCTCTTACCGGAGCTACAGTCCCCGAGCAGCACCCTCTGGGACCGACCCGAGAGGAAAGACCGGAACCACTGCAGAGCAGTGCCCCCAATACCTAACCCCTTCAGGTGGCCCAAGAGGATGCCGTGATCTATCGTGTCAAAAGCCGCTGAGAAGTCTAGGAGCACCAACAGGGTCAGACTACCCCTGTCAATGCTCAGACGCAGATCGTCGGTCAAGGCAACCATGGCAGTATCAACCCCAAAGCCTGTCCTGAAGCCGGTTTGAAATGGGTCTAGATAATCGGTTTCATCCAAGACAGCTTGGAGCTGAAGAGCAACCGCCCTCTCGATTACCTTGTGTGTATTTGCCTTCAGGCTGCCTGTAAAATTATGTTGACCCCATGAATTGCATAGGATTTTCTTAGCCATGAAATACTCAGAGGTGGTTTTAGCCAGTTACCAGAAAAATAAAACAATTAAAACGTAAATATAGAAACACTTAATAAACTAAACGGCCATTAAAGCAACAAAAGCAGCAGAAGGCATAACAGTAAGAAAATATCTCGGACAATAAAGAGGCGTTTGTTGACATTACTTTCAGGGAGATCCTTTCTCAATTACAGCACAAACAAGACATTTGCCAGAGGCTTTCCATAAATATATAAGACTTCAGTCAGGGCTGGCCAAAGTGTAGTCTGTAGGTCTGCTACAACCTCTCCCGGTCTCCTGTCTACCCTAATCTTGGAAAAAATTCATGCAAAAATCACATCCCCAGAGGTTTTTTGTAGGAGGGGCACAATTTGACATTTCACCATTATCTTTGACTCCCTGGGTCTGTTTCAGGCCTGAACTGACCTTTTAAATAAATGGAAGTGACTACACACTTTCTGTATCTTTAAAAAACACAATTTGTGGCTTTAAAAGTCATGGGTGGCCAAAATAATATTTAAATTAAACCCTGAGAAACAGTCTTCTTCGGACAAATATCTTTCTGGGGCTGAGGGTGTGCAGCTGGTCAAACTATGAGGAAGGCAAATATGACCCCCACACCTACAAAAGTTGCCCACCCCCTTAAGGGCTTAAAAACGTAAATTAATTGTACCATTAAACATTTGTGGTTGTAAGAGAATGCAGCGCTAAATCATGGCTTAATCATAGCTTGTAAAATTTCATTTTAAGGGAGCTACAACTCCCAGAATCATCCAGCTTGCATTGCCAGCTGTAATACAAACTATAGGATTTTGGGAATTAACAGGAAAAAAAAGAGAAGACTTTCCTATGTCAGCGTGGCATAGTGGTTTGATTATGACTCTGGAGACCAGGGTTTGATTCCCAACTTGGCTATGAAACCCACTGGGTGACCTGGAGCAAGTCACACACTCTCAGCCTCAGTGGAAGGCAATGGCAAACCTCCTCTGAACAAATCTTGCCAAGAAAACCCCATGAAAGGTTCGCCTTAGGGTCACCGTAAGTCAAAATGACTTGAACTCACCTAACAACAAAGGATTAATGTTGTGAGAATGTGCCTTAGGTCCAAAGCACACTGTAAAAATAATCGCTTTCACTGCCCTGGCTCAGTGCTAGGGTAATCTGAGAAGTGTAGTGTTTGTAAGACATTTTGCCTTCTCTGTCAGAAAGCTCTGGTGCCACAATAAAGTACATTTCTCAGGATTCCCTAGCAATGAGTCAGGGCAGTTAATGCAATCTCAGATTGGATTATTCCTGCATTGTGTTTTGGACCTTAGGGCCTCGGCAGACGACCAATAGGGTCGTCTCTGAGGCAAGGAAGAGGAGGGGCAGCCACACGAGCGGCGCCCCTTCCTCCTCCCGAGGTTGCCCTCGGAGCTGCCGACCCTCCGCACGGCTGGCGCTCCGGGGGCAACCCGATGCGTTTAGGGCGCACTTTCCCTGTCTTCTGAAAGGAGCACCAATTTGGCGCTCCTTTCAGGGCCGCTGCCGGTGCGCCTCCGTGCGAGTGCCTCGCTCCAGCGGCGCACCGTCCCAGGGCGTCCCTGATGCCCTGGTCTGCATCCCCACTTAGGGCCTCGGCAGACGGCTAATAGGGCCGTCTCCGAGACCCAGAAGAGGAGGGGCAGCCGCACGCGCGGCGTCCCTTCCTCTTCCTGAGGTCGTCCTCGGAGCTTTCAGCCCTCCGGACGGCCGGCGCTCCGGGGATGACCTCCCTCCGCAGCGACCGGACGCGCTGCAGAGGATAAGTCAGGGAAAGTGTGCCCTACGTGTTTGGGGCGCACTTTCCCTGTCTTGTAAAAGGAGCGGCAATTTGCCGCTCCTTTTAAGGTCGCCGCAGGAGCGCCGCGGTCCGGCTGCCGCGGTCCCGACGCCCTGGTCTGCATCCCCCTTTAGTCTCTCTCAGGCTTATCCACTTGCTCTTTTCCCACTGGTTTGGTCCCAAGGGGGAGAAGAGAAGATTCTGTTTCAGACTAGCTGCCATTTGGTATGCATTCCAAACCATTGTGGTTCATATTTGCTGCAGTTAGGGGGGTTGCAGACTGCCAGAAATAGTGCAGATTGAGTCCACTTTTAGGGTTAGGGTTAGTGCTAGGGAATCATGGGAATTGTTGTTGTTTTTCTGAGACATTGAGTCTTCTCAATGTCAGAGAGCTCTAGTGCCACAATAAATACAGTTCCCATGATTCCCTAATCCTAACCCTTAAAGTGGACTCAATTTGCACTATTTCTGGCAGTCTGCAACCCCCCTTAGTGAAACCAAGCATCTCAAAAACTATGGTTTGAAACGTCCTTGTTTGCTCACTATCCATAGCTAAGAAAGATTAGCCATAGTTTGTCTGAGTTTGACAAGTTGTAATTTAAAAAAGGAAGTGCCCCTCTCATGGTCTCAACAAAGGAACACATAGATGTCCTCCAATCATAGCTTTGGGATGTTGGTATAGGTAGTATAGGTTGAGTCTGTCTTACTTGAAATGCTTGAGACCAGAAATGTTTTATATTTTGGATTTTTTTTATTATTTCAGAATATCTGCATTTACATATATGTACATAATGAGATATCTTGGCAATGGGGCCCAAGTCTAAACACATTTGTTTATGTTTCATCTAAACCTTATACACATAGCCTGAAGGTAATTTTGTGCAATACTTTAAAATAATTTTGTGCATGAAACAAAGTTAGTGTACACTGAACCATCAGAAAGCAAAGGTCTCATCATCTCAACCACACCCCTGTAAAAATATTTTTCAGAATATTTTGGATTTTGGAATTCCAGATAAGGGAGACTCAACCTGTAGGTGATTAGGCTCTTTCTCATTACTCAGAATTAGGGCTTAGTATTATGTCAGAACCACCCAGAACTGAGTAACAGTGGCAGGTGCAGAGGCGAGGTTTCACACTTGAAGTGGGCTGTACTACTTTCAACTCATCCAGAAAAACCACAATCGGAAGTGCTCAGAAATCTACTCCTAATTGTGATTTCAGGGTTGTTGTTTATTTCCAGGTGTTCAATTTGCTGATGAAGGAGGTACATTTCTTGTTAAATTGCTATTCCTAGAGGCCTTTTATTGTTGTTGTTATGTGCCTTCAAGTCATTTCCAACTTATGACGACTCTAGTGGTTAAGTGAGCTCCCATCACTAGTCTCAGCTTCTGCAAACCTAGCAGTTCAAAAGGATGTAAAAGTACAAGTAGATAAATAGGTATCACTTTGGTGGGAAGGTAGCAGCATTCGATGCAGTCATGGTGGCTACATGACCACAGGACTTGTCTTTGACATCGTTGACTCTTCATTTTAGTAACAGAGATGAGCACCACCCCCTACAGTCAGGCGCGACTTGACAACCATGTCAAAGGGGAAACCTTTACCTTTTAAGGTGAACCTCTGGGATTTTCCTGGCAAGCTTCTTCAGAGCAGGTTTGCCATTGCCATTGCCATTTGCAAAGGCTAAGAGAATGTGACTTGCCCCAGCTCACCTAGTGGGTTTACATGACCAGGCTGGGATTTCAACCCTGGTCTCCAGAGTCCTCCAATGCTTAAACCACTACCACTGTTGTTGTTGTCTAGATGCCTCTACAAGCTTTGGGGGAAAGAGTTCTCCCTCCCCCATATTTTGCCATTTTTTCCAGGCCATGGCAGCATCTCTGGGTAGAATCTGGACCAAGTTACAAGTTTGCAACAAAGGCCTTGCAAGGGCTCTACAGCTACAGTTTATCCACCTGTGACTTAAAGGTTTGTAGCATTGGGATTCCTATGCACTCTGATGGTTTGAAAACGTAATGTTATTTGAAATATTAGTAAGTGTTTTCCAGGAATGTGTTGAGCTCGATTTCATGTTCTACTTCAGTATATGAAAAAACAGTTTCTGACAATCCTTTTGTTTGTTGTTAACTGCCCTTGAGTCAATCTCAACTCATGGCAACCCTATGGATGAGACATCTTCAAGACTCCCTGTCCTCCACTGCTGTGCTTAATTCCTGCAGCCCCTTAATACCCATGACCTCCTTAATAGATTCCATCCATCTGGCATGTGGCCTTCCTCTCTTCCTACTTCCCTCCACCTTTCCCAGCATTATTGTCTTTTCCAATGAGTCTTTCTCATGATGTGTCCGAAGTACAGCAGCCTCAGTTTGGTCATCTTGGCTTCCAGGAGATTTCTGGTTTGATCTGCTCTAGAACCCTTGTTTGTCCTTTTGGCTGTCCATGGGATCCTCAGCACTCTTCTCTCAAATGCATTGATTTTCCTCCTATCATCTTTCCTAACTGTCCAGCTCTCACATCCATGCATGGTAATAGGGAATACAATGGCTTGTATGATTCTAACTTTTGTGCTGAGTTGTATAACTTTGCATTTTGGGATCTTTTCTAGTTCTTTGATAGCCACTCTCCCCATTCTTAAACTTCTTCTGATTTCCTGACTGCAGTCCCCATTTCTGTCAATGTTTGATCCCAGGTATGGGAATTCTTTTACTATTTCTATTTCTTCATTTTCTAGGATGAATTTCTGAAGGTCCTTGGTGGTCATTATCAATCCTATCATCAGAAAACTGAGCACTTCAAAATAAAACAACCCACATACTGTCTTATTCCAGGGAAAAACGTAAACAATGGATGACGATTTCATTGCTTCCTTGGTGCCTTCGTCTTTCCCGGAGAGCTTAGAGATGGCGATGGAATTGGAGAGGCAATCCTCCAGGCTCTTCAGTTTCTCCTGTGCTTCAGACCTTAGAAATGGAGGGAAAATCTTTTCTCCTGATTCTTACTTAGCGAGTGGGTCTTTTAAGAGGTATGTAAAACTTGAAATGACCCTCACGGGACTTTTATCTTGGAGGGGGAAAAACCCAAACTTACAGGGCTGGCTTAATTTTACTGAGAATGTTTCAATGGCATAATTACTTTGAGTAGTATTAAAATCCCCTCTGTGTGTGCGTGAGTGTGTGTGTGTGTTCAGGACTGAGAATTAAGAATGTTTAATTAGTTTCTTCTAACAACTGCTGTGTGCCACAGTGATCCCATTAGTGTCTTTGGCTTTTGTTTGAGCTGTGGGTTTGAGGGACCAATTCATAACATTAATGATGTGGCACAGCAGTTGCTGAAAAGAACTCTTTCCTTATGTATGGACTTTATGATGCACCAGAAATGTTTTGAGATGCTGACCCTGTGGGCAGTACCATGACCCAAGGGAAAGGGAGCACTGGTTTTGAGAAGTTATTGTGCAATCTATGGGACTGGTTCATTGCAACTGCCTTACCACAGGGTGGAAAAAGCATCTGTAGCACTCACACTCCTGATAGTAGTGTGTTATGTTTTAGAGCATCAGAAGCCTTGCAGCTGTAATTCTACTTATCTCTTAAACCAAGATAAAAGGATCAGTTCAAACTATAGCTATATATGCCCTGTGTTTTTCCTGGCTTAAATTTCTTACCATCCACCAGAGCTTGTCAAACACATTTGGAAGCTGATTTCAAAGCAAATGCTGCTTTTTGTTGTTGTTGTCAAAGGACAGTTACTTTGTTATGTGGACAGCTACACGGTGCTATGGTACATGAGTGTGCATATGCATGCAGATCAGCAAGTGATGAATGGAGCAGATAGTAAATATATACTCTCCAATTTATAGATGAAAATCAGGACTCATGTGGCCAAGTAACATTAAGAATGTGGTCAAGGTGTATACATTATTAAATAGGAAAAACAAACAAGGTAGAAGTGGCTGCAACAGTTTGCTTTTGCCTGAGTCTATAGGGAAGGCCAAGATTCCCGCCTTCCTTTCCCTCCCTGCTAAGTAAATTGAGTGCAGATTACTTTTACTCTTTGTACTCAATTTAAACAATTGATGTAAGCCATTGGGAGAAGGAAAGAGAAACTGGGATATTTTAAAAACAGTTGAAAAACTGGGATGATGGAGGATTATTTGGGACTGTATGTGAATGACCACTCATTGAAAAATAAAGTTATCATACGTTGACAAAAGGAGCCCTGGTGGTGCAGTGGTTAAATGCTGCTACTGCAGCCATTCACAGCCGCAAGGTTGTGAGTTTGATCCCAGGCAGGGCTCCAGGGTACACTCGGCCTTGCAGCCTTTTGTAGATCACTAAAATGAGTACCCAGCTTGTTGGGGGCAATTAGCTTACACATTGTAAACCATTTAGGGAGTGCGTAAGTGCACTGATAAGCAGTATAGAAATGTACTTGCTATTGCTAAAATATTACTAGTTCATACATTGCATGTATTTATGGCACTCTTCCAAGAAACTGGCTAATGCTAGCTTTTCTTTTCTCCAGGATTTTGCTGGGACTAGATCCTTTCCCAACTGATTATGAGGAAGACACAGTGGAATTATTTGGTTTTCAGTGGGTCACTGAAACTGCTTTAGTTGAGTCTTGCACACTTCTCTTTGGATTATTCAGGTGTGTGTTTGTTTGTTTTTTACTGTCTTTCACTATCCTATGTTGTGATTGTTGTTCCAAATTACTCTTCATTTGCATAACATATGGCATTGTTGGATCTGTCTGTCAAACATTTGGTCCTAGTATATTGTATGTGTGTTGTGTGACTTCAAGTTGTTTCCAACTTATGGTGATGCTATCATGGGGTTTTCTTGGCACATTTCATGTGTGTGTGTGTGTGTATGTTGCCATTGCCATCCTCTGAGGCTGAGAGTGTATGACTTGCCCAAGGTCATCCAGTACATTTTCATGACCAGGCAGGGATTCACACCCTGGTCTCCTGAGTCATAGTCCAATGCTCAAACCACTACACCATGCTGGCTCTCCAGTATATTGTCAATAGTCCTTAATACTGTAGGCATTCAATTACATGTATCACACAGGGTGTAGACACATTACGCACAGGCACACACAGTCCAGTCCAGTTGAATCCTTATTTTCAAGCTAAGCCATACTAGTCCAAGGAGGCTATCTTCCTAGTAATTGCACAGAACCCTTACAGTTTGTTCCTGTGGTCAGGGCAAAATGGCTGCATTTTGCCAGAGGCAAAGCAAGTTTTGTACACTTTCAGCAACATGACATTTGGCCAGCCCAGCCAAAGTGAATAGGAGTAACATCCACAGCAGCAATGCAGCCACTTTACCAATTGAGGCACCACAGGTAGGAGGTGGCTGTGAAACAATAGTGTGGTACACGTTGTGGGAAAACCATATCTCTTGGCAGTAGTACCATTAATTGCCTTCTGACACATACTCCAGTAACCTCTCTCCACAGCACCAGTACAGGAGTAGGAGCTTCAGAAATGTATTGCTGGAAATGTACAGCTTATTCCATCATTGCCAAGCTTTGTGAAAGGCAAGTAGATAGAATCCTAGCAAGGCAAGTTCAAATCCCAAGCTTATCTTCTAAGTGCAAGACAAAATAATGTAAAGAAACACAGTATGGAAAACAGTTTTGCACGCAGAACATTTTAAGGGTATAATTAAAAGTGAGCATAATCTCAATAAAAGCAAAGGAAGCAGTAAAATAACAGTGGTGCCTGGTGTCAGTGATGTGCAGTGTGGTTCCCATGTGCTTGCTCAGAAAACTGAACAGTGTGTCTAGGCAGTTGCTACTACCCACTGAAGTACTCCAACTATGCTATACCTGATCTATACCACACAGGTTTAGACTTACCAGAAACCATGTTAAATGCCAATTTACAGAGGTCGTGGCAGCACAGTTGGAGTGGAAGTAGACAATCGTCCATGTAGCACTGAATACATTATTTTCATGCCAATAGTTCTTTCAGCTTAATTCAGTGCCACTTGCCTCCTATACACTTACCTCCAGCCTCTCCTGGACTTGCTATCTCTACCTAGAAGTTTTAATGAGGGGCTGGTGCTCAGTATTACAGCACTTGACCTCATAGGTTCAGTTGCCACACTGTCTCTGCTACTAGGTGTAAGGTGTATGTCTGACAGTAATACAAGAGGAGATTACATCCTAGATTAACCAGTGATGATGAAGAAACAGTGTTACACTGATTTTTTGCTCCAAATAGCACTCCAGGTGGCTTGTTGATGCTATGCCCCTTAAGAATATCTCTGGATTTTGTTTCCTGCATGCTTTGTTGTGTATTTTGGTTTTTTGTTTATTTTGTATGGTCTCTCACCTCTGAAATTGCTGATAGAGAGCCTTTACAGACTGCCAGAAATAATGCAGCTTGAGTCCACTTTAACTGTCCTGGCTCAGTGCTAGAGAATAATGGGAACTAGTTTTTTCTGAGACATTGAGCCTGCTCTGTCAGAGAGCTCTGGTGCCACAATAAACTACAGCTCCCATGATTCCCTAGTATTGAGCCAGGACAGTTAAAGTGGACTCAAGCTGCATTATTTCTGGCAGTCTGTAAAGGCCCAGAATGAATGCTTATCTATGGGGAGAGTATTTGTAGTCTTTTATAATGGCAAGCCTTTATGTGCAGTGGGTGGTGGGTAAATCCTGAGAGAGGCATTTTAGAGTAATAGGAAAGTTTAAGAGTCCTGTTAACCGGAATCTTTCCATCCTGCTGTCTAATGTACCCTATAAACTCCCTCCCCAAATTTATATAACTTTCTTTTCTCTCCATGTTGGTCCTGTACAGATTTGTTTATTTACCTGTTCAGGGAAATTATGCAAATAGACAGAACCTTGTTCCCTGTTATGGTTGAATCTAATGTGTAAGTGCACCTCTAGGAAGAGTAGGACATAGTGTGGCAAGCAGTGCAAATGGAGGGATTGTAAAACTATAAGTGCCTGTGAACATATATTTCCCAATCCATAATGCTCACTTTCTGGACCTCCTGTGTAGAACACATTCACCGCAGACGGTCTGTGATCACTTCTCTACTAGCATCCATTTCTTTTCTTTTGGCACCTGCTTTACAGTGTCCTCTCTCCTTCTTCACTACCTGTAAAACTGTTGCAGCGCATAGTCTTGGCCCTTGTACATTTTGTTCCAAGAGACCTGAAGTGGGACACTGGTGGGTTAGTTGGTAAAAGATACAGAAGGCAGGTGTACATCTGGGGACCATATTGTAATCATTCTGCTTCAAATCCCATCTTGGGAGAAAAGGAGGATGTAAAGCTAACAAGCAGACCAATAAATGTCCTCATTGGCTGCTTGCCAAGAATTTTTGAGTTCTTAGTCATTGCTGGTATGCTGTTTTATAATTTTGAAACATTAGATAAATTGTCTTTACCTCTTGTCATCATTCTGTCTTTTTAACTTGCCTTTTAACAATACTTAAATGTTTCTGAATACAAAAGCATGTTCTTGATGACTCAGCCTACGTTTCTGTGTGGTTTCTGGACATATGTCCCACTGAAGAAAATATATTTTCTTCTGAGTAAATGAGAATAGGGGGGAACTAACTTTGTGTCTATAACCCTTCTTTAGTCATATTGTCAATTACATGGGTTGCACTTTGATTTTCTTAAAGTAAAATAAGATTAGTGATACGTAAATCAGACTGGGAACTTCCACTTACTCCATTTCTGTGCAATCTATATAAAGTTTCATCGTGATGTAGTTACTCCTGATTTGTACTCAGTTAGTATAGCTACCCCATAGACTTTTTGGTAGTTTCCAGATGGCACATGTTTGAAGGCCTTTGTCTTTAATTATCTCCTCTTTCTTCCTGAGGTATGTGTACGTGCCTTCAAAAATCACCTGTCAACTTACGGTGACCCCATGAATTTAATGATTTTTCTTAGGCAAGGAATACTCATTTTTACCAGTTCCTTCCTCTGAAATCTTCAGCACCTGGTATTCACTGCCGATCTCCCATTCAAATACTAATCAGGGCTAACCCTACTTAGCTCCCAAGATTAGTCAGGATCTGGTACCTTTACCATTTATTTACTTAGTATTTGTTCTTACAGCATTGCTCGCTCTTTGTTTTAGATTTTTTTTTAAAAAAAAAAAATTAAACTCCGATCTGGTGGATATTCTTAGCTCCTATCATGTCAGTCCTAGAAAATTAATATAAAATATGCAAAGTGATAGATGAATGGGCTTTCAGGCTATGAATAATTTGATATCAAGGAAGACTTAAAATGTGGCTATCTGGGACTAAACAATTCCAAGAAGAATTTATAGGGAAAGAACTGAAGGCATGTAGGTTGCACTTGGCCTTCATCTACTCACTGAATGTAATCTGTAAATGCTGTCCTCTACTTACCCCTTGCAGCCATTTTATATTTTTGACAATTTTCTCTTCAGTCAGACTCTGGAAACAAACCTGCAGAGAAGGGAGTATATCTTTGCAGAAGGAGATTTCTGCCATAATTGTGTCTGTTGGCTGGTGAACAATATAATTCAGAGTGGAAGGGAACAGTGAGTGTGTTTTCAATGAGGTCCCCCAGTTTCTCAAATATTCCTGCTTTTCTCTAGGTGGTAATATGGACTGCCGTTTATTGGATTCTTGAGGATGGGGTTCTTTTCATGAATTGTATTTGCCCCCAAATGAAATCATCTTTCCTTTTACTTCTGGTATTGACCATAGCTATCTACTTAGCATCTCTATTACTATTAGATGAGGCTTCATTTCAGAATAGTTTGACATTTGAAAATTGCATGTACTGCAGAATGGATCTGCCTGCTTATTAACTGGCATTTCTTGTAAAAGGCACCTTACACCTGTTCTGTATGATTAGCTGTGGCTGTCAATTTGTTTGAGTAAAGCTGAAGATTTGGGCGATGCTGCAGCCTGGTTACAAAAAGTTGCATAACCTTGTTGGTGACTCTGCTGTCACAAGTCAATTTAACAGTACCTAGAGAACCAGAAGGTTTATAGCAGATGCGTGGTGACTTCGGCAAAGTCTATGTTGAAGACATTGGGTTCGGTCCAAACTCCAAATCCCATCAGGAATGCAAGGGCTCTTTCCGTTGTGAAGAATGCTGGGGTCTAGGTCTTCTAGTGAAGAAAGTAGCCAAGAGAGTAATCTTTTCCAACATCTTCTTCTCCCTGCAACCCAGAGAACCACCTCCCAATCTGATTTAGACCTCTGTACAATTTGATTTCATACATTGGTTTTCCTTTTTTATCCCCAGTATGCTGAGCCTGCATTTTTATTTCTGTAAGTCAAAAGTGTTCTTTGGATTCAGAGTATGTTGTTTGTATAAATGTGTTTCTAAGAGCATCTCTCTCTTTCTTTTTGGATAGGCAGCAAATCTACAAACTGGAAAATCTCATTCAGTCAAATGACTTTGGTAAGTTTAAAAAATATGTATGTGTTTCTAGAGTTTAAAAAACCACTTCATTAAAAAAAATATTTGGAGTTTGCCTTATTCACATTTCAACTTGAGGAGGGGATACAGTAATAATATGGCAGACATAAGACTTATGCTGCTCTTTGTTGTGTTAGTTGTTTAAAACTGCAAGCCTTTAAAAAAGAAATATTGTGCAGTTACAGCAATCACAACAAACCAGCTGGGGAAAAACTTGGTCCATGGAGGGGGGGAATGAAAAATACCCTCAAAATACCTGAATGTTGGTTTTGGTCTCTCCTTCGAACATTTCTAGATGATGTATTAGCCACAGTGATGACAAATACTTTTAGTATCTTTTTCTTCTTGATGGATAAATGCTAATTACTCTAATTTTCACATTGTAAGTAGGCAACTGTAAAATGAGAGAACATTATACAGAACATTTATAAATGTTCTTATAAGTAATATGACATACCCCAGATTCTCTGCAGCTTCTATGAGTGTGTTGAATGTAGCACCAGCAGAGGGAGTTTCAGAGCTTAGATTACTTTTACAACGCAATTAGTTGTCGTTCCTACACATGCACATGCACACACACCTTTTTTAAAAGTAACTTTGTCTTGTTTTTAAAAAGTGGCTGAAATTGTATCCTCGGGGTTATTTTTAATGTAAACCATCAAAATGCTATAAACCACTAGCCTGTGGTGCAGAACAGAAAATTCCATATATAGTAATGTTAAAAGTAGCTGAAACTGTTACACCATGAAAGGAGTGAAGTTATTAAAAAGAACTATAATGGACTTAAAAGTAACTGATTATTTGTATCTAGTCACTTCCAATCTCTGAATTAGGGTTGAGGAGCCTGAGACACCTCTGAGCCAGAGTTTCCTTGCCCAAACTCCATTCTTTAGCCTTTTCATGTTGTTCTGTTCCCATTTTTTTCTCCTAAGTTTGTCCCCCCCCCCCCCCCCACAAAGATATAGTGTGGACATTCTGGTGCCATCAATTACTCCATATAGGATGCTTCTGGAGGGGAGAATAGCTGTGTTAATCTGTTGCAGCAGAAACATTGAAGTGGTTTTCTGGCATGTTAAAGGCTGACAAACTTTATTTAAAGTAAACTTTTTGCACATCAGTAGACTTAATCAGTTCCAAATTAGTGGGCTGTTTCCATATAGCAAACTAAATAGTGGATTGTTTAATGTAGCAAACCATAGTGGGCATTAGCGGGCTGTTTCCATATAGCTGTTTCCATATAGCAAAAAACTTGGCCCATGGAAGGGGGAGTAAAAAATCCCAAAAATAGATTGGTTTTCTCCCTGTCATGATTGAGTTGTTGGGAGTGTGTTGCTTATTTAATTAGCCATTAGTTAATAATAAAAATAAGAATAAGAAGAAGTTTTATTTCTAACCCGCCCCTCTGCTCAGCAATTGGGCCGGCGTACAACCTTATAAAAACAGTAAGCAATTAAAACATTCCCAAATCCCACACCCTAACCCTCCCATCCCTTAAAATTAGATTAAACCAAGAAAGAATTAAAATGAATTTAAACATAAATACAAATAAAACAATTTTGGGCAATATACAAACAGTGGCAAATTGCCTATGGAGGGGGGAGTAAAAAATCCCAAAAATAGATTGGTTTTATCCATGTCATGATTGAGTTGTTGGCAGTGTGTTGCTTATTTAATTAGCCATTAGTTCTTATCTCTACATTTTTGGAACAGAATTCAGTGACAAGATGACTCAATAAATAAGAGCCATATATTTTATTTTACAAACAAGAAAAGTTAAGGGTGTTCCATCAATTCTAATTCATGTTGTCTTCTTTTTAAGACTTTTTGTACTCAAAGTGTGTCCCCTGTGGCATCAGTATAGCATATAAAAAAAAAGGTAACACCCTTAATTTCTGTCTTATTGTCAGGTCAAGCTGAACACCTTCACTGGGAGGCCCATAATGTCAGAAAACTGTGTACTGAATTTCTACAGTATGTGAAAATGTTCATCTTCAGGTGAGCTGTCAGAAATAGTTCTTTAAATTTTTCCTGTTTATTTAGTGGTGTTAATATGATACAATATATATTAATGCATTTATTCAGGTATCTGGAACCACATGGAATGGCAGAGGATGAGTTGGTGCATCCATACGAGAAACAAGAAACACAGCTGCCTTCCTTGCTTGTTGAGGAACTCCATTCTTTGACGCTGCATGCTGGACATTTACATCAACTTCCTAGTTGTGTTTTGGGAGGATTTACCATTCTGCCTCAAGCAAAGGTTTTAATTGTTCTTTCTTTCTTTGTTTCTTTTTTATGCATAAATAGTATCATTTTAGGGGAAGCAAAACCAGGCTAGGCAGCCACATGGGATGTGGGAGCCAATTTTCTACCCCTGCATCCAACACCAGAAGATCCAGAAGTCCACTTCTCATTGTGAGAAAATAATAATGTTAAGAAGTCCAGAGAGTCTGTGCAATCTATGTAAAAGGTAAATTCCCTGTCCTGGAGGCTTTCACGGGTCCTTTCACACTACATATTTGTAGTGTTGTGGTTCCTAGGCTGCATCTTAGGAATCCTCAAGTTTGTAGTTTGCAGAGGTGCTAAAGCTTCCTGGCTGAGTATTCTAAATACCCCCTCCTAAAATAGGAAATCCCAAGATACTGCAGGAGGATGTTTAGTGTGGCAGTAAAAGTGGAATTGTAGCACTATTACAGGAAGCAATTCACGCAGCCTGGAGAGTCTAGGATAGTCAAGAGCAGAGTTGCACTTTATCCACCCCAAGTGTAAGCCATGAATGTCACTCATGCCCATCCCTTAGGTTAGTAAATGACCCATGGATCTAACCCACCATATGATCAGTCCCAGTTTGATCCATGAAAGGGTCAGTGGGAGGCTTGCCGAGTACATTTCCCTATGTCCAAATGAAAAAGCAGGTGGAGTGGAGTATATCCAGGTATCTTTAATTAGCAAGGTAACTCTGATCTACCAGTTGCAAAGACCAGCAGCACATGGAGGATTTCCACAGTTGTCTCCAGTAATTGTTGCAGACCTATTCTCTGTCAGGCAAAAGCGTTACTGAAGAAGCAATCTGTTGAATTTTGATGCCATTTGTAATGCACCAAATTTTAAAAAAAGCAAAAGTCAGTTTACAGTGTCTATGGCCCTTTGCAGACTGCTAGAAATAGTGCAAATTGAGTCCACTTTAAGTGCCCTGGCTCAGTGCTAGGGAATCATGGGAATTGTATCTTTTTTTCTGAGACATTGAACCTTCTCTGTCAAAGAGCTTTGGTGCCATAATAAATACAGTTCCCATGATTCCCTAGCACTGAGTCACGGCAGTTAAAGTGTACTCAATTTGCACTATTTCTGGCAGTCTGCAAAGGCCCTATATTTCCAAGCCATTCCTTTTCAGCTGTAGAAGGAATACTAGTTTACTAGCACTGATTTTTTATATAACTGACAATTGGTCTTTGTATTCCCGCCCCCCTTTTTTAAAGTTATTTCCACCTTCGTGGCATTTGCTGCATCTTCACTTGGACATCCATTGGTCAGTGCTGGAAATTCTTCATCTTCTTGGTGAAAAGATGCCAAGTAAGTCTTCTTGTTTGTTCTGCAATATTTGTGTGTTGGATTTTTTTGAGGGGTTAACTCTGTTTCAATCAATATGCATGTGCAAATATTTACTAAAACAGTAGCCTAGTAGGTTGCCAGTAGCCTAGTAGAAACACCTAGTAGAAACCAAATTATAGATTACTCTGTACACACCATTATTTTCTCCAGATTCTTTTCAGTTACCTTGGTTGTTGTTTCATCAGTTCAATGTTTCTTCAGTCTTGATCACTTTCTGTGATTTTTTTTTGGCTTTTTATTCCTAGCACAGTCTTATTCTAATCCCCAAGTTACACCCTAAAAGGTTTTAGTATTTAGTTAGTTAGTTAGTTGGGGTTTTAGCTTGCCTCCTACCTTAGAGGCATTAGGGTTGGTATGAGGGGCTATCAAGGAACAGCACTCTAGTATCCTCTTCTCTTGCTTTTTCTTGAAGACTGAAGAGGCTGCTTTCTTATGCGGGCTGAAAAGTGTTTGGCTATTTTTAGAAAGGAATAAACAGTTGATCATCTTAGAGCATGTGAAGCTTGCCTTATTATTATTTTCTGATTTTAATGGGCATAGTCAATTAACAATAGGACGATTTTGGAGATTCAGTTACCAGTGGGATGGCCAACACAGGGATAAAAGCTGAAGCTGTAGCTGAGGAAGAGAAGGAAGAACATATAGTCGGCCGTTGGTATCTGCGGACTTGCCATCCACAGACAGCAAGCCCGTGTTGTCCCCAATGGTGGCGCATGCACGTGGCTGCACTGCCATTAGAGACAGCTCCCATTGTACTGTGGTGGCATATGCACACAACCACGCCACCATTAAGTTCTGTTGTTTAAAGTGGTGTTGTGGCCATGTGCACACACTGCCACAGGACACCAGGGGCTGTCCCTAATGGTGACGTGGAAACATACACACACCGACATTGAGGACAAAGCGGGCTTGAGCATCCACAGATTTAGGTATCCAGCGGGGGCTTGGAACAGCTGTAGTGTGGAAGGGGTATTGGATCCCTTATGTCATTGAAAGAAGGATTCAAGGGTAGAGGCATAAAGAACCACCAAACCACCCAGGAGGGTGGGTTAGATGTCAAGGAAGAGGGGAGAGGGAAAGGAGGTCAAGGAAGAGCTTTTCAGCAGGCTCACTTTTTTATGTTTGAAAACGTCATGAGGCCCAGCTTGCCTAGTTCCTTCAGCTTCTAGAATTGGAGCAGACTACTCTCTGTACTAGAAAAGGCCTGTCTGTCCTCTAATAAAGACTGCTGTCCAGTCAGAAGTTGGTTCAACCAATTCAGGGACCAGCTAGAGGCCCTGTCCTGTTGCTTCAGCTGTGCTGAGTGGTTCTTGATTCTGTACAGATCCATCTTCCTCCTCCTCTTGCTTGACCATGCTGAGACTGGATAATGGTGGGAGCCTGGTTGTGCTCAGTGTTACCCTCCTTTAGGCAGCTGATCATGGTGCAGTGCAAAGACTGCTAATCCTAAGAGGGAAATCTTGAAGGCTTATCATTATACTGACCTCATGAATTAAAAAAGGGTGGGAGTGCTAGAATTTTGAGTTGCTATAATAGTGAAATTTAATTTTTAGTTGTGCCTCATTGGTACAGAGGACTAATGGGGACAGAGAACTAAAATGTTGCTCTATGTGGAAGAGGTGGAAGGTGTCCCAGCTAGTAAGAAATAAAAACACTTAAAGTTAATTTCTTTATGGTTAATTTTGTGTTTGGTTGGAGGAAGGAAGGAATAAACACAGGAAGATGAGCTAATTTGTAAAAAATGCATTCTATGGATATGAGATATTTTAGTTACAAAAGTTGTCTTTTATTGCAGACTCCACACAGAACTAGACCCTCAGTGTAGGCATTCTGACATGACCACCTGGACAGCTGTGAACAGTGTCCCCAAATTTCAGTAACTAGCCATATCTTCATCACTTAAGCCATGAAATTAACAGAAAGGTACAGTGTGAATTCAAGGCAATGAATGAGGAAAGCTAGTAAACTCAAATTGTGAATGGGCTGCCTCCTAACAACATTGAACTGAAGGCCTGCTGTGGCCTGCTGCCCTGTCCACGGTATATCATGGTTGACAAGAAGTCCTATAGGGAGTGTACTATTTAGTTTTAGAATACTGTGGAGTATTGAAAATAAGACTGAAGGTGTACTTTTCAAGCATATAATTCCTTTGTGTTTCCCATCTGCTAAAGGAATCTGCATATTGGATGAATTTTATAGATTAATTTCATTCATACTTGAGACCTGGTCATGGGACCTTCACTGCAAACTGGACAGGGAAAGTGTGTCTCTGTTGGTTCTGCTGGACCTTTCACTGATTTTCAATACCATTAACTATGGTATCCTTCTGGGTCACCTTGCTGGGATGGTATTTTATGGAAGCTAGAGCCCAGAAGGTAATGTTGGTGGATTGTTGTTGTTGTTATTGTTGTGTGCTTTCAAGTAATTTCCGACTTATGGTAGCCCTAAGGCAAACTCACAGGGCTTTCTTGGCATGTTTCTTCAGATAATTGCCTTCTTCTAAGGCTGAAAGAGTGTGACTTGCCCAAGGTCCCCCAGTGGGTTTACATGGCTGAGCTGGGATTTGAACCCTGGTCTCCAGAGTCATAGTCCAACTCTCAAACCACTACACCACACTGGCTCTAATACTGGCAAATTATTGCTCTATTTATTGGCCTGTGGACTCCCTCATGCTATTTAAAACATACATGAAGCTGCTAGGTGAGGTTGTCCAGAATTTGCAGGATAAGCTCTATTTCTCCTTCCCCCTGACTACAAGGAAGTTGTTTCTGTGTTACACCAATGCTTGCCATCAGTGGTGGACTGAATGAGGGCAAGCTAACTGAAACTTAGTCCACCAGGGCTCCTTATCACTTAAAGGGAAGATCAAGAAATAGAGATTCAACCTATGCTTGAGTGGATGTACTTCTGAATTCAACCTTGAAACTAAATGTCTTTGAAGAATGCTCAGAAAGTTGTTAGCCCACATTACAACAGCTTCAGTCGGCACCAGCCTGTTTCCAGGCACAGTTCAAAGAGCTGGTTATGACGTATTGAAGACTGGGTTGAGGTTATCTGAAGGACCATCTTCTGCCATACAAACCTGCCCAGGTTTTGAAATCCTCACAGGAAGCCCTATTCTCATCCTCACTTGCTAGGAATGCAAAAGAAAGCCTTTTCAAATGGCTTTTCCAAGAATCTGGAACTCCCTAGAAAGGCTAGGAAGACTTCTCTTGTTTTTATAGGCCTTTGTTACTAAGAGCCCTTTTCTCATTGTGTTACTCAATCTTGCCAAGTTCAAAATAAGGTCCGTGTTAAAAATGAATTAACTATCTTGCTATTCAGCTGCAGTCCTAGGCACATTTCCTTGGGATTGACTTAGTGGGGCTTGTTTACACTCATTTCTTATGTATATTTTTTAAAAGTGTTAATTCACTGATAATTTATGTTTCCACTTTTTGTATGTTTTTATTGATGGCACCTTTTAATTGTATCTGTTCTAATTTTTGTAAGCCTCCTTGAGTCCCAGAGTTGTGAAAAGGGCAAAACATAACAGATTTGCAGTACTAAGTTAAAATACAAAGACATACAACTCAGCACAAAAGTCAGAATCATACAAGCCATTGTATTCCGTTACCATGTATGGATGTGAAAGCTGGACAGTCAAGAAAGAAGACAGGAGGAAAATCAACACATTTGAGATAATGTGGTGCTGGAGAAGAGTGCTGACGATCCCGTGGACAGCCAAAAGGACAAACAAATGGGTCCTAGAACAGATCAAGCCAGAGATATCCCTAGAAGCCAATACTTTGGACACATCATGAGAAGGCATGAATCGCTGGAAAAGACAATAATGTTAGGAAAGGTGGAGGGAAGTAGAAAGAGAGGAAGATCACATGTTAGATGGATGGACTTTATTAAAGAGACCACGAATATGAGTTTGCAGGAGCTCGGCAGAGCAGTAGAGCACGGGGGCCTGGAGATGTCTCATTCATAGGGTCGCCATGGGTCAAGACCTATGCGAAGACAGTTAACAACAAGAAAAATAAGTTAATAATAACTAATAATAATTCTAACATCTGTAAGACACTTCTTATTTCCTCTATATCAGCAATAAATTTATTTCAGTACTCATCTATTTCATTCCATTTATTCAGTCATCCTTCTAGTCTTAGATCTATATATACCACAACATTTTAATCAGTTAATAACAGGATCCATTTATCTATACTTGTCCATCACACTTTTTTTTTTTAAAAAAACCACTCAATTTATCCTTCTCTTTTCAAGGCAAAATACCATTTCTAAAACATTTAAAAGGTCAATGCCATTTTTCCAGAATATATTTTAAACCAATTAACACATTTTATTCCTCCTATTGATTTCAGTGAAAGTTCCAACCTATTGCTTTGTGTAAGCATTTTTTTATCTGACCCATTTTGGTAAAATGTCCTTGCAAACTTGCCAGCTTCTTAGTGTTCCAACATAACCCTGAATCTAATTTATTAATAAAGATGGAAGCCAACAATATCATCGTACTTAAAATCATGGCACCAACAGACACACTTTGGGAAGTCTATCAGTTCACATATACAAACTCCAGAATACAAACACATAGGTTTGTTCATGCATGTAAAAAATAATTTCTGCTTATAGTCTGTAATCATAGACTAAAAAAATGCATGAAAATACTGAGTTCAGTATCTCCTACCTCCTAAATGCATTGAAATAGCAAAACTTTTGACTTTGTAAGCATGCTTGCCAAAAGTTCTGCCACTATAGGCAATAAAAAAAATACTTATTTTTTTTTTAAAAAAAAACTTCTCATTTTAACAGGCTTCATTTTAAAAAGACTGATGACAGCCAGAGACCATTCAGTCTGGATTTTGAAGTCTGTCAATCTTAGCTACAGAATGTTCAGATTAGTGCCGTTATCCTTCTCCTTCCACAGCTTCCTGTTCATCTTATAAAACTATAGAATATTTAGCCACATAAGAATTGTTTTAACTGCAGTATTTACTTTGCGTGCAAACTCTCCATTTGTGTCAGTCACGTGGGACGAAGGGCCTAAGCAGACTGCCAGAAATAGTGCACATTAAATTGAGGCACTGCCCTGGCTCAGTGCTAGGGAATCATGGGAACTGTAATTTATTGTGGCACCAGAGCTCTCTGACAGAGAAGGCTCAATGTCCCAGAAAAAAATACAGTTCCCATGATTCCCTAGCACTGAGCCAGGGCAGTGCCTCAATTTAATGTGCACTATTTCTGGCAGTCTGCTTAGGCCTTAGTCCCAGAGAAAGGTACCTAGGATTGCAGCTGAATTGTAAGACAGCAGAACAAAATAGTATTCTGCAACAGTGTCTAATTTCGTGCTTATTACACACAGGAGATTATCACACGAGGGCTATTACAGTTTAAAAACTGTTATTCTAATGTTATTAAGTAAGAATGATACAATGCTGATATTAAAACACTTACTTTCACACTGGTCACAAAAACGGGGCATTAATGATTCACAAGCAATAAGAAAGTGCTTTCGCATTCCACATGTTGGGTTGTCTAGCAGAGAGAAAAATGGGTCTCTCTCCCCACAGAACTCCTGTGATACAGAAAGTGATTCAATTTAGGAGATTATCGTCCTGTTGCATTCTGGTACGTGTAGTTTAGGAAGGGCTGTTTAGAATATTCAACCAGAGAGCTCTTAAGCCTCACTGAACTACAAACCTCAAAATGCAGCAGGAGGCAGCCCAACTAGTAAAAGTAGATTAGCGCATGACACACACTATTGAAACGTGATTGCCTTTCACACATTTGCAGTAGTGCAAATAAATCGTGATCACCAAGCCATTGACAGTTTTTTTTTTAACATCAATGAGTTATTCCACTGGCAGGGCACTTCCAAGACGTTACAAGAACGACAGGAAGAAGACGTTGTGTGAAAATCTTTCTGCTGATCATGCAATAATGATGGCAACAATGCTTTTCTCTAACACTTTTTACCCAATGTGATAATCTTCACAGATTTCTACTCTTTTTAATTTTAAAGGCAAGATCTGCAACACAGGGTTGCAACATGGAATGCTATTCATTTTTCCTCCTTGTCCAAATGTTAACAGTTGTCCCCTTAACAGCCAGTCAGCCTTCAATTCCTATTGCGCAATTGCTCCCCCCATAACTTTTTTGTATTTCTATATACCTGGCAGTGTTCCAAAGCCTATTGATATTTCCATCTGTGCCTGGATGATGCAGTTTTGACATAGGATAAGGAAAAAAAAATAATTATTTGTCCAGTTTATGCTGCCACATCTCAGGTCCAAAATATCAAGGTAGCAATGGTAGTAATAGATTATTGTTACTACAGTTGACTGAATTATTGTATTGTACTGTACTACTCTACACACTACTTTTAGCAACAAAGAACATTTTTTCTCAGTGCTGAGGTGTACACACCATATTCAGATACTTGTATGTGCCAGAATAGACTTGTATGTGCTACTCAATTGCACTCAACCCTCCACATTTGAGGGGGTTAGAGGCACAAGACCCCCGCAAATGTGGAAAACCATGAATAAATCCCCTCCAAGGGATGGGTGGGCAGGGGGAAAGGACCAGGTGCGCACACTCCTCTCCCCCCCCCCCCCCATCCTCCTGTTCCTTTAACTGGTTCCCCACCCCTTTTCCGGGAAGATGGGTTCCTGTCTTCTCCAGGCACCCACCCTCCCAGAAAAGAGGTTGGGGGTGAATCCAAGTTGAAAAGCCTGAGAGGGAGGAGGAGGAGTGCCCACACACGTGGAGGCCTTGACCTTGTGAATAATCAAAACTGCGAGTGTGGAGGGTCGAGTGTATAGTTGCTTTTGGGTAGTGTAAAGCTCTAGAGCAGGAAGGTGTAACTATGAACCAGGAGAATTATTATTAGCTCAATCAGTGGGTTGAGTTACAAGCAACCCTGTATACCAAGGTAGTGAAACAAGGATTACAGAGGCAGAACTTTCTCTATAATTTGTATTTTATTAATGGTAAAACACAAATGCACACACACACACACACACACTCAAGAGCTGAGAAATAAAGAGGTAAGCATTGGAATAGATTCAAAGGCTCCACTAACGGTGATAATTACCAAAGATGTGGTCGCTCCTGATGGTCCAGTTGAATGGCTGGGCATGGGACTCGGCCATTGGAAGCACACAGAAAAATGGCAGCAAAGCAGAACTAAAGAAATTCAGACTGGCGTGGAGTCAGCCTGGAATCCAGACTAGCCTGGTGAACGAAGGAATTTTGGGATCTTATATAGAGCAAAACAAGCCTGGGGCAAAGACCAGGTATCCTACATCAGCAGGCCAAATTTGCATGAGGAATGGTAATTCAAGATAGAGGTCCTTGAAGTGGAAATGGTGGTTGTAAATGGGCACTCTTTGGCTTGGGGTGCCAAACATCCTGTTGATCAGTTACCTAGCCTGATCTGGAAGTGTTAATTGCCCCCTTATCGCAACTCCCAAACTGCCTATATGTGATCTGAATTTTGAGGCTTTTGGCTATGTGACCTGATGCTTCAAGGCTCATGGCTGCTATATAAGGTACATTTAGGGTCATAGAGGGGTACACACACATCACAAAATTAGAAGTCTTCAGGTACTCGTAACAAATATTAAATCTTGCCATATGAGGAGACGCAACGTGCATGCCTTGATCCAACTGTATTCATTTCCTCTGTCTTTTCTCTACAAATAATTTGTTTCTTTTTGGTAGTTATGTTATATATACTGTTCCAGTCCTATATACTATACTATATACTAGTCCCAAGTAATGAAAGTATTTTGTTACTGCCATGCAGATAATCTCCAATTTCTTAGCTAGAAACAGTAGATACCTATTTCAGTACAGTAACAGACTTTACTTAGTTTCTGACATTCATGTATAAGTCTAGAAATTTTAGTAAAAATGACCCCAAAAACCTGAGTCAACTTATTCACAGGTCAATGTAAGTACTGGACCTTAACTCTGATAAAAAAAAAGGGAACCATCCTCTGGTGAAAGGCAAGAGCATAATCTGTCCTGGAAGCACTGACTCTCTTCTATTTTATCATCCATCCAGCCTTTAGGGTGAACACAAACGGTCATGCCTGCTGGAATTTTGTAAGTTTTGTAAATTCTTTGACATCGTTTCCTTTGCCCCATCCTTTACATTCTTTGTTACATACCCTTACATTTTACCCTCGACTTATCCTTGGGTCATATCAAAATCCATAATTTCGGCCCCAAAACCTGCCCTCGACTTATACATGAGGTCGACTTATAGTTGAGTATATGTTTTAGAGATATTAGTTTGTTGTTTGTTGTTAACTGCCCTCAGGTCAACTCTGACTCATGGTACCCTGTAGCTGAAAATTTCCAAGCCCCCCATCCTCCACTACTCTGCTCATTTCCTATAGATTCATGCCAATGATCTTCCTGATTGAGTCTATCCATCTGGCATGTGGCCTCCCTCTCCTTCTAGTGCCCTCCACCTTTCCAAGCATTAATGTCTTTTTGACTGAATCATGCCTTCTCATGATCTGGCCAAAATACAACAGCCTCAGTTTCATCATCTTGGTTTTCAGGGTGATTTCTGGATTGATCTGTTCAAGGTGCGTTTGTTTGTCTTTTTGGCTGTCCACGATATCCTCAGCACCCTTCTCCAGCACCACATCTCAAATGAATTGTTTCTTTTCCCATCTGTTTTCTTCACTGTTTAGCTCTCACATCCATACATGATTAATGGAATACAGTGGCTTGGATGATTCTGACTTCGGTTGTATGTCTTTACACCTTAGGTTCTTCTCTAGTTCTTTCATAGCTGCCCTTTCCATCCCTAGTTGTCTTATTTTTTGACTGCAGTCACCATTCTTATCAAACTTTGATCCTAGTCACAGGAACTCTTTAACTATTTCCTCATTGTCTAGTTGAATTTATGTATTTCTTCCATGGACATTATTTTTGTTTTCTTTATGTTCAGCATTAAGCTTGCCTTTGCATTTTCATCTTCAACTTTCTTTAGTGATTGTTCCAAGTCTGTGATGTTTTCTGCTATTAATCTGGTGTTACCCACATATCTATAGTCCAAAACACACTGCAGAAATAATCCAGTTTGAGACCGCTTTAACTGTCTGGCTCAGTGCAAGGGAATCCTGGGAATTGTAGTTTATTGTGGCAATAGAGCTCTCTGACAGAGAAAGCTAAATGTCTCACAAAACTACAGTCCCAGAATTCCCTAGTATTGAGCCAGGGCAATTAAAGCAGTCTCAGACTGGATTATTTCTGCAGTGTGTTTTTTTGTACCTAAGATTGTCGACATTCCTTCTTACCTTCACTCTTCCTTCTTCTGAGTCTAAATCTGCTATTATGATGACTACAGAGTACTTTTTTACAATAGAATTTAATTTTTATTCTTAATTTCATAACTTTATTGCAGAGTAAACTTTTATGTGCTGTTTTAAATTACATATGTTAATGTCCTTAAATTAGTAAATTCAGATTTCATAAAGTAATGAACATTGCCTATAATTAGGTTTTACTCAAAATGTTAAACCTCACTGGATTTTGGAATGGCTTGAAGGGAGAAGCAGTATTTTTTTTAAAAAACGATTAGTTCAGAGAAGAAATGACCATTGTTATTTATGCTTATTTATGGCTGTACAGACCAGGTTACCACATGGGCACAAGAGCAGTGAGGTAGAAAGTGAAAAAAGCATTTCTGGCTCTAATTCAGGGCTCCCCATCCAGTTTTCTGGCTCTTCCCTTTTTAAATTCCATTTCAGTCCCCTCCTCCTCATAGTTTTTTACCATATTGCTATGGCCCTTTATTTTGAATCAGTGCATTTACTAATGTAGAAATGCCTCCAAACTACAGCTAAATCAGTAGGTCTCCAGTGCAAAATGGCGAGAAAGTCAAGAAGTTGCTGCAATATCTCTGATGCATCCTTTCAGTGTGTGGATGGACGGCAAAGGTAGATGGCTTTCAAGTGGCCTTGAATAAAAAATAAATAAATACCTATAACTGAGACCAGTGTGGATAATGTAGTCTCATTCAGTTTTTAGATTATTCTTTGTCTAGGGAGGGTTCTGCCCTCCATACTAGTGTGTATTAATGAGGTGAAGCAATGTAGAATATGTCTATGGTCCAAAACATACTGCAGAAATAATCCAGTTTGAGACCACTTTAACTGCTCTGGCTCTGTGCTAGGGATTCCTGGGAATTGTAGTTTATTGTGGCACCAGAGCTCTATTACAGAGAAGGCTAAATGTCTCACAAAACTAGTTTGTAGGATTCCCTAGCATTGAGCCAGAGCAGTTAAAACGGATTCAAACTGGATTATTTCTGCAGTCTGTTTTGTCCCAAGTAGCTCACCTTATGTCCCAAGTAGCTTACCTGGGGAAGACTTGAGAACCTGACCGTTCCTTATGTAGAGTTTCCCCCCGTTCTCTATGGACAAACAATGGTGCATTGGTTATGGTCCCCTTTTAAATATCACTCGAACAGCGCAGTTTCTGCTTGGAAGAAATCTGCTGGCTGGGAGATTCTGGCGTTATTGTCCAAAAAAGTAATTTTTCCAAGTTCTATTGTGGAATCATTGTGGGAGCAGACATATAATTAAAATCAGGCCAGTGTGGCGTAATGGTTTGAGTGTTGGACTGTGACTGTGGAGACCAGGGTTCGATTCCCAGCTCAGCCATGAAATCCACTGGGTGACCTTGGGCATGTCACATGCTCCCAGCCTCAGAGGAAGGCAATGGCAAACCTCTGAACAAATTTTGCCAAGAAAAACCCATGACGTGAAGTCGTAGGCTTTCATGGCCGGCATCCATAGTTTTTTGTGGTTTTTTCGGGCTGTGTGGCCATGTTCTAGAAGAGCTTCTTTCTGACGTTTCGTCAGCATCAGCATTCTTCTCTGAAGATGCCAGCCACAGAAGCTGGCAAAACGTCAGAAAGAAACTCTTCTAGTACATAGCCACACAGCCCGAAAAACCCACAAAAAACTATAAACCCCATGACGTACGGTCACCATAAATCAGAAGCTACTTGAAGGCCCACAGAAACAACAGGGTTGTAGCACTAATCTAACTTTACATTGTAGTATTCCTTTTTTTTTTTCCTCATCCAAAATGTGGTGCCATCAAACTAGGAATAAATTCAGAGTAAAGACATTTTTCCTGTTAACTTTTCCTTCTATCAATTTGAAAGTGCCTGACTTGGTTCTTGCCTCTCTCTCCTTTTATTTATATTTCCTAGGGCAAACTGTGTATGCTCATCGGTTCACAAATTTAACAGGTGAAAATTTGACCAATGTCAGTTTATTTGAAGAACATTGTGGAAACCTCTTATATGATCTGATAAGTTTTTCAGCAAACAGATACACAAAGGTATTATAATGGTCTTATTTATTATTATAATAATTGTGTGTGATGGAATGTGTTGGTGAACTGAATTTATTTTCCAACTGAATTTAACTTCCCATTGACTTCTTATATCTTACTCGTTTATTGGCTGTATCTTATAAATACTTTTGATTAGGAAATGTGTTTTCTGTTTATTCACTTCTGCCTTCCATTTGAAAGAGAGAATAATTTAAAGGGATTTTTAAAGTTGTTTTCTGCCTTTTTAGTTCTGACTAGAGTAGACTCATTAAATCCTGTCAGCCTATGTCTAACCATAGGCCTTGACTGAGAGGTATATTGTGTGAGGCAACCCCACAAAATTTCCCCTACTTCCTTGTCTCATTGTAGGGCCTCATGCCCCATCACGCTATTCCAGGAGTGAAGTGGGGAGGAGGTGGTGGTAATGTAGTACAGGGGGGAGAAGACACAGAAAAGCTCTACTGTGCAAGCAGCAGTCTGCTCATCTATCATAGATACAGTACTAGCTCTTTGCAATGGTCCTCTGCGTTTGCTGGGGTTAAGGGTGCAGGCCCCCGTGAAAGTGGAAAACCCACAAATAAAAAACCATGATTGTTTTACATGCAAGAACACCATCTAGGAATCTCTAGATCCTCCAGTGCAACAGAATCATGCTGGGTTACCTACAAATCTCTAGAGAAGTGTTTTCTCTAGTAATCTCTAGATCAGGGGTAGGCAACCTTTCCCCTTTAAGGGCCAAGGGACTTCAGCTCCCAGAAGCCTCAGCCATGTTGGCCAATAGTCCCATGTTGGCCAATAGCTCCTGGGATTCTGGGAGCTGAAGTCCCTCGGCCCTTAAAGGGGAAAGGTTGCCTACCCCTGCTCTAGATCCTCCAATGTGACTCTGTGGTCAACTTCTAGCAGAGTCGTGCTGTAGGACCTAAAGAAAGAACATATTACTCAAATCTGTTAATAAGCAAGTCAAAAACGCAAATGTGGAGGGCTGACTGTATTCTCAAATGTTTTTTCTTCCACAAAACAGTTGAGCAAATGAAGATAATATGAGTATTGAAATCATTTTTCACCGGGTGCAGCTACCAGAGGAGGCAAACTGAGGAGGGTTGCAGACTGCCAGAAATAGTGCAAATTGAGTCCACTTTTAGGGTTAGTGCTAGGGAATCATGGGAATTGTTTTTTCCCTGAGACATTGAGCCTTCTCTGTCAGAGAGCTCTGGTGCCACAATAAAATACAGTTCCCATGATTCCCTAACCCTAACCCTAACCCTAAAAGTGGACTCAATTTGCACTATTTCTGGCAGTCTGCAACCCCCCTAAGTGCCTTACCTTCCCCTATAAGAATTCTACCCCCTCCCACAATGAAATTTTCCTTCAGTCTCCAAGTCTCTAGCACTTTAAGACAGTGAAAATTATTCACATACAAAATTCTTAGATTTTCTTTGTTCTCATTCCCTTGGTAATTTTGTGTGTCTCTTTTTCTTTGGATGCCTAAACTATATTTCTAAATGCTCAGCTGACATTATTGCAAAGGGAAATTTCATTTTAGGACTCCACTTCTCACTTAAATAGAACATTATGGTGATTTTTCATTTTGCCTCCATGTTAGCAATCTAGTCGCTTTCTTAGAGCCCCTTTTAAAGTTTCAAAACATCTTTTCTCATACACTCCATTTTGTTCCCAGCCTATCTTCACATGTTCAAAACTGATTTTTTAAATAACTTGTAATAAATAGAAAAGGTAACTGAATTGTGTAAGGGGTGCACTGTTGAAGGTCAAACACTATGTAGTTAGACCTAATGCCACATTGTGTGAAAGTTGTGTGTTTTAAAAATGTTAAAATAAATGGGAGTGGTATCCATTTACTGAATGTGGCTGCAATACCACCTGCTGGTGGATCAAGGTAAAATCAATTTCATTAAAGAAGGCAGACTAAGAATTCATGAAGCATTGCACTATTTTGAAACAGAAGTGGTAATTTTGTTTTATTATGTGCTGTACTAGAGTTCTTTGTTAAATAGAGCATTATAAATGACAGAAATCTAGTTAGTTTGGATACTTTATTTAGCCAAAATCCTCATGCTTTCATCTGAACTTTCATGAATGAAATGCCTATGAAGCCATTGCAACAAAAATGTTCCCATAAGGAACAATTCTTCATTGTCTGTTGCGAAGCTTGAAATTCTAGAGTTTATTTTTTGAACAGGTGTTTTATTATATATATATATATATATATATATATATATATATAAAGAGTTGAGGACCTTTCCTAACAGCAATTGGATGGGATTTTGGAAATCATCTAGTCCAACTTCTTGCTCATTGTCGACTCCGTGGTGCAGAATGCACTACAACGGAGTGGACAACCCCTTCCTCCCTCAAATGTGCCTGAGACCCGTGCCATATTTGTGCTCATTAGTTATAACTTTTTCTTTCCTAGAAACTCAAGATGGACTGGCAGCTGATGGTCTGCCAACCACCACTGGTCCACAGACCACCATTTTGAGTAGCACTTTCTTTGTGGATAGATCACAAGCTGAATACAAGCCCAATAGTACAATACAGCTCCAAAAAAAAAAGTTAAAGCAATCTTGGACTGCTTTAATTTATCTGATGATTTTCATCTTATCAATTTTGGCACAGCATCTCAGCCTTTTGAAATTTTGCTCCTGTTAAATTTTGCTCCTGTTTTCTATGATGCTGGATGTCCCTCTTAGAATTGTGTTACCTGCAGCTTTGATAGGCAGCCTTTTGTGATTTCATCTCAGTCATCTATAAAACAAAATAGCATTAGGCTTAGGAGATAAAGCCCTGGAGCACTCCACTCAAAACCTCCCTCTACAAATCCTCCTGGAGGAAGGTTTGAAGTGGAGTGCTCTGGGGCTTTGTCATAAGTGTATCATTCATTGAATGTAGTTGATAAAGCAGGGACACTGTCACACTATATAGTTATACCTGTAATGCTATGATTCCACTTTAACTGTGATTTGTAGTTTAGAGAGGAACATTTAGAATTCTCAGACTGAGAGCTCTAGTGCCTCACTAAACTACAAACCCCAGGATTATTTAGGATGCAGCCACAGTAGTTAAATTGTAATCATAGTGGCATAATTGTGTAATGTGTGAGGGCTCCAATAATGGGTCCACCTAAGAATCATAGAATTCAGTACTCATTTTACCACATTGTCAGAAAGGTTATCATGGTAAACCTTGTAATGGTTTTCACATCAGGCTGACTGGTAAGTTTCCTGGACCCACTTTATTCTGCCGTCTCTAGAAAATGGGGGCTATATTTGCCTGCTTCCACATTTCCAGTCCTTTACCTGTTCTCTAGGAATTCTTAAAACCTATAGGCAATAGCTCTAAAATATTGTCCAGAAACAGCTTGAACATGTAGGGATGCCACTCACTGAAAGTAGTGAGATGTTTTCTAACCGTCTCAACCTACTCTGATCTTCCCCCTCCTCCCCTTTGATCTTCTTGCTCCTGATTTAGTTTCCCCCTTCCCCTTCCCCCCCCCCCTCTCTTGTTCAAACCTTTGCAAACCTCTTGCAGGAGGAAGCAACCAATTTTTGCTCCCCTGACCACTTCCCCAAAGGCTGCACCTACATCCAGGTGCATGAGAAACAATGTCACATTACTCTTGGACACCATTTTTGACTTGTTTTTGGCATTGGGAGATTGGAAAAGCTAAAATGTCCCATTTGCAGGTGGATTTTAAGCCATATATGACTACTTTGTGATGGGAAATCACCTAAAAATCAGCCTGAAATTTTTATTTATTTATTTGCACATTTGAAGGATTTTGGAGGTCTCCTCAACTCTGGGATGGGGTCTTTGCCTTTCTGATACCATTCTGACAAACTCCAAACAATAACATTATCTCAACTGTTTCTGACAGAATAGATATTTCTTTAATCTGTTGGCCCTTAGGATTCCCAGGAGTTCAGTTCCAGGACCTACCTCAAATGCGAAAAAAATGCAGATAATCATGTCCCATATTACTAAGTGGTGGCTATGTGAACACTTCTGATTCAATGTGAAGGAAAAGGCACTTCCCTTTACTCCTTCCAAAGGAAGATGCTGATGGCTGGTGGGCTGCACCACCTCTGCTTGAACAAACAAAACACATGTACACACTTCCTTCCTCATCATGATCCCCTGCCTGCATGCCTGTCCACCCATGCGAGTGAGCAAACACACACGTATACACCCCCCCTACCTCACTGTGATCCCATTCCTTCTTATGTACCTGCCCAAGTTAGAAAACACACACAGCCTCCCTCATCATGACCCCCCTTCCAGCCTGTTCAAGTGAATGAAGACATGCACATAGCCTCCCTCCTTACAGTTGCCTCATCCCATCCCTGTCTTGCCAGCCATGAACAACCAAATACACTCACCCTCCCTCATTGCAATTTCCCTGTCATCATGTTTCCCTATCCCATCCCCTTCCCTGCCCACTGAGCAAATGTGCTAGCAAGGGAATGCATCCATGGCCAGGCCCAGCCACTTCACCAGTTTGATTTCCTCCTAATGAAACTGGTGTTGTTGAAGTAGTAAAAATGGCATAGGGCAGTAGATAAGGCAGGGCACATAATGTGCCAGCAATCAGATCCATGAAGGTGAAACCCACAAATATGGAGGTTGAACTGTATATAAAATTTTACTATGTGATATCTAAGTGAAGTGGTTTATTTATAACAGGTAAGACCCCCTGAAGCTCTGACTAGTCCCCACTACCCTTGTGTCTGTGTGAAGGAGTTGTGGGTTCTGCTTATTCATCTTCTTGACCACAGAAATAAAGGTTCCCTCACAGAGGTAAGAGTTTTTGCCGTCATAAATAAGATTTTATGCAAAAGCTTATGTTTGAAACATTGTACAGTTGGTTGTACAGTTGTACAGTTGTACAGTTGGTTTATAATTATTACAGGTACCATGTGCAATGCATGGGCTAGTGTGGCATAGTGATTTGAGTGTTGGACACTGAATCTGGAGAGCAGGGTTTGATTTCCCACTCAGTCATAAAACTTACTGGGTGAGCTTGGGCAAGTCACGTGCTCTCAGCCTGAGGGGAAGGCAATGGCAAACTCTCCCCGAATAAATCTTGCCAAGAAAACCCTATGATAGGGTAGCCTTAGGGTCGCCATCAGTCAGAAATGACTTGGAGGCACACAAAAACAACCAACCATGTACAGTAAGCTGTAATTGATAGCTATAGTATGTGGAATTGTTCTGTTATTCTCCAAAGAATAAACTAAAGGAATCTAGATAAATTGTTATCAGAGTGATCAGAGTTGAGAAATATCTATCTTAGCTTTCCCCACCTATTTAGGTTTTGGGTATTTTTGGTTTGGTGTGTGTGTGTGTGTGTGTGTGTGTATATGTATGTATGACAGACATATACAAATCCATAAAGTAAAACATCCAAAGGTATATTTTTTCTTGTAAATTTAAAAGGTTGTCTTTGTGATACATCTCAGTTTCATAATCTACTGTTCATAGTCTACTAGGTGGTGCAAGGTAGATGTCTATCAAGGAAAAATAATGCAAGAGATAGGTAGGATGGGTGATATATACATATATATGGGTGTGGATGTGTCACATAAAAATCAACTTTTTTTTTAAAGTTGGATATCTTTGTTCTTTTCTGCAGTCTTTCTGGAGTTGGTTGAATAAAATTCTGAAGAGTGTATTTGAAAAAAGCAATGACACGAAAGAAAGGACTTCATTTGAATCTATTCTGTGTGATGATCCATTAAGTTTTAGTTGGTGGATTATAACTCACCTGGCATTACTGTATCATGTTGACCGAAATGGGCATGTAGACAAAGAGGTAGGTTCCTTCTTTTTCCTTCAAAGGTTTTGCTAAATAGCTGAATTAAACTGCAATCTGTTTCCTAAACCTTGGGAAACTTTCAAATTCCCCCAACATCATTTTCACTGGGTAACCCTACTGCTTTTTATGTCGTAGAGGGAATAAGAAAGAGGTAAGGCAATAGATGGATATCAAGATAAAGGTTAGTATTTCAAGATCATAAAAGTTTTTTAATTTTATATTTTAGAGATATGTACGGTATATACTCGACTACAAGTCAACCTCATGTATAAGTCGAAGGCAGGTTTTGGGGCCAAAATTGTGGATTTTGATATGACCTGTGGATAAGTCAAGGGTAAAATTTAGCAGCATATAACAAAGGTTGTAAAGGATGAAGCAAAGGAAAACGATAAATTTTCGATAATACCCTGCTAATCCTAAGAATGACCTCACCCCTTTTTTGGAAGTAGGCCTCGGCCAATTAACTATGGCTTCCACCTTAGAAGTTTCCACCTTGATGGTCCCACTGCCTACAATGTATCCCAGGTATCGGCTTTCTCTTTTGCCTATGTGACACTTGGAACTTTTGACTGTCACCCCATTCTTTCTAAGCCTGTTTAGCACTTCAGTAAGATGGTTTATATCAGGGGTAGGCAACCTAAGGCCCGGGGGCCGGATGCGGCCCCCCGAGGCCTTTGGACCGGCCCCAGGCCAGTACTGCCGCCACCGCCGCCGCCCACCATGATGATATTGATTATTACTTGTTCTTGGGCTTTTCTTGGCAAAATCTCCACAGGGGGTCTGCCATGGCTTTTCTGGAGCTGAGAGAGTGTGCATGCATATTTTTAAATATTTTTTAATATTTTTTTTACTTTTTTACTTTATTTATTTATTTATTTTTGGTGCTTCGCCCCCCCAATTGTCTGAGGGACAGCAACCCGGCCCCTGGCTCAAAAAGGTTGCCTACCCCTGGTTTATATATTCACTCCAGGAGTTACTGAAGATACCAATATCATCGATGTATGCCACAACACAGTGCTTTAGCCCAACTAAAATGTTATCCACCAATCTTTGAAGAGTTGACGGAGCATTTTTTAAACCACTGTAAATTCATATAGGCCTCTATGTGTAACAAAGGCAGTTTTCATCTGATCTTTGGGATGCATGGGTACCTGCCAGTATCCTTTTGTCAGATCTAATATAACTCATCCTTTCTTCATTTATTTTCAGTTCTTCACAAGTTCTCTCAAAATTAGTGAAGAAGGAATCAGTATTGTCCCCTTTATAGTATCTGGGGAATCTCTTCATATCAGTCTGAGGTGCCCTATTTACCTCAGCCACTATCTGGGTTTGAGGAATTCCCTGATCTAGATTCCTCATCCTAAGTTGGAAATCCATTTCAGCTTGTCTTATCCTCAGTCTTTCTAATTCAATTTGTTGTTCCTTTTCAATCTCTTTTTCTCTCAAAAGCCTCTCATTTTCTTTTTCTTTCATCCTGGCCATTTCTATTCTTTCTTTTATTTTCCAAATCTCTAAACTTTCTTGAGGTTCAGAAATGTCAGTGTCAAGACTAGCTACCATTTCTTCTCTAACCTCTTTTTCTTCCACCAATTCAGCCACTGCTGGGACTTTTAACTTTCTTAGGAGGCATGTTAATAGTATTTCCCTACAATTACAGAAAGCTTTTACCTCAGGAAATACCTCTAAAATGTCAGTGCTCAACTGAACATAAAGACAACACTTGTATCTTGAAGTCAGAGTCGTGATTCCTTACTTTACCTCTAACTTATACCTCAAGAATCACTAATTGTTCTTTTCCCCTTCTCACTAGTCTCCTACAAATACCTCAGCACGTTTACCTCAGAGACTAGTTACTTTCTAGCATGGTCTGTTTCCAAGTAATCCCCTACAAATACCCTTGTGTGATTACCTCAGGTATCACTTTACTGACACCATCGCCTAGATTTCAAACAGTTGATTTTTTAAACTTTTCACTTTAAACCAAATATTGGGTATCTGGTATCTCGCACTCAGACCCCTACAATTCAGGCACACTTCTGGGTACTGGATCTGTCAGATCCCACTGTTGCCACCAAATTTATTATGTGGCATGCACTCCTGCCACCATTCACCTTTAGCACTGACTTTTTGGATGGCAGTCCTGTGGGAACTCATTACCCCACCCCTGCCACCAAAATTATGTATTCAGGACCCACACTATTCTTTATATGATGTCCCACACCAAAACTTTAAAATATTAGTAGTGTGGTTTGTTCAGAAAACGTAAGCCAAGTGATGTTAAATAAGAAGAAAAGTTTATTTTAAAACAGCATGGAATAACTATAACTTGTATCAAAGCTTGTTACTGTAGGCTTGCTTGGTTACATATAACAACGTTTGTTTCCACTTCATTTCTAATACTTCAGCCACACTGGCTAACAATATCTCTCAGGAGAGAACACTACAGCAACTCCCTTCTTTAGAGTCCTGTATGTGTTCCGAGTCCCTCCAGTCTGGACTCTTAACTAACAAAATTACAGTTCCCTCAGGAACTCCCCCAAACACAGTCCTCTCTATGGCTTAACTCCCTGACCACCCTCTTCAACTGTCGAATGCCTAACTCTCTACTCCAACTGTCAGCTTGGAATTTTCAAGTGTTCCCAGCTTGAATTCTATTGGTTGGCTCTCAGCTGCCTCCTGATTGGCCAGCTGGACATTCTATTCACCACATCCTGAAAAGACAAAAATACACAGCAGTTTCTACCTCAGATGTAGCTTTTCAGTGAGAGCCTGAGCCTTCCTGCACCACCTTATTCCCTATTTTCTATCAGGCTATTATTGACCTTCAACACTACAAATTAATCTCCAAAAGTTATTAATCTACTGTATCCTTTTCTGAATCCATATTTCTGAATCCACACAAAGATGGAGACCAACATTATTGAGTTCAAATTTTTGTACAAGTTCTCTTTTGGTTGTCTGAAGATTCTGCACATTTTCTACAGGGAATCAGATACATAGGGCCTTTGCAGACTGCCAGAAATAGTGCAAATTGAGGCCACTTTTAGGGTTAGGGTTAGTGCTAGGGAATCATGGGAATTGTTTTGTTTTTTTCTGAGACATTGAGCCTTCTCTGTCAGAGAGCTCTGGTGCCACAATAAAATACAGTTCCCATGATTCCCTAACCCTAACCCTTACAGTGGACTCAATTTGCACTATTTCTAGCAGTCTGCAAAGGCCCTTAGTCATTTCCAAACTTTAGTAACTCCTTTGTACCCATAAGCTTGATCTTTGGAGCAGTCTCTCACTTGATAAATGAAAATTGCAACACAGGTGTATGTATGGCTGATTCTTACCCAAAGGCTTTCTTAATGCCAGAGAAAAATACTTGGAACTCTCCCCATGGCTGCATTGTTATGTCATGGATCTCTTTAACTTACATAGGTTGGTTTCTTGCCTCTTAACTGTTATCGAGGACTATGTGTCTTCTTGTCAAACTGTAATCATGATATGAGGAAAATGCATGCATATTTCTGTGCCACCTAGCAAAGGTTCCCTCAGGTTATCTGTGGTGGATTTTAATTTCTGTCAATTTGTCTTCCATTTTTGAAACCTACTGCTCTGCCTCTAAGGTTTGAACTGTTTGAAGAGGGGACTGAGATTTTCGACAAGGGCGAAACTAGATTTGTAGTGCATATTGTTGTGCTTTCAGGCTAACAAAAAATGTAAGGATCCCTGGATTCTGCAAGTCTTAAAACTTTGGTGAGTGAAACCCATACATTACTAAGAGTGTGTATGTAGTATGGTTGATCTCTTGTGTAAAGCGAGGCAGATTTAATTGGAAAGTTGACAGATTTCTTCCTCTGAACAAAAATATCTATTCTTTTAAAAAACTTATGAAGGATACATAGATCATATATGTCTCTCCTCAACTACAAAACAGCCTGTGTTATCATACCCTTAAAGGCTACATTCATAAATTTTTAGAACCAAATAGAATAGAAATATTACCACTTTTGAACATTGCAGGGGTCAATTTTAACGCTGCTTTGGGCTATTGAAATATTGTCAGAATGACTTCAAGCTAAACATTCTTGCCTTTGAATTGTTTAAAAAGACTACTTTGTAAGATATGCAAAGAGTGGTTTCCAGCTGAGCAGCTTAGCAGCTCAACAGGTGAGCCAGAAGAAGAAACTTCTTGTGTATAATGTTAAAAGGGAATGCTACTTATATACTTAAAAGTTGTAGGCCAAGTTAGTCTCTTTTTTCAGTAAAATGACAAAAGAATGGGAAATAGTCTTATGTACCACAAACTATGTGGATGTTTGTTTAGCAAACAGATATGTAACTCTTTTCCTTAGGCAGAAATGTTCACTCATTCTCTCTCTCTCTCTCTCTTTTTCTCTTTAGAAGTGAAAGAAAACTGGCTATAAACTTGTTTACCAAACAAACCACATACCCCCACACATTTCAAAAGGCAAAACTCTTTTAACTAAAAATAGCAAACTGAATCTGTCCTGTGGTAGACTATTGACAATCATTCTGTGTTTGGTTTGGTTTATTGTTTCACAATTAAGTAACAATGAACTTGTAAATTACTTTATTATGCTTGATTTGAGTAAAAATGTCCTTATTATGCTTAATTTCCCCCCTCCTTTTATTGACTATGGATGCATATTCTGGCTTAAATCCAATATTGGCTGCATCTACACTGCAGAAATAATCTAGTTTGACATCAGCTTAACTGCTGTGGCTCAGTGCTGTGGAATCCTGGGGACTGCAGTTTGTTGTGGCACCAGAGCTCTCTGACAGAGGAGGCTCAGTCTGTCACAAAGCTACAAATCCCAGAATTCCATAGCATTGGCCATGGCAGTTAAAGTGGTGTTTTAACTGCTTTATTTTAGCAGTGCGGATGCCGCCATCGTGTTCACGGACTCTGGATACCATAGTGAGACTTCAGTGTCTATCCCCCCCGCCGGGGCCAAGAAATGCACTCTGCACTGCCTGAAAAACTATTCTAAGGGATTTCTGAAAACTCTGGAGATCTTGTACCTATCTCCTCCCTATTTTGCTGAGAGAACAACAGCAGAACAATGGCTATTAACTGCAGAGAGGGTTTTTAAAATTCCATTATTACCTACTTTCTTACATATCATTAAAATGTCTTATGGTTGAGATTAGCTTGAAAACTCAATGATTACACTGAATTTGTGAGATTTGTAAACTTAATGTGATTTGGCAAGGAGGAATTATAACTTAAATTGTGGGCTGTGGTGCACATTAAATCTATTGAAACAGACTGTTCTTTATTGCAGTTACTTTAGAGACAGTGCAGAAGGCTTATATTCTAGATTCTAGAACATGAAAATGAAGGAATGTATTTAAGGCTTTTAGAACATTTTTCTTTGTAAATTACAGATAGCTTAGCTGTGTGTAGGCTACAATAAAGTGTGCTTATTTTCTATGATGGCAAGAAATGTTTTGTCCATTAAGCCTAATAGTTTATTTTAAACACTAATGGTAGGAACTAATGAAAGAGATGGTAATCTTTCATATTCTCAATTGGTTTGCCTTACAAAAAAGAGCCGTAGTGGATTGATTAAAGCCTGTCTAGCCCAGCATTCTCTTTTCACAGGGACCAACTAAATGCTTATGAGAAAACCTCAAGCAGAAATTGATATTAGTTTCCCATGTAGGTTCCCACAACTGGAAATCATGGGTTTATATGTGGGATAGTAACATATAGCTGCCATGATTAGTAGCTTTCAATGGCCTCATCTTCCATGAATATGCCTAATTTCCTGTCCATATTGGCAGTCATCACCACATTTTGTGGTAGCTAGTTTTGTAATTTAAGTATTCATCATTCAAAGAAGTACTGTCTTCTGTATGTACTAAGTCTTCTACCATTCAGTTTAATTTTGTGACTCTGGATTCTCATTTCTGTACTTTTTCCACACATTACCAAACATTTCCCTCGGTCTACTTTTTCCACAACAGACATAGTTGAATATACCTCTACCATGTCCTCTCATCTTTACTAACATTTTTCCTATAGAACAATATCCCAAATATTTTGACCTGTACAAACTTCACTTTGGCTGAAATCTTAAGAATAAGTTTCATGGATCTGACTTGGCTTCTAAGTAGACATTATAGGATTGTGCTGTTAGTATTAATTACATAATCAGCTATTCACAACTATTTTCTTCCCAGAAACCAATAGAATCCAACTGGCCTTATGTGGAAGAGTTGTTGAAGCGATCCACAAATAGTCAAGTAAGTATGTGAAGAGTAACAAGCAGTTTGAGCTAATTTGTGGGCTGGTGGACAGAATCTGAAAAACTTTTATTAACCATATTGCTTTCTAATTTTGGTTTTTTAATTCAGCTGTAGAAACAGCTCATGATTTGTTTGCACCAAGATGCTATGTAGTTCTCTTCATGTTAGTGGTCATACTCCTAAGTGGTTGTGTTTTGGAGATAAATCATCAGATGAGGTGTGATAGGAGATAATTATCCTGGATGTATTACTTGGTTCCTTTGACAAGTTATATTCCGAATAAGAACAGGATGCTTAGAAAATGTAAACTCTGTGCTGAATCTGAGGGTATCAGGTTGAGAGACGTGATAGGGGAGATAGTCTATTGCATTGAAAATTCAGCTATATCCTCATCACAGCAGGAAGGTGACTTGCCTTGCTGAGCAATTTGTCTTACAGGCTTGAATCAAACTCTTACTGATAAGGTTGTAGCTTCTGAGCATTCATTTCATACCTTATCATTTTTCTTTCTACAGAGCTGTTAATGCAGTACTTTGTGGCCCAGAGGTCAGAACTGACCTCCTTTTTAAAAAATGCTTTTAAATATGGTGAACATATTAATATGTTTTCTGTAAATTTGTTCTTAGGTTGCATGGTGTAAATTGTAATTTATGTAACAGCAGCCATTATAAAATAATTTCTTTAATTTGCTGGTAATGCAGAAGTAGCTGTCTTCCTAGTCAAGCAATAGGAGCACTCCTGTTATTATATTGGCTGGTGTTGCATAAATTAAAATCTGTTTTATGCAACCTAAGAACTTACAAAAAATATATCAATACAAATAGAATATTTAAAACCATTTTAGAAAGGTGATCAAGAATATGAGAAAATTGTTGCTTCACCCCATTGTTCTAGTTGGCTCCTAGTTCCCCTCACAATGAATTAGATCCAAACTTGTCATTTGGTAAATAGAAAGACTCTTTCCATTTGTGAATAGAACTATGATCTAGTGGAGGCTTCCCACTGAAGGAAGAGATGGAGTAGCATTTTTTTTTCTCCCCCTGAAATCCCATTGCCACCTCCCATGCTCTTTGGAAAGTCCCTCAGGCCTATGCAACAGCTTGGGAAGTGATGTTAGAGATTGCAATGGGAGCTGGAGAAAATTCCACTGGAGTACAAGACTGTATTCAAGCAAAATCTAGACATATTGTGATTTTGATATTTTGCTATATTATTACAGGTTTTTTTAGTGTTACACCTGGCTTTAAATTTTGTACTTCAGTGTCATGTCACAGTGTGCTGGTTCTAAGACAACAGCTTTTTTTTTTTTCAATTGGGGGAAGCTATGTCCATCCTATTTTCAGTGGCCAGTGTGCTTACAGTGTTCATTTTCAGTTGCTTCCACGAGTGGTTAATTATTAGAAAATGCTCTTGGCATGCTGGAACATATAAATTTCTATTTGCAATAAGCCTAGAAGTGGCCACCTTATCTGGGAATTATTCTCCATTTCTCTTTCAGCATCTCATAGAATACAAAGACTTTAAAACGTAGATAGAGTTTACTAGCTAGCAATACCAGTAATTGTCAGATTTTATTTTCTAGATCACTGCTCATATTAATGGATTGGCTTGCTCTAAACTAGAAATAACATTTATAGGAGAAAATTATTTTCGGAATCCGAAAAGCCTTGTGTTTGATTTGTGGTCAAGTTTGTTTTTATTAAATAAAAAAATTGCTAAGTAAAACAAAATGTAACTGCTCTTGAATGTCTTTGTTAGACAGGGATATTAGAAGAACAGCTACGAATGCATCTTCAGTGCTGTTTGACATTAAGCTGCATCTGGGATGTGAACCTATCTGCTATCACCATACTTTGGGAGTATTACAGCAAGAATCTGGTTAGTAAACATGCCTAGGAGAAGTTAGAACTGGAAGGGAGCCTCTTGAGGAACCCCTTGAGGATTTTTAAAATAATCCAGTTTATAAATTTAAGAACTTATTTGTAATAATCCACTGTTTAGCAGGGGGGACTGTCTATTATCTTTATTTATTTATTTTGCCCTAAGAGCTCCTCAGATTTATTCATTGATTCAGTTTATTTCACACTCCACCACAAAAGCTCTTAGCAGCTTTCAGATATTTATATTCTAAAAGAAAGAAAGGGGATGAAATCTTCATCGAGCGATATGGAATTTCTTGCAGAGGAAAAGAGAGAGAGAGCACAAGTGCACTACAATCTCCCAGCAGGCAATCATCTGATGGGTGGCTCAAACTAGAGTGTTCTTTCTCCTTGTCTCTTAGCCACAGGGCAACTGGTTGATAATAAATAAAAAAAAAATGAGGCTAGGGAAGGGACAGAAATTATGGCCTTCTGACCCATAGCGGTGATCAAACAGATCTTTGTAAGTGTTCTTTCGGATGGGATGTAACTTTTGAGCAGTCCCTTCTCTTCATTGTCTTTATCCTGTGACTAAAGAAACAAAGGACATTTTGGACTTGGATTGAATTATTTTCAGATTTCTTAAAGGGGGTGTGGGAGACTGGTATTAGCTACTTATCAACAGAGGAGAAGGAGGGCAGGGAACATTCTCTGCATTCTTAAAGAAATGAGGTTCTGAAATGGACCTGCACCCCTTGTACAATGATGCAAGTTGCTCTTTGTGTCTTCCTTTTTGAATGAGTAGCAAAGAGACTGGAGCTGTAAGACAACCCACTCTTTAAAGGCCTTCATTTGTGGGGTAAGGGTGTTTGGTTAGCTAGTCCAGAGTGACCTTCAGTGGTTCTCCTAGCTCTGAAGCTGACATAAGTAATTCATCTTGCCCACTACTTGTTGGTTTTTTTAAGCAGAAGTGTCAAGAATTGAATCTGGGACCTTCTGCATTTGGAGTGGGTGGTCTGCTGCTGAACTGGGATCCATTCCCCACTCTTTCCTAAGGTAGACTCATGGTTACTCATATAGCATGCACATGCACATGAACTTCCATTTGTCATTAGGAAAATCTTATATGTATAGGTCACCAACTGTTTAGGATATATATATATAGAGAGAGAGACTACCAGCTGTTTAGAGGAATGTCTTAGTTCCAGGGGGTGCTGTTTTTCTCTCCCCCCACCCACCCACCCATCCCCATTAATATATTCATTTATTTGTCAGTCATGTGTGCTGGGTGGTTTTGTTGCTGGAAGTTGCTTACAGCAAATAGATTACAAAACTCTTATTTGTCAACAGAAAATTGCATGTAATGGATGCTGAAATACATATTAAACTCTTCAGTTCCATTTGTGATTCCACTTTATGAAATGTCTATGTTTTTCTTTCAGAACAGTCCCTTCACTATTCCTTGGTTTGGTCTCAAAGGGTTCGCAAATATTACTAAAACACCTTTATCTATGTACGAGTTGATAAAGCGTTGTTGTGGTGACATACATACTCCCGACGTGTATACATCTAGCAATAGTTACCAAATTTTTCTTTGTACTGTGGCACAAATAATGAAGAAGGCAGTGAAGACCAGTGGTATTCATCCATGGAAACAGATCAAAGGAAGGTACAAGGGCTTTGACAGTTCTTCACATTTTCAGTAGTCACTGTGTTTTGTCTGTGATAGGGTCATTTTTTAAATCTAATAATTTCTTTAAAGTCTATATTCATGAATTGTGAAATATTCTCAAACGGGAAGGGTTAGTATTGAGATGAATCCACTCCAAGTTTTACTCTAAACATAGAAGGAGCTATCCAAGGAGCGTGGACAAGTTCTTTAAAGTATGGTCTAAGGCAGTAATTCCCAAACTTTGGTCCTCCAGATGTTTTTGACTTCAGATCCTAAAATTCCTTATTGCTAGCCAAACTGGTTAAGGTTTCTGGAAGTTGAAGTCCAAAACACTCGGAGGACCAAAGTTTAAGAAGCACTGGTCTAAGGCAAGGGTGGGTAAAGTGCAGCCCATAGGCCACATGTTGTCTCCAGGCTTTTTGTGGCCCTCGGGGATAAAAAATGTAATTCTTTTAAAACAATTTTCCTAAAATGCCCTCTAGGAGGTGTGGGGGAAAATTTATCACATTTTGGGGGGCCTCTTGGGCCATTGTAGACCTAGGAAAGAAATTTTAAAAAACCCACTGAAGTATATCAGAAACTATTTCTAATAATAATAATAATAATAATAATTTATATTTCCCACCCCTCAATTCCTACAGATTGAGGCAGGATTATAACGGTAAAAATGAATATACAAAGTATAAGTACAAGATATACAATACAAAAATTATATTAAATACCTACAGTAAAATAGCAACATTACACCAATAAATCAAAAGCATTAATAAAATAAAATAACAGGATTAAAAGGTACTATAGAGTGGCTGGTTGTATCAACAGCCAGACAGCCAAACGGAAATTATAATATGGCTTGTTTAGCTTCATGGTCCGCTAAGAGGATCAGGTGGATAGGACTGCCGGAAGAGCTCCGTCTTGAGTGCCTTCTTAAAGGTATCTAGAGTAGTAGTAAGATGGGTCTCTTCCGGTAGGCTGTTCCACAGTTTAGGGGCTGCGGCCACAAATGATCGTTGGGAAGTTGTATTAAGTCTGGTTTTATAGTATTGTAATAGCTTCTTCCCAGATGTTCTGAGAGTGCAGGGCAGATTGTGTAGGGAGAGGCGTTCCTTCAAGTAACTCAGGCACAAGCCATGTAGGGCTTTAAAGATAATAACCAACACTTTGTACTGTACCCGGAAGCTAATTGGCAGCCAATGAAGAGATTTTAATATGGGAGTTACATGGTCCGACCTAGATGTTCCAGTGACCAATCTGGCTACCGCATTTTGAATGAGTTCAAGCTTTCGAACTTGGTACAGAGGTAGCCCCATGTAAAGCGCATTACAGAAATCCAGACAAGAGATTACCAGGGCAAGTACTACTGCTTCAAGGTAGGGCGGCAGTTGGCGGATCAACAAGTTGATACCAAGCACTCCTGGCCATCTCATCCACTTGAGATGGCAACTGTAGAGATGAGTCCAGAAGTACTCCCAAACTGCGAACTTTGTCCTTTAGGGGAAGTGTGATCCCATCCAGGACTGGTTGACAAAGCTCCCTTCCCAGACTAGGGGTACCTATTGCAAGCACCTCTGTTTTCTCTGGATTTAGCTTGAGTTTGTTTTCCCTCATCCAGCCCATTACCGACCCAAGCAGGCATCCAGAGGAGTGACGCCATCCTTAGTCACCGCAGTAGTCTAGTCACTTCCTGTTTTGACAAAAGGTCTTTCCGGGGCCTAAAATGGGCAGGTGAAGATACCCCTTGCAAGGGGTGGGGGGATTATTTGGGGCAAAAAAAAAATGGATTTTCTTCTCAGCAGTGAGGGAGTGCACCCTCACAAGGCCTCCAAGGAGGCTAATGTGCCTCCCTCCTACAATTTCCCATCCCTTTTTAAGACCTGGGATGCATTCATCATACCTTTGATGTGTAATCCAGCCTTGGTGTGAATTGCTTTGTACACACCAGAGGTGGATTAATAATTAATGGCAAAATCCAACCTCCCTTGTGCTTCTGCCTCTCTACTGTTCTTCCATCTGCCTCCAAAATGGAGGAATGGTGGGGGTAGAGGTGAGCTGGAGTAGCAGAGGTAATGAATTGGATCCAGAGTTGCATAAACAGCTTTTCACTCCATCCTTCTTACTTTCCTATGCCAGGACCACCTGAAGTGCATGGGTGAAGTCTACTGGGTTGCCTTGGGAGGGGAGAAATTTCTAAACATTGGACCAAGCCAGCTCACAAAAACAGAGCTGAACTGTTTTTCTTCCCCTAGATTTCTCATGATTTTCCCATTCCTATTGCTTTTCACTTACACCATAGCCCATATTGGTGGAATTCAAAGATATCCATGTTAGTCTAGAATATCACTCTGCAAACTACCTGAGAGAAGCTATAAAGTCTATGAAAACTGATACTACTACTTCTTTCTCTCAGTCTCAAAAGTGGTATAAGATCTCTTCACAGCCGATGTTGTTCAGGAGGTACTGTCTGATTATCCAGTAGGCTTTTTTAGGAAAACGAGGAGCCATAATAGAATTGATAAATTTGTGTTTCAGCCTGGTTTTGGTTGACCTCTCTTTCAAGGGACAATTGTCTTTTTAAATCTGTTGTCTACTACTTTAAAGTTTAAATCATGTCTTCAGTCTGTACTTTAGTAAAGCAGTAGGCTCTTCTAACTCTTGGCCAGAACTCTTAAATTGGTTGATATGTCAATATATTATAGCTGAGTTGTTGAAATCCATTCTAATTTAGCAAAGACCTTTCTGATAGCTGTGTACCTGTATAATTATGGCACATTACAACACTCGTGTATATGTGCCTTTAAGTCAACTGTTGACTTATGGTGACCCTATGAATTTTATAGGGTTTTCTTAGGCAAGAAATACCCAGATGTGGTTTGCCATTACCTTCCTCTGAAATGTAGCCTACAGTACCTGGCCAGTGGTCATCCCATTAAATGTAGCCTACAGCACCTAGTTAATGGTTTCCCATCCAAGAACTAACAAGAACTGACCCTGCTTAACTTCCAAAATCACATAGGATTTGGTGCCTTTAGGATATTTAGGCCAACTGCAGCCCTTAATTTACAATTAAAGTCTTTGTGCTTCTTTCATGGTGTGAGCCAGCAGTTCTGTTCATGACAGGGAACTAGAACGGGAATAATTTGCTTTACAGACGTAGTACACGAAGTTACTAGACAATTCATGGGTAGAAAGGTGGCTGAAAATGTTTGCTTAGTTACTTCTTCTGTGACTGTTTCTTTTGTGTAATAAGCACTACTCAATTGCTAGGTTTTTACAAGGCAAATGAAACTATATAGTATTGTATGAACTTGTTCAGATTTTTCTTTTTTAAAATCTAAGGTATGCTGATGCCATTCAGGCAGATAATAGAGGACAGACTCAAAGCCCAGCTTCCTTAAAAGGAATTCAGCAAGATCAATGGCTGTTGCAACAGTTTTTACAAATTTGGGTGAAGAAAGGCCTATTCTACATGTTACTTTAAAGATACAACTAGCTGCTATTCCTCTTTTTCTCGCTAGGGTCTTGATCCAGACTGATTCCTTGAGACTTAATTTTGGCTTTTAAAATGTTTGTGTGGGAAGCACCTGCTATTTACTCTTTCAGGTTTAGTTTATGCTGAAGAACACTGAATACAGAACAAGTTTTAAGAGAAAGTGTTCTGTTTTTGTTTTGTTGTGATGCAGAATTTATTCAAAATTCCACCAGAAGAGGATGAGAGAACTAACAGAGGTGGGGCTGCAAAACTTCTTCTGTCTTTTCCTTGTGCTGGCAGCTATAGCAGAGATGGAAGATGTTGCTAGCCGCATGATGGAACTTGTGCGTTGCCTCAGCCCAAGTTACACTAGCATTCCACTGAGAGCTCTGACCTGGAGAGGATATTTTGCCTTTATCTTAACCTATGTGGAGAGGAACATGGATATCAGTGTTCTAGCTGAGGAAGTTTCAAATGCCTTCCATCAAAAGGCAAAGGAGTTCTTGGTAGAAAGGAATGACCTCTTGCAAAAGCAGAATCTCTGGATGCTGCTTTCTACCTACCTCGATGGTGTCCAAGAAGTTTTTGAGATCAGCTGCGGCTTGAACCTGTCTGAAGAAAAGCTGCTGAGTGAGGGTTTTAGTATGCTGCTGCCAGGTTGCCGAGGAACTGAACTCTCAACAGTGTTAAACTTCTTGCAAGATGTTCTGTTCAAGCTGAGGTAAGGATTTATGTGTGAATGTTTTCTGAGGTTCCAGCTTCTAACTTGCTTGACACTTAATAGACCTGTCTTTGTTGATTTATTCAGACTTCTTAAACATGCTCTTCATCTTGTTGAAGAGTGTTATGCAAGTATGAGTAACATAATGTCCAATTCAAGCAACAGTGCTAAACTACCACCATTGTCATCAGTGTTGAAACAGAGAACGTAACAGATATAATTGAAAAGACAAAACAAACCCTTTAAAAACATTTTAAATGACTGAGGAAAAGGTTTTTTAAAGCTAGTGTCAATTGAAGTGTTCACATGTAAAATGTATATATCATGCTTTTCAATGCCCCCCCAAACCCCCACTTTTTATCTTTTTTCATACCATTCATACCATTTTCAGATAGTTGTTTACCTAAAATTTAAGAAAAACTATTACCTATGCAGCAGTTTCACGTCAGCCAAAACCCCGTAAGTTTTTTAAAACCAAAAATCAACCAAAAATGGTTGTTTCTTGGTGCACTGAAAAATGAATTTATACAAGTTGTGAGAACACATATCTATCAAGGATCTAGTGACTTTGAAAATACAGGTTGAGTATCCTTTATCCAGAATTCAAGTTCTGAAATACTCCAAAATTTTCCACATGGGTGACTGAGATAGTGACATCTTTGTTTTCTGATGGTTTAGTGTATGCAAATGTCATTTCATGCACAATATTACTAAGAAATGCTATGTATAAAATTACCTTCCAGCTAAGTGTATAAGTTGTATATGAAACATAAATGAATTTAATGTTTAGACTTGGGTCCCATCTGCACGATATCCAATGTATTTGCAAATATTCCAAAATCTGAAAGAAATTGAAATCCAAATTATCTTTGATTCTAAGCATTTTAAATAAAGGAGACTCAACCTATAGTGTATTTTGGGCAAATTGGGCTCAGTAATCATACACAGAGCTCTCTTAACATGCAGTTTCAAGATATACCCAATAGCTTTATTGCAAAATAGCAAATATTATGGCAGAGCATCACAAACAGCAAATGTAAATGCAGAATATAAACAAATACGTTATAGAACATATTTACTTCAGGATAGGGAGATACTAACTTTAAAAAAAATAAACAAAACTTGCAGTGGTGTGAGGGTTTAGAATTAAGCAATGTGCAGCTGTAGGGGTTGCTAAGAGGAGAGAGAGGAGAGAAAAGTAAGGGCAATACCCATATATTCTATAATCTACACATGAACACACCAGAGAACAGGTTAGGGAACTGCAGTGTGCAGAGACAGTACTTCCTGAAAGATAGTTTTCAGAGATATAAGAAGTTACTATATATACTCATGTATACATCTAGACATTTTGGTCAAATAATTGACCCCCCAAAACTTGAGTTGACTTATCCACAGGTCAATATAAGTATTGTATTTTAACTCTATTACGAGAGAGAGAGAGAACACCATTCTCTGATGAAAGACAAGAGTATAATCTGTCCTGGAAATACTAAACACACACACACACACACACCTGCTTTCTTATCCATCCAGCCTTTAGGGAGAGCACAAACAGTTATGCCTGCTGGAATTTTGTAAGTTCTTTGGCATTGTTTTCTTTTGCTTCATCCTAAATTTTACCCTCAAGTTAACCACAGGTCCTATCAAAATCCATAATTTTGGCCACAAAACCTGCCCTTGGCTTATTCATGAAGTTGACTAATAATCAAGTATATGCAGCGCCTCTCCTTGGTCCCATTGGAGTGAGAAGCTAGGGAGCTGTCCAGACTCGAACAGTGAGAGGTTAAAGGAGACAAACGAATCAAGTTCTTCTGTGCCAAAAGAAGTACTTGAGGTAACAAGATTCTTTGGCCATAATCCTGTATTCTGGGGATTTGAAAGAGTGATTTCAGCTAAAAGGAGAGGGCTAAAGCTTAGTTTAGGCAGTGATTTCAGCAGGAGTGGGCCAAAGCTAAGCCAGTGATTTCAACAAGAGGAGGAGAACTAAGCCAGTGCTTTGCAGCAAGATTCCTCCAAAAGGAGGAGACAGAAAGTGGATTCCACCCCAGAACAAATTTCTTAGAATTTGGATTCCTTTTTAATGTGTCTCAGGTGGGAAAAATGAGGATGATGTCAGCAAGCTCTCTAAAACAAAGGAACTTCTTCAAAAGTGTATCCATCTGAGCTTCTTGAGAAACCTTACCCAATACTTGGCTTAGGAAAGACATCACAGAAGCGTCAAGTCAGTCATCCTTCTTCCAAAGGTGACAGTTTCTGTCAGTGGGTTTCCTGTCCATAATGTCAGGACACATGCTGTGAGAGATAAAATCTTGTTTGAGGAGCATTCAGTTGTGTTCTCAAAAGTTTAGTTAGTAATCTTTACACACTTAGTGTTGACATTAATAAAATTTAGCATAGATGGCTACAGGATTTGGCCAGGAGAGGCCTTGTTAGCTAACTCTTCTGTGTCTTTAGTCCAGCGGTTCTCAAATAGTGGGGCGGGCCCCCCAGGGGGGGCGCAAGGCTCCATAAAGGGGGGCCCGTTACGGCTGGAGAGAGGGAGATTGTCCCAGCATAGCCCCAGTAGCTCTATCCTGATTGGCCAAACCCACCCATGTGATCACGCGGGGGGCGCGAAATGTTTTCTTCTTTCCTAGGGGGGGCGTGACAGAAAATAATGGAGAAACACTGCTTTAGTCAGACAATCAAAAAATAGTTCCTTTTTAGAACGTGCCAATGTACATTTTGACAAGAGTGTTGGACAGATCTGGCTGTCTCCTGACACTGCAGCCTGCAGAAGGGTATGAGGTTGAAAATTTGTCCCCACCTTTTGCACAGTTCCCCACCTATGCACTAAATAATTTTGACATAAATCTTTTCAGTGCATTTTGACTCTTACATTCATCTATGAACCATCAGATTAATAATGTACCTGAATGAATGAAGGGGTCCAGGTTTAGTGGTACAGGTTTTTACCACTTATATGTTTCCAGCTTTTGTCCATTTCCTTCAAGCTCTACCCATAGTTGCCATATTTGGGACATTAATAGAAGCTAGAGGAACTTGCAAAGTGCATAAGCATGGCAATAGTTGAGCATTAAGAAAGCAAAAATAATGACCACCTGATTTGTATATGGTTTACATAACTTTAAAGGAGACAATGAAGACAAAGATTTTCCATTATAAATTAGAATGGAGATTTGGTCAAGCCATCAGATGAAGATTAGTACTTGGAGGTCAGCGATGAAGCAACTAGACAACATCCTCCCCACCGGGGGTGGTGGACCCATTAGAATGGTCCGTCCTCGAAGGCTAATGGATCCAATTGGATTCCAGAAAGCCTTGGAGGGTTTAATGCCGGTGACCCTGTCGACGCTCTGGTCAATACTTGGAACATCGATATCACCAGGGCTATCGACACGATCGCTCCCAAGCGTCCTTGCCATCCCGCTTCAAACCGTAGGCCTTGGTATACGCCAGAGCTTAGCAGGATGAAGCGGGTTGGTCAACGACTAGAGCGATGGCGGAAGACTCGATTCCTATCTGACAGAACTCGCCATAAGAACTTTCTTTGTTCCTATTGGGAGGCAATGCGTGCAGCGAAGAGAGCTTTCTCCTCTGCACGCATTGCGTCTGCAGAGTCCCGTCCAGCAGAGCTATTTAAGGTGGTGAGGGAGATGACGCAGGTGCCCCCTGTGCCAAATCCCTTACTTAACCCGACGACGGCCTGCTGTGATGCGTTTAACAGCTTCTTTGCAGACAATCTCTCAGATAAGGGCCGACTTATACACCACCGTTGTAACAGAATCTATAGGCGAGGTGTCCAGCGACTCCATCGATGAAGTTATCCTGGATCAGCTGCAATCCATGAGTACCGAGGATGTGGACAAGCTGCTTGGTAAGGTGAGGAAGACAACCTGCCCTCTCAACCCTTGCCCATCATGGCTGGCCGTCCGGGGGGGTGCATTGAGGAGATTCCTCACGGACATCATCAATGCATCCTTCAGGGAAGGACATGTTCCATCTTGTCTAAAGGAAGTGGCTGTTAGGCCGCTTCTGAAAAAACCTTCCCTGGACCCCTTGGATATGAGTAACTACAGGCCTGTTTCTTTGTTGCCACTTTTGAGCAAGGTGATCGAGAGGGCGGTTGCTCTTCAGCTCCAAGCTGTCTTGGATGAAACCGATTATCTAGACCCATTTCAAACCGGCTTCAGGACAGGCTTTGGAGTTGAGACTGCATTGGTTGCCTTGATCGACGATCTGCGTCTGAGCATCAACAGGGGTAGTGTGGCCCTGTTGGTGCTCCTAGACTTCTCAGTGGCTTTTGACACAATAGATCACGGCATCCTCTTGGGCCGCCTGAGGGGGCTAGGTATCGGGGGCACTGCTTTGCAGTGGTTCCGGTTCTTCCTCTCGGGTAGGTGCCAGAGGGTGCTGCTCGGGGACAGTAGCTCCAGCAAGAGGGAGCTCACTTGTGGGGTCCCTCAGGGAGCTATTTTGTCCCCGATGTTATTTAACATCTATATGAAGCCGCTGGGTGAGATTATACGGAGTTATGGTGCTGGGTGTTATCAGTACGCTGATGACACCCAAATCTATTTCTCCGTGTCTCGTTCGTCGGCCTCAAATTCCAATAGCATCTCTCCTCTCAATGAATGTCTTCGGGCGGTAATGGGCTGGATGAGGAAAAACAGATTGAAATTGAATCCAGACAAGACGGAGGTGCTCACGGTATCAGCCCCGAAACCAAGAATTGGGTTGCAACCTCCAGTCCTGGATGGAGTCACACTCTCCTCCAGTGACTGTGTTCGCAGTCTGGGGGTGCTCCTTGACTCGTCGCTCCTGATGACAAATCAGGTGAATGCGACAGTCAGGAGCTCCTGTTATCAGCTTCGGCTGATACGCCAGCTGCGCCCTTTTCTGGAAGTAAGGGATCTCAAGACCATTGTGCACGCGCTGGTAACCTCACGCCTTGACTTCTGTAATGCGCTCTACATGGGGCTACCTTTGTGCTTGGTTCGGAAATTACAACTAGTTCAAAATATGGCAGCCAGGCTTGTCTCAGGAACATCTAGGAGAGACCACATTACTCCGGTTTTGAGGTCCCTCCACTGGCTGCCTATCAGCTTCCGGGCCCAGTACAAGGTGTTGATTATCACCTTTAAAGCCCTAAATGGCTTGGGTCCAAGCTATCTAAGGGATCGCCTCCTTCCATACAATCCTCCCCGCGCTCTCCGGTCCTCTGGGAGGAATCTGCTGCAGCCTCAAAAATCAAGGCTTGCAGCTATCTCCCAGAGGGCTTTTTCAATTGTCGCTCCCAAGCTCTGGAACGGCCTGCCAGATGAGATCTGTCAGTTAACATCATTAGATGGCTTTAAAAGAGCTGTCAAGACGGATCTCTTCCGGCAGGCCTTTCCATACTAATTGTCCCGGCCTCAGGTTCCCCCACTGCGGTGATCTTCGCGTGGCCCCATCTTGATGGATGAAGATCATTGCCGCTGGTTAAGCTGTGCCTTGCTATATATTTTTTCTTTTAAATGTGTTTTAAATTTTATATTGTTGGATTTATTGTTTTAATCTTTTTTTGATTTAATTCTGTTTTAAGGGGGGGAGGGATTGTTTTGGATATTATGTATTTTTAATTGTTGTAAGCCGCCCTGATTGGGTTCCCGAAGGGCGGGATAAAAATAAATTTTATTATTATTATTATTATTATTATTATTATTACTCATTTCCCATTTCTGTCTATGATTGTGAAATCTGGATAGTGAGGAAAAGTGATAGAAAGAGAATCAACTCATTTGAAATATGGTGCTGGAGGTACTGGACTGCCACAAAGACAAATAAATGAATCCAAGAGCAAATCGAGCTTGATGCCTCCCTACAAGCCAAGACTGTTATACTTTGGAAATATGATGAGAATTAAAAAAGACAGTAATGCATGTTGTGATAGAAGGCAGTAGAAAAAGAATAAGACTGCATTACAGGTGGATAGATAGGCTCAATCAAGGAAGCAAGACCTGGGCAGGCTGTTTATAACAGAGTGTTTTGGAGGGCTCTTATTCCTTGAAGTTGACTTGGTAGCAATTAACAACAACAAAACAGAAATCTGAGTGCCATTTCCCTGGTATTCAAAGGGATCTTGTAGCATCTTTGAGACTAATTGAGAGAACGATGTTTGTAACATAACCTTTTGTAGAGTGGATCTATTTCATCAGATGTACCAGGAACTCATCTGATGAAGTAGACACAATCTACGAAAGCTTATGCTACAAACTTCTTTGAGTTATTCTCAAACCTGCTTCAAGATCCCTTTGCATACTATTACAGACTAACATAGCTATGTCTTTGAATGCATTTCCCTGGTAGTAAGCAAGAAGGGAGGGAGAGAAGACTCTAATTCCTGGTTGTTCTACCTCTACCTAACTGAAGCATCATCCAAAGAGAAGGAACTCTCAGCTCTTCTGTGTTGTTCTACTTAAGGCCCAAGCGTGATCACGTCTCTTCTCCATCATCTTATTTAGAAAGTAGACCGTCATAAAGATAATATGGTTGAAATGCTTCTCAGCCTGCTTAGACCAAAGTGTTTAGCATTTGAGCTGACTTACAGTGGCTCTGTCACTCATGCTGCAGTTTGGAAATGCCAGGAGGAGCTCCAAACATTGCCTTCAAGAGGTTAGGAATTACATTGCCTATTGACAAAACAAGAGAAAGAGAGAGAAATCTAATCTAACACAATTAATATAATATAGTAATTATTGAAATTTACAACCTTATCTGAATTCCTAGCTCGATAAATATTGCATAAAGTGTAATGACAAGCAGTGGGGGGAAATGGGAGATTAATGATTAAGTACTGATCAGTTTTGCCTTGATTTATCGAAACATTTTACAACCTCCAAACTGTCCTTTCTGCAATAAACATTCTTCTGCCCACTAATTCATATTAGAAGCAGCTCTTCATTTTGATATGAAACGCTACAGTAGGAAGGTTGGAAGACATCTTTCCCTTGTCATCCTGCCTCAAGACCTAATGAGGCAGTTATTGATTGGTCAGTGTAGAAACCTGAGGATTTGTCAGGGAGGGACCGTAGAAAATATGCATTATAAACGGGGAGGGGGAGAACTGACCTGCATGCTTACCTTAAGTGCTTTGTTACTGTCTGGATAGTTTGACTTCTGCTGTCAGTAGCTTGTAAATCCAAGGACAACTGATTTTTTTTTTCCTCCCAGCCTGTGTCTGAACAAAGATAAAGCATTTGACAAAGTGTAGGTGATTTATTAGGAGGGTCTTTGTAAATTGGTTTAACTTAGTCTTTAAAAAGTGGAAACTATCCAAATGCAAGAGACATCATCTCTCCTTTCCCTCCCTCCCTCTTTCTCTCTCTGGGACTATTCAAAAGTGTGTCTTGCATACTACCTTTGAAGATCCTTTTGGTTTTGAATGGTTTGCATAAAATCAACACATTGGACACGTTTGAAAGTTTTAAAAAATAAAACAAACATTTCAATTGAGGGGATTCTGCATATTAACAAAAGTTTTAAAATATTGATTCTCCTTGCTCAATGTAGTTGGCTTTGCTCGAAAGTTCAGGAAAGAAAGCACTCCACCCATTTCACAGAAGTGAATCAGAACCATTGGGGGCTTTTGCTTTAGTCATTGAGACGTTCCTGCAAGCAAAAGTGGGGAATGGCTTTTGTTGAATTTTGTCCACTACAATCCACAGACGCTTCCCTCCTGTCAGATCCAGATACCCAGAGGATTCCCCAGTTTCTCAGAGCATATTTTGAGATGCATAGGGCAATGCAGAGATATAAGGGGGGGGGGGTGTGAGCAAATATTGGCTCATCCCTTTCTGCTTGTGGGAACATCCAGTTCACATTATTACAATCTATGCATGTCTGGACCCTACTCACTAAACAGTAATTTTACCTATTATATTTTTGTTACAGATGTTACAACAGCTGTAATCTTAAACAGTGTGAAGCATTGGGGACAATTCATGAATCTCTGCCAAGAAGTTACAAATTCAAGATAGTGGTCTTTTAAATGGAGATTGTCAATAAAATAATGAAAATATCTGGATTCCTCCTAGTCCAAGTTCCAAAGGTTTTGGAACTCATTTTGCAAGAGTTGACTTCTTTTGAGGAATCACTTTTAAATTAAAATGAATACCATTAATAACTTGAAAGTCAGTATGCTGGTGCAATTATTTGTACCCATAGTGCCTAAATATAGTAATATTTACCTGGACCAAAAAGAAAAAGAAGAAGTTGTTCTAGAGTGAGACAAATGTCACAATGTTGTGCCTTTCACAGTGTTTGTGCAAATAAATGCTGTCCCCTGGCCACCAGTTTTGTATAGTAGAAATGTATAGTAGAAATGTACATTATGCTATACAGTGACAGCAGGATGATGCAATTTCTTTTCTTTGAGGAAAAGAAAAAGTGTTTGTGCCTGTGTGTATGCATGCATACATACCCATACATGTGCCAAAATCAGGGATATAGAGCAATACGTTTGGCTAGAGGAGTAGCATACATTCTTGGCTGCCGCTTCAAATTGGCAAAAGGCGGGACTGTTTCACTGTAGCAATTCTTCCTTGTTTTAAGATCCAGTTGGGAATAAGACATCAGCCCTTGCATAAATGTAATATTTCTGCCAATTGTACTGGGTGTAATAGTTCTTGGACTGTCAGAATTTGCAGGTAGGTAGGAAGTGAGACCACTGATTGATTAAAGGGAGAAGGAGCTTCCTGCAGGCAGTTAGTTAATAATAACTTCATATGCCACTTTTCTGCTAACCTAAGATGAGAGCTCACAGGAGCATTCCTTTATTGCTGATTAAGTAGCATTATGAAAATACTGACTTGGCTGTGTTAACTAAATGCCTTGGTATTTAAAGCTTAGAATGTCAAATAGTTCTAGCAGTCGCCTTTAACACATCACATGAGGGGTTTCTGGAATCACATTTTAGTTGAGGTGATTGTAGAAATGGCATTTTCCTTCCCCCATTTTGCAGAGTGAGGTGAAGCCAAAGCTGAGGTTTAATTATAGCCATTCTGGCTGCTATGTTTAAGGGACTCTCTGCCTTTCCATTAAAACTCCTTTTATTTTTCCAGAATTTATAATATAGCTATGAAAATGTTCTTTTGGGCTAAAACACGGCTCACAAGGTCTTTCGTTGGATTTTTTTCCTTAAGCTAGCATTTCAAAGCTCTCATTTTTTTATATGTAGAAAAAGGACAGAAGAATAAATGGATTTGGTTATCAGCCTTGGCTTTTATCCTTTGTTTTCTTACCTGGTTCTTCTGTTTCATACAGAACAAAAGTAGTATCTAGAGTAGTAATTCCCAACGTGCGTGTTATAAGAGAGCTTTGCTAGTGAGCTACAACGAATAATTTAAAAAATAAAATAAAAAGAAGGTTTTTCCAAGACAGGATCTCACCAGTAGAGCAAGCTGTCAATTTTCTGCCTCTGAATGATTCATTGGTCATGATTTCAATCAACCTCCACTGAATGACTTTGGATCACTTGATTACTCTCAAGGTGCAGAAAGCAGTAGTGCTACTGGCCTCAAATAAAATGCACCCTTGAATGTGATGCAGGCCAAAACTCAAGAGGCAGCTTCGCTAAAAAGATGTTCTTTTACTCAAAAACCCAAAAACTTTTAGTGGGTGAAGGGTGTTTTAAAAAAAAAAAAAATTCAGAACAAAGTGTGCCTTAGCTAGCAGAAGTTAGGGGAACAACAGCCTGTATGTTGTTGCAGTGAATTAGCTCAGTCCATTTTCAAAATTAGCACTCTTCCACCAGGGATAGTTGCTGATTCTCTAACCAAGTACCACATGCATTGTTTTAAATCTTTCCCAATTTCCTAGCACTTTTAAAACACTTAAATCCTTCTTTATCTCTCTTTCTAACTTATTATTTACTGCTTGTTTCCAAAAAAGGCCTCTCAAAAAAGGCATGAACATGGTGAAAATAGCCCCACATCCTCTGGAAAAGCATTTTGGAGCAAAGATTTTAGAGGGAAATTGCAACTTTGACCCCTTCCTCCAGTCTACGAAAAGCCCCTGGCAGCCACATGTACACATTGGCCATATTTGCCCACCTCTGATTTAATCTGTAGTATCATATAGTGTTGATGTAGTAAGGCTCCTGTTAAAAAGTGTATACACCCATGGACCTTGGATCAGTCAATAGCTCTCACCTGTTCTATCAGGTATTATGATGATAAAAGATGAGGGAAGGATCATGTGTGCCACCTTGGAACAAAGGCAGGATATAAAAGTTGCAATAATTACATAAATACAATTTCTGTCTGGCAAGTGTTAAGCTCATTAGTGGGATTTGTCTACATTGTTCCCTATTAGCTTTAGTTTCTGAAAAATTGCAATTTTTATGGAATTGTCATAAATATGAAGAAGACTTAAGGAGTAATCCTACATTGATTGACCAGTGAGCAAACCTGGCATTTCTGAATAACCATAGTCACTTAAGCTGTGATCCTAAGCACATTTTACCAGGAGGGCTGTTCCACTGAAATAACTTGATATGTATGTATATTGATTATATCTGACTATGCCTCTCTATTGACAGAAGGCCCCTTGATCTTGCCAGCTTCCATGAATCAAAAGGGGAGGAGGTGATAATTTTAATTTCCCCTTCTCTTCCAGTCCCTCCAGCAATTTACCATGTGGTTTCAAAGAGTTCCTCCAGCCTTGTGACCTCCTTCCCTGCCATTAGATTTTAAAATATGAATGAGAAAAAGGTGGGGATAAGCATATTTTCAGCTATTTCTGTAGGGAACTCTGGCACTATTAAGAAAATGGATTATAAAAGGAATAAGACTTGACAAATGTATAATCCAACTATTAAGGATATAACATATTGAATTTGGACTATGGTGGACAGTAGGCACATATGCAGAACATTAAAATAATTTGTCAAGATAACAATTGGAGGAGACGCATAATGAAAAGTTTGATCATTGTGTGTCAATAGGTATGGGGTTTTACAGATCTTTTGGAAATCAGCTTCCCGAAGCTCCAATCACTGTGGTCCACGTTAAGGGATTGTGCAAATTGTAGTCCAAAATATCTGGTCAGCCAATTGTTCCCCACACTTGGGCTTATAAAGCTTTTGTTGATGTGGGGGAGTTGTGGGGCTAGCTGAGGATATTTTAGCTATGTGGATCAAACCTCTTAGAGTGGGAAAGTAATGCTGATCTATAATTTAGCACAGGCAACATCATTGTACAAGTGTACTAATTAATTTTCTGCCACTTGCATATCTGTAGTCTTCTTCAGGCTTCACTTAAGCCACTTGTATCTCTTCCATGATATGATGAAGCTGAGCAGTAGAATAATGTTGTGATCAAAGTGCTTATCTTCCCCTAAAGTAAGCTTTGTGTTGTCAGAACTTCACAAGTGCAAATCTAGTTGTGAGTTTCTGTAGTTTAAACACATTGTAGACCGTAAAACGGTATTTAAGGTTTATCTGACAATCTTATTTTTAGTCTCAGCCAGAGTACTATTCTAGTAAAAGTGGTTGTCTCCTTAATAAAGATTCTTTGATACCTAGACTGTAGCTAAATCAACAAATAAGAGTGTCTATTCATTATTGTTGTAGTGCACCCCGTAGTTCTTTAGTCTGAGTGTGGAATTCCTGCTATATATCTTTACTATGGAAATATATACTTGTTTTGAGTGAGTTTTTTGTGTTATACTTTGTCATCAAAAATGCCCTGTGGGAAGTCCTCTGAGCCCATCAGGAGACTCTTCTTCTTCCCATTTTACATCAGTGAACAAATAAGCTGATAAAGAGAATACAGAGAGGTGTCTTTTACTCCAGGGTTTCAATATTAGTCCTTGAGAAATATATTTTTCCAATATATTAATCTTTTTGAATACAATTGTCAGGGGGAAATGTAACAATTCTTAGAACTCTCTTGATCTTTGCCACAGTCTGAGCCTTCCTTTAAGAATAAGTTACATTTTTTCCCTATTGCTAACAAGATTTTTACAATTTTCCTTCCCAGCCATTGGCTCTGTTTTAGGTCCCTAGATACAACAGCCATTGCAGTGTGTTTTACATGATAGTACCTGTAGTAAGAATATGAATTATGAGTGTTGTTATCATTTTTCTCTATATTCATCAATACTGTTTGTGAGTGGGGGATTGACATTTTCTTTAACTTAAAAGTGATAAAAGTTGTTTAATGAGTTTGTTAAAAATAACTTTAGGGGAAAATTCAACATTGTGTGAGTGGATTTGCACAGTGAGATTTTTCCATTATCTCCTCTTGCCCGTAACCCTTCCCAAACAGACAAATTTCCCTACCTCCCAGAGTAAGGAGTAAATGAAGAAGAGAGTTGCATCTCCCCTGTTCTCCTGATGGAAGCTATTCTGTCTGTTGGAGAGGCTAATTGGATAGAATCATTATCATGATGTGTCATGATAATGAAACAATGCAGTTACATTTTGCAATCTGTAGCAACTAGATATGTCAGTAATGAGACTGAAGTCAAGTTCAGGTTTGGTTTTTTTAAAGACATTGCAGTTCAGCATCATAAGAATGGGAAGAATGTGGCTATACAATCATCCCCTACATTTGCAGCTTTGACTTTTGCTGATTTCATTATTTGTGGATTTAATTGATATGTTCTCTCTAGGAATCTCTAGGTCCTCCAGTGCAACTCTGCTGGAAACTGACCATAGAGTTGCACTGGAGGATTTAAAGTTCACTAGAGAAAAGTAATGCCTATTTACTAGAGAACAGGGATGCAGTGGCTCAAGTAGATAATACGCTGACTCTGTTGATTGCAAGATTGGCAGATTGGCAGTTCGAGGCCCGGGTGCTGCATGATGGAGTGAGCTCCCATCACTAGTCCCAGCTTCTGCAACCTAGCAATTCAAAAGCATGCAAATGCAAGTAGATAAATAGGTACCACTTTGGTGGGAAGGTAAACAGTGTTTTGTGCTATCACGCTAGCCACATGATCACAGAGTAATCTCTAGCAACACTAGCTCTTCGACTTATTAACGGAGATGAGCACCATCCCCTATGGTCAGACACAACTTGGCAACCTTGGCAACAGGGAATACCTTTACCTTCTACCTTTAGAGAAAACACTTCTCTAGGCATTTATAGGTCCTCCAGCATGATGCTGTGATCAACCTCTGCCAAATATTAACCATAGAGATGCATTGGAAGATCTTAAGATTCCTAGAGAGATGTTCTATCAGATAAAAACATAATTTTTTTTTATTTGCAGTTTTTGCACTTTCATGAGGGTCCTGTGCCCTAGCCCCAGCGAATGTGGAGGTCTGACTGTAATCAGCATCAATGATTCTCGGTTCTTCAGATGTTGTTAGCGACTTCACCTGCCAAGAGCCCCAGGCAACATGATCAATATCATGAATTCTGGGAGTTGATGTCCAAATATCTAGAGCAGTGCAATTCAATGTGGTGGTCCCTGGACTTCTGCAGTCCTTGAGCCATTGCTCTTGGGGAAACACTTCCAGAGAAAAAAACCCAATTGTAGCCAATGGCTGCATACATACTACTGGTCTCCAGCACATGGGGAAATCCAGACCCCAGTTTCAGATATCTTAAACAGCACTGATCTAGAAGATCCAAATTTTGAGAATCACTGATCAAGACAGTTTACTGCCATGTGGAAAACAAAGGCAGCTGTCATTCTTCCCTGTTCTCAGTAATAGTATGTTGAATAAAGCTTCCCTGGAAAGCTTCCCACCTAACTTGAAATATACAGGTATTTAAGATATACATGTATACATCTCTTAATGAAGTAGATGTGTTCCTGGGTGTTACTTCTTTAACAGAAAAATCGGTACCAGCAGTAGAAATAACATGGGAAGAACAGAAATAGGTTCCTATACTGCAAAGAAGAGCGCTCAACAAAGTTCAACAATGTTTTTATTCAAACCTAACTATGCACATGTGAAATGAATAAACCAGGTCAGGTAAGCCTTACATAAGTAAACATTTTGTAAACTTCTACAGATCATTTGAAAGCTTCTTTCAAAATGTATCCAGAGATGATTATTTTCTTTCCCTGACCTCTGCTTTTGTAATGATTTCACTTTGGTGGCCAAATATAAGCTCTATGCTTTTTAACATGCTTGGGGAAAGTGGTGAGGAAGATTTGCCTGGTCTCCCCTTTCTCTCTGTTTTCCAGTCCATGCCTATTCAGTAAGGGATTCTGGAGATAGTTGTTACTTTGCCTGTTGAAGGTAGGCAGACAGCTAGAGTAGGATTAGCTGAAAATGATCACCTTCTTTCCCAGCTCAAGCTTTATTGCACTGTTTACTGAAGACATATTGCTGCAACCTAGTAATTGAATGTCTGTGTTTCTCCAGTCATTCACCACAGACCCAAAGCCATGCTGTTAAAAGAAAAAAACTTCCAACTATACAGAGGATAAGAAGGAAAAGTGGATGGGCTGGTCGGGCAGAAAAAGGCTTTGTGTGAAAGGTCCCATGACTTGATGCAGCTAGGATGGGGAAAATATTGTGAGATGTCCATGGGCTAACATTCACAGATAGAAAGTGCCTTTTCACTTACACAAAAGCAAAGCCATTTATCGTATCTCTCTCTTGAGACAATACTTATTTAAATAGTATTTAAATAGATCGTATCAATTTTATTTCAGAATTAATCCAACCCTAGTACTATACAGAGGTATTTACAGCTTTAAAAGGAGAAAGAAGGGTGGGGGGAATTCCCAGAATTGTATAGTTAAATAGTTGAGTCCATTTTGGGGGGGAAATGGGAAATAAATATATAAACCAGTATATGCCAATGAGGCTGAAATCCTGACACTTTTCCACATCCCATTCTGTAGCTCTCTTGCTTCATACAGAGAAGGAATGGCAACCACCACCACCCATTATTTCCAAAGTAGCCAAAAAGACCTGCTGGAACTCCTGTCTTCTTAGTGCTACATTTCTGAAAGATAAGGAAGTGCTGTTCTCAAATATGATAACTCTCAGAACACATTTCCCAGGCTATTGCCATTTCAAAAGTTCTTGTGCTTCTTTTCTTTTCTGCTGTAACCATTTTATCTGGCAAAGCTGCTCTGGCACTTGTTCTGTAACCTACCTGTCAGCAATACATGATTTACTGTTGTGAAAGAGTAAATCCACCAAATATGCTTGAAGGGGGGAAAATGTACAAAACCATTTCAAAGTATACCGAGCACCTGCTGCTCATGGCTCATAGTTGTTTAGAAAAACGTGTGATCCTCAAGAACATCAATGTACATTTATTTTCTAGTTGAAGCACTCCACTTTTAAAACTACAGGGTTTTTTCCCCCTTGAATGAACTTTCTTCTCCATATTTCTTTCTTTGCAGGTGGCTACAAAAAAAAAAAAAAAAAAAAAAAGCTACTTATACAGATATGCAAGATTCCCCTCATCCCAGCCTATTGAACAAAGAAAAAAATATGACAGTGACATGGATGGGGGGAATCTAATTGGCATTGAGATTTCTTAATTTAGATTATTTGACTTCAAACAGTATATTATATATTAGATGTGTGGGTGTGGGTGTATACATATATCTTTGTCTTTCGGATAACTTGTCAGATTTAAGGCTTATTTAAAATGAAAGAAAGCCGAAGCAATTTTCTTTATTCCATTTCAGTCTCCTAAGGCCTATTTCCCCCTGGTGAGCTCATAGCAACAGGGGGGTTTAAGGGAATTCAGCTTTCTGCAAATTAATGTCTCGCATCATGAAAATTCAGGACTTTTCCTCCCTCCCTCCTATCTTGAAAAGTAATACAGTGAGTGCGAGTATTATTTCTTGCCAGCGGGTGGAAGATGAATGATTTTGTCACAGTTTTACTGCTTGATGAGCGGTGTCCTGAGGGTCAGGCTTAAGTCTGTGTCACTATGCTGCTCATTACTCTTGAGCTAAATAAGGGCTGATTGGATCTAAATTGCCTAGCACATGGGCCGCAGATGAGCTCAGTGAGTAGGGGATGACCTGCTATTCAGGCTGGGAGTAACCCCGGTGTGCAAATGCTGCATTAGAACACCGTGGGAGAACGAGAGGCTACCGACTGCTGCCAGCGAAAGAAATCGAAATGTAAAAAACTCTTTGATGCTGCAGTGTTAGAATTTGAAATGTAGGAAGTGACAGGTTGATGGTACTTATCAGCTTTGGCTGGATTAGAGAACAGTGTCATCTTGCTTATATAATAACAGAAGAATGAAGCAAGTTCCTAACTACTTCATGTTGCCAGAGTCAATGCTGCCTCCTCTTGGTGGTTTTAATGACAGAAATGGAATTGGTGTTGACAAATCTATGAGGATCACACACACACACACACACACATTTAATATTCCCCCAGCACCACCCATTTAGGGAAGGAGAATTTGCATTTATTTTTTCCAGACAAAACAGAAACATAGGAGGAAATAATGTTCAGGTTTTAGAGTGCAATACACTTGCTTTGAAGGTATTGCTGAAAGATTACACAGTAATGCCCCCTGTGCTAAGATGTTCTGCCTTCATTTTTCATTCAAAAGTCCAACACATTTCTCTTTTGCTTTACTCTTTCCATTTGGAGAGTGCATATGCCAGTTCTGAAACTATGATTCCAGATGATTCACTTGAAGGAAATCACTTTGACATAAATATATTTAGAATCTGAGGCACTGGATTTTAACAATTTAATGAACTGTCTAATAGGTTCCCCCCACCCCTAGGTTCACATTTTGCTTTTTAATGGCTGCTGTATAGTGACTTTTTTCCTGTGTAGTGATGATAGCTTTTTGGCTGAAGAGCAGGGTATAAATACATCATCATCATCATCACAACAACAACAGCTTTTTGATTTTTCCTTTTCATGCCAGTTGGATTAGTTGCCCATGTGTCTGCTGCCTGCCACTCTAGATCCTGTGTGTTCATTTCAAATGTGTGACAGGAAATATATTGGGGTTTTACTGATAGGTCTTTTTGTGATCTGAAGGAAATCAGCAGGGATTCCTGATTCCTAGTTTAACAATATTCCCTTTCCCCACGAATTATACTGCTGAAATCCTGGGAAATGCCATGAGTAGGTTTGGGTAGATTTTAGTATGAAAGGGCTATTAAAATTGTCAGGGCATAGTTCCTGTATCTAATATATTTTGCTGGATTCAAAAATTTTCCAAGCGTGTTTTTGTTTTTTGGGGTTTTTTTGTGGGTTTTTTTAATACTTGAGCCCAAATGGTAGACCTTGATAGTCTAGTTTTTAAAAAAAATAAATCCCAATCCACTAGCCTGAAGACTGGCCAGCCTTAGCATGAAGAACAAGGTTATGATTTAAAAAAACCCAAAAAAGATAAAAGATGGGTATCATGTCACAAGATGTGGTCAGACTCCTGTCACCTTTCCCATCTGTCCCTCACTATCACCTAGGTGAAGTAATACTATACTGCAAGCAGAGCAAGATCTCATATTCAGCTAAATGTTGGCTTTCCCTGTACAGATGTTATCTTTGATGGATAGTAAGGATATGGGGGGAAGGTGTGTTTGAACGGAAACATATTTTGCTTCATTAGCCATACTGGTGAAGGAAAGGAGTCCTGGCTGAATAGGTCTGTGCGTGGGCATGCTTCCATAGAGCTTTCTGCCTACATGAAAAAGGGCTAGTATATTTCTAATCAGGGTTAATGAAGGTCTTGAAAGCAAAGGCAGTAAGCCAGAATGATCAGGTATAATAATAGCTTATCATGGCTTGGTGTAAGAAATGGAGTGGTAACCACACTGAGTTAGTGATAGCTTGATAGCACTTTATAATTATATGAAATCACATATTCCCTAAATACCTCTACTTATTCATTACTATAATTGCCATGAGCTCTGTGTGGGATACACCCTGCATCTTTCTGTTTAGCTAGGGAGACTAGCCTTGAAAGTTTATGTTAAAAATTAGAACCAAGTTGCAAATTGTTCCCCCCCCCCCCCCGACATTCTCAGTGCTGGGGTGTGTGTGTGAATCAATGACACTTAAAGGTAGCTGATTTGAGTATCTGAACTATAGCTATGTCTAGTATTTTTTTAAAAATTTGCAGACAACAAAATCCAAACATTTCCTTGGATTTGTGCCAGGTGATGATCATAATGCTTGTGGGCTGTATCTGTGCATGTGTACTTAGCAAATTTTTAAAAGATTTGTAGGGAATAGCTTATCTGTCTGGACATAATTGGAGAAATTTGTGTCCTGGACTTTAAAGCTGTGACTTTTACTTGATTGTGTAAGGTAAAATGCAAGTAATCAAATGTAAGGGGATGTTTCTTGTATTTTTCTGTTGTCAAGGTTACAATGCTTGTCCAAGGATGAATATTGCATAACAGATGCCACATAGAAGTTGCTGGGTTGGTTCGGTTTAAATGGTGGTGGCTTTAATATTTCAGAAGGACTTCCCATAAGGAATGCTTTTATTGCATGGAGTATTTATATGTGGTATATCCACACTGAGAGCCAGGGTGGTGTAGTGGTTTGTGCATTGAACTTGGACAGTGGGAGACCAGGGTTGAAATCCCAGCTTGGCCATGTAAAACCACTGGGTGGCCTTGGGCAAATTACTCTCTCAGGCTTAGAAGATAGGAATATCAAACCACTTCTGAAGAATCCTGCCAAGAAAACGTCATGATAGGTCTGCCTTAGGGTCACCATAAGCTGGAAATGACTTGAAGGTATACAGCAGCAACAAGAAACAGCACGTCCATATTATGCATCAGGACCAACCACTATCATAAATGTTCCATATCTGTTGAATGATGGTGCTTTGTGTGATAGATATTCTGTAGAACTGATACACAGTAAAGGTGAAGTGACTTCAAGCTGATCCATAGGGAACAGGGTTTCTTTACAAAAACAGTAAAACAGCCTCTCACAAAAGTGTTCAATTAAAGTCTCTGTGTTACACTTTTTGACTGTAAAAATGACAAACACACACATGCACACATACACAAATCACTAGTAGTTTACAGTCTATATGCACCAGATAACAAATTAAAAGGCTATGAAAATACAATTAAAAACTCAGAAAAATATACGAAATTAACTTTTAGGAGAAAGCAATAATAATACAGTTAGGGCCTTTGCAGACTGCCAGAAATAGTGCACATTAAATTGAGGCACTGCCCTGGCTCAGTGCTAGGGAGTCATGGGAATTGTATTTTTTTCTGGGACATTGAGCCTTCTCTGTCAGAGAGCTCTGGTGCCACAATAAATTACAGTTCCCATGATTCCCTAGCACTGAGCCAGGGCAGTGCCTCAATTTAATGTGCACTATTTCTGGCAGTCTGCAAAGGCCTTTAGTCCTCCATATGCTCAGATTTTGAATCTATGGATTCAATCACATATGGCTTGATTTTTTTTTTTAATCCAAAAAGTAAACCTTGGTTTTGCCATTTTATAGAATGGTCACCATTTTACTACACCATTGTGTATAATTGGGCTCAAGCATCCGTGAATTTTTATGTCCATAGGGGATTCTAGAACCAAATGCCAGCAGATATCAATGACCCACTGTAATGGTGAATCAAAACCAAAAAAACCCATATGGGATAAAAACTCATATGAAGCACAAAGGAGAGGGCGGAAACCAAGCCGCTCTAGGGGAGAGATCTACAGCATTAATACAGCAGTTGCAAAATGATCTTGTCATGCATCCCAACCAGCTACACCTTGGATAATGACGAGGGGCTGGTCTAGACTGGTCTACAGATGGGTGCATTTTGCCTATTGTTGTCACCTCTTCATCCACTCATTCCATTCTTTAGGTTTGAAGTGATTTTATGGATCTTTACTAGGGCTCCTTAAGAGTTTAAAAGAAAACAACCTGGAAGGAAGAAAACCCATACAGAAATGTAGGCACGAACTAGGAGAAGATTATGTATTAGAATACATAAAGATTCTGATATGGTAAAAGAAAATGTAAATGCAAATGTAAAATTTGATGGAAGGGACAACTGAATAAGTATAATTTAAAACACATACACACACACAACCTGGGACATAGTTTGCTGAGTGTGTCCTACAGACTGAAGGGCAAATTTTCTCATTTGATTAAAAAAAAAAAAATAGAAATACTGATACATTATAGTACAATAATTCTAAGAAAGAAGATTGAATCTGTTGTTCCAATATGTCTCAGAGTTATAAAGGAACCCCCACATGGGAGCTGGAATTAGATATTATAGCTGGTGCCAGGAATTTCCAAAAAACACTCCAGAACAACAGAAATGCTGTTCAGATAAAGCCCACAAACTGCAGCAACCAGCACCACAACTTTGCAACACCTTTTCCCCATCTGGAGGAGCCCAAGAATAGGAATAATAAACATTGACTGATATGGTTTGTTGTTGTCATTTCCAACTTATGGTGACCTTAAGGTAAACCTGTTACATGGTTTTCTTAACACAGTTTCTTGCCAATGCCTTCTTCCATTTCCATTGCCACACTGAAAGCATGTGACTTGTCCAAGGTAATCCAGTAGGTTCCTATGGCCAAACAGGGATTCGAACCCTGGTCTCCCAAAGTCTTAGTCCAACACTCAAACCACTGCACCACACCAACCTTTTCAGAATTTGTGGGCAGTGCTGGGAAAGGATTAGACATGACACTCTTACATAGGTAGCAAAACACTTCCATGTTGGCTAACAGCATTGCTTTGTCACATATGAGAAGACTTTGTGCAGGAATGCTTGTACAGGATGTTCAACCAACAACTATCGCTGTCCCTCAATATCCACAGATTCAACCATTCATGGCCTTAAAATTGTAAAAATATGTATAAATTGCAAAAAGCAAACCTTGATTTTGCCATTTTATATGAGGGATACTATTTTCCTGTGTATTGAGCATTCATGAATTTTGGTATTCATGGGGAGGGGTGGTCCTGGAACCAGACCCCAGAAGATACCAAGGACCCACTGCAATCTTCCTTTTCCCCCTCATTTCTTGTTTTCCTCTTCTTTTCTTTTTGCTGTTTGAGTTTGGAGGGAAAAGAAATGTTAGGATTTTAATGGGATATATAGTCAATGTTGAAAGGTAAAGATGTGTGTCTGTATTTTTCCATGGTGAGAAAAATGCTTCTGGGCCTAGAGCACAACAACCCCAGCCCAGGTGTTGTAGAGTCATAACAAGGCAAGATAACAAGCTGAAATACGTGAGAAAGAGTTTCATGTTTATAGAGAGGATTTAATAACAAAAGTTGTTTTGAGAAAGTAAGTCACATGGTAGAAGATGAACAACAAGGGGTTTGGTTAACATACGTCATGTACTAATCAACCAATTAAACTGCAAGGTAACACCCAAATAGGTGGGGAAAAGTTCGGCTGGAGGTTGTGCTCTTAGACAAAGCAGTTAGTCTGTTTTAACTTTTCAACAGCATGGATTAGTTTTCTAATATTTTTGCAGATGTTGTAGCTTGACTAATTTTCACAATGTAGCATTAAGGATTTATAGTTTTGTTCCTGTTAGCCAATCTGGCTAAAGTGATGTTTTACTGGACTTTGTAGTTTTACTTTGCCTATGCTATTTTTCAATAAAACTAGAGGCTTGCTGGAACTGCCTGCATGTTGGTGATTTTGCAGGGCAAATTAGCCTTGCTATATGGCCTGCATCCTGCATGGAGCTCACCACAATCCATCAGTTTTTATCAACAAGAAATACCCTCTGGAAAAAGTAATGGCTTGCATGTTCCTCTTTGCCTATCGCAGTGTAAATCAGCACAGTCTGTTTGCTCCATAAGCTTTGCATCACTTAAAAAAATCTGTTCCTTTAAATGGCTGCCAATTTTGGCCATGTTCAAAAGCCAAATCCAGGTTCTGACAAATTACTTTCCCCTCTTCCCGTGCATCTACCTCCCCACTTTAGAGACCTTTCAGTGTTACAGGAATCAGCTTGAAAAAAGTTACTTTAGGGTGGCTAGAAGTCCTAGCTACAGGATCCAGGGAATTTTAGTTCAAATAAAGCAGAGTTTTCCAAATTCTGACAGTAATAGAACTAAATGGATTGAGGCATAACAAGACTGGGATGCTGGAGAGAGAGCAGGAATGTAACCCCTCTTCTCCTTTCTTTCTCTGCACTACCCTGGATGTAGTGGTTTGAGTATTGGACTGTGGCTCTGGAGAGCAGTGTTTGAATCATGGCTTGGCCATGAAAAACCCACTGGGCAACTATGGGAATGTCACGCTTTCTCAGCCTCAGAGGATGGTATGGCAAACCCCCTCTGAAGAAACTTGCCAAGAAGATGTAATCCTGTGATAGGTTTGCCTCAGGATCACCGTTAAGTCGAAAAATGATTTGAAGGCACACAACACACACAGACACCCCATTTATCTTTTTAAATATATTTACTATCCCACTGGCAAGTGCAGTCAGTGCACATTACAGAGATAAAATGCACAAACAGTAAATATATTAAATATGTTAAAATGGTTAAGTTGTTGAAAAGGCAGCAATGAAACTGGTAATGAAGGCAACAGATTAACAATTTTAATGCCTGCTGAAACAAAAAAGACTTAGCCTGAAAATCTGTAATGTGGATGCCAGTAGATCAATAGCTATTCCACCGAAAGGGGGACCACTGTGGAAAATATTCTATCCCTGGAACTTCCTTATCTCGCCATTTGGAGAACAGATACCCAGAGGAACATCTCTGTGGCTGATCTTAATTGTCAAGCAGGAGCTTGGCTGATCCTAAAGTTTGTGATTCTGTGGCTTATATCCAGTTGGTGATTCCAAGTAGATAGTCCCATTGTAGCAATGGGATTTGCATAAATGTTGGTTTCCTATTTAGCAATTGGATTCAGCACATGTATTGAAAATCCTAATTGTCCAGGATCCCAAATCATGTGGAGACCCCCTATGGATAATGCAAGTACCCTGCCTTCTGCCGTGTCGTGAGGATGATAAATGTGGTGGTGAGAAGAAGAAGATAGAGACGTTAGAACCACCTAGCAAATCTCCTCTTTCATGTCACACAGTTCGAACAACACGATTTCTAGATGGGGCTTGTGTTAGCTATCTGTTTGGAAAAACTGCAGATGTGAATGAAACATCAAAAAAAAAAATGACCAAAGTAGCACCAGACCAAACAAAAACAAGGAGATGAAATGGGGCATTTCTAGAAAAACAAGTCCTTTTGTCTGCCAGGCTGAGAAGAAAAAGTGTATGGCACAAGGAATGACCATATTGGTAGAAGAGTTTCAGATTTTTGTTGACAATCTTTTTAAAGTTGTGTGTGTGTGTGTGTGTGTGCGCGCGCTTACAGGGGTGTCGCACAAAATAGGAAAGAGAATGGGATAATAGGAATAAAGGAAACCCAGGCACTTTCCTACTGGAACAATCTGCAGTATTCTTAAAGCTGACTTAGGGGCTATACAGACCGGTCAAAAGGGCCAGCCTGCGGGCGGAGTTAGGGTGTGGCGACCGCATGCCGGCTGCCCCCATGCTGCTGTCATGCCGTGCACCCCCACCGCACAGCGGGTGGTGTCAGGTCGCTCCCTTGGCACAGCGTACGGACACGCTGTGCCAAAGGAGTGTGGAAAGCTGCTGCGGCAAGGGCGGCTTTTTGCCACTCCAAAAAGGAGCAGCATTTGCCAGCTCTTTTGGGTGCGGCAAAGTGACAGATTGTGGCTGCGGCATGCGGTTGCCGCTGCCCCAGTCTGGCACTCCCAGGGGTGGCACAGAGCCAGCCCTTTCAGTCCGTCTGTAGAGCCCCATGGAAGATCTGTGGTAGGCACAAACACCCTCCTGCTCTCTGTGCGTATCAACACTGTCTGAAAAGATAATTGTTCTAAAATGCAAAACTGAAAAAGGATTCCTGCTCCTTACTCCCAAAGAAATACAATAGGCCCTTTGGTTCCACAAGCCATCGTGGATACCAAAATCTGTGGTTGTTCAAGTCCCATCAAGTACAGAGGATAGTAAAATGGTGTCCCTTATATAAAATAGCAAAATCAAGGTTTGCTTTTTGGAATTTATATATTTTTTGAATATTTTGAAGCTCTGGGTACTTGAAGCCATGGATAAAGGATCTGTGGACGTGGAGGGCCAACTATATGAGTTTTCTTAAATTTGTGCCTTGTTTAAACTTAATAAAACTTTAAATAATCTAAATAATCACTAAATAAAACTTTACTCCTGTCTTTATGAAGAAAACCTTTGATATCTATGTGTTATGAACATTGTGGGAGAAAAACGTAGGAGATACAATACTTCTTGAGGTTCATTGTCTTCTTTTTAAGTTTGAAATGTGTGTAGGGGACATAAGGCAGAATTTCATTTCATTAAGAGTTCGTTACAAAGGGTTTTGTGTTTTTGTTGTTGTTGTTGTTGTTTATTGCCTTGCCACACTGAAGCTCTGGAATTTTTAATGACTTCAGCCATCCTTTAGAAGGTCAGGAGATTGAGAGCACAATTGTTACTGCTTTAGTGAAAGTTCCTTTTCTAAACAGGAACATTTCTGAAAAGTCCTCAGTAGCTGTATCTCCATGTAAATTAACACTGTAAATTGTGCAGCCAGTGAGAATGGGGTAGTGGTGGGAGGGAATTGAAATAATTCCAATAAATGGTTTAATTTATGCCTCAGCAGTTAAGCATGCTCCTGGTTAACAGAAATACCCTTCGGCTACACAGGATTTTGGAGGGTTGTAGGGCACTCATTTGCACATAAATAGCCATTAACTGATAAATTCCCAGAGGTCTCCTGTTGCATGCTAGTGGTTTTGACCTACTTAGCTAGCTTAAATTTGTTTTACAGAATTATTATAATTCCATCCTTGGCACTTAAACTTTGTGATTAATGCATGCCTCACAATACAATTAAAGTATAATTACACAGATTTACAGTTTGTTATCATGGTGTTATTGTTATTACAAAGGAGCTGGGTTTGGCAAATATTAGAAGAATTAGGGTTCTGATACCCATCACTTTGCAGTTATTAAGTGATTATGTTAAATGGGCCTCCTTTACCTCTGAAGAATGAGTTAGAGAGGTGAAACATTAACACATCATATGGCTTTAAAGTGATTGCGCATGAGTTGGAAAGTAATTTCTGCCACATACCCATAACTGATGGGATGCTTCTATTAATCTTCATACTAGTGGAGACAAGGAGAGAGGTACCGTTTTAATTCTTTTGCTTTATATCTTTCCATTAAGAGTTTAAATTTGGAGGCCCTGGGTTTTTTTTTTACCAGTTGTTGTAAGTAACGGTTAGGTTGGGAAGCATGAAAATCTAGAACAGTAGTTCTTGTAGAAACAGATTAGAAGTAGGTAGCTGGAAACTTGCACCAGTTCTAAAATGATCATGATGCAGGCCTATTCAGAAAAATAGTCTCTTTCTGCTTAGTGCTGGATCAGCTTAAGGATCAATCTAAATTCGTCGGGCTGCATTCAGTTCAAGAATACCAGAGAGGTGGATGAAGATTAATGAGCAGGGCATGTCTGCTGGAGCAGTCTACAATGGGTCAATGCCAATTTGCAGCATCTGTAATGCGCATCTGACCTGACCCCTCCGCACTGTAACATGCATCTGACCTGCATGGTGAGCACTGACAACATATGGAAATTGGTGTAGACATGATGCAGCGCTTGTGTTACTCTGCTGAGAACCAGACTGTTATTGAAAATGGGGAAAATGGCCATACATTTTCCAGGTTACTGTTGTGAAAAAGTGAATGTATACATCCATGCACAAATGTCTTCACTCTAAATATATAGCTTACTGATGGATTTTATACTTTTCAGTGCTTTGCCATATATGAAAATTCACCCCCAAGAAACCTTATTAAGATTGTTAATAAAATAAACGTTTATGTTCACCATTTCAAGGGCAGTACTTATCCACAGAACACATGAGTGGTGTGGCTCCTGTGGAATCCTGGGATTTGTAATTTTACAAAGTCTTTAGCCTTCTCTGACAAACAGCCTGTACAGACCAGCCAAAAGGGCCGGCCTGGGGGTGGAGTCAGGGTGTGGCAATCACACACCAGCCACTTCAATGCCGCCATCATGCCATGCGCCCGACTGCACAACGGGCAGCATCAGGGTGCTCCCTTGGTGCAGAAAAGCCACGCGGCAAGGGCGGCTTTTTGCCACTCCAAAAAGGAGTGTCATTTGCCAGCTCTTTTTGGAGTGGCAAAGTGCCGGATCGGGACTGCGGTGTGTGGTTGCCGAGGCCATAATCTGGTGCTCCCAGGGGTGACATGGAGCTGCCCGTTAGGGGCCTTCTGTAGAGCCCCAAATAATGCAGGTGCCTCACAAAACTACAAATCCCAGGGTTCTGTAGGATGGAGCCATGGCAGTTAAGCTGGTGTCAAACTGTGTTGTTTTTACAGTGTAGATGCACCAGTGATTGAATGTAAAACGGCATATATTGCTTTTTCATGTAAAGATAACAAAAAGTTGCAGTTTGATTAAAAGAATTGTTTTAATTTTTTAATTGTTTAAGCTTGCTTTAACTTTTGTATCTTGTGAATTTTTAACAATGTGTTTTTTGTTGTAAGCCATTTGGAGTCTAGGAAAAATGTAGGATAGAACTAACAACAACAACAACAACTTTAAGGAACTTCTTGTCAATTGATAGGCTGACTAGTTGCTTATAATGGTTTCATTTTAAAAGGATCTAGACAAAGTCATGGAGGGTCTCAGCAGATTTATCTCAGGAGAGCTGAAATAGACAGCAGCCAGACCCTTCCTTTATGCACAGGTAAAAGACACACTTGCATATTTCTGTGGCAGCGTCTTATGCCTTATAGTAAGCTGCCTCTGAAGGGGATTTTTCAGAGAGGTAAATAACTGGGCTACAAATACACGTGTTGCATACAGTTTTAGACCCTAATGTCAAAAACATAATGCCTCTGAATGCTAGAAACTAGGAACAGTAGAGTAAGACTAGATAGTTGCTGTGCAAAATCTATCAAGAATAATGAATGAAGAAGACATTTCAAGGTTTGTTGCATTAACAAGTGCCTTAGTTTGTTCCCTAGGTTTCTTTTAGACTTTGAAGGTAATTTGTATCCTAAAATACTGCAAAACATGAAAACCATTAGCAGCAAGAAGAACAGTGAGCGAATAAGAGCCAAATGTGCAAAACTGCCTTGCAACAGCTGCCCTTCCTTAAAGCGAAAGTGGTTGCCCTGCAATAATAAGGCTACTGATGAATTCAGAAATCCATTGATTTCTCTGCCTCTGTGCAGATTATATGCAGACTTACTCCAAGGAGAGGAATTTATGAAATGTTTGCCTCATCCAGAAAACACATCCTGCTGTAATACTGCTGCTTCCTCCGTGGTTTTTCCCCGTTGATCCTGTAGAGTGAAAGGACAGGAGGATCAGCTCAGGTCTAAATGAGATTACAGCTGGTTCGGCAGCTTATCTGGTCTAATGCCAACTAGTGTGGCTTTGCACGTCCTAAGGGGTTTACAACAGAAACTGTTTATTGAGTATCATCGGTTTACTCAACACAAGCAGGCTAATCCTTCCCAGCCACAGCATGTTGTAGGATTTTGTATGAAGCCATACCAAAAGCTGGTGCAGGCAGAGCCTCCAGAGCCCTTTCTCTCGCTTCGTATTGATTCCCCGCCCTGCCTTCTTTTTAGATGCATTAAAAGTCAGGGAGAGAAAAATAATAATAAAACCAAAACCCAGCCCTATTGTGAGCAAAAGGTTAATCTGACCTAAAATCTTACAAAAGCATCTATTAACCCTAGAAGGAATACAAGCCTTTCTTTGCATTTCCACTCAGGCTTAGCCCTCCCACCCCCACCTCCACTATTCTTTTCTTTGCCCTGTTCTTCTCTCCCTGCTCCAATTTCCAGGAACAAGATAAGAAAAACAGCTTAGACATTTAATAATGGGATGGCTTGCGGTTTCTCATCCAGCAGCTGTTACCCTTCTAAATACTCAGTAAAGGAGGCTTTTTTTTTTTTTAATTGATAGGCTTCAGTTTTGACTGCCTCCACTTCTCAAAGCAGCCAATGCTACCATTGGGAATAACAACGCATCTCTCACAGTTAACTTCATGGTTTGCTAGTACACCCACCTACCCAGCCATGGTTTGCTAGTCCATCCACCCATCTTGTTGGTTATTAATTTGGCCAGATTGCTAAAATCCAGGCTACATTCAATGGCCTTTACATTAAATGATTGCTTGCACCATAAAGTCACCTGTCAACTTAAGGCGACCCATAGGTTTTTCTTAAAGGCTACTCAAAAGGGCTTCTCTATATTCAGTTTTGCCAGTTCCAGCCTCTGAAATATAGCCTACAGCACCTGGTATTCATTGGTGGTTTCCCATCTAAGTATATACCAGAGCTTAATGCTTAGCTTCAAAGATCAAATGGGATATTTGTGCTTTTAGGGTATTCAGCCATAAATGATATAAAGCATGTATTCTTACGTGTAATCAGGCTGGCTTCAACTTATGGTAGCCCTGTGAATAAGAAACCTCCAAAAATCTTGTTAGTAACAGCCCTGCTCAGGTTTTGGACGCTCAGGATGCAGACTTCGTTTACTGAGTCAACCCATCTTCCTCTTTTCCTGCTGCCTTCCCCTTTCTGAGGTATTAGCATAATTTCCTTTGAGTCATGTTTTCCCATGATGTGACTAAAGTATAGTGGTTTCAGTTTAGACATTTTGTCTTCTAGTGAGAATTCTCATACAGGTGTGATTTGCTCATGACTTTTGACAGTCCATGGTATTTGTAAGACCTCTCCTTCAGCACCACATTTCAAAGGAATCAAGGTTTGATTGAAAATACCATGGTATTGATGATTCCAACTTTGATGTTCAATTATGCATCTTTACACTTGAGAATCTTACCTGTTTCCTGTATAGTTGGCTTTCCAAGATTTAATCTTCTGATTTAATCATAACAGACTGCTTGACATTTCACCTACCTATTGCTTCCCCCTATGCACAGGTCACTAAATATAAAATATTTCAATGTCTTCATCATCAGCATTAAAGTTGTGTAACATTAAAAGGTAAAGGTATTCCCCGTTGACAAGGTTGTCAAGTCGTGTCTGACCATAGGGGTCAGTGCTCATCTCCATTACTAAGCCGAAGAAGAGCCAGCCAGCATTGTCAGAGACTACTCTGTGATTATGTGGCTAGCATGATTTCACAGAACGCTGTTTACCTTCCCACTGAAGTGGTACCTATTTATCTATTTGCATTTGCATGCTTTGGGACTGCTAAGTTGCCAGAGGCTGGGACTAGTGATGGGAGCCTCGAACTACCAAACTACTGATCTTGCAATCAACAGAGTTAGCGCCTTAATGAGTCACTGCATCCCTGTTGTGTAATATTACTTGCATACTATAAAGAAAAAGTGAGTAGATGGGCGCCTACTATTTGCTGGTTCATAAAGCCTTCTGTCCCACTGGTCTACTGACAGAAGCATATTGGACAAACTGGAAGTTGCAACTTATTTCAACAATGGCAAACCATGTACACTTGAGTCCAGGAAGCAAGGTTATGAATTTCAGAGCAGGTTGTGTGCCATCCATAGCTCTTTCTTTCCAACACCTTTCCAAGGGTTCTGCCCCTTCTTCCAGCTCCACTGTTTAGCATTTGAGGCAGTTGCCTCATTCTCCCTCCTGCTACAGGCAGCCCTGACTGGACTTGTGCTGAAGGGGACAGGGATGATCCCATAGCCTTTAGGATCAAATAAGGGTCATATTTTTTATTATTTTCTCCTAAAGAAACTAATGTATGGCTGCTTCTCTAGGGCTAATGCCAAACCAATGATGCCTGCTGCAGCCAAAAGATGAGTTATGAAAGCTTGGGTGATAGTAGTAGTAGTGGCGATGGAATCTTGTTTTTCCTTTCAGGAAGCAAAATGTCTTGAGCCAGATTAGCAGAATCAGGTGTTACTGCTTTTCCTGGGCACTAATTTTTTAGGCTACATGAGAAGGCAATTAAATATTGGAATGTTCCTCTAAATGTATTCTTGCACAGAAAAAAGGCAATATGACAGAAAGAAGGGAAACTTGCAGCTGAGCTACTATGCTGTCTTTCCAAATCTTTATTTACCACTACAGGAATCCAGACAGATGGGCAACACAATCCCAGCACCTGCAATACTAAAGTCTAGGGAAAGTTCTGCCACATTATTCTACTAATTTTATCAACCAATGCTAAGTAAGGCTAGCAAAGATTCATACACCAATTTATTTTGGAGTGGTTTAGTTCCTTCATTCTGCTTCAGTGAGGTAGATAATAGTGGAAAGTACAGGTAATATGTTTGACAGCATTTCAGATTAGCCTTGGGAAAAGCAGGTTATCCATCTCATACCTGTGTGTGTAAAATTCCCATTTGAACATTTGAAAGATATAAGAAAGTAGGGTGAAATGAATTCTGCTAAAAATGACGATCATTCTGAACATGAAGCATGCCCATAATTTAAACTTAATGGACAGGGTGTGTTCATGTTTAAAATTAATATTTATACAGTTGCCTCTGTTTTATCAAACAGATCTGGTAAAGCAGTAGGTTTCACTTATATGATAATGAATGTTTAGCACATTTGGCAATAAAAACTGTTGCCTGTGTTTGCTTAAGTTCTTTGTTCAATCATTTGAATGGGGCAAATCAAAGTGTTTTTAGTCACTGTGAGACATTTCACCTACCTATTGCTTCCCCCTATGCACAGGTCACTAAATGAATTACATTCACAGTTTTAAGGCTTAGCTGGTGTTGTAACTTGTTAAATTGATGCCCAGTGGTGGTGGAACTCATAAAACATTTTCCTGTTAATGTGACCAGGCAAAGTTCACATTGTTGATGGTGGCTTTGATCTCATAAACCAGCAGTTCATGGGGTGTGTGCGTATGTATTTTTTTAAAGTGTGTGTCGGAGCTGCTGATATAGGTTTAGGAAGCCTACTGCTGTCCTTGAATGATAGAAAATTAGCTCTGCTGCTATTGCTGGCTGTTGAGAACAATTGTTAAGTAGAGAATGGTTGAAACCTTTGAAATAGCACTTGTTAAAATAAGAGAGATATTATGTGAACAAATTACTTTTTTATACTAAAGCAGAGTACCTTTAATCTTAATATGTACACACACTCACACCATTTAACAATATGTTCCATGTTCCTTACTAGTTTTTCATATATGAAGCCTAAATAGTCTGGAATATTCTCTCTTCCCTTTTCTTGGTTCAGTATCATTATACATATTCATCTAGGATGGCAGACTGTGGCCTTCCAGATGTTTTTGGGATGAAGATCCTATCATCCCTTAAGGTCTGATGACAGTTGTAGGCAACCCCAAGTCTAAAGCTGTCTGTAACACTTCTCCCTACATTATTTTTACAAACTGTTCCTTCACTTGTGTAAGAATGGCATTCTACATGTTATGCTGGTCACTAAGAGTGCATAGATGTTGGATAGTTTCCAGGTAGCTAAAGGTTTAACACTTAGATTCAGGGACAACTATACATTGGTCTTCAGGGATTGTAAGAGACAACACTCACCTGGTGGGGATGCCTGGTCAAGAAGGAGTGTGGAAACTTGCAGATATTTCAGGTCAGAGATTTTATAAGCATGGCAACTCAAGATGCGAGCAAGCTGTTTCAAATGATGGAGGAGAAGGAAGAGCATTTGCTTGCCATTTCCTTGGAAAAGCATGGTTGAGTCTGGATAAAAGGTCCAGACTCCCACTTTCCCTCATGGTCATTAGAGAACCAGATTTCCAACTTCACCATCAGTAGAAGAAGGGCATGTTCTATTATTGTTCTGTCTTTCTATAACTCCTTAAGCTATGCTGGCGGAGGGGAGGGTGCCCTTTGTGTATATCATGCCTTTCAAATGTAATATAGCTAGCTACTTAGTATGAAGATTTCCCTAAAAGACCTCCTCCTCTCCACTCTCATTACGTGTGCCTACAAGCTCAGTTTGTCCTTGTGAAATTTCCCATTCCTATGGAAGGTCTCTGGGAGACCCAGAAATAGTGGGGCAAAATACTCTCTGGTGCCATCCAGCCCTGTAGCTGATTATTGGGATGCCCCAAAACAGAGGGTACAGTGGTGATGGTGGCGGCAGTGGCAGCTAGTGAAGAGTTATTTTAAATTCTCTCTTAAACCTGAGTGGGGTTCTTCTCTCCCACAAATGGGTGGGAGGCAGGAGGAAGACCTTCAACATTTCTGTAATTTTCCCAAAGCACCAATTGTTGTTCAATCAGATGGCCTTTTTTTATACTTCCCTTCTGTACAAAAGAGCCGGGGGGGGGGGGAAACAAGCTAAAAAAATAACATTTTGTGGAATTTTAAAAATCTTTTTGTTTGTGAAGTCGAAGGCTTTGACGGCTGGCATCTATAGGTTTTTGTGGGTTTTTTGGGCTGTGAGGCCGTGTTCTAGAAGAATGTATTCCTGATGTTTCGCCTGCATCTGTGGCTGGCATCTTCAGAGAAAGTACCATACTTAGCATCTTTTCTGAAGATGCCAGCCACAGATGCAGGCGAAACATCAGGAATACATTCTTCTAGAACACAGCCTCACAGCCCAAAAAACCCACAAAAACCTATTGTTTTGTTTGTTTGTTTGAATTTTTTTTGCATTATTGTGTAAGGCTACAATATAAGACTAAATCAGAAAATTAAGTAGCAAAAAGTTCAGATGTTATGGCCACTAGCTTAAATAATAATTGTTCTTTAAAAAGTGCTCTTCTAAACTGAACTTAGGTTAATTGAAGGATTTGTTTTTGAATGGCATTTCTTGTACTATAAAATATAGTGATTAAAAAGAAGCATCTGACACTGGATACTGATATAACAATGGACAACCGACCATAAACTGTTAAAGTTCAAATGCTTAAATTCAAACAGTCATTATTGTTCCAGTAAGAGGATTGGAAAATAGCAACAATAGCCAGACTTAAAATATGAATAATCAATTTTAAAAACAGAGATGAACACCATCCCATACAGCCGGACATGACTTGACAACCTTGCCAAAGGGGAAACCTTTACCTTTAAGAAACATGAAGCCTTATAGGTCTTTGTTGTACTACAATTCCCAGGAATCCTCACCATTGGTTAGCCTAGCTAGGGCTGTTGGAAGCTGCAGCCCAACAACATCTGGAGGGCTATAGGATTCCTACCCTTGATCTGATCCCATCTGCCTGTTTGCCAAATACATCTTGATGAATTCACTAAATATCTAAAGTTTGAAAAAAATATGACTTTAGAAATTTAGGGCCTTTGCAGACTGCCAGAAATAGTGCACATTAAATTGAGGCACTGCCCTGGCTCAGTGCTAGGGAATCATGGGAACTGTAATTTATTGTGGCACCAGAGCTCTCTGACAGAGAAGGCTCAATGTCCCAGAAAAAAAATACAATTCCCATGACTCCCTAGCACTGAGTCAGGGCAGTGCCTCAATTTAATGTGCACTATTTCTGGCAGTCTGCTTAGGCCTTTAGTTTGTGCATTATGTATATTAAATAAAACCATATTCAGTATGATGATAATGTGCTCTCATTCACATTCCCTCCTGTTGCATACATTTTTGTAATAAATTTATTTATTTTGTAATAAATAAACGAGGTGAATGAGGAAGAAAATAATGATCAGTTTGCTGACAAGAAGATACAAAGGCTACAGATACCATGACTTCTGAAAACAATATACTTTCCTTGAATCCTCTTACACCCCCTGAAAAAAATATGCTTCCTGAAGGTTGGAGAAACCTGTAGAATGATGTCCAGTGCACTTTAAGACTCTGAAATGTAACTTTTGAAAACCCTTGTGCATATCTTCTGAGGCATAGGGCTCTTGGGGTGTATGCTTTTTTTTCCTTATACATTTTTTAAAAAGACCATTGGCTTGTAAAAATGCTCAATGGATAAGAGTATTAAATAACTTTTAATATTACTACTTTACTGTAGTATGATAACTCGATACTTTGCATTTACCTCTTAAGTCATTTCTTTTTGTTAATATAGTTAATCTTTCTGCATAAAGTGCTATCATCTGGGATGTTGGACTTGCATTGTATTCTGTGGCTTACAAAATAAGGGAATGAAAATTCAAAGCAGATATTCAGCAGGATACATATATAGTCTTCCCACCCTACACACACACACACACACACACAAACAGAGTTACTCAGGATGCATTGAATGGATGACATTTATGGAAACCCTACTTTGTAAAAATCTTTCTGCGTGTAGGAAGCTCCACTTGGAAGGCATAAAGTCACCACTGGAAAGCCGGAAGTCAAACTAGAAGTGATGTTAATAATATTACATTGAGTCTCCCCTGTCCAAAATCCCAAAATACTCCAAAAATTAAAGCTTTTTTCATGTGTGGCTGAGATAATGACACCTTTGCTTTCTGATGGGTCAATGTGCACAGGTTTGTTTAGTGGACAAATTTACTTTATAATATTGTCATAAAATTTATAATATTGTTATGAAATTTCCTTCAGATTATGTGTATAAGGCATATATGAAACATAAATGAATTTTGTGTTTAGACCTGGCTCCCATCTCCAAGATATCTCATTATGTATATTCATGGAAATGCAGGTATTACAAAATAAATAAGAATAAAACACTTCTGGTCCCAAGCATTTCAGACAAGGGAGAGTCAAACTGTATTGTAATTACTTTGGTCCTGGTTCTTAAAATGAAGACCTACATCCAATTGTTAGACACAACTAAAGTCAACTCATCTTGATAAGTCAACACCTAGGTATATTGCATTGATTCAAGGGGCTAGTGTGGTTAGGATGAACAATTGGATTTACACCTTAAATTGCAGCTGCAGATATAAGCTTACCATCAGAAGTAAATAATGATGGGAAGGCATTTTCAGTGGGTTGTGAAATGACTTGATAGCTGCCTTCACCAACACCCCTGATGGCTGCTATTTAAAAATTAAGAATTAGACACATTAACTGTGGGCACACAACTAACATCAACATCTCATTTTGTTTTCACTCTTCTCTTTCAGCTGGTAGAGTTTCAGATAAACAGGCCATGAAAAATATCATCAGTGATTGAAGTGAAGCGGAGGATGGAAAATGTGATGGGGTCTCTTTTCTCCCTCCTCACTCCCTTAACAAATGATCATGGGTTGTGAAGATAAGGCAGACTAAATATTCTTGTCAATATTGACATACATTCTGCCCTCCATGTCCTCCATTTCTTTATCCACAGATTCAACCATCCACGACTTGAAAATATATAAATTCCAAAAAGCAAACTTTGATTTTATCGACCAGTATCCTTGCTCCCTTTTTTGAGCAAGGTGATCGAGAGGGCAGTTGCTTCCCAACTCCAGGCAGTCTTGGATGAAACCGATTATCTTGATCCATTTCAAACCGGCTTTAGGACGGGATTTGGAGCGGAGACTGCCATGGTTGCTCTGACTGATGACCTCCGCCTGGGCATTGACAGGGGTAGTGTGACCCTGTTGGTGCTCTTGGATCTCTCAGCGGCCTTTGATACTATAGACCATGCCATCCTCTTGGATCGCCTGAGAGAGTTAGGAATTGGAGGCACTGCTTTGCAGTGGTTCCGTTCCTTCCTCTCGGGCAGATCCCAGAGGATGAGGCTCGGGGACAGTTGCTCTTCAAAATTGAGCTTAATTGTGGCGTCCCTCAGGGTGCCATCCTGTCCCCGATGCTATTTAATATCTATATGAAACCGCTGGGTGAGATCATTCGGAGGCATGGAGCACGGTGTCTTCAGTACGCTGATGACACCCAGATATATTTCTCCATGACCAGATCATTGTCTCAGACTTCAGATAGCGTCTCTCCTCTTAATGACTGTCTAAGAGCGGTAATGGATTGGATGAGGAAAAACAGATTGAAGTTGAATCCAGACAAAACGGAGGTACTCACTGTCACAGGCCCGAAACCAGATTTGGGAATACAGTCTCCAGTCCTGGATGGAGTCACACTCTCCTCTAAGGACTGTGTTCGCAGTTTGGGGGTTCTCCTAGATTCGTCGCTTCACATGACTAGTCAGGTGAACGCGGCGGTCAGGAGTGCCTGTTATCAGCTTCGGCTGATACGCCAACTGCGCCCTTATCTGGATGTGAGGGACCTGGAAGTGGTGGTACACGCCCTGGTAACCTCACGTCTGGACTACTGTAATGCGCTCTACATGGGGCTACCCCTGTGCCTAACCCGGAAACTACAACTGGTACAAAATATGGCAGCCAGGCTAATTACTGGAACATCAAGGAGGGAGCACATAACACCTGTGCTCAAATCCCTCCACTGGCTGCCGATTAGTTTCCGGGCGCAGTACAAGGTGTTGGTTTTGACCTTTAAAGCCCTACATGGCTTGGGTCCATCTTATCTTAGGGACCGCCTCTCCCCATATGATCCCCCCGCACCCTGCGGTCCTCTGGGAGGAATCTGTTACAGCCAATAAAGGCTAGGCTGTCTCAGACCTCCCAGAGGGCCTTTTCCGCCACTGCCCCCAGACTATGGAACGGCCTGCCAGATGAGATCCGTCTGATTACTACTCTTGCTGCTTTTAAAGCAGTAAAGACGGATCTCTTCTGACAGGCCTTTCCAGAATAACAGCTGTTGTAAGGAGATGAGCTTTTATCTTGCTTGGTCGGCACAGCTGATCCCTTGTTTTTAGTATATTGTTTTAAGGTATTGCTTTGTTTTAATTTTTTCTGGTTTAATCTTGTTTTAAGGGTGGGAGGGTAGATTATGGGAGAAGGGAATGTTCTTAATTTGACTTGTTTTAAAGGCTGTAACCCGCCTCGATTGCTATGCAGAGGGGAGGGCTATAAATAAAATTTATTATTATTATTATTATTATTATTATTATTATTATTATTATTATTATTTTGTTATTTTATATAAGGGACACCATTCTGCTACACCATTATATTTAATGGGACTTGAGCCTCCATGGATTTTGTTATCCATAGCAGAGTGGTCCTGGAACCAAACCCCAAGGGCCCACTGTAGTTGCCTTCAGACGATCACTGAGAAGGAAGGAAAAACACCCTAAGAATTAATAGGATCAGTGCAAAAGATTTTTGAAATGGTTATTAGCTTTCATTTTAATTTTAAATATTCCTGACTAGTCAAGATGCCATTCATAGGTTATGGCCTGCCAGAAAAATTAGGCTTATGAGACTTCTGACTGTCCTTGTTAAGTGCCATTGTCTTATAAATACCTTGACTCTGGCTTTCCACTGCTGTTTATAGAATTTAATAAAGTAAATGTAATAATACTGCCTGTGCCTTTAATCTACAGTCTCAATTGAGTTGACCAGGAGATAAATAGGACCAGGAATGATAGCACATTGGTACAGATTGTTTTTAATAAGCATGTTGTTTAGTTGATCATCTGAGAGCAGTAATGCCTCCTATCCTAGCCTTCCAGACAAATTTATTAATGCTTCTTGCCCCTCCTCCTACTCATTTCTCTAAGAATGTTGATTCCCTGCAGACACATCTCTATTGAACCTTTACAAAGTCACAAGTTCCAAATTAGATAAAGTAGTAGGAATGGTAGTAGCAGAATCAAAGAAAATTGAGTGTGTTATTGAATTCATGCCACATTCTTTCTGGTAAAGGCTGACCTTGTTTGTACTTGTAACTTTGGACTTTACTTATGGTAACATCAGCACTGTCCCTACCAGTAGGCAGCAGATTTGAATTGTCATAAAAGGGCTGCAAATTTTTAATTATTTAATTTGTTGTTGCAGTTTAGTTTGCTGCCAGAAATTAGCAGAAATCTTGGTGGGATGCACTGTCTTGCTTCTTGAAACAATTTGGTTGGCATCAGGTACTGCGTCCCTTGATTTGGATGAATGGCACCTTTGTTGCTTTGCTTCAAGCAGCAAAATGTCCTGGGCATTAGTGTCAGCCCTATAATGTCAGGTACAAGTGTTAACCATTTTGTGTGTATGTGTGTGTACTAGGACTTTAAAATAAACTTGGATGAGAAATGAACCACAGCAAATAATCTGTCTGTGTCTGCTCCAATTCCTGTATTCCTTGCACACAAAATTAACAAATAATAGGATATCTGGCTTAGGACTGTAAGCAGACTTACTTGCCAGTTGATAAATGTGCACATTCATTTTAGAGCTGCCTGTTTCTCATTTAGGTTTGACACATTAAGAGGTGCATAATTAATGGTTGACATTAGTAATTAACATTAACTTTATGGTGCTTAATATGCCATAATTTATCCATCAAATAACTGGTACACACAAATGTCTTTGCATCAAGGTTTTAATTATAGAAAACGATCTTTCAGTTCTCGAGTTGGCAGAGTGAAAAGAAACCACATTTGTCCTTCTGAGGAATTCAAAACCCAAAGATCACTGAATGCTAATGTTGTTTTTGTTTCTCCTTAGGACTGTGTGCAAACACTTAAGCCAAGGGCTGCCATTAGGGAATACAGGACCAAATGCTCAGCCGGCATCGGTGGCGAAAGAGCACCACCTGGCTGTTGCCAGAGCTCTCTGGAGAAATTTCTTTCCATACCTGAAGAGTCAGCGAATGTTGCAGACTCCTCCTCTTCCTCAGCTTGCAGACGCAGCTGCAGGTTTGTGCTACGCCCCATGCTATCTTTTCCTATATCCTAGAGTAAAACTCACTTGCAGATGATGCTGTTCTTATTGGCATGTTCAACGTTTGTGTATATGTGTTCATTTTGTGTGCATGGACAAGTGTATGTGCGTGCACACCCACACCTCTTATTGGAGTGCCATGGAGCACTCACCTTATTAATAGGGTGCCTCTAGCTCTACAACTTGAGTGGCACTTTTCTCCCCTGGCATCATTTGTTAAATATGAAATGTGAGCTATAATCTTAGACAAGGTTAATGGTTGACGCTTCATCATATTAAATGTGATGCATATTCTCTGAGCTTAAATGAGTTTATTCATAGCTCTTCTGCTTCTCTTCTCCCCCCTCCATGTTTCTCTTGGATTATAATAATATTCATTTTGTGAATGTTTTTCTGCACGTATATCCAACATTGCAAAAGTATGGTGTAACATTATGGTTTTGAAACACACACCCAGATACCACCTGTGTTCTGGGATATTACACTGCAGGAAAGCCACTCAAAATACTAGCAGATGGAATAACATCTTGAGAGTAAACTGGAAGAGTAGTGATCCTTGACGTTTGTGGATTTTTGACTAGCTGATATAGTCCCCTCTATTTGGATACAATATCATTTCTTTCATGCAATTCCTATATCGTAAAACTGGATATTTCAATTCGACAAGACTTGTGTCTAGCTATAATGGCACACTGAATCCATTTAAATAATATTTGGGAGATTTTGAATTTAAATATATTTTACCCCAACATGAATTAAGAACAGTTTATGAGCTCTCAAAGACCCGGTCAATAATGGAAATGAAAACAGACCCCTTGAACTTCAGCAGCTTTGCAATAATTAAAATGTAATGGTAATAGAAAAGAATGTTGTAGAAAGGAAATGCTTTTCCTAGAAAACAGGCATGAGACTAAGGCAAAATTGTTACCTTTGTTTTTAAAATGTGTTCCTTATTTTTTGTTTATATATTTGAGGGTGTTTTTTTTTTTTTAAGTAAAACAAATTAAATCAGCATACTAAATAAAAAATCTGCATTAATAATGTGGAGATGTACATGAGGATTTAATCTGAAGGAATGTTTTGTTAAATGTAAATATGTATTTGTTACATGTTATGAAATGATCCAGTGTTTTTGAAATGTCTTTCGGTATGCATCTACACTGTAGAAATAATGCAGTTTGACACCACTTTAATGGCCAATGCTCCATCCTATAGAATCCTGGGATATGTAGCTTTGTGAGGTACCAACACTCTGGCTAACAAGGCTAAAGACCTTGTAAAACAACAAATCCCAGGATTTTGTAGGATGGAGTTAGAGCACTTAAGATGGTGTCAGACTGCATTATTTCTACAGTGTGGACGCACCCATGGTTGAGGCTTCCCTGTTATAACAGATGCTGTTTGTTACAATACTTTTGCCTTGAATCCCTCTTCCCTCCCAACCCCCACCCCACTTCTTTTTTAAATAAAACAATCAGGTTTTACTTTGCTGGCTTTGGATTTGCCTGGCGCATGTCCATCAGAACTTCAGCCTCAGCCAGTTCTGTCAATGATGCAGTTGTTTGGATGGGATGATATGATTTGCCCCAAGCTGGTTTCAAGATATCTAAGTCACTTAATACAGAACAGGTGAGCAAAGTAAACTCTTTGTGGAAGAAAAGGCATTTTGATTGTCTTCTGTATCATTAATCAAAGGTGTTTTCATTGCGCCGTTTTTCTGCATATTTTACATTGCTTTGAGAGGTTTGTTAGGAATGTGATTGGGGTTTTTTTGTAATTGCTGTCTGATCACTGAATTGCTTTGGTTTATGCAACATGCTTGCAGTTAAGGAAATTCTTGACTTTTCCTTCTTTTAACACCCATGCAGGTTGTAACCAGCGTGATTTTAAATAAAGAAAGAAGTTATTTTTGTTGTTTAAAAAGATAATCTTTTATATTCAGAAGAGTAGATATGTGTTAAGAAGAAGTCAGACAATTCTGATACAAAAAAATTCTCAAAATATCAAATACTTGAATATAAAAAGTCTTCTATTAAATTAAATCCAGAACCCAGTACCATCATTTCTCCCTCCTTTTCTTTGAATTATTATCTGTGTGAATATAAAAGTGCCATTATGTTATTTTGATATGAGCCTGAGGAACAAGAGATATATTTACTTTGGTCTAAACTGGGGATGGTATGGGAATTGTGTAGCCTTCTAGATGTTGCTGGATTGCAACTCTCATCAGCCTCTAGCCAGCATAGTCAATGGCAAGGAATAATGGGAGTTGCAGTTCTACAATTTCCAAGGGTGCACAATTCTCAATCCCAATCTAAATCAGATTAGAGTACCAAATGGCATTACTAGGGCAGGGGTGGGTGGGAAAGATGGGCAATAGCCTTTTTATTTAATAGTGCAGTAAGGCCCAATCCTCTCCATGTTCATACTGTTGTTGCTTTACATACTGTATTTTCTGGCGTATAAGACTACTTTTTAACCCAGGAAAATCTTCACCAACGTCGGGGGTCGTCTTATACACCGGGTGGAGGGGGGGGGGAAGATAAGGTGGCGCGGCACGAGGCGGGAGGAGGAAGAAGAGAGGAAGTCAGGTTGGAGGAGGAGGAGGGGAGGGAGAGAGGAAGGGGTGGCGTGGCATGAGGCAGGAGGAGGAAGCAGCAGCAGATAAGAGGTGAATCCCTATCCTGAGGTTTTCTTGGCAAGACTGGTTCAGAGGAGGTTTGCCATTGCCTTCCCCTGAGGCTGAGAGTGTGTGACTTGTCCAAGTTCACCCAGTGGGTTTCATGGCAGAGTGGGGAATAAAACCCAGGTCTCCAGAGTGGTAGTCCAACACTCAAACCACTACACCATGCTGGTTCCTATTCCCATGTACTACCTACAAAACAATTGCAGACTTTTTTGTTCTTCTTGTGTGTCTTCAAGTCCTTTCCGACTTATGGTGACCCTAAGGCAATCTTATCATGGGGTTTTCTTGGCGTGTTTCTTCAAATGGGGGTTGCCGTTACCCTCCTCTGAGGCTGAGTGTGTGTGACTTGCTCAGGGTCACTTACTTGGCCACAAATTGTACATACCCCAGAATGCATCACCTAGTATATTGGCAGTCCTTCCCCCCAACACTTTCTCATCTCCTCCGCCCCCTTGGAAGAGGGGTAGTCTTATATGGCAAGTGTATCCCAAACTCTATATTTTAACTGGAAAAGTTGGGGTCGTCTTATACACCCAGTCGTCTTATACGCCGGAAAATATTTTGGGATTTATTTCCATTTGGTTTCTCAACTACTTGACATACAGAAGTTACATTGCACATACAGATGAAAGTACAGGGGAAAGTGTGACCAGTCTGGGAAACCAATATGACATTCTGTACCATAGTGCCTTCCTAGAAATGGCAATTGCAGGTTATGTTTGAAAGCACATGGGAAATGGTGTTGGGAAAAGACAACTTGTTTACCTACTTAATTTTCTATTTTCATTACTACCCTCTTTTTTGCAGTGCACTGTCTGAAACTCTTACTGGTATGAGTCATGTGTCCTTCCAAGCCTTGTTGGTACACTCTTGGTTTCGATGTGTTTTGCAAATGTTTATCGATCAACCTCCTAATACCTCGGTCAGGACAAATGCTGAGCAAACAGCAGGTAAGTATGTTTCTTCAATAGGTGATGATGAGCAGTTACAACTTTATATTGGAGCTGGGAGCTGTTCGACGGCATTTTATTTATTCATTTATTTACTGAAATATTTATATCCTGCCTTCTACCTAGAGATCTCAAGGCAGCATACAATATATTGCATACAAAAAGTCAGTTTTTCCCCTTTTCTTTAGTTAACCCTTCTGTCTTTATCATAATGACTTACCTGACCAGTAAATAATGAGTGCTTTGGTGTTATTTTTTTAAATAAAAAGGTACTTGCTCCTTTATTTGAAAGCAAAGAAAAAATATTGGCAAGCTGTATTTCCAAGTGAACAAAATTAATTGAAAAACCCACTACAGGAGAAGGTATTTCGTCTTTCTTATTTTGTTAGGCACTAAAAATAAATGTCCAGTTCTATACTTTGAATCACCAGATTATTCTGGTTGTTCTCACACTACCTACAAGCAAGACCAGGGAATTTTACCTCTTAAACCACACTGCTTGTGAAAAGAACAGTATAGTTAAAACCTCTGAAAGGTTAGCTAAACCTACATTGAATTACTTTGACCAGCAATCTCAGTGGTGTTAGTCTCATGGACTAGTTTGACACCAGCAGTGGGTAAGTTGATGCAAATTTGTCTATTGACCTAGTATTTACTTTTTCTAACATTTATCTAATTAAGCCTCAGGAGTTGATGATTTTCCTCTGGAGGCACATGTTTGGCATATGTTTATTTATTGGCATCATATGATTCTCAAGTTATTTCTCATTGCATGGTTTTTCTTTATACTCCTTGCACAAAGGAGCTTACTGTGAAGCCATATCGAATTTTTCCATCATCTGTTTCATAACAAATAGAGAAAAATCATGCGGAGCAACTGGCTGAACTCACAAGATTGATACTTAAACTACCAGAAATAGAATCTATCTTCTCAAATTCTCATGTTGATGAGTCTATCTACAGGCAAGATCCCAAGGATGCTGTTATTCAGTTTATTAAGGTATAGTCATTTTCATTAATTAGGCATGTAATTCTTCACTAATTTTGTTTTCAAAAGAAACAAAACATGGTTTTTGCAATTTTCTTCCCATTGCAAGAGAATCTTCAAAAACTGTATAGTTTGTGGTGACTATTTGCAGCTCAGAACTTATTCTGTGCAAAATTCACGTGCGATATTTTTTATGCAGGTAACAGTATTTTCTGTACAGGTAATAACATTCTGAATTGTCTAAGTAAGATTATTCTAATCCAATTTAAGATATGGACTGGGACATAAATATTGTACATACATGCATACATAGTTATTGTTTGCCTTCATATTGTTTCAGACTTAAGGTGACCCTAAGGTAAACCTGTCACAGGATTTTCTTTGCAAAATTTGTTCATAGTGGATTAGTCTTAGCCTCCCTCTGAGAGTGTGTGACTGGCCCAAGGTCAGGATCAGTAGATTCAGTTCCCAATAACCAAGAGAACATCTTACAACATCTGATTAAAACAAAAGATTCTATTGAGACAGAAGTTCCTCTGTCCAGGGTTTGTGTTGGAACTGAAAAGTTTTCCCCCTGGATCAAACAAGAGTTCCTATCATCCAGCCCCCCTCCCCAGCTATGATCCAAAGCCTCTGATCCGGATCAAAGTGACCTTTCATGTTTCCTCTTTCCTTTCCTGCACTTAAGGAAGGAGAGCATCCCTGCATTATCATTCAGTCGCACTTAAGGAAGGAGAGCATCCCCTGCAAGAACAACAGGGTCATAAAACCACAAATCTCCCTCACCTCTGCGCATTTGCCCCCTCCCATTGTTTCCCAAACTAGGCTTCCCACATCATTCCCATTCCCCTTTCAATAAGCCAGCATCTTATCATAACACTGTATCACCATATCATCATACATATCACCATTACATGTTATCATCATATCATCATTATAGAACCATGCGTATGGATCTGACATCCCACCACCCCTGGATTAATCTTATCACATTATTCAACCCCTTCCCCCTGGTCTGCCTGGATATTTTTCATGAAACAACTGAGTCAGTTCAGGAGCATCCACATGGTGGGCATATACCCACTCATTCTCAGACTCTGGAAAGTGTTTCCAATGGAACAAATACTGCAGCTTGCCCCTGTGTAATCTCAAATCCATAATCCCAGCCACTTCAAAGTACTACTCTCCCTACACCACCAGCGGTGGGGGTGGTCCTGGATCTGCCCACCAGAGATCCGCAGCCAAAGCCAGCTTCAACAGGCTAAAATGGAACACCGGATGTAGATGTCTATAGGACTTAGGCAAATCTAACTCTGCAGTCACTTCATTGACTAGTTTTTTTGTTTTTTTGTTTTACCACAAATGGTCCCACATATTTTGGCCCCAGTTTCTTAGACAGTTGTCAGGTCTTCAAATGCTTAGTGGATAAGTAAACTTTGCTCCCAGGTGCAAAGTCCCATTCCTTGTCCCTCTTACAATCAGCAAATCTTTTATAGTCTTCCTTTATCTCATTCAAAGCAGTCACAATTTGGGGCCAAGCATCTTTGATTTTTGTAGTCTATTGAGAGATCGGGACAGGGTCTGTGGGTTCCGTCATCAGTGAAGGCAGGGTCTTTGGCTCGTAGCCATAAACAATCTCAAATGGTAAATGACCTGTACTCTGGTTGATGGCCCCATTGAAAGCAACTTTGGCATGTGGCAATAAGTCAAATCAACCATGCTGCAAATAATTGCCATAACAACGTGTTGTAAGATCTTTGCATTGTTTCCTGCATTATCATTCAATCATACTTAAGGAAGGAGAGCATCCCTGATTTACAGCCCCTAACTGCTTGTCCCAGTGATGGCCCTGGCCCCGCACATCCATAATCCTGCGACAACACAAGTGGGGGAGCGATTTGATGGGAGGTCTACCTGAAAAAGGAGAGTGTCAGGCTGGGATGTCATGGTGGCAAGCCCACTAGATGTAGACCCCAAGGAGGGGGAGGATTGCATCATAAAACCAAAAGGGTCATAAAACCACAAATTTCTCACCTCTGGCCATTTGCCCCCTCCCATTGTTTCCCAAGCTTGGCTTCCCACATGATTCCCATTCCCCTTTCAATAAACCAGCATCTTTTCATGACACTATATCACCATATCATCATTACATCATATCATAATGACAGAACAATGCATACGGATGTGACACCCAGTTGGTTTCCATGGCTGAGCAGGGATTGAAACCCTGGCCTCCATAGTTGTAGTCCAACACTCAAACAGTTACATCATGCTGGCTTTCACCAACATGCATATGCCGTATTTTCTGGCGTATAAGATGACTGGGCGTATAAGACGACCCCAACTTTTCCAATTAAAATATAGAGTTTGTGATATACTACCCCTCTTCCAACGCACACTAAATAAAAATTTTAAAAAATCAGATTGGTAATTTTAATATGGTAATTTTAATTCAAATGCTTATGCCTTGCAGGTACGTAGAAGGAAAACTGTCACTTATAAACACAACAAACTACAGCTCCCATGTTCCCTAGCATTTGTTTCTGCAGTGTGTTTTGGACCTTTTTAAAAAATAGTCCAGATTTAAATGCTGCTTTAAACATTATTTCCATCTCTCAGCTATGAGATGGTTGGGAGGAAATGAGAAAGTGTTGGGGGGAAGGACTCTCTCAGCCTCAGCCTCAGAGGATGGTAATGGCAACCCCCATTTGAAGAAACATGCCAAGAAAACCCTATGATAAGGTTGCCTTAGGGTTACCACAAGTCAAAAAGGACTTGAAAACACACAAGAACAACAAAAAAAAGTCTGCAATTGTTTCATAGGTAGTACATGGGAATAGGAGCCAGCATGGTGTAGTGGTTTGAGTGTTGGACTACCACTCTGGAGACCTGAATTTGATTCCCCACTCTGCCATGAAACCCACTGGGTGAACTTGGACAAGTCACACACTCTCAGCCTCAGGGGAAGGCAATGGCAAACCTCCTCTGAGCGAATCTTGCCAAGAAAACCCCATGATCACCATAAGTCAGGAACAATTTGAAGGCACACAACATACACATATAACCTCCAAGTTAAGGAACTTGGTTCTTTAGATAAATCTTCAAAAGTACACATTCTCTCTTTCTCTCGCATTGTGCAGAATTATTTGTTAAAGAAGCCATGCCCAAGCAACACATCAACTTTGGCTGCTTTGTCTGCATTGCAGAAATTTATTAAAGCAGTTTGACACCGCTTTAACTGGCCTGACTCAAGCCTATGGAATTCTGGGATTTGCGGTTTTGTGAGATATTTAGCCTTTTCTGTCAGAGAGCTATGGTACCACAAAGCAAACTCCATCCTAGGATGGAGCCATGGCAGTTAAAGCCGTGTCAAACTGCATTATTTCTGCAGTGCAGATTCAGGCTGCATCCATACTGTAGAACTAGCTCCCTTCTCTTTTTCCCCTCGTTCTCATCCTCCTCCTCCTTCTCTCTCCTGGCTCTCTTCTCTTTCTCCCCTCGTTCTCATCCTTCTCCTCCTCTCTCCTGGCTCTCTTCTCTTTCTCACCTCGTTCTTCTCCTCCTCCTCCTCCTCCTCCTGGCTTCCTTCTCTTTCTCCCCTCCTCATTGTCCTCATCCTCTCCTGGCTCCCTTCTCTTTCTCCTCTCGTTCTCCTCCTCCTCTCTCCTGGCTCCCTTCTCTTTCTCTCCTCGTTCTCCTCGTTCTCCTCCTCTCTCCTGGCTCCCTTCTCTTTCTCTCCTCGTTCTTCTCGTTCTCCTCTCTCCTGGCTCCCTTCTCTTTCTCCCCTCGTTCTCATCTTCCTCCTCCTCCTCGTTCTCCTCTCTCCTGGCTCCCTTCTCTTTCTCTCCTCGTTCTCCTCTCTCCTGGCTCCCTTCTCTTTCTCCCCTCGTTCTCATCTTCCTCCTCCTCCTCCTCCTCTCTCCTGGCTCCCTTCTCTTTCTCCCCTCATTCTCCTCCTCCTCCTCCTCCTCCTCTCTCCTGGCTCCCTTCTCTTTCTCCCCTCGTTCTCATTGTCCTCATCCTGGCTCCATTCTGTTTCTCCCCTCGTTCTCATCATTCTCATCCCCTCTCCTGGCTCCCTTCTCTTTCTCCCCTCGTCGTCGTCGTCGTCCTCCTCCTCCTCCTCCTCTACCCGGCATATAAGACGACCTCTGACTTTTGAGACCCTTTTCCAGGGTTAAAAAGTTGTCTTATACGCTGGAAAATACAGTGTGTCTTATACGTCTTATACGCCGGAAAATACAGGATATATATATATATATATATATATATATATATCCTACATAAACATGGAATTTTTTTCCATAAGGCAGGAAGACCCAAAGTTTTACACCGAATAAGTCCCCAACTATAGCATTTTCTGCACAGAAAACAACATTTTCTGCACAGAAAATAATACTTCTGAGGGCGGAAAACCCTCTCTTCTGCACAGGACATTTTTTCTGCAAAAAAAAAAAGCCACATGTGAATTTTGTATGAAATAAATCCTAAACTGCAAAGACGCTGATCAGTCCATGTTTCGCCTCATCAGGATTTCCTAACACTCAAGAAATATGTTTGTCAAATATTTTCAAATACACTCATCCCTCCACATTTGCAGCTTTGACTTTTGCAGATTTGATTATTCAAGGATTTTATTAATATGTTCTGTCTAGGAATCTCTAGGTCCTCCAGCACAACTCTATGGTCAACTTTAACCAAAAGTCACACTGAAGGACCTAGAGATTCCTAGAGATAACACTCCACTCGGCAATTCTATGGTCAATGTCTGGATATGTTGATCACAGAGTTGCACTGAAGGACCTAGAGATTCCTAGAGAGGTCTTCTCTCAGGTAAAAGCATAATGTTTTTGTTATTTGTGGTTTTTCCACATTCACGAGGGTCCTGCCCCTAACCCCAGTGAATGTGGAAGGACGAGTATATTCTTTCCATCCCTATGATACATACAATTTTAGAGTTCTCAGATTATAATTTGTGAGACCCAAATTTGTATTTTGTTTTACTGTTAAATAAGGGTTGGTCTCCACATCTTCCTTTTTATCCATCTTTCTTCATTTCTCAGGCCTTTGGGAAAAACTATAGTGGTCTTCAGACACTAGCTGAAAAATCAATGATGGTGACAAAGGCTCTAGAATATATTGGTGATGTATTAAAACATGTAAAACCTTACTTAATGAGGAAAGGACCTGCAGAAGGACTCTATCTCACCTATAGGATTATAGGTAACTATCATGGGCAATCTTTACCTTCATAATTTAGTAAAACAAAAATCTGTATAGAAGAGAAATAAGCCTATAGAGAATTTTGAAGGTTTTTCCCCACATTCTGTTTCTAGCATAATAGTTTTGTGTGGCTATACATGGAAGACAATATAATGCCAAGCAGATTTTTTTTTTCCTTGGAAGGGGCTTCATGAAATGTCCTACACAGAGTATTCCAAGTTGCATGTTTGGAGCCACCATAGCTTTGAAATGCTACTTTTTTAAACTGTACTTCCCAGAATCTCACAGTAACTTGGGCAATTCTTATACTGGAGTCTAAAAAGTGTCTTTCCTAAGCTACGAAACCTTACAACCAATTTCTTAAGTGGCTCATCAGTAAACTAATCCAAATAGCATATTCTCTAACTGAAAACACCATGTTCCATTAAGTAAAATAAGAGCAAAGAGATTCAGCATTTGCCTTTGGAAGCTATTTTTGCTTGTGCTGATATTTGGCCCCATCATGGCAGAACAGCAGCATGGAAGGGGAGAGAAGGAAGCTATTCTTTCTTGCCCTGCTTTCTTTTATCACAAATTCACCCAAAGATACACACTGCTATGTTTCCGCATGTGTATTCTTAACATGAGTATATTCACAAACAATCATATGGGACAAAACCTCATGCATGTGCAGTGCCCCTGCATTCCAAGTTTCAAACACACACAGCATCAAGGCCCATTGTAACCATCCTGAGTGGCACTGTTCTTTAGGAGGTTTGCAGATCTGTTTTCAAAAGGCCTTGCTGATCCACAGTTTTATTTTAAAAGGTAAGCAAGAATTCAAACCACCTCGTAGTTTAAACTTCTACTTTCTGAGCTTTTGCCTCCAAATGTATCATCCACCTTGATCTTTAGGAAGGATCCTAACTGTCTTTCCAGAATGATCTTCCCGGTCTATGTTTACCTCTATGCTGCCACTGAGTACTCTAGCTGCTGTATATTATTGCGCTGGATGTTTTGTTTTTAGTTGTTTGTTTTATTGATTGTATTATTTAATTATGATGGTTATATTCCATCATGTTTGAAAGAAGCGGCTGTCAGGCCGCTTCTGAAAAAACCTTCCCTGGACCCCCTGGATATGAACAACTATAGGCCAGTCTCATTATTACCATTCTTGAGTAAGGTGATCGAGAGGGTGGTTGCTCTTCAACTCTAAGCGATCTTGGATGAAACCGATTATCTAGACCCATTTCAAACTGGCTGCAGGACAGGCTTTGGGGTTGAGACTGCCATGGTTGCCTTGTCCAACAATCTGCGTCTGAGCATCGACAGGGGTAGTGTGACCCTGTTGATGCTTTTAGACCTCTCAGCGGCTTTTGACACGATAGACCATGGCATCCTCTTGGACCGCCTGAGGGGGTTGGGAATTGGAGGCACTGCGCTCCAGTGGTTCCATTCCTTCCTCTTGGGCAGATCCTAGAGGGTGCTGCTCAGGGACAGTTGCTCCAGTAAAAGGGAGCTCACCTGTGGCATTCCACAAAGTGCTATTCTGTCCCCGATGTTGTTCAACATCTATATGAAGCCGCTGAATGAGATCATTCGGAGTTATGGAGCTGGGTGTTATCAGTACGCTGATGACACCCAAATCTATTTCTCCATGTCTCGTTCATCGGCCTCGAATTCCAATGGCGTCTCCTCTCTCAATGAATGTCTTCGGGCAGTAATGGGCTGGATGAGGAAAACCAGATTGAGGGTGAATCCAGAGAAGACGGAGGTGCTCACAGTAGCGGCCCCGAAACCAGGAATTGGGTTGCAACTTCCGGTCCTGGATGGGGTCACACTCTCCGTCAAGGACTGTGCTCGCAGTCTGGAGGTGCTCCTGGACTTGTCGCTGCTGCTGATGAATCAGGTAAATGCGACAGTCAGGATTGCCTGTTATCAGCTTTGGCTGATACGCCAGCTGCGCCCTTTTCTGGAAGTAAGGGATCTCGAGATTGTTGTGCACGCGCTGGTAACCTCACGTCTAGATTTCTGTAACGCACTCTACATGGGGCCACCCTCGTGCTTGGTCCAGAAACTGCAATTGGTACAGAATATGGCAGCCAGAATAGTGTCTGGAACATCTAGGAGGGACCATATTACTCTGGTATTAAGGTCCCTCCACTGGCTGCCTATTAGTTTCCAGGCCCAGTACAAGGTGTTGGTTATCACCTTTAAAGCCCTAAATCAGGGGTAGGCAACCTTTCCCCTTTAAGGGCCGAGGGACTTCAGCTCCCAGAAGCCTCAGCCATGTTGGCCAATACCTCATGGGATTCTGGGAGCTGAAGTTCCTCAGCCCTTAAAGGGGAAAGGTTGCCTACCCCTGCCCTGAATGGCTTGGGTCCAAACTATTCGGGACCACCTTCTCCTGTGCAATGCTCCCCACGCACTCTGGTCCTCTGAGAGGAATTTGCTCCAGCCACAAAAAGCTAGGCTCTCAGCTACCTCCCACAGGGCATTTTCTGTGATCGTCCCCAGATTGTGGAACAGCCTGCCAGACGAGATCCGTCAATTGACATCTTTAGACAGCTTTAAAAAGGCTGTCAAGACAGATCTCTTCCAGCAGGCCTTTCCAGGATAGATATCCCGGCCTCAGGAATCCATCTTAGGAGAGTCCCCTAGATGTCTTCTCCCGAGCCATATAAACGACATCACCAGGTTCCCATTTTATTCTATTAATGGTTGATCTTTGTTTGGTTTTAATCTGTATTTTTTTAATCTGTATTGGTTTAATACTGTTTTGGGGGGGGAAGGGTATGGGGTTGATTGTATTGGTATTTTAACATGTTGTTAGCCGCCCCGATTGCTCTCAGAGGGGCGGGTTAAAATTATTGTTATTATTATTATTATTATTATTATTATTAAATCTTCTTAGTTTAATACTTTTTTACTGGGTGGGTGGATAAGGGGGTTGATGTTTTTATTGTATTGATGTTTTACTGTAAGCTGCCCCGATTGCGTTGCAGAGGGGCGGGATAAAAATAAACATTATTATTATTATTATTATTATTATTATTATTATTATTACCATCCAAGGAGTCCCTCTCAGGTGTGGCAAAATTTGGGGGCATGTAAATTGAAATTTTGAGTCCTAATAAACACATCTTTCAAACAGTAGCTTACTTTTAGAAAAATAGTGTGACATTGTCTTGGGGCGTGAAAGTGGTACTGTGGGTGTATCCACTGCGTAGCCTTTTGATACTACTTTAGCTGCTCTGGTTCCATCCTATAAAATCCCAGGATCCATAGTTTAGGAAGGTGCATAAAATTCTCTGCTGTAGTTCAAGTACTAGAGTTCCTGAGCATTGAATTCTAAGTACCTTATCAAACTCCAGATCCCACAATTCCATGAATGGAGCTCTGCCAGTTAAAGTGGGATCAAACTGCTATGCTGGTGCATGGTGGATTTACCCTGTGCTCTTATTTTTGGTTTGTATAGGATGGTATTATAGTCTTAGTATAATCGGCCCTCCTTATCCACAGATTTTTTTTATCCATGGATTCAAGCATCCACAGCTTGAAAACATTTTTTAAAAGTATAAATTCCAAATAGCAAACCTTGATTTTCCCATTTTATATAAGGGACCCCATTTTGCTTTGCTGTTGTATATCATGGGACTTGAGCATCTACAGATTTTATTATCCATGGGGGTTATGGAACCAAACTTCAGTGGATACCAAGGACCCACTGTATAGCACAGGGGTCGGCAAACTTTTTAGGGGTGGGACCGCTCCCCCTGTCCCCCGATGCCCCCCGGGCTGTGGCGGTGCGCACGCGTGCACTACCAGGAGGGCTCCCTCGACCACGCCGAGCCTCGGGAGAGGCCCGGCGTGGCTTCAGGGGCCCTCCATGGTGCCATTTTGTGTTCCAAAATGGCGCCCGGAGTCTCACGCAATCTTTCCCGTCGCAGGGCAAAGGTCACACGAGACTCCGGGCGCCATTTTGGAAGACAAAATGGCGCCCCGGAGGACCCCCGCAGCCACGAAAGGCAGTGGCGGCGTGGCGGCGGGACCGGGCAGGGGCCGGTTGGCGGGTCGGGTGCGGCCTGCGGGCCATAGGTTGCCGACCCCTGGTATGGCATATAATAGCTGTTAATCAAATGGCATGTCATTGCAAACTTTATATTGATATTGGTAGTAGTACATTCCCTGGCGCTGCTGCTTTGATTCAAAACAGAGTTCCAGAGGGCAACTTTGTTCTTTTCAGTTTTAAGATCCAATTGTAGTTCTCCCACATCACATCTGTTTTTAGGTTAGAGTTGAATGGACCTTCCCTACTCTAGATTGACAAAGTGGGCTATATGAAAATAAGGCATCCTGGTTGCTATAGTTACCAATGGTTAATGCAGCTCAGCAGAATGCCTGTCAATTATGTCTTCTCTTTCTCTCCCCCCTCTCCCCAAATTTGGTGAAATGTTGTCATGTTGTTTTCTTGGTTTTTATTCAACAGGATGCCTTGTGAAGTCTTGGGCACCCATACTGGTGACTTCCAAAGCACAACCACTCTTGTTCCGCATAATAGATTGCCTGCTTTTGCCCCATGCTGTGCTCCAGCAAGACAAAGGACTTCCTGCAGCAATGTTGTCTGCAATTCGGGAGAATCTTCCTCTCTTTCTTCAGGTGTGTCTGTATATCATGAGTATGTGTGTGTGTGTAACTTGTTAGCTAATTATAGTTAGCTACTAATTGACAAAGAACCTTTCGGAAACTAGCGGCTGGCAATGGACCATTTCTGTTTTTTACATTGGTGTCTTTAACATCCGACTAATGGACTCTAGTGTGATGCAGTGGCTTGAGCACTGGACAATGACTCTGTAGGCCAGGGTTCAAATCCTAGCTCAGCTATGTAAACCCAATGGGTTCAGTCTCAGAGGATGACAATGACAAACCTCTGGTGAAGTAACGTGCCAGTAAAATCCCATCAGAGGTTCGCTTTAAGGTTGCCATAAGTCAGAAATGACTTGAAGACACACAACAACAACAACAACAACAACAACAACAACAACTGTGGACTCTAACCTCATGGTGCTGGTGTTGGTTCAAGTATTTGGCCCACATGCGTATCCTTCCCTAAAGCATTTGGCAAAGCTAAGACAGGGCTCCTGAAGGAAATTACAGCCTAATAGCCATCATCATTATGATATAAAAGGGTTGATACCTAATTAAATTGTTTTGGAACTTCCCTTTACAGAATTTGTTTGTTTAAAATATTTCTGTATCACCTCTCAGCTCACAAATGAACAAATAAATAACCAATTAAAATACAAAAATTACAATTATACAATTAAAACAATACAAAGATTTTTAAAAACACATTTTAAAACTCCAAATAGGAATTATTATTATTATGTTTATGTTTATTTATATCCTGCCTTCCTGCCAGGGACTCAAGGACTCCTAGAATTCATTTTTAAAGCAGCTAAAGCAGCAATTTCAAACACCAAACACCATGCAGAACAGTATTGTGTGGGGAAGATCAAACAAAGGTATAGCTTTCACTTGCAGAGAAGGAGACAATAACAGCATAAGAGAGATAGTAATATAGATTACTGTGCTTCCATATATCGTACAACATAAAATAATTAGAACAGACTCCAAAAGAAGAGAGTGAATACCAGCCAAACAAGAGAGACAAGAAATGTTATGATTAATAAGTTTTAATTGTCTTGGTCTTCTGTGGCATAATTCTTCAATATGTTTACTCCCAGTCATTAAGCACATATTAAGTTGCCATCCTGTAAATAATTAAACACTTACCAAAACCGATTTACAAAATCATATTTCAAAGAAAGTGACCAGCAGTAGTTCCCCCCGAAAGAGATTCCAAGATTGCATTATAACTTCTTTTTTATCATAGATAAGTTGTGACTCAAATACTAGAAAGTTCCCCCTTCAGCACAATATGCTTATGGCTAATATAAGGAACTTGCTCTAAAATGGCCGCAAGTAATTCCAGGACACCATTCCTCTTGAAGGGAATTTATCTAAGTAGGATTCACAGTCCTATCAATATTTGGGTCCAAACTATCTCAGGGACCGCCTTCTCCCTTATAATCCTCCCCGCGCACTCCAGTCCTCTGGGAGGAATTTGCTGCAGCCACAAAGAGCTAGGCTTGTGGCTACCTCCCAGAGGACTTTTTCGGTTGTCGCCCCCAGATTATGGAACGGCCTGCCGGATGAGATCCATCAATTGACATCTTTAGACAGCTTTAAAAAGGCTGTCAAGATGGATCTCTTCCGGCAGACCTTTCAGTGATAGAATCCTATCCTCAGGAATCCCTCCCGCAAGAGGGCTTCTAGGATCTTAGTTTAAATATCTAATTAGGAATTGCAGCCATATTGTGAATTTGTTCTCATATATTACTGTTGTTTTTATATTGTATGTTTTAATTTTGTAACCGATTTAATAACTTTTTAAGGGGGGGAGGGAATTAGATTTTACTCTTGTATGTTATATTTTATTGTTGTTAGCTGCCCCGATTGATCTCAAAGGGGCGGGATATAAATAAATTTTATTATTATTATTATTATTATTATTAATTGTGGTTAGCAAGCGAAGCTAAGGCTATCAATTCAAATTCTTCCTTGAGTCCTAGTTTTTTCCACACAAGATATAAAAAAAGTTAGCAAGAATAACAATAACAATAATATCTTATGATATTCAACCTATTCAGCATGGATGTTTTTGGTCTTTCTCTTATTTTACATGAAGCTCCAATAGTGGTTTCTCCCACCCTGTTTTCTAGCCAGACTTTTCTATCCGTGACTTTTTGATTGTTCTCAGCATTTTCCCTCTCCTATCTGTATAAACAGATTTTGTTGAAAGCGCTTTCTGAGATTGACAGGAATTGAGGTAAATCATGAGTCTCCTGTCATAAGAGGTCATTACTGGAGAATTCATGAAGACTCTTCCTTGGAAATCATACTAGCAAAATGGTCAGGCAAAAAGCAGTAGTAACAAAGGGGAAATATTCTGCCAGGAACACAGAGGAACAAAAGAAGGCTCTTATGGGAGACAAAATGCTATTTTAAATTCAACATAGCTGGAACAATCCATCCTAAATTTATTTTGATGTTTGGAAAAATCCAATAGGAAAATCAGGTAAAGGGTGCAGTTAGCCCTGTAACATTAGAGTACCATAGTCCACTGTACTTGGAAGGTACAGTCTTACCAATTACCTGATTGATAAACTAATAATCTATCAGACACATGTATTTAATGTCAGCAAATATGCCAAAATTATACTTTGGAATTATTACAAGCAGAGATATGAATTAAGATATGAATTAGCCAGTGTATGAATTTGTTCACATGAATGTAAGTGAACAACCACTTGTAATTAGCTTGCAGTGAGTAACAATTCTCTTTATGCAATCATGCCACTGAGGCCCCAACAAACTGCTAATACTAATATGCATGTATTTGAAGCTTTTAGAGGGCAACATGTATCTGCCACTCACTTATGGCTCAAAATATTGAGTCATTCTACATATTTTGAATTGACAGCAATAGAGAATTGAATTTTTCCACCAGTTAGGTTGAAACTTGAAGTAGATTAACTCCTGCTGTATTCCAGGACAGCACTTAGAATGTATAATTATTGGCTGAAGATTAAGAAAACAGATTAAAGATTTCCAAAAATATTATGATAGAGCTGTAGCAACCCAGGACTTTCTTGATACATCATACTGGACTTTCCTTGAGCACACTCTAGAGAAGCCACAAGATCTGAATTTACGTTAAAAAATTCAAGATGGAGTTAGACAGAATTTGAATTGATAGCCTTAGCTTCGCTTGCTAACCATAACTGTTGAAGGAGCTGTGAATCCAACTTAGATAAATTCCCTTCAAAAGGAATGCTGTCCTGGAATTACTTACAGCCATTTTAGAGCAAGTTCCTTATATTAGCCATAAGCATATTGTGCTGAAGAGGGAACTTTCTAGTATTTGAGTCACAACTTATTCTACTGTTCTATAATAAAAAGGAAGTTATGATGCAAAGCTGGCATCTCTTTTAGATGGGAAATACTTTCTTTGAAATATGCTTTTATAAATCAGTTTTGGTAAGTGTTTAATTACAATTAAAAACATTTTAAAAATTCAACATTAAAATCAAATGGAATTATTAACCTTAATAAATACATACACAGCCAGCCCTCTATAACTGTGATTCTGCATCCATGGATCCCATCATCCACAGCTTGAAAATCCTCGCCCCTCCCCCAAAAAAATCCAAAAAGCAAACCTTGATTTTGCCATTTTATATAAGGGATACCATGTTATTACCCCAGTGCATATAATGGGACGAGCATCCATGGATTTTGGTATCCACAAGGGACCCTGGAATGAAACCCCAGTAGATGCCAACGGCCCACTGTACTCTTTTTTAAAAGATTTTTTTAAAGTTCAACAATGTAATTGGAAGCTATACAACACTTACATCACTTTTGTTCAAAGCCATGCGTTCTAAAAGCCTGTTTGAATAAATAAGTCTTCTCCTGCCGACAGAAATACAGCAAATAGGTAGCCACTCTAGCCTCCCTATGGAAGGAATTCCAAAATCTAGTATCAGCCACCAAAGAAGGCCTCCTCTCATATTCCTCCCAACTATATTCTGAAGATGGTAGGTCTGAGAGAAGGACCTCTCTTGTGGATCTCAGGGTCTGGGCAGGCTCATACGGGGATACATGGTCTGTTAGATAGCCTGGACTTAAACTTTGTAGGGCTTTATCAGCATTTTGAATTAAAGTACCAGCATTTTGAATTATACCTGAAAAAAGACTGGATACCAGTGAAGTTGTTGGAGAAGGGTGATCTTATATGATCTTTGTACCCAACCCAAAATATGAAGTAAACATGTGTAATAGTTTTAAGAAAATAAACCATTTACCTTGATAGAACCAACCAAAGATTATTGTTTCTGTTTGTATGTCAGAATTTTATACTGAACTCCATTATGAGTTGGAACATTATAGACTGTGTGAAATGGCCATGATAACTATCCATACATGGACTTCTGTGGGACTCCTGTCCCATCCTATTCCCATGATCCCTATCTGTGGATCATCAGATCAGCTTTTCATGGACAGCTGGTGACAGCAGTGAAGCAGGTTCAGGAATGAGAAAAGTCCCATTCCACAAGCAAAATACCATTTGTGTTCCTAAGTATGGTGTTTCCCAAATAGTATGGTGTTTCCCAAATGTTTTCTGACAGCAGTTCTTTTTTAGTGTGAGGATTTTAAAAAACAATGTTAAAAATTACATGAATAAATAGATTCTCAAAATTAATCTAATATCTGTAAGACACTTTCTTCGTTCCTATTGAGAGGCAATATGCGCAGCAAAGCAATCTTTCTTTTCTGCACGTATTGCGTCTGCAGAGTCCCATCCAGCCTGGCTTATAACAGATTCAACTGCCAAGGTGTCCAGTAAACCCGTTTCTGAGATTTCGCTGGATCAGTTCGAGTCAGTGAGTACCAATGACATGGACAACATCCTTGGAAAAGTGAGGAAGACGACGTGCCCTCTTGACCCTTGCCCATCATGGCTGGTCGTCCAGGGGGGTGATGCATTGGTGGCCTTTCTTAAGGAGACCATCGATGCATCCCTTAGGGAAGGAGTTGTTCTATCTTGCCTAAAAGAAGCAGTTGTGAGACCGCTTCTGAAGAAGCCTTCCCTGGATCCCCTGGACTTGAAAAATTACAGACCTGTATCACATCTCCCATTTTTGAGCAAGGTGATCGAATGGGCCGTTGCCTCTCAACTCCAAGTGATCTTGAATGAAATCGATTTTCTAGATCCATTTCAAACCGGCTTCAGATCGGGATTCGGGGTGGAGACTGCCATGGTTGCTCTGGTAGATGACCTCTGCCAAAACATCAACAGTGGAAGTGTGACCCAGTTGGTGCTTTTGGATCTCTCAGCGGCTTTTGATACTATTGATCATGGCATCCTCTTGGAACGCCTGGGAGAGTTAGGGATTGGAGGCACTGTACTCCAGTGGTTCCATTCCTTTCACTCAGGCAGGTTCCAGAGGGGGTTGCTCAGGTACAGTTGCTCATCAAAAATAGAGCTTAATTGTGGCGTCCCTCAGGGCGCCATCCTGTCCCCGATGCTCTTCAATATCTATATGAAGCCACTGGGGGAAATCATCCAAAGACATGGGGCAGGGTGTTAAAAGTACATTGATGACACCCAAATATATTTCTCCATGTCTTGGTCATCGGCCATGATGACAGATAGTATTTCTCCCCTCAATCAATGTCTTGAAGCGGTAATGTACTGGATGAGGAAAAACCGACTCAAACTGAATCCAGAGAAAACAGAGATGCTTACAGTAGGGGCCCCTAAACCAGGTATTGGGATACAATCTCCAGTCCTAGAAGGGGTCACGCTCTCCTTGAAGGACTGTGTTTGCAGCTTGGGGGGGCTCCTAGACCTGTCACTTCACATGACCAATCAGGTGAATGCGGCAGTTAGGAGGGCCTGTTATCAGCTTCGGCAGATACGCCAACTGCGTCCTTACCTGGAGATAAAGGACCTAGAAACTAGTACATGCACTGGTAACCTCACGACTCGACTTCTGTAACACACTCTACATGGGGCTACCCTTATACTTAGTTCGGAAACTACAATTGGTGCTAAATATGGCAGTGAGATTAGTCACCGGGAAATCCAGAAGGGATCACATTACACCAGTTTTGAAATCCCTCCACTGGCTGCCTATTGGTTTCCGAGCACAGTATAAGGTGTTGGTGATGACCTTTAAAGCCCTACATGGCCTAGGTTCCACCTATCTAAGGGATCGCCTCCTTCCATATAATCCGCCCCGCACCCTCAGATCCTCTGGGAGGAATTTACTCCAACAAAGGAGAACTAGATTAACAGCAACCTCCCAGAGGTCTTTTCCCGTCGCTGCTCCAAGACTATGGAATGCCCTGCCAGAGGAGATCCATCAAGCAACTAGCTTGGAGAATTTCAAAAAAGCCATCAAAACGGATCTCTTCTGGCAGGCCTTCCCTGAATAAAATCAGACCATATCTAGTGTATGTCTCTCTCCCTCTCTTATGTTTTTATGTTTCTATGTTCATATTTTTATGTTTAGGTTTGTCACATTTTATAATCACTGGTGTGAGTACGCCAGCTATTTTTAAATTTTTAGCATCATGTAATTTTAAGGGGGGAAGGGTTTGTTTTTATGTTACTGTTGTTTGTTGTGGGGGTGTTTTATACATGCAGTTGTTATGAGCCGCATTGATTGCCTTCAGGCAAAAGGCGGGGTATAAAAATAAAGATGATGATGATGATGATTCATGTCAGCTGGTAATTGAACAGAGGACTATTGCTATCCCCAAGAACTACCAACAAGAACTGCTATCCACAAGAGCATACACATATTTCTGCTCTTGCTACCAGCATAGTTTCCATCTCACAGAGAGGTTTGTTTAGTGCTGATCCTAAGAGTTATTTATACCCACATGGCCTTGCTGTAGTCACAAGAGTACATTTCTTATCAAGCAATTACATAGATTCATTCTGGGTATTTTCTGCTGTGACTAACATATTCTTAAATATTTGCTGTTACATTTCTGTAATCATTGCAGAATAACTTTTCTTGTTTTTTCCCTTTATAAAATTACCTCTTGTGCCTCTTGTGTAATGTTTTGAAACATTGAAAAAGCTCTTAGACAGAAATTTGGGGAAACCAAAGAAAGAGAGAACTCCAATTTTTGAGATTCTCTTTTAAACCAGAACCCTGGCAGAGCAGATATTTGGCTCTTCTTCCCTTTCATGGGACTTCTATTTAACTTCAACACATATCTTGACCCTTCCCTTCCAAACAGTGAGAGTGGGAAGGATTTAGATGTGTTCTAAGTCATTTCTCATCATTCTGAGGTCATGGTCAGAGCTGAAATCGAGAAGATCCATTACACTCCTTGGATGTCTCTTCCTGGCCTTCTTTGAGGTCAGGTGTGGGAGAAGACATAACATAAAACTTTTATGGGGACTGAGAAGGGCCAGGATGCCACACTAGATCCCAATTTAAAATCACATATTAATTAAAGACATCACAGGGAGAGAACCTGTTTCCTATTTTTCTTTTTCCTTAGACCACAAGTTGTTGTTGCTGGTGTTATGTGCCTTTGAGTTGATTCCAACTTATGGTGACCCTGTCATGAGGTTTTCTTGTCAAGATTTGTTCAGAGGGCTTTTGTCTTTGCCTTCCTCTGAAGCTGAGAGTGTGTGACATGCCTAAAGTTACTCAAAGGATTTCCATAGCTGAGCAGAGGTTTGAACTGTGGTTTCCAGAGTCCTAGTCAAACTACTACAGCATGATGGCTCTCTTAAAACTACAAGATTAACAGCTTAATGTATGGTGGAAATCAGTTACTCTTTCAATAGTCCAACAATGCTACAGTCCATGTTCATCACTGTGTAATGTGTAGTTTTACTAGATATAACCAGTTTTATTAGACCATTTTGGAGAATCAAGAATAGCTGTACTTTCAAGACAGGCAATGACACATTTCTCAGTTTGCTTGATTGCTTTTTTCCATATCCATATGTGTTTCTTTCTTTCTTTTGTAGGGTTTGTCTTTTATATGTTGTCAGTCTCAGACACAAGGTGCCTATTTGAATCAGCTGTTAGGGAATGTTATCCGACAGTATTTGGGGCGCTTCCTTCCTCCATCACCTTCTGCATCTCGAGCTGGGCAGCATCCTATTTTGCTGGCATTGTATAGTTCCTCCACCCCAACCCCAGGAGCCTTACATCTACGTAAGGCCACAATGCAAGTCATAAGGTAATGCCCCAAAAAGGACTTCTTTTTTATTTATTTATTTTTCTGGACAGGTTAAGAGGCAGTCTTCCTCTTGAATCTGATACAAAACATATTTTGACAGAAAAACAATGGATAAAGATGATCCCATTAAAATGCAGATTATTAATTTAAACCTGTTTTTTAGGGGGAGACTAAAAATAAAGGCATATTGATTTATTGTGCTTGAAGAATATGCCAGTTTGGGAAAATTGTGATATACATGATGTATGGTGTCATTATTTACCCTAATGGATCTGAGTGTGTGTGTATGTGTGTGCTTTCAAGTCATTGGTCGACTTACAGTGACTACATGCATTTCATAGGGTTTTCTTAGGCAAGGAATCATCAGAGGTGATTTTGCCAGTTCCTTTCTGTGAATTACAGCCTACTGCACCTGGTATTCATTGGCAGTCTCCCACCCAAGTACTAACTTGCTTAGCTTCTAAATCAGATGGGACTCTGGTGCCTTTTGGGTATTTAGGACCACTTGAGGATGGCACATTACTAATTTATTGTTGGGCTTTTTCTTTTCCTTTTCCTTTTCTTTCAGTGAAAACTACCTACAGTTCAAAGGCCATGCACCACCTCCTCATCTGGGATCAACTTTAGCTTTTATTCTTGAAACACTGAGGAAAACCAGGAGTACTGAAATGTGTGATGTTGATATGCTGCTCCCTCCTGTACTGAAATGCCTTGTGTTGGTTAATGAACCTCTAGGTGAGCTTATGAATTTTATTTTCTATTATAAATAAGTTGTGATTTAGAGCATAAATACAAATATAGATCATACCTTCAAAGAGTTCACAGCGTGAGCATTTGGTATGCGGGCCTTTATGTATTTTTCACCCTGGATTTTGGGCCTTCCATTCAAGATTCTTCAGAGCGCTTGGTGAGTAATCTATTTTTTTCCCTCTGATAATAGAGATATTTAGTCTCCTTTTGTTGGGTTGCAATGTCTCTTTTAGATCAGGGTGGGCAAGGTTTTTCCTGCAGACCTCATGCTGACCCCCAGTACTATTTTTGGGGCTCCAGGGCCCCCAGGGTGTCAAAAACTTTCAGTGTTTTTTCCTCAAAATGCTACCAAAAGCCCTCAAGGGTCAGTGGAGGATATTTCCAACATATATAGTATTTACAACAGTAATTTGTAGCTTTCGTGTAATGCTTTAGAATATTCAAATATTTAATGTTATTATTTAAGCCAGGAGTGGGGGAAGTGCAGCTTTCAGGAGCTCATCCCACTCCCACCAAAAAGATATTGTTTGGCCTAAAATATTTACTGGGCAGATAGGGGTCAATTTTCTCATGCTTTGGTCCCTGAAGAACCCCATTTTCCAACAGAATTGACCTGGAAATATGCAGTCTAGGGAGTGTTTGGGGAAACAATATGACTTTGCAGGGCTCTGGCCATCCAAAGTGCACTGGAGACTGACCCTTGACAATTATTCACTCCGATTTAACCCTATACCTATATTATTGGGTTGGGTAGGGTAGGATAGGGTGTGTGTGTGTGTGTTGTTTGCCTTCAAGTCATTTCCGATTTATGACAACCCTAAGGCAAACCTGTCATGAGGTTTTCTTGGCAAGATTTGTTCAGAAGTTTGCCATTGCCTTCAGTAGGGTAGGGTTAAGAGACAATGGCTTTCCTAACATTCATGTGATTGCATGGTGACACTGAGATTTGTTCAGTTCAGTTCATCTTTATTACAGTCGTAGACTAGCACATCAAGATTTGAACTGAAGACTTCCAGACTTACTGACTTTAGCAACTCATGGTTTTTACTGTAGCATGGGGTTCCCTAGAACAAACAAGAAGAATGTGTCTAACAGCTAATTGTTATGCATGAAAAGCATGAACTAAGGTTGCACCTGCACTGCAGAAATAATCCAGATTAACATATTGGTACAATGCTGTGGAATTCTGGGATTTGCATTTTGTTGTGGCACCAAAGATCTCTGATAGAGAAGGCTAAATGTCTCACAAAACTATAGTTCCCAGAATTCCCTAGCATTGAGCCAGAGCAGTTAAAGTGGTTTCAACCTGGATTATTTCTGCAGTGCGGATTTGGACATAATTCACTGCCAAGTGAGGTATGCACAGGATTGCAGGCTAAGGTCAAAAACGTATTGGCTTATGTAATGAGAAGGAGGCAAAGGCAGTAGTATGATGGCAGATATACAGTGGTTGTGGATACTGTCATTTGTGGGGTGTGATGGGAGCAAAAGTCAATAATAATGCTGCCCTGCCAGACCTCAGCAGCTCAGGACTCAGCAGGGCAACTTCATCTCTAGACTTTGCTAACACTGTGCCTTGCTGGAAAAATGGCTTCTTCAGTATAAAAGACCAACAGAATTGGAGTTTAATCCTACTCCTCTTAATTGCCATTTATTCTATTACTTTACAGGGTACCAGGTTTTTAGATAAAGTTTGATTTAAAAAAATAAGTCCTGTAGAGAAATGTATATAGATCATCTAGAGCTGTTGTCCACCTGAGTTATTCAAAGCCTCTATATGATTTTTCCATTCTACAGTTAAAAAACTATCTACAGAAATTCTGCAGTGTGTGGTAGAAGGCTGCCAAGGAAGGTCAGGAAGAGAGCTAGCCACCCAGCTGACTTCTGTGTTTAGGTAGGTAGAAAACTGGCCAGTTGGCACTGAAACGATTGCAAGGCATTTGATGGAAAACACGTTCTTTTAAGCAACTAATTATCCTTAACGTAATTTGATGTTGATTGCTTATAGTACTTCCCTTCTTGGCAAAATGGTTTGCCATGCGGATTGGCCAACAAAAAAGTAAACCTTTTAGATAGAAACGTGAACATTTTCCCCCTGTGGTGTTGTAATGCTGTTTTAGGGAAAACACATTGCAGCCATAAAAATAGAACATCACAGGTAAATCGTCAGGTTAATTTCTTCCTGAGAATTGCATATTCAATTTTGAAATCATCATGCTGTGCATTTCTCTGTCCCTGCTCTGTCATTGACAAATACTATTTGAGCATCTGCAGTTTTATTCAAATATTTAAGACAGTGGGGAGGAAGAGTAAAAGCTAAACAAAAGCTCAGAACTGAATATAATTCAGCTTTTAATTGCTAAATTTATAACAATAAATGTTCGTTTTCAGAACCGAGGTTGATTCACTCTATTTTAAATATACAGGGATAAATCAAACATCACGCAAGGGGCCTTTTGCATTGTTCATTGGGATTTCCTCTTCCATTTTTCCCTTTGGCACAAATGAACCCTACTCTCCAAATCTGCTCCAGAGAGTCCCCCAGATCCCTCCCTCTGCAGCAGAAGGGAGAATCAGTTCCATTAGTAGCATCTATTCTTGTGATAAAGATCTACCTTTGGACACAATCCACAGTGCTTCTATTTGATGTATATATCATCAGAATAACATCATCAACACTTGCAGTTACTTGTATGGACACATTAGCAGAATCATTAGAAGTGACCTAGTCAAAGGATATGGTAGAGACAGGGAAATGTACGTAGCTTTTGAGGTTCTGATCCATTGTCCAAGCTGCTTTCCAAAAGACTGAAGTTAATTTAAAATGTGAATTCACAGTCAGACAATGCTAGAAAGACTCTTCAGTTCAGTACTATACTACCACTTAACAATAGTGTTCTTGACAATGGAATTCATGCACTTAATAGTGAATATAAAGTAGTCTCCATCTTAAGTTTCATATATAATAAAGGGTCAACCATCATGATAGCTATTAAAATAAGGAAAAGGCTATTGTTACTGGAAAGAGAACTTCCTTTAAACTTGTCATAAACAAGTGATATCCAAAATGAGACAGGTGTGGTGTTACTTAGAAATTCACATTCTGTAGATTTAGCATTGAACAGGGCATGCTTACACGGCTGTGTACACAATTTAGTCAGCATGCCCTAATGGCACTGCAGGATGCAAGATGAATTTTTGGATGACATATTAAAATAGACTGATGAAAGAACTTCACAAAGCTACAGACCGCTTCAACTGAAAATAGATATGTCCTAGCGGGGCAGGGGGAATACCAGATTACAGAGGCCTGTGATGGAAAAAACTTTTCTCAATATTGTAGCTGTTTTAATGTATTTTGGGGTGCTGAATCCAAAAAACATAATAAAAATGTCATACCACACACAGTTCTTTCACAAATTTGATATTTTTATCAATTCATTTGTTACTCAGCATTGATTAAATGGGGACTCTGATGTTCCAGTGTGATTTCTTTTATTATTTTATATATGTTTCATATCAGCAAATCAATAGATTTTGAAAGTCTGTTAGAAGACTTTACCCCTTTCTTACTCTTTGTAGGTTCATTTTATTCAGTCACATATTACAACTTAGAAACATTGAAACAAGTTGCAAAAAACTGTATATGATGGAACAAATCTGAAGTCTTTTGGGATTTAGAATGCCAAGTTTCTATATATATATTTTTAAAAGTTTTTATAACCCTCAGTTTTGCAGCCCTGTGTTACCATTCCCTTCTACTCCCATTTCAGCAACATTAGTAGTTAAATTCAGATCAGCTTCCAGAGGGAACTCTAAATGTTAGAAATGTCTCAATGTGTTTCCTTCCAGATTTTTGTTTCACACAACCACTTCTATTGAATCAATTACTTTTCCAGATTGTGACAAGTTAGCTAAAAGCCAGTGCTCTGACAGACTTGGCAACTTGGTAGATTCCATTTTAAGATCAGTTTTCTTTTAGAAAATAGGGGCCTAATACTGAGATTTCTAAAGGCTCTCTTACAGAGAACAGAGAAATGATAGCATTTCCCTTTTTTCCAAACATTCTAAACATTTGTTTTATTATGAAAGAATATTGTTTGGCAACACAACATAACCCCCGTGTCTGCAGGGATATGTTCCCAAACTTACTGTTGAATGTGAAACCATGGATAATAGCAAACCCTATTGAAATAAACGACTTCCTGAAAAAGTTGACCATAGAGTCATGCTGGAGGACCTAGATATTCCTAAAGAGAACATATCTCTAAGTATTTCTAGGCCCTACAGGGCAAATCTGCTGAAATCATACACAGAATCACGCTGGAGGACCTAGAAAATGCCTAGAGAGAACATCTTTTTCTCGAACATGGGTAAATGAAACCAGATATATTGGCCCCAGAAATATGGGGATCATACTGTACTTTTAAAACACTGCCAGCCATACTACAGTATTATTGTGTAAATTGAGAGTGTACATTTAAAGCTTACTTTGAAGCATGATGCTGCAGACCAAAGTCTAGAATGCAACCCTGTAACAACCTGAGAGTTAAAGCGCATCCATGTAGGTATGGAGAACTGAATAAAGCAAAGAGACGTGGAACCCTGTGAATTGGGTCCACCACAAAGAAATGGGAAGGTGAAAAACACAGAAATAGCAAGGTGGAACAATGCAGGTGGAACTCAGTCTATAGCTTTTATGCTTAATGAATTGGTGCATCAAGATACATCCATATCATAACATAGCGCTGACCTCTGAGATTTTTCTTTGTCAGTAGCTTCGGCTCTATGACAAAATAATAAAACATATTATGAGAGATATGAGTGCTAAATCCAGATAATATATAACTCCAGAAAAAACACCAATGTATTGGCATCTGTACAGTGCTTTTCCACACCATGGTGAGACAACAATTCTTTGCAGATGGAGGAAGTCTGTCATGGTCCAGGCTGTGGCTCCAGGCTAACATCACTTGGCACCAAGGGTTCATGCCCATGGCTCCACCCAGCTTCTGTTATATTGCAAAACAAAGTGGACTTCACAACTGTATCTCCTGTTTAAGGAGGGACAGGAACCCCACTGATTCCCCTCTCAATATGCCTGTCTCCCTAAATTTGGGAGCCAAAATTTCTCCTGGAAGGAAGGTGGTGGCGCTGCTGCAGCTGCTGCTGCTGCTGCTGCTAGGTGCCTTCGTTCTCTGGCTGACTGGGCAACTGAAGGGAAGAAGGGAAGACAGAACAGGAGAGCTAGGGAAGGAGGGTCTTGGTGGTGGTGGAGGCAGGAGAGATGAGTGCTTGGTCCCCCCTCAGGGCCAGCGACAAGGAGAAGAAGGAGAAGCAGCAGCCATGGCCATCGCTGTCATTGTCATCTTCTCTGTGCGAATGAACTGAGGCGAGGCTGTTGAGTCCCAGTCTGGCCTAGACTACTTCTTACCCTGCTTTGGAAGGCAGAGTTGCAGCCTCTTCTTCCTCTTCCTCTTCCTCCTCCTTTTCTCAACAGTGGAGCTAAACATACCCAGCTCCCTAAAGTGTTCTTCATAGGGCATTGTTTCCAGACCTTTCAGCATTTTGGTTACTCTCCTCTAGACACTCTCCAACTTGTCAACATCCTTTTTGAATTGTGGTGCCCAGAACTAAAAATTTCAACAGATTTTTAGTTGAAATCTGACCAATGCAGAATATAGTGCGGAAAGATAAGAAAAATTACTACAACAACCAACGCAGAGAAATAGAAGACAACAACAAAAGGGGAAGAACAAGAGATCTATTTCATAAGATCCGAGAAATCAAAGGAAAATTCAAACCAAAGACTGGGACAATCTATAACAATAAAAATTAACATAATTAAAGACTAGGAAGGCAAAAAAGACATTGGATGCAATACACAGAAGAATTATAGAAAAGAGATGACAAAATGAAGGACAGATGGAATGAAGAGCCATATGAAGATGAACCCAAAATTCTAAAAAGTGAGGTGGAAACTGCAATAAGAGAAACAGAGAAAAACAAATCACCAGGACCAGATGATATTCCAATTGAACTGCTGCAATCGACACTGACAGAGTCAACTCTAGTGCTAACCAACATGACAACAGCTATGGGAAACAAAACAATGGCCAACAGATTGGAAGCGATCAATATACATCCCCATCCACAAAAAGGGAGAAACAAGAGACTGCAGCAACTATAGAACCATAGCACTAATCTCGCATGCAAGCAAAATCATGTTCAAATTTCTGCAACATAGACTCCAACCATACATGGAGAGAGAAATCCCAGAGGTCCAAGTGGGGTTCAGGAAAGGAAGAGGCATGAAGGAACCACATTGAAAACATACAATGGCTAATAAAGCACACCAGGGAATTTCAAAAGAAAATCAGCATGTGCTATATAGACTATAGCAAAGCCTTTGACTGCATAGATCATGGAAGGCGAAGGAATAACCTTAAAGACATGGGAGTGCCAGCACATCTGCTCCACCTGATGAGGAATCTGTACTTAGGACAAGAGGCTACTGTCAGAACAGAACATGGAGAAACAGAATGGTTCTCAATTGGCAAAGGGGTCAGACAAAGCTGCATCCTTTCACCCTAACTGTTCAACTTATATGCAGAATATATTATAAGAAAAGCAAGCTTGGACACAGAAGAAGGAGGAGTGAAATAGGAGGAAGGAATATCAACAACCTGAGATAGGCAGAGGACACCATAATACTAGCAGAAAACCTCACAGACCTGGAACACCTACTAAGGAAGATCAAAGAAGAAAGTGCAAAGGCAGGCTCAATGTTGAATATAAAGAAAACAAAAATAAAGACCATCGAGGACCTTCACAAGTTCAACCTAGACAATGAAGAAGTAGAAATCACAAAAGAATTCCCATACCTGGGATCAAACATTGATAGAAATAGGGAAATCAGAAGAAGACTAAGAATGGAGAGTGTGGCTATGAAAGAACTAGAAAAAAATTCTAAAATACAAAGATATACAACTCAGCACAAAAGTTAGAATTATACAAGCCATTGTATTCTCTATTACCATGGGTGGATGTGAGAGTTAGACTGTTAAGAAAGAAGATAGGAGGAAAATCAACACATTTGAGATATGGTGCTGAGGATCCCATGGACAGCCAAAAGGACAAACAAATGGACCCTAGAGCAGATCAAACTGGAAACCTCCCTGGAAGCCAAGATGACCAAACTGAGGCTGTCATACTTTGGACACATTATGAGAAGGGAGGACTCTTCGGAAAAAACAATAATGTTAGGAAAGGTGGAGGGAAGTAGGAAGAGAAGAAGGCCACAGGCTAAATGGATGGACTCTATTAAGGAAGTCACAGGTATTAAGGGGTTGCAGGAATTAAGCAAAGCAGTGGAGGACAGAGGATCTTGGAGATGTCTCATCCATAAGGTCTCCATGAGTTGAGATGACTTGAGGGCAGTTAAAAACAAATCTCCTGTTTAAGCAGGGACAGGAACCTTACTGACTTCCCTCCCAACATGCCTGTCTCCCTAAATTTGGGAGCCAAAATTTCCATACAATTTAAAAGAGCTCAAATTACGTAACTATGAGCCGTTGCATACTGCCAGAAATAATGCAGCTTGAGGCCACTTTAACTGCCCTGGCTCAGTGCTAGGGAATCATGGGAATTGTATTTTTTCTGGGACATTGAGCCTTCTCTGCCAGAGAGCTCTGGTGCCACAATAAACTACAGTTCCCATGATTCCTTAGCACTGAGCCAGGACAGTTAAAGTGGCCTCAGGCTGCATTATTTCTGGCAGTCTGCAAAGGCCCTATGCCAGTTTGGTAGGTCCCGTACTCTGAAATATCAAGACCACTCCTCCCAAAAAAAATATCGCCAGTGTAACATACCTGGGAGAAAGTTGAAATATAAATAAAATAACAATAAATAAAAACTTCCAGTCCCCCAAATAGTGGTGGTATTGCTGTGGTCCTCCAGATCATTTGAGAAGACAGAAATCAGCTGGTGTAGCTCTGTACTCCTTTGTGCTAAAAGGACTTTCAAACAGGAGTGGAGGGTAGAGCAGGTGGAAAAGCTCAGTCCTTAATGGTGGCTATAGTCCTTAATAATGGCTAAAGCACAAAAGTTAGAATCATACAAGCAATTTTATTCTCTATATGTATTCCCTATTATTTATGTATGGTAATAGACAGAGAATACTCATTTGAGTCAAATTAATGAGAGTTGAACAGTCAAGAAAGAAAACACAAACAGGAGGCTTATAACAGAAACTGATATAATGGGAGAAAAGGAAAAATAACAAATGATGGTGGAAAATACTATAAATCTCTAAGTACCACAAAATATTCAAAGTATAACATATTTTACTGTATGCATATGTATTTGTAAAGACTGAATATGATTAGTCCGTGCAACAACAATGGAATAGTCACAACAATAAACATATATTATACTAATTAAAATATATTAAACATATATTTTCTATTATACTACTGAAGAAGACAATACTGTCGAAACGACAACAGAAAGTCTCCGGAGGTAGTCGTCTGGCATCTCCAAAACAAATTTGTCTACAGTGGTCTATTTCCAAGTAATTTTTTAAGAGTAATCTCCTAAGCAATTTTGGCTATAGTGGACTCAGATAAAATTTTCACAAGACACTTTCCGCAGGTTGCTCTACTTCAAGTGTTCTGGGATATTGTGGCAGTATTTTTCATATGGACTTCACAGAGAAACAATCTCCTTCAGTTGTTTATTGTATATGCTTATTGTTGTGACTATTCCATTGTTGTTGCATGGACTAATCATATTCAGTCTTTACAAATACATATGCATACAGTAAAATATGTTATACTTTGAATATTTTGTGGTACTCAGAGATTTATAGTATTTTCCACCATCATTTGTTATTTTTCCTTTTCTCCCATTATATCAGGCAAGAAAGAAAACAGGAGGAAAATCAATGCATTTGAGCTAATGTGGTGCTGGAAAAGAGTGCTGAGGATCCCATGGACAGCCAAAAGGACAAACAAATGGGTCCTAGAGCAGATCAAGCCAGAAACCTCCCTGGAAGCCAAGATGACAAAACGTAAGCTGTCGTACTTTGGCCACATCATGAGAAGACATGAGTAAGAGAGAAGTAGAAAGAAAGGAAGGCTGCATGCTAGATGGATGGACTCTATTAAATAGATCACAAGTATAAGTTTGCAAGAACTAAGCAGACCAATAGAGGACAAGGAGTCTTGGAGATATCTCATCCGCAGAGTTGCCATAGGTTGAGATGGACTCAAAAGCAATTAACAACAAAAGTCTTCCATCAGAAGCAATTGTCAACAGAAGAGCTGATTCAGCAGAGCTTCCAGGCAGAGGGGGCAGAGCAAATGGAGAAACTTCATCCATGAAAGTGGCAGGCCACTACCTGAAATATTTATCATCTCTGCACTGTTCACCAATTCATTTTAGTCAAATTAATGAATCCCTTTCCTTCTTTTGTTGGAAGAACACTGGTGCAAAAGGCTCCTTGCTGTATTTGTGGCTCCAATGCCCCATCGTAGCAGCATTGTAGAACCATCTTACCTTAACTATTCCTCTGATAAGAAACAAATAGATTCGGCTCTTTTGAATGCTGACCCTACTATCTATATTTGAAGCTAATCATACACACTTGAACCATAAAACCCTGTTAACCTTACTGTTCTCTGCCACTAGACTAGAAATAGCCACAAGATGAAAGTTTGCTTCAGATTTATCATTAAAAAATGGATAGAGAAAAGATGAAGCTTTGCATTACCAGAGAAATTAGCCAATGATGTAAGAAGTCTTCAAGGATGAGGGGAAAAGATGCTTTTGCAGAAACCTGGTGCTTACTTATTGTATTTGCCAACAAATAATCCCCCCCCCCTTGGTTCCTCAAATGAGCAACTTCAGTTTTGGTAATTCTTCTGAATATTTACTATATATCTTGATAAGCAAGTGGTGTGTGTTATTCCAACTATCGTGCGGCTGATTAAGGTGTGTTGCCCTTTTTTCCTGTATTTGTTCTATTTTTGTATATTTTTTATAAAATTAAATTAAAGAAAGGGGGGGGAATGAATGGCCTACTAAAGGGCTTTTCCATGATAGTTCTTTGCTGCGAATAGTAAATATTACTGGTTTGCCATGATACCTAAATTGAGTCACTTGCCGCAATCTCACTGTAGGGAAGAAATGTGTATACATACTTGCTACCATTTGTAGTTAGGCTTTTCAGTTTGTAGACTATGGGGGGTTGCAGACTGCCAGAAATAGTGCAAATTGAGTCCACTTTAAGGGTTAGAGTTAGGGTTAGGGAATCTTGGGAACTGTATTTTATTGTGGCACCAGAGCTCTCTGACAGAGAAGGCTCAATGTCTCAGAAAAAAGAAACAACAATTCCCATGATTCCCTAGCACTAACCCTAACCCTTAAAGTGGACTCAATTTGCACTATTTCTGGCAGTCTGCAACCCCCCTATATGGGTATCTAGCTGTCGTTCTGTCAGCCCTTTCTCTCTGTCTCCAAATGTGATCCTGTGATATTGGCCTTTGTGTATTTCCCGAACACTCCCCTTGCTTCAAATGCGCACATTTCTTTGGTGGCGCTTGTTCTCTGTGATCCAGTTGGTTGTTTGGGTTTTTTGCCATGCACTAAATGCCCTTGTTTCTTCCTCCAGGCAGTTTATCCAGGATTATACTACTGTTTACGGTAATCAAGTTTACAGCATCTTGGAAGCAGTGGCAGTCTTGGACCAGCCTTTAGTTATCAGTTTGATTCCTGCTTTGACAGAAGCCCTGAGGAATTCAGAGTACAAACAAGGTCTTGGCAGAAATACTGTGCAAAGGTACAGTGTTTAGAGATTAGTATTGCTTTTGGATAATGAACAGAAGTTCACTCTGTTTACAAAAGTCATATTTAAACTAAAGCACAGTTCTTTCAGGCAGAATATATTTAGTTTCACAGACTGCCAGAAATAGTGCAAGTTGAGCCCACTTTAGCTGCCCTGGCTCAGTGCTAGGGAATCATGGGAACTGTAGTTTATTGTGGCACCAGAGCTCTCTGACAGAGAAGGCTCAATGTCCCAGAAAAAAACAACATAGTTCCCATGATTCCCTAGCACTGAGCCAGGGCAGTTAAAGTGGACTCATTTTGCACTATTTCTAGCAGTCTGCAAAGGCCCTTAGGTTCTTAACCAGTATGATCTATTTATGATTGTTTCAGGGAAGTAGCTATGAGAGTTGAGGGGATGTGGGCATGGCTCTTTCATTAAAAATTCTTTTAAAAAACCCAATAAATTTTCCTTTCATCTCCCAATTTCTAGCATTTCAGTAACTTAAAACTTCAGCTGAGCATGTGAAATACAGTTTAAGAACCAAGAGAACGGGGCAGGCAATGTTACAAAAAGAATGCCAACACAGCAAATACAAGACTTCTAGATGTGAACCATTTTCAGTATCTCAATCTCTGCAATGTTAGAAATTTGGGGAGTGAATGAAAATTCATTGGGGAGCAGAATTCCTGTTTAGGGGCCAGTGTCTTCATTCCCCCCCCCCCCAATAGGTACACCCATTTTATGTATTTTTAGTTGTTTTGCATGCATATATATATATATATATATATATATATATATATATATACACACACACACACACACACACACACACACATCAGTAAGCAGCTGTCACGGTTGTGATTGATTTATATAAACATTCTTTAGCTGTGTAAACTTCCATAGAAAGAGTTATGCAACAAAACATTACCCCACATTTGAGATTCTGGTCACATTTAAAAACAACAGATTCTCAGAATTAAAAGTGGGAGGTGGAATCATATGATTTCTGTCCACAAACAGCGCTTACCAGTTGATGAGTTATATAAACCACATTCCTACCCACAAATCTCACAGTTCTAACATTGCAGAGGTTACGAAACGACATGGTTCTTTTCTTTAGACTAAAGAAGTCAAAATCAAATCCATTTTGGTTTCTTAGAAGACAGGGACAATATCAAGACACTGATGTTGACATGGGATAGAAACATAATTCATAACAACTAGATACATATTCTCTGACTGTTCTAAAACTATATTTTTCTGTTCTGTGGAAAAGAAACATCTTTATATGCAGACGGGACGCTCACCTCATAAGATAGATGTATGTCTCTTCTGCACTATTAATGTGGACCCCTTTGAACATGCAGGATACATTTGATTTAAATGAAAAATGCATTTTGCATCCAGAATGCACTAATTAGATGTAATAAAGATTGATTCTTATCCCCTGCAAGCATGTGAATTCTTCATATTTCAGAACCTACGTAACCATTCCTTTACAAATTCACAAGATTTATTCTGGGTTTTTTTGTTTTGTGTTTTGATACTGTGTCCAGAGAGCATACGTATCTTTTGAAAATGGGGGAGAGAGAGCATTTCACAATGAAATAGCACTGCAAAATGGTTTAGCTGGGATAACCAAGTAGTAACAGTTGGAAGTTTGAATCCGGTAGTTAATACCACATTATCATCTTCATTGTCATTGTTATTACAGATGGAAATCACACTTGACTTGAAGTAAAAAATTTCTGAATCCACTCTTTCATAAGCCAAATAAGACCGGATGAGCAATTTTCCTGCTTTGTTTCCTAGTAAACAGTGCAGAGTGGGGGATGAAAGAAAATTGCATTCTGGTTCTTTATCAATTTACTTTAAATAGCCTAAGAATGACATGACTGATTCTTAAGCTCCATGACACTGGTTTTAATTAAAGTGTTATATACTTTTGTTTTATTCTTTCTTAACAGGGAAGCCTATAAAAGACTCTTATCTCAGCTCACAGAGGCTGGACAGACAGAGATATTGAGACTGGAAAATGAGACCCATTAGCAACCCGTTGATTGGTATTTTCTGCAGTTATTTCCTCGAATTTCAGTCCTTTATACAGGGTCCATGTGACGTGTCTACAGGTGGAGAGTGTTTCTGCTTAGTTTTATTACAACATGCAAGCTGCCTTGAATATCTTTTGATTCAGCCTTTTAATACTGCCAGTAACATGGAAAAAGGAGGGCAGACCTTTCCTCATTCCAATGATGTCTGTGAGCCCCTGAATCCTTTCAGAGATGGTTAGAGGAAAAACAATACCAAGGAGAGGAAACTTGGTGTCTTACTGAAAATTCATTTTTAAAAAAAAAAATTGGAGAGAAGCAGGAAAGACAATTTTTACCAGTAAACTTATTTTTTTTCTGCTCTAATGAATCAATACACTTTGGCTGTCAGGCCTTTCCATTCTGACATCTTGAGTGATGTTTTGCACACAAACACTTCATATGAGTTTTTGTGGGCTTTTCAGACTGTGACACAAACACTTCATATAAGCTTGGTGACTGCAAGAAGTTCAATCTAAGCAAGGCCAGGGTTAGGTCAAGATGCTTGAGCCACCTGATGTTAACAGAAGAGCTTGTGTAGGCGCTGCATGGAAGGGTGACAGCTGTCCTAGCATTGTCCCTGTATTAAAAATGTGTAGATGTGTACTGCACTATTCAACCTCTAACCTCCTCTGTGTTGTCCTTGTTCATTTTTGCTGGTGGTGCAGCCAGCGTTCCCTGTCTTGAATAACAAGAATTGATTCAGTTATAAGAACAGCTACCCAGGTCACCATACAAGTGTCACCTATTCCTTTTTTCCCCTCAGCTCCCTCCACCAATCTTCTATTACAGATCTAAAGATCCTTTGGGAGTTAAGCTAAACTCAGATGTGGATGGAGGAAGGGATGCAGGTGCAAACGTCTAAATTCAAATCTCTGCTTAATTTTTTTTTACCAACACCCCATATGACTACATTATGTATATTGGAAATTGGATTTGTTAGATATTTCAGGATGTTCTCAGCCCTATCATAGTGCTCCCTGTAATTTCCAGATTTATTTAATGCGTGGAATTCACACTTCCATTAAATTACACAATTTTAGCAACTTGGATTTGAATTGTGGCTATGAGTTGTAAGGACTTGGTGGCAAAGCCAGTGAAACAAACTGCAACTTTTCAGAGCTAATAATGAGAGACTGTTTTTTGTGTCTTATCAATTACTGCCATGGAAACTTCCCTATAATCTTGTTCAGAACCTTTCTGTATTGTTATAGTATTCTTATGTAAAGGTAGCAGATTATCTCTTCCCTAAATCAACTATCATTACTTCAGATAATACAGTAACTAAAAGCCTCTTTTAGGCTACTTAATAGTGTAGAGCATGGATGTTCTTTTCATTATGAAAGTGACTTATTGAACCCACATTGTAGCTTCTTGTAAGCTGCTATACCTGGGAGGAGTTTTATTCATCTCAAAAGGCCTCTGTTTCTAAAAGGTTTTCTTAAAAAGCCTCTTCAAGTGAGATGCCTTCGAAATCTAAGTCTTTACCATTCACAAGGTAACGGAAACAGAAGTCTGTCTTTAGCATTAACTTCTTGAAAGTGAAGCCTTTGACTTTTAAGAAAATTGAAGCACATACGGTAGCAAATTGTTTAACTTGAGTGTGTTTTATTTCAAGCATAATTAATACGTAGCTGGAAATACCATTGCTTTCTACAAAAGTAATTCATGAACTTTTTAATGTTTCTATCAACAAGCATTTTTTAATGTTATATCAGGCAACTGAAAACATTTGGGTATACAGACAACAGACACGACTAGCAATATTGCAGAAGAGGCTTTAAAGTTGTATTGGCTGATTAAGCAGCGATGGGTAAAGTGTGTCCCTCCAAATTATGTTGGTCTACATTTACTTTTAGCCCTGTCCAATATAGTCTTTGATGAAGAATCATAGGAATTGCAGTTCAGTAGCTCTGGAGGGTAACACCCTGATACAAAGAAAATTCAAATGATAAAAAGGCTCACATAAAGTGGAGAATGTTCTACATTGAACTTTGCATGTATAGAGTACTAAACGTTTCTTTGGGGCACACAAAGTTACATTTACTAGCCCTTGCCTATATTCTATATTGGCTACTTAGTTACGTATGCATAGCTACTGTAAGTAATGCTTCCTGGGCCAACTTCTCCCAGCCCACATTAACAGCCAGCAGCCACATAAAGGTGCAAAGAGGTTATTTCCAGCCCCTTCTCAACAGCAAGCAAGGTTGCAACAAAGAATTGTGACAAGGTCCTGTTTCTGATTGTCACATCCTCGCTTCATTGTGGGAGGGAGATGGAAATGTCATCCTCCTTGTGTCCTGATCAATAATTGAAGAAACTTCCTTTGCCTAATGCAGCTGCTGCCTGTTAATAATAAATAATAATAATAAAATTTATTTATACTCGGCCCCTCTGTTAAGTGGAGCTGGGGATATTGATGAAATCTTACAGTAAGATTACATAATCTTACTGAATTCAGAGCAGTTATGGATGCGTAACTCTTACGTGACAAATCTGTAACTGCCGTACAAGATGCTACTAGCCACCATTTTATGTTACAGCTCTTGGTGTGAGAGAGTTTTTAAGAGTTGTTTGATATGGAAATAGTTTTATAAGGTGTAGAGTTGTGACCATAATTACAGGGCTTACTTCCAAGCAGTTGTAGCATTAGGCAGAAATGTGTCACTCTGATTTATACGGGGGGGGGGGGGGGTCTATTATACAAAATTCACAAGGGTTGTCTCTTGATTCAGTGCCACCATTTTGCAATAACTGCTTCTTTGTAAACTACAACTTTTTATTTTGTTTTATTTCATCCCCTTCATTTTTAATTGGTCCTAGTTGAGGTTTTTTATAGTAATAATTACGTTTGGTTTCAAAAGGAACAGTTGTTGCTGTTAAAGTAAATTAACACATGTGATGGAGAAGGGCCAGAGTGCATCGATTAACCTGGTTTTCTTCTATAAAAAGGCAACGTAGGTGCAGCATTTCTCTTTATAAAATAGAACAGGAAGTGCCTGCATGTGTCCCTCCATTACCCAGGAAGAACCATGTTCTTTTATATTGACAATTCTTTGTTCATTTATGTATGAACGACTGGTTAAGTCTAGAAAATGTCTTAATATACCTTACAAAACTTGACAGTCCATAATCAGTAGGTAAGATAGGGACAAAGAAAACATTGCAGTGGTGTCTTTGTCTCCACTGCTTTGCTGCCTTCCCAGCCATATCTTCTCCCATGGGATAAGTTCTTTCAAAGGAGTGGCCTTCTTTGGTGTGAAGCCTGAAACAATTGCAAACAGGCTGGGTTCAAAAGAAGGGGCTTGAACCCAAGACATACTAAATACTCCCACCAAATTCTGTTGATCTAGTGTAAAATGTGCACCAGGTGCATACCACCTTCACCCAATCCAAGCACTTCAGAATGTGATGATCAAATTCTTCCCAGCAAGTATGCGCTTCCTAAAACCTGTAGAAGTGTGGGGAAGGTTTGGGGACTCTTACGTATTAGGTCTCAACTTTGACTTCACTCCGTTTTTCTCTGCGGGCAAGTTTCCTACTTTGTTAGGAACTATTTCAGACCATTTCTAAGATTCATCAAAAAGTTTTCAAAGGTTTTGATTCCTAAGAGCTATTGTCTATCCATTTTCCTTTGGATTCAGGCTAGACCTGAGACCTTATTTGATGCTGGTAGAGTATGAGGTTCTTCCAGTGTACTTTCCCAGAGATCCATGAGGTTGTTGGTAGCCAGCTGCACAGTGGCACTATGGGAGTTTTCCCAGTGTACCTTGCAGGCAGGCAGTGCTTGGACAGGTTGGAGATGGAACTGCAGCAGCCTTGGTGAAACTGTTGCATAAAGAGGGACTAGATGCCTCCTTACTCAATGTAGGCAAAAGTACTTACACTAGTATAACCACAGATTATGTTAGTGTATGTCACCAAGAACATGCCAGACCAGGTGGAGGCCTGTTGCAGTGTTTTGCTCTTTGGACTTCAGTGTGATATGTTTTAGTGCTTGGAAACTGAAATAACTGGTCATTTCCAAGACATTTTCTCTTTAGCATTAGGGGAAGAAATGTCCAATATGCACACACGTTGCTGACAGTTCCTGGAGAAGCAACAAATTATTTGTGATATAGTAAAAGAAAAACATAATTGAAAATATGTACTGCTTATGTATTCACAATTATTTGTGAGTCCATTTTGTGAAAATGTACAAAGTGTTTTGTTTTTTCATTATGGTGATTAAGATGTGTTTCCTTTCAAATGAAATGATGAGGCATTTTTCTTTATTACAAACATTTATAGGAAACAGGATGGACCACTCTAGTAGAATAAGACACTTTTTAAAAAATATCTAAGTTTGTGGGGGGGGGGGGGGGCGGTGTTGTATAATTTTCCCCACAGATTATCATGAATGCTGCATATCCATCTAAATGTAACAACAAGAAAAAATGTTTATTACACTCACCTTGACAAGAATTTTTTATAGTTGAGTATCTGAAAAGACATAGGTATTCCAAATATTAACTGTGACAGGTCTAAAAATGGTTAGAAAGCAGATACAGTGGGTCCTTGTTATTCGCTGAGGTTTGGTTTAAGGACCCCCATGGATAACAAAATCTGTGGATGCTCAAGTCTCATTAAATACAATGGCATAGCAAAATGGTGACCCTTATATAAAATGGCTAAATCAAGCTCGGCTATTTGGAATTTAGACCTTTTTTAAATATTTTCAAGCTGTGGATACTTGAATCCGTGGATAAAAAAAATCTGTAGATAAGGAGGACTAACTGTAGATACAGATACATAAGTGGCTGTCTAAACATCACTTTAGACTAGTAGCCTGTACAGCAGTTTCCCATGTCCAGTGGAGGTAAAAGATAGCAAGTTCCTGTATAAATGCTCTCTTTCAATACACCAAACATCCATCAGCCCAAGAACAGACAGGCTGGGTTCCTGCAGTTACATGAATAAATATCCTGTTAAGTTTGTTGTGTACGGAGGTACCTCTTTGACCAACACTTCACCCACACACTCCACACAAAGCAACTTCACAGCACCATCATATGTTCCACAGCCGTTTAGTAGCCAGAGGTGCCCAGGTAACATTCTGCGGCCAGGAGAAAATAGCAACCATTACTCCTGTTGGGAGCAAGAGGAACCCCTGTTGCTGCATGTCCAGCTACAGGAAAATCTCTGGGCATGTCTGTGCTGCTCCTCTGCTCTCCAATGGCATGGGAATGGTGCTGTTGTGAGGGCTGCATCTCTAAAAGATTGATGGGAAGTACCATTGGGAGATGTATTTGGTACTATGTGCCTCAAATACTTTTTCAATGCAGCATGCCAGCCATTTTCTGCATTGGTCTTTCACTGAAGGAAAATTAAGAAGATGCTTCATAAACATCTGCTTTTAGGTACACAAGATAAAGGCTTGTAGACAGCAATTTAAAACAGCAGATTTGGAGTCCAGTTCTGGCAGATTTGGTATCCAGTTTTGGACTATTTTAAATAACTCTAAGGAATTTATTTTAAAGGCAATGGTGAGCTTTATTATTTCAGAGCAATTGTCTTTTCCCTAAAAAAAGATTGCCAGTAATTGTGGTTTGTTGTTATTTTTTAAAAAATAATCCTTAAGTTTCACAATGGCATTCCAACATGAATTTATTTTCTTTGTAGAGCTTTTGACAAATGAATTGAACAATCTGCTTTCCTCAAAGTGTCTCTGCTAAACTTTGGATCAGTAAAAAGATATAAGAACTCAAGATTACTAACAAGCTGCACTACATCTAAACAGTAACTTCTGTTCTAATTCTATGGGGAACAATCTTGAAAACTACAGAAGGCTTTACAATGACCTCAAACTTGACTGCCTCCCTCTTCTCCTTCTGACAACATTGCCACATATTTGTCTTTTCAGCAGCTGAAAGTATTACAATGACATGACTTTTTCTTCAGCCTTTAGCCACTGTGAGGCAAACGTAAGAAACACTCAGTAGTGGAGGTTAAGAGCACCTTTGCAGAGCAGAAATGCTGAGAATACATAGCCATAATAGTTTCAAGTTCTTCTAATACCAAGGGCAAGCACCCACAATAAGCCCTTTTCAAAATCCCATATTCTGAGAATTTCTGTTCTAGATAAAATGGAAAATCCCTTTGTTTAGTTGGTACACACCTGTTTTAAACTTTGTTCTTCAGTCCTTGGATTTGTAGCTAATGCTAGAAGCAATAAACAGTGGCAGACTATGCTGAAGGTCCCTTTCAATCCACCGGATATACAACAATATGTTGTCCTTATTAACATACCTTTGTTATGCAATGCACCTTTGGAAATTAATAGCATCCCGAAAATGTTCAAAAAGTTTCAAGAATAAATGGATGAAAAAAATCTTAATAGGCAAAGATGTTCTGTCTGGTTCCAGAGTAGGTGGATGGTACAATTCTGGTCCATTTTCTTTATGTTCCTCCTCGCCGCCGCCCCCACCCCCCACTTCACCCCATGTTTTGGCTTTTACTGCACTTTAATACAAACAAGTATTTTGCAACAATTCCTTCATTTTGGTGATGCAAGGAGAAAATGGTGACAAATGCGGATGTTCTCCCATTAGTCATGCTCCTTTTTCTCACACCGTGCCTATCTTGTGATGTGGCACTTGCAAAGGCTGCAGGTTTGGGCACGTAGAGTAGGGAGCTGGAAGGAAGCAGGCTGCTATGCCATTGGAAGCAAAAGGCAAGGTGGGTCCATAGAAAACCTCTTCTTTTCCTTCCTTACTAACATCCAGCACCTGTAAAAGTCAAAGGAGATGCAACAAATGTGATTTAAAAAAAAAAATCAGAAAGACATTTAGCAGCATTTGTAAATAACACTGGGAGAGTTTTGTACAATGATTTTTCCCCCCAGGCTATGCAATTTTTTAAAATGCAGCAGTCCCATGCCTCTAAAACAAGAGGACTGTAAGGATGACATAACAGTGTTCAGTCACCAGAAGAACTGTAAAGATTTTGAGGTGAGCAATAGAAGAAGAGTGAAATCCATAGCTGGCAGTACTACAGAACCACCTAAACCAGGGGTCCTCAAACTTTTTGAGCCAGGGGCCGGTTCGCCATCCCTCAGACCATTGGAGGGCCGGACACAAAACACCATGACCTTGAGCAAGTCACACCCTCTCAGCCTCAGAGGATAACCATGGCAACTCTCCTCTGAAGAAACTTGCCAAGCAAACTCCCATGATAGGGGTTGCCATAAGTTAGAAAAGACTCCAAGGCACTGGATTACCCTGGGCAGGTCACACACTCTCAGCCCCAAATGGTAATGGAAACCCTCCTCTGGAGAAACTTGCCAAGCAAACCCCCATGCTAGGGTCAAAATAAGCCGGAAATGACTCGAAGGCACTGGATTACCTGGTCAGGCCACACTCTCTCAGCCTCAGATGGTAATGGAAACCCTCCTCTGGAGAAACTTGCCAAGTGGTATGAGTGTTGCATTACCACTCTGGAGACCTGGGTTTGATTCCCACTCTGCCATGAAAACCACTGGGTGAACTTGGACAAGTCACACACACTCAGCCTCAGGGGAAGGCAATGGCAAACCTCTGAACAAACCTTGCCAAGGAAACTCCAGGGTAGGTTTGTCTTTGAGTTGCCAGAAGTCAGAAATGACTTGAAGGCACACAACAACCACAACCACATTCTTTGAAGTCACACTCTATCAGATTCGGGGGGGAAAGCAATGGCAAACCCTTCCTGAACAAACCTTGCCAAGGTTCATCTTTGAGTTGCCAGAAGTCTTCCCCCTCCTCCCCCCCAAGGCCCCAGGAGGGAAGGAGGGAGCCCCGCCGTTGTCGGGAAGAAGAGGAGGAAGGCTGGCAAGTGCCAGGGCCTCAGAGACAGAGCGGGAGGGGACTCCCTGGGAGAGAAGAAGAGGAGGAAAAGGAGGAGGAAGAGGGCATCCCCACCCTGCAAGGGGGCTTCCCTGACCCTCTCTCTTCTTCCTCCTCCTCTTCCCCCCAAGGGGGGGGCTTTTGCTGAGAGGAAGGGAGGGAGGGAGGAACAGAGGAAAGAAAGGAGGGAGGGAAAGGAAGGAAGGAAGGGGGGAAAGAAGGGAGGGAAGCAATCTGAGGCCCCACCCTGAGGCTCAGAGAGTGTGACTTGCCCAAAGCCACCCAGTGGGCTTTTACAGGGCCTTCCCTGTAGAGAGGCAGGGCAGGGCAGGGCAGACCAGCCCAGGGTAGTGAGGGAGGGAGGAAGGGAGGCCCTCCCAGAAACACTGCGCCTCGGTCCTTTTCCTCCTTTTCCCCCAGGCCAAGCCACCATGGGCAGCACACAGGACTGACTGGGAGCGTGGCTGGGCACCTCCTCACCCCTCCCCTCCCCTCTCTGAAGGGAGCCAAGCCAGAACTGGGGCTCAAACCAGGAACAAGCCAGGCAGCCCCCCAAAAAACAAAAAACAAACCACCAGGTGGGCCGCGGGCTGGTTAAAAGGCCTTGACAGGCCAGACCCGGCCCGTGGGCCGTAGTTTGAGGACCCCTAACTTAAACTATTGTTTGTTGTGGTTTTTTTCAGGCTTTGTGGCTGTGTTCTAGAAAAGTTTATTCCTTTCGCCATCACCTAAACCAGGGGTAGGCAACCTTTTCCCTTTAAGGGCCAAGGGACTTCAGCTCCCAGAAGCCTCAGCCATGTTGGCCAATAGTCCCATGCTGGCCAATAGCTTCTGGGATTCTGGGAGCTGAAGTCCCTCGGCCCTTAAAGGGGAAAGGTTGCCTACCCCTGACCTAAACTATTGCCACCCAATGAGATTTAGGCCTGGTCTACACCTGCAGCAAAGTTGTGAGGTTATCACATTTTTTAAAAAACTTTAATTAAAAATGTCCTTTTGGCTGTCCCTGGGATCCTAAGCACTCTTTTCCAGCACGATATCTCAAATGAATGAATTTTCTTCCTATCTGCCTTCTTCACTATCCAGCTCTCACAGCCATACACAGTCTTTTGTGCGGATCCTTTTTTGTGGATTGGGATGTATATTGATCTTTTCCGGTCAGTTGGCCACTGTTTTGTTTTCCATATTTGTTGGAATATTTTAGTTATCACTAGAGTTCATACCATGCTGACTCATATACAGAACTAGATTTACAGTACTGGCATTCTATGACATTGCAAGCTGCAGCACTGTAAATAATAGCCTCAAATTTTGTCAAGTGGAATGGCACAGATACCTGGAAAGATATCTTTGTTTGCATTGTTGTTTGTCAGAATGTAGGGGTGGGAGGGTTCTAGAGTTTTGAATGTATTTGTCTTGATTTTAACATTGCTGACCCAATTGCATTGCAGAGGGGTGGGATAAAAAATTGTTGTTGTTGTTGTTGTCATCATCATCATCATCATGTACAGGGTTTTTTTCACCTACAAAAACCCAGCCAGGGCACACAAAAAAGTCCAACAAATCTTTGCTCTTTTGTCATGGGAGTACTTTTGATCCCAACCAGGGGAAAGTTTTGGGAGATAAAAATATCACATGCTGCTTTTTCAAGCAAAAAGAAATGCCATTCTCTGGTTGCCATTCATGAGAATTTTTTTAAAAAAAAATCATTTGATGAAACATTAGAATTTGCTAAAATCAAAAAATGCCACACAAAATTATTTTGTTTTGTTATATATGATGCTGCTATCCTTTTATTCCACTCTGTGTTTTCTGATTCTAGGAGTTTGGGTGAAACATGCTTGGTTCTACAGACAAAGACACACCTTTGGGGCTGGACATTTTTAAACCCTGCCATACACTGAAATGTTTGGTGGCATCTGAAAACATACTACAGGTGACACAGTGCATGCCTTTTAAAAAAAAAATCCTAATGCCAGAGTGAGCATGCTTCAGAACTTGGAAGGCCACAATGTCCCATTTTTGGCTTCTCCAGAAACACGCAGCAGCTCACTGTAGCCCTCAGTTTGGGTGGCTAAGTGGTGCTATTTTGCCACTTTTAGGCCCCTCTGGTTGATTTTGGATCAAGGCTGTCTCAAGGTGCACCCCTCTCCAAAACAGTATTTTAAAGCTGCAAAAGCACTACAGAAGCAGTAGCAGTACTTTCGACAAAGGTTTAGTAATTGGATGGTGGTTAATGTTGGAACCTACAGGTTACTTAAAGGTATTCTCTTCCTGTGTATGTTTTCTTAAAGTTGAAATCAACCCTGATTGCTCTTGTTCATCAAATAGGTATCTACGATGTTTCACTGTAATGCAATGAAAGGCAGTCGTATTAAATCTAGATCCATTTCAATCTGGTTTTAGGCCTGGTATGGAACAGAGGCAGCCTTGGCCACCTTGGTGGATGAGCTACGCAGGGAACTGGACAGCAGGAGTGTCCCTGTTGGTCTTGCTGGATCTCTCAGTGGTTTTCGATGGTATCCTTCTGAGCTGCCTTTCTAGAATGGGACTTGGAGTCACTGTTATGCAGTGATTCCAGTCTTTCCTGGAGGGACGGACCCAGAAGGTGGTGTTGGGGGACTGTTGTTTGACTCCTTAGCCATTGGCCTGTGGGGTCTCACAGGGTTCTGTTTTGTCCATGTTATTTAACATCTACATGAAACTGATGAGAGAGGTCACTGGGTGTTTTGGGGTGCAGTGCCACTAGCATGCAGATGACCATTTCCATCTGATTCCAAAGAAGCTGTCTCTATACTGAACTAATGTCTGCTGTCAGTAATGAACTGGATGAGGACAAACAAATTGAAACTTAATCCAGACAAGACTGAGGTGCTCCTGGTCAGTTGTAAGGCAGATCAGGGAATAGGGATTTTGCCGGATGGGGTTACACTCCCCCGAAATCTCAAGCTCGCAGTTTGGGTGTGCTCCTATACTCAACTCTGAGCCTACATGCCCAGGTCTCAGCAGTGGCCAGGAGTGCAGTTGCACAGTTAAAACTAGTGCGCCAGTTGTGCCTGTGCCTTGAGACATCAGATCTGGCTACAGTGACACATCCCTTGATTACATCCCTTTTGGACTCCTGTAAAACACTTTACAGGGACTACCTTTGAGAACGGTTCAGAAACTTCAGCAGGTTCAAAACACTGCAGCCAGAATGCTGACCGGGGCCAGTTATAGGGAACATATAACCCCTTTGTTGAAACAGCTTCGCTGGCTACTGGTTTGTTTCCGGGAACAATTCAAAGACCAGTCATGACCTATAAAACCCTACACAGCTTAGGTCCAGACTATTTGAGAAACCGTATCTCCCAATATGAAGCTGCTGGAGCCCTAAGATCTTCAGGGGAAGGCTTTCTCTCAGTCTCACCATCATCACAGGCTCACCTGTTGAGGACATAAGAGCCTTCTCAGTGGCTGCTCCCTCTGGAATGCCCTTCCGTGAGAAGCTAGGCTGACCCCCTCCCTGCTGGCCTTTTGTCAACAAGCGAAGACATTTTTATTCAGGCAGGCTTTTTAAAATCATGACAGGGGGGGCTTTTATATGGGGTATGTTTATGTTTTTTTGTTTTTTTTTTTTACTTTTGTATGTTTTTAATTTTAATTTTGTAATTTTTAACTAATTGTTTGTTTAAATGTTTTAAAAGTGTTTTTGTGTGAACCACCTTAGGTCCCTTTTTGGGAGAGAGGCAGCATAAAAACAAACAAATAAATTATTTGGATATACTTTTTTAAAAATCACCTAAATCACTCACCTGGATACATGCAGAGGGTTCGTTTGTCCAAATTGAATAGCCTCCAACTAAATATATTCTACCATTGTGGACAGCAACTCCAGATTCATTTTGGCCTGAAGTAGGCAAATGTAAAAATAAAAAAAAAAATGGGTTTGTGTTAGCCACAGTCACAGAAAGCTAGAACATCTGCACAACTGGAATGGAATATTTAGGTTCTAATCCCTCTAAAAGTCTACTGTTAAACAGGTTACACATTTCAGTGTATTACTAAATGTAGTAATAGATTTAAGATTTAAACATGATTTAAATCTAAACAATTAAGATTTAGATTTAAACAATCTAAAATACCAGAATAACCCATATGTCCATAAAGTGAACAATCTCTCTCTCTACTACCATACATTAATAATAATAATAATAATAATAATAATAATAATAATAATAATAAAGTTTATTTGTATCCCGCTTATTGCCAGACAATCCAATACATTTGCAGAAGAACCTGTATGTACAGGATAATTCAAAACGAATGATGTAAAACCCAGTAAGAACAGCTTTACTTTTGTGCCATTTTTAAAAATCACCCTGTATTTATTTTTAAAATCTTTTTATCCAATCCTTCAGTATTTCTGTTCCCAACATGTGCAAGAGGAAATTATTATAAAAATAATGATTACATTCCACAATGCAACTGTGCAAGCAAGCTTTGTTCCTGTACTGTTACAAACACACCGTAAGACATTAATATTCTTACCAGTTGCAAACAGCACTGGCCAATTTGTTCTGAGAGCTCTTCCCTGCTGTCCTCTCACCTTACTGTTAATTAATGATAATAAATTTCCAGCCATCTATGTGCAAAAGGCTGGAAGTGAGGTGAGGGTTCATAGGACAGAGAGGCAGAAAGAAATAAAGAGTAAGCCTGCTGCAATTTTTGACTCAATCATGTACTGTGTGCCCAAGAGATTTGCAATCCCACAAAAAGGGAGTTGTGTTTTTTTTAAGTAAGAACTAATTTTCTACCTTTGTTTTAGTGGCACAAATTGATAGAAATACTTGCCTGTCAACATACTGAAGCTGCAACGTGTCCATTGGTCAGTGTCTATATTGTAAGAGTCTATGTGGCGGACAAGAATCCTGTCGTTGTTGTAATCCAGGTCGTTGCCACCTAAAACATACAGCTTTCTTTGAACAGCAGCCATGGAATGGTAAACTCTCCTCTGCAACATGGGGCTGCGACTGAGCCATTTATTCTGCAGATATATAGAGAAAAGAGAACTGGGTCTCATTAATTTCTCCCTATCTAGGGAAAAAAGAAGACTTAATTTCTCACAGTGAGGTTCAAAGAGACATACAATGCCTCCAAATGAAACTCCTAAAACCACATCAAAATATTATTTAAATCCTTGCCAATCCTTGCTTCTTCTTTCTTAATTTATTGGTTAGATTTCATTGCCTAAAATAGACTCAAACTGATTAAAGGCTTGCTTAACCAGAAACGTCCTTGCCCAATCTCCTCTTACAATTTCTTAATGTGCTTCCACCATTTACGCAAGTCACAGTGGTATCCCCCACCCCTCCATCAGTATAAGATGAAACTGTATTTTTGTGCCATTTGAGGAATGGGAATAGGGAGCACAAAAACAGCAGAAATCTGGAAACAATTGCTCCGTGTAACCCCCCATAATGTATAGCTATCCATTATGCTGTGTAGTATTTGACTAGGAAGAATTAATATTTGCATTAACAGTCCAGTCCCTTGACACAGAACTATAGACACCATCTGCTTTGCAAAGGCTGCTTGCATCCCCTGATTATATCTTAGCTTCCTCCACAGCAGTGACTGCCAGGTAAGCCGCCAAGCACCGCAAAGGCAAAGAAACAGAGGGGCCTGGTGGGGTCATTCCTAATAAGCCAGTGTGTGAATACTAATCAGCAATGGAGAAGCAGAGGTCACCCTAGCCTGCCTGTTGGCAGGTAGCGATGTGCTCGATGGCAGATGGTAGGCATTATCAGCACTCCACAAAGGCCTAGTGCAGAAACAGGCACTAGCACCAAATGATAGAGTTATTGAGATTCTGTGCAAGACGCAAGCAGATGTGAGGTTCCTTCCAGTGCCCACCATATACAATATGCCAGCAGAATTTTTTAAAAAAGATTGTGCGTGTGTAAAAACAACACAGACCTCATTGTAAGGCTGCTAATGCATAGTCTCTACTTTTTAAATGTTTTGGGTACTATGAGGCTAAAGCCCACCACCTCGAGTGTGCTGGGGACCAGGGCAAGGGCAGATACAGCTTCTGGACCTTTAAGATAAAAAAAAAAAAGTTCCTGGAAAAAGGGGGCATTAGAGCATTTAAGGTACAGGTATGCAGAACAAGGTCAAAACTTGCTGATATTGTCAAAGATGTGTATGCAAAATATTTCAGACTGACACACATTAGGCCAACGAGATCCTTTTTGCTGGAAATACGTCTGCATGTATAATAACAGGATTAGGAAGCTGAGTAATGCTAACATTCAAGACCATTTTTGGTCACTACAAATCACTATTTAGCCACAAAGTGGTGATCACAATCAAGAATGCATGGTGCCTGGCAAAGGCTAGAATGACAGATAACAAATGGCTGTCACCAAACAAAAAAGCTGTGTGTCTGGAACATTCAGTGAAACTAGGCCATTTTGTTTTCCTCTATGTATGCCATGGCTACAGAATGAGGGACATGGAAGCACACAAAATCCAATCCTCATACTTGGCTGGAGGCAAATAATATATTTTTTAAAAAATCTTTTAAGTAAATAAATATTGATTATAACCAGAATCCTGTATCGGAGTGGTGTCTCTATAAGTGAACTTATGGATACAGGATTTCATAACATCTGTATCCAGTAGAGGGCTGCAGAACTGACAAAGTTCCCAATGTGCAATGTACACCAATGAGCATTATGCATTGATGCACATTGGTCCCAGCGTCCATCAGGCACTGTTGGTGGTGTCCCATATGTACCTTCATAATTCACTAACAAGGCTTCTTAGTGACTCTGCTACTTAACCAAGTATACATAATTTACATAAAAAGATAATACAGGATTACAGCACATATTCTTATATTGATGTGCAAGGCACTCAGAGTGGTCACATGATTTTCCTCAATTCTGTCATTACAATAACCCTGCAAGGAGCCTGAGAGATAGTGACCAGGTCAAGTTTACCCTGTAAGTTTCTCTCATTAGCGATCTCAACTCATGACTCCCTAATGTTTTTAATGGGGGATAGAATCAGAGACATAGGCACGTTGGTCTGGAACATCATCATGCAAAAGGGTTTTATAACACTTTTGAGACTGAGAGAAAGAAGTTGGAACACAAGCTGTCATAGACTTGGTCTACAATATTTTATAGCTCTTCATGCAAGTAAATAGCTGTGGCATATAAACTTACTTGTGTAGGATCATACACCATTAGCCTGTTCTGATATTGTGCTGTATTTGTTACTCCTCCTGTAACAAATATTTACAGTGTTATATAAGAATAAGAATATTTATTTCTTATACCCTGCCTTTTGACTTGGCAATCATATATGAAAATGAACCAACTGGAAATGCATCAAGTTAAATTATCTATTCATTAGGAAGCATTCTATAAATTTTGTCATTTTGTGAAAATATTGCACCTGTCAATTCCCACTTTCTAGGTTTCTTAGTCTTTTATACTAGAAATGAACAAGTGTGGCCCTCCAGATAGTCTTAGGCTGCAGCTTTCATAATCCATCACGACTGGCTATACTGGCTGTGGCTGATGGGATCTGTAGACTAAACACATCTGGAGGACCTCAGCTTCCTGTCCCCACTCTATACTCTTGAGTCTATAAGAAGTCAATAATGTACCCATGCTGATCCAAGTGAACTCAATCCTCTGCTCAGACTCTTGGAAAGCATCCATGAAAGACACCAAATCCAAATCCTTCTGAGTTGCAGTCAAACAGCATCTGAAAGGCTTTGCTCCCCACCCTCGTTGTTAATAAAATTTGCCATTTTCCCTATGCAGTTTTAAGAGAACTGTAGCTCTTGTTTACCTCACTGTATCCTATACAACATGTATTTCTTTGTGAGACACTCTCCTTATGCAGGTTTAGTGCTTCATGCACACGCACACAAATGTACGTTTATGTGCCTTCAAGTGGCCTGTCGGCTGAATTTCATGGGGATTTCTTAGGCAAGGTATACTCAAGAGGTGGTTTGTCAGTTCCTTCCTCTGAAATATAGCCATGCACACATCTAACATCATTAACATTCCCTTGGCATCCTGCCCCTACACCCCTTTTCTTTAAAAAAAAAAAAATGATTCATCTACCAAAATGAGATGCTATGGATTTGCATACAGATTTGACTACACAAAAATAGAAGTGGAATTAATAGCAGTCTCTATATGTTTTAATCCCTCCCCACCCCACCCCCATTAGATCAAATACCCTTGCCTCCAGCAGAAGTCTTGGCTTTGAAAGTCATCAAGCTGATTTGTCTGCTCTTAGGTTCGGCTGCCACATGCTGCTACGCTGCCCCCTGCAATCACACATTTGCACAGAAACAGAGAGAGAGGGAGATTCTCTGCCAACAAGTATATTTTACAGATTGGAAGTTGTGATTCCTCCTCCTCTTCCGCTTTCTCCCCCCTTCTCCTCAGGGGGATAATATGCATCTTAACAGCTTTCTATAGATTCATCTGCTATTAACTATGCCATTTCCTATCAGCATCATTTTTTCCAAACCAAGTTTGTCCTAACTTTCAAGTACTATAATGAAAGTTTCAGGGGAGGGAGGGTTAACATTCCACCAAAAATCACATTTAACAAGCCCATAATGCCCCCTTGAGCGACCACTTTACGTATACTTTAGGCAAGGGAGCAATAGAAATAAAATGTCTCAGAAATAATAATAGTGGTGAAATAAAAGTTTAAATGGTACCAGAAAAAGTGATGTTTTCCATCATAAAATGGGACAATCAAAAAGGCAATTGCTTTAACTTCTCTGTGCTGCTTTCCAAAAGGGAAAAAGATGATAATGCTGGCAGAGAGATTATATCAGGATGCATTTAAAAATAAAGTCTATATAATAAAGTCTTTTAGAAGTCAAGCAACTTGTAAATAGCTCATAGGCTTTCAAATCCACCTAGAGAAAAATGTATCAGTAAATGACTGTTAAAAAAAAAACAACGGTTTGCTGATTGCTGGCTAAATTTATATAACTACTGAGATAAATAATTGCACCATGTATAAGAGCAAACTCTAGTGCTCCATCAACTTGGTATCCCCTGTTTGATGCTGTAACAGAAGTTTCTGGGGATTCGTTCCTCTCTTCCTGGAACCTGGATATAAGAAGAACATTCCTTTTCTATAGGTGACCCTCTTTCATTTCTGAACGCCATTTCTTTATAGCCTTACTCCTGGATTAGCATGAACATTCTCATAGCAACCATAATGGGTGGGCAACCACACTTTGCTTGGTGTTACTGGTTTTTAAAAACTGCTTTATGTCACATTTTTTTCATTTATGTATCATTAAACGTAAGCAACAGTTACATAATCGCATGAGAAATGAAACATTATAACCAAAGGTGTGCTTTGAGATAAGATTCAACTTCAGTAAGAGATATCCCCTACTAATACAGTGTGCCTGGCCTCATTGTCTTTGCTGATTGTAGCATAACCTCCAACATTTCACAGATGAAAACTGGCCTGTGTGTGACTAACCAACATTGGTGTGAGGTGAAGATGGCAGAAGTTATTAATAGGGAAGAAAAGACAAGCTAGGAGAGAATGCAGCAGTTTGCTTTGGTTTAAGTCTACAGGAAAGGGCAAGATTCAGCCACCTCCTCTCTTCTCCTGCTGAATGAATTGAGTAAATACTACTTTTGCACTTTGAATTCAATTTGCAACAATGAAAGTAAGCAAAGGACAAAGGGGGAAAGGGGGAGGACAAGAGGGAAACGGACATCCATCTAGGCTTGTATTCCTTCAATAACAATGGCTAGCATGTGTTGTGGGAAGCTCACAAAAATATACATGCCCCGTCTGCATTCTTCAATTAGAAGTGCATTCCACATAATCACTGATCATCTAATGCCAAGATATATTTATTGGAATTAGGAATGTGCAAAAATCTCACCAGTAACTTGATTCTGGCTAAAACAGACCAGTGTGAAATTGAGAGAAGACTTTTCCTTACGTTTTTCTTTCACAGTTTATGAAAACTGCCTCTGTGCAAAATTAGTGGTTTTGCCTTGTGAAACTAACCACACATATTTGTGCAAAGATAAAGAACAAGATGATGGACTTCAAAGACATAACCCACCAGTGATATTCCATGCAACCAAGCAACTCTCCCATTTCCCCATTTTATGCATTTTAAATAAATTGCACACACACCTCAAAAAAAACCCACATGCCAAGTTTCTCCCAGACAGACTCCTTCCCCATATCTCTTGTGAGAATTGAGGACAGGATTTATATGGCCTTGCTGCTTGACAAAACCCAAATTAAGATTACAAATCCCTACCTCTACTTTAATCTGGTTGAAATATCTCATTAACATTTCCCTCTCAGTTTCACAAAATGGTGCATGGGCACAATAATGTCACACATGCTATACATTTTAGAGTCCTCAAAATCCATGGCATTTTCTCCTTGTGCTTTGAGTATGGGGAAATGTGATCACCCTGAGACTGGGGTGAAGAGAGTATTTTCTTGAGTATCAGTGTGTACATCCTCTGTGATATCCAAACAATTGTGTTGTGCTTAAAGTATAATCTGATATCCTATAGACTGGTGTGTATCAGTTTACACCTCCGTGCTTCACTGCGTTCAAGTTCTGCATGGCTCTAATCCTGCATCTGGTCGTAAAGTCATGAAAGGAAGCACTCTCCCTTTATGCTGCCCTCCAGCAACTTTATTATTACAACTGATAAAGTTCAATAATTGACCAAAGAATGGTTGCATATAAATCTAAACAACGTATGTAAAGTATTTAAATCATGAGCCCCAGGACCAGAGAGCCAAAATTGTGTGGGCCCATCAACTCACCTAGGGCAAGATGAATTGGGCAAACTGGTCTGTGAACCACATCCTGTGCCTGAGCCCCTTCTTCTCTGACACACACACAGATACAGTTTTATTTTACCAAAACAGACATAGCAATTTACCACTAAAATTAAAGGTACTCTCATTGTAGTGGCAAACCTCTATGTCAGTACATTTATACACAAATACAAATTTAATAATAATGAATTTGAGGGAAATAAGGAGGAGAAATTTCATCTGCTAATAATGAGTGGGGGGAATTCTAATTTAATAATACTTAATGAAGAATTAATTTTTAATTAGTTTCAGCTGATCTTTAATTTATTCTACATATTTGTAGCTAATTTATGTATTTTTAACTTTTAAAAACCCTTCAGAAATCCAGCCTTCAAATACCTGGCCAACTTCAAAATTGGCTCCCAGTGCCACAGCAGTTGGAATAACAAGCTCTTGCCACAGCTAGAGGTTGGTCTATATGGTTTTGACATGTCTTCCAACTATAACAGCTATATATTCTGCCATAATGCATAACAAACTATGTGTCACCAGTCACCTCAGTGCTGCTTAAAGAACAAAGGGGCTTCTGCTGTTTGTATGGACAAACAGAAGAGCTTCAGGAGACTTCGAAAATTCTTCCATTTAATTATCCTAGAATGAGCTAGCTTGACGTACTTGGATTTAAGCCAATTTATTCCTATCAACTTCATCTACAAAGAATCCTCTCTTCCCGCCCTCTCACCCGCCCCCTCCTCTCTAGTCTTGTGTGCAATTTTTGCATTCGTTTTCAGATTTAAAAAGCAGGTTAATCATAGACCCTGCTTTCTTTTTAATGGTTGCCAAAATGTGAAGACACCAATCAGAAGAGGAAAATTTGTCCTGGGAAACTGGGTGAAAGGGGCTAGAGTATTTTCCCCTTCAAGTGGTGGAAGTTGTAGCCTATATCACGTTTACTTATTCAGAATGAGATCATTAAATACGAGCTTTTAATGATTCTGATGCATTTCATGACCATTTTACCTGCATATTTCACATTTTGAGCAAGAATATCATCATGCAGCCCTTTATAAACTACACACAGAGATTGAACACTTATCAGAATCTGTGAAATCTGGCATTCTATGTCAAAAATAAGTCAACATTACTACAGAATGTATTTATGACATGCTCCTGGTATTACTGTCCATGACAAAATGAAGGGGAGATCATCCATAAAGCCCCTTAGACTATCCTTGCTAGGTAGAATCTTTTGGGGCTGTGGACTTGATCCATTTTTCGAAGAAAATCTGTAGCAAGAGTCCCACTTAGCTTTAACAGAAATTATGAGAATTAAAAATCACTACATCAAACTCATGGATAGAGGCAGATTCTGAGAGTTCCACTTCTACACAACAGTAAAAGAAATATGCACAAAGCATTCTCATTTTTTGAACATACAGTGCTATTCCTAAATTCAGTATAGGCTACACAAGCATTTATACTCTAACCACGCTTAGACCTAAAGTCCTGCCCTCAAGCATCCCCACACCTCTGGCTGCCTTAAAAGATCTTCATGGGAATGTCCTTGCACAACTCTCATCAAAGAGATCTTTATGCTAAATTGACAATAAGCCCCTGTGGCATCTGGAAGATTATTTGGAGCCTTGAGTACATCTCCTCACCCACTTATGACATGGTGGAAGCTCAATGCCTACACAGATCTTACCTTTCTTTCCCAAATGTTTCATGCATTTTTATCCTCAACTTTCTCATTATCACTTCTTTGATAGGGCAAGGCTACTGAAATCAATTTTATAAAAAAAATAATGGAACAGTAACATATTTGCATCAGGGATATAAGGCTGCCCACATTGCCCCACCCATACTCTAAAGCAGGGGTTGGCAACCTACAGCCTGCAGGCCAGGTGCAGCCTGCGGAGGCTTTGGGACCGGCCCGTGGCCGATCCCGCTGCCGCCGCACCCGCCGCCGCTGTCGCGCCACACGCAAGTGCAGCCGCCATTGTGGAAGGCCCAATGGCAGCGGTGCCGTTGGGCCTTCCGAAATGGCACCCCGCATCATGCGCGCATGCACGCGTGACACAGATCACCATTTTGGAATGCCCACCGGCATTGTTGGGCATTCCAAAATGGCACCCCCCACGCATGCGCACGATAGTGGGTGTCGTGCGCATGCGTGGGGGGGGGGCAAGCAAGTGCCCCAGCCCCCAGCACCATTTCCCGCCCCCCCAGCCCCCGGCAACAAAAAGTTGCTGACCCCTGCTCTAAAGTGACAATACATTTTTAGAAATTGAAAATTCTTTTATTTACACTGCAACTGTGTTTTGTTCTTAACACTAACAACAACCTTCAAGCATTCTTCCATGGTTATCCTTTTATACCATGGGTAGGCAACTGTTGCCCTCCAGATGTTGTTCCTCTGTAATTCACAAGAGCCACAGCCAGCATAGCCAATGGTGACGGAGGAGGCAAGTTGCAATCAATACCATCTGGAGAGCCAAGGCTGCCCACCCCCTGCTTTATACAAATACTTTGCTGCACTATTTCTCACAATCATGATCCTAATTCATCTTTCCCCTCTGTGCTAGCACATGAACACTAGCCTTTCTCAGGTATCTGACACCAAAATTAACTCTACTGACAGTATTAGTTCCTCAAGTTGTACGTGAAACAACTTCTACCTGATATCCACAGAAGACCATCCACAACGTATCCTGCATGACACGAAAGGGACCTGTCAAAGGACTGAACAAAAGTCCACTTGTTTTTCTTGGGGCAGTATCGCTCAACTGTAGGCAAAACTTGACGCAGCTCATTTCTGCCTCCTACTGCGTAGAGATATTCACCCACCACTCCAAGCACAAAATGTTCTCGGCAGTTCTTCATCGGCGCTATTTCAGCCCAAGAATTATTACGAGGGTCATACCTACAAGCGGTCCGTACTGCACATGTGCGGCCAGTAGCATGCTCAACCTCACCACCTGCTACAAAAAGGAAGTCTCCCATTACAGCAACACAATGGTGGCTTCTTCCTACTGGCATGGGAGCCAGTTCACTCCAGTTCGCAATCCCTGCTATATGGACGTTCTCCTGGTCCACAGGATTGAAGTATCGGAGTTCTTTAACTCTGCAAATCTCCCTCTTTTTCCCACCAATGATGTAAAGAGTGTCTGACTGGAAGCGAGGTTTCGTCCTTTTGTTCTGCCAAATTGGCTGTGCATAAATGCTCTGGTGATATACCAAGGCCTCATTGATAAGGGCTGTCGCAGTTTCACTAGCTTGGACAAGAGGATGAGAGAGGGCTACAGTATGCAACGTATCCACATCCATAAGCCCAAACCGAACATACTGGAGAAGTTCATCCATGTATTGATACCGGCAGTTGTGTTCTAACCACCTTACAGCTAGCTGGAAGGGGGAAAAGAAATCAAAAAGTGAAATTATCTGCATTATCCACAATTCAGTTTGAGAACTATACATTTGCATTACCCAACTTATCAACAAAAAATTATACTCCCAAATTTCATCTGCTGCATACATAAAAACATTCCCTTCATCTGCCCTAAAATAATTATGACTATCTGAAGAGTTTATATATGATAATAGGGATGTGTTGACTTCTAACTCATTGATGTTTCTTGTGAATATTCAAGGGAGCACTATCTTGCAAAAACAGGAAGTGACAAAACATACCAATGCTGTTTTTTTTAATAATGACTTAAATAACATATATCTCTATGATTTTAGATTCCTGAATTTGTTAGCCCATGTCTGCCTTTTTATATGACCTGGAGAATCCCAAATGTACACAACAAGAAAAGAATTGGGTACTGTCAGTATGGGGGGCTTAAACAGATTCAGTTCCTGCTGCAGGTAAAATACCCATAGAATCATAAAGTTGGAAGGGGGCCCAGAGGCCATGGAGTCCAACTTCCCACTCATACAACAACTCCAGCTAGAGTACTGGTTCTCAAATTGTGGGGTATGACCCCCCCCCCCCAGAAGGGACATGAGAGTGAGACTTGGAGGTCCTGATCCCCCTCCTCCTCCCCCCAAACCTTTTCTTTATTGGAGGGGAAGAGAAAAGGCAAGGAGCCTCTGCCTGAGGGAGAAGCAAAAGGAGGAGGAGGAGAGCTATTTCCTTATAAAATGTTACAATATGGATATACATTAATGTTTGGACAAAAATATGCACATTAAACAAAATATTTTTAAACTGAGGGAGGGCAACATCTGCATGTAAACGTAAAGAGGATCACAAGGGTAAAAAGTTGAGAACCACTGAGATAGAGCATCCCCAGGAGGTAGTTGTTCAGCCTCTTTCTAAAGATGTCCAGAGAAAGAGGCCCCCCACATTACCTAGAGATTGGTTCCATTGTCAAACTGATCTTATTGTCAAGATGTTCCTTCTAATGTTCAATTGAAATCTGCACTTCTATAATTTAAAACCATTAGACCTGGGTCTGCCCTCTGGGACAGCAGAAAAAACCTGCAGCCTTCTCTCTGTGACAGTCCTTTAGATATTTTAAAGAGTGCAATCATGTCACCCCTTGGTCTTCTCTTCACCAGCCTGCATATACCCAACTCCCTAAACTTTTCCTGATATATTTTATTCTTCCTACCTTTGTTACCCTTCTCTGAAACTGCTCCAACTTGTATTTTGCTGTTGCTGTTGTTGTGTGCCTTCAAGTCATTTCCAATTTACAGCAACCCTAAGGCCATGGGGTTTTGAGATCACTATGCGGTTTTCTTGGCAAGTTTCCTCACAGGGGATTAAAATGAGATACTCAGAACTGAACAAAGTACTCCAGATCAGGTCTAGTGCAGAATATAGTGGGACTATTACTTACCTTCTCTTGGAAATGATATTCTATTAATATAGGCCAAAATATTATTTGCCTTCTTAGCTACAGCATAACCCAGTTTGGCTTCTATCAACTGTCTTTCTTTAACTGAGCACCTAAAATGATCTTTAACCATAACATAAGGACGGGCTGGCTGTACTGATTTTCAACAAATTTTTCAACAAGTCTAAGTGGCTGAGTTTACTGTGAAGACTTGTATTTTTAAAAAAAATTAACAATTTTTTCTGACTTTCCTACTCCCAACAAGTCTGTGGGCTACTCCAGATTAAGTTTAACACCATCACATTACCTGATAAACCCCATTTCAAAGACTACAGGTCTTCTTCCTCCATTATACCTCAAGATACCATGCAGAATATGTCATGAAGATCAAGCCTTTCTCTTTACTTGCCTTTGTAATTTCCTTTCTGGTGAAGCAGTCTGGTAATCTCAAAAGCTTCCATATTTGTTATTGTTTGTTAAGTAGCCTAATAAAGGTATTGCCCCATAATATGGAATTTGGAACATATCACATGAAAAACCAATATGTTAGAATCCAAAGCTCTGTGGTCATAATTTCAGTGGGATCTTTTCATGTGTTCAAAGAGGCATTCTTGTGTATTTCCAAGCATTCTGACTCATAGAAGGCAATGGAAAGGCTACATGTGTCCACAGGGAGCAACAACTCATTGTGAGAAGTATAGAAAAACTGAAAAAGACAGGAATTGATGCAATTTGCAATGATAGCCAAGATGTGAGATATTCTTTGAACTGCTAATAACAGCTGGTAAGACAGTGAACAAAAGAAAGCAAATCTGAGTCTGTCTTGAAAACATTTGTGTGCAGCACTATGAAAATAATGTGTAGCTATGAGGAGACCTTGTAAGCATTTTGTGGCTACAGGAGCCATGAGTTGGACCCAGATCATATTATTCTAATTTAATCAACTGGACTACTAGGTATGACTTGTTCCATTGATTTCAACTAACAAACCACATCCAAATGAATAGTATTTGAACTTTAAGTGCGGCAGCTTCAAATGGAACTTGGAAGGCTTGTTAAGAGGTAGCTGAAAGTAACATGTCCAATTTCATGAAAATTAAGAGGGTCTTCTATGTACTCTTAGGTTATCCCAGTACACTTAATAATCCATATTGTACTGTATCACGGACAAAAACTAGGACCAAGCAACATATAGCAAAGCATGGGTGCCTGCACCCTGGAAATATCCATAAAAATATCTGGGCCTACTCAAAAAAAGAATCAACATTGATAAGGTATTTCTACAACAGCTAGAAAGCTGAAAGATGATGGAAACCAAGGCACCACAATTGCTAGTATAGCTTGAAAATGCAACACACATTGTATAATATCATGTTAGTGACACATTATGTAGAGTGAATTGTTTGCCAAGGCACGACAGACATATTCTGCTGAAAGCAGCAAAAGTGGAGTTGCTCACACAGCAATCTTGTGCACAGTGAGACTTTGCACTGCATATTGTGGTTGTGCATTCACAACAGCACGTATTCATTGACAAGTTGCTATTCTCCATGGAGGTTGTGTAGTGCTGGCATAGTGTATGCCATGTGGAAATTTACACTATGCTTTGAGGATGTTGGATTGCAGTCCAAATGTTCAGTAAAAGAAAATGGATTCACAAGACTCACAAGTATCACAAGGAAAACTGAAGCACAGAAATGATGAGATGTTGGATCACATTATAGTTTCCAAAATTTGCTGACAAGCATCTGAATGGAACTAACTCCTTTTGTGGAACCATCCTCTTTAAAGGGGCCATTGAATCCAACCTCCCACTTAGTGCATAAAAAAAGAGCATCCCCAGAAGGCAGTTGTCTTTTTGAAGACATCTAGAGAAAGAGACCCCATCACATCTCATATAAGCTAAGAGGCCTTTATTAATCATGCTATCCTGGTTTATCTAAATCAAGAAACTGTGCTAACAAAGGTCTGAAGTTGGTTTAATATTCTGGTTTTTTGAAAGGCTGGTAATCATAGTTTTCTGCTCCAGGAAAAGCTGAAACTATGGTTCATAACAAAACTATGATTCATTACAATTTAATCATAGCTGATGTAAAGGGGGGGGCTGAATGGGCCACATGCAGAGGGGAAAAGCTCATGTGTATCTAAGTTTAATAAACAGAAATATATTATCTAAGTATGACCACTTTTTCATAACGTCCTGATGATCTTCAACTGAAAATATTATGTTTATATACAAACTGAAGTATTTCTCACAGAGTATTTATCAATAGTAAAATTATGTTTATATATGAGCTTCAACCACAGATGTAGAACAGTCTCCATGTTTGTAAAGAGAGAACATTCTGGTTGGCATTGGTCTTGAGAAATAACGGCAGTAGTTGTGTAGTAAGTTTTCCTGTGGTTGCAGAAGTAATAATATTTGACTTGCAACTATAAGAAGTTATTAGGATACTTGGTGATCTTGACTGTGGAGCTCGAAGAAATATGAAGAACCTGCATGGACAGGTGTGTGTCTGTGAATCCATGTGCATGAAAGAGACAGAAGGACCATTCTACTCCTATTTGGTCTCCTAGCTTGTATTGTTATATTATCTCTGTTTAACAACAGTGTCTGTATACACTCCAGCTCACACACAGAACCCCAACAACGTCCTGTGAAACATGCTGCTATTTAAAGCAAATAAGCTGCCCAATAACTTCCAACACTCTTAGTCTACAATGATTTTTTTTTTAATTACCATGTCAGACACAGGTGATAAACAACCATGGTAAAGTAAAGAGAAAATTAAAAGGAGGAGGGAATCACACTAGATCTGTTGTGCCTTTGAGCACAATCTGAGGGGAAGGAAGGAAGCAAAAAAAAAAAAAAGGCACAGTGAAGGTCACAGAGTGAAAGAACTTCCTCGGGGCACGGAATAAATTAAATCCCTAGGAAAAAAAATAAAATGTGATTTCCAGAGTGCAAGGCACAAACTCAAAATGACAATGATTGACAGCCAAACTATATCCATGCAATATCGAAGGCTGCACGTTCTCATTTACCTCAGTGTAGCCAGCAAGCGCCCATTAAACATCCGTCTGATGCCCAAATTAACCTTCTTGGCAAACTGAAAGAGGCACAAACTATCATAATCAACCTTTCATTATCACAGCAGCCTCTAGTTAAAGGGTCAGAATAATTGTGCCATCAGAGCCCTGATTGTTTTCAATCAACAGACGGCTGGAGTGACAGCTCAGTGATGGAGTAGTTTGATGAAACCGCACCAGGCCTAATCAGAGCAGATGAAAGGAAGGCATGATTGGTGCAAATGAACAGTCGTGCCTCTCTTTTTCATTTACAATCTGAAATTACTCTTAAATTTACAGGTCCCCCACCCTTATGAGTACCTCCGAAAGAATATTTGACTTATTACGAGTTCTGGCAGTGCAGAGTTATAAAACACAGGTAGGGTTTTTCTTCCTCCCTTTCCTCCAAATGGAGGCTTTGAGTGTGTGCATGTATGCAGCGTAATTTTAACAAAATGCACTGGAAGAAGAAGTGCAAAATGACTGAAGACTTCCAAGGACCTCACCTTTCAGTGCTGTTTGATTAGCAGGACAGTTTATTACAATGAACATCCTTCACAGTGACAGGAGAGTTTTGAAATGCAGGGAGAATGGGAGGGAAATCACCATAAGAATTGATGAGCAGAATTCTGTTCTAAATGTTTTCTCCTACCCAATAAATATACTAACATACTCCATTTTAAAGACTGCCTGTTTTAGACTATTTTTCCCTCTTTGTAAGAAATCAAAGCAAAAGAGTATTTCTCAAATCCAAGTAGAAATTAGACATTACGTTCAATATATTAGTTTTTAAACTTTTATTTAGGCTGCTGCCAGTTCAAAATCCATCTAGTGAACAGACAGGTCTCTAGGAACTGTAACTGAGAAAACAACAATCATTCAGTATTTATTTGCACAATGTATAATCTTAAAACAAGTCAAATTGGAGCTAATCCTGATTAAAATGCCCACAACACTCAGGATCTTCACTCCCAAATTCTCTCACATTAGTTCTCTATTCTGGGAGCTATAAAAACACTCTTTAAAAAGGTAACCTTCTTTGTACTGCTGCAGTAGATGCTAAGTGGAGACTCTTTGCTTTGTATTCATGAGCTGCATCAGATATTATTTAGCCAATCATATACCTCTACAGTATATAAGCATTCAGGTCACTGCAGCAAAACAAAAGGAGGCTTAGTGGCAAAGATTAATTTGTATCCCAAAAACAGCAAGCACAGGAAGAAGGATGTTGCTAATTCAAAAGATCTCCACAATCCACAACTGTTTTCGTTCATAGCCATTACACACCCTTCTGTATCCTTTCAACCGCAGACATTTTTAATAAAAAGCTATACCAATCAAACATATTCAATTCATACTGTATTATGTGGAAAGCACAGGATTAAACAGGTAATTCATTCTCTCCCATTGAAATCAACAGGGCCTAAGGATTATTACGTTCAACTGTATTGTCCCTAGTGGAAATTATATAGTACAGTAGACCCTCCACTTTCCTTGGGGTTAGGGGTAGAAGACCCCCGTGAATGTGGAAAACTCACAAATAAAAAAACCACTATTGTTTTTACCCAAGAGAACACCTCTCTAAGAATCTCCAGGTCCTCCAGTACAACTCTGTGGTCAACATCTACCAGAAGTTGATCAGAGAATCATGCTGGAGGACCTGCAAATGCCTAGAGAAGTGTTTTCTCTAGGAATTTCTAGGTCCTCCAGTGTAACTCTATGGTCAACTTCTGGCAGAGTTGCACTAAAGGACCTAGAGATTCCTAGAGAGAACATATTAATCAAAATTGCAAATAATCAAATCCAAAAAAGTCAAAGCTGCAAATGTGGAAGGTCAATGGTACATAAAAGAGCATTTCTATCATCAAAGATGCTTAACATCGTAGTGACAAATAGCAAAAACAGTAATACTGAATGGCTGCAGAGCATGTAAGCAAAATGAGGAACATCCTGCAATGAGATCACAGGCCATCACCTTTAGGGAAGCAGTCGTCATTCTTCCCCCTCACTTTCTGTGGGTATTATGGATAGGGATGTTTAGCTATCTAACACAAAACAATCCCGATGCATTGGGGACAGCACCTCTTTCACCCATAGATTTCCTGCCTCTGTTGAAACAAATGGGGGAACTCTGTGCATAGAAGAGCTCCCTATAATTGAAGGAATACATGCATCTCTCCATCAGCAGAGGAAAATAGGATTTTGGAATAGTTTCATTGTTCATGTTAGAGACATGGTCACCAATTTCTCAGACTCATGACAATCCAAAGTGGCTATCTACAATTCAACTCCACTTTAACCAACTGCTATGCACAGCAGCTCACAGGACATGTAAGATCTATAACTGGCTGGCTGTCTCAGGATCCTTTTCACAAGGCCTCCTCAAAATACCTCCTAGCTTTGGAAGTTCCTCTCACAGTGTTTCCACCAGGCTCAGAAGATGCTGTTTCTCTTGTCAACTCTGCATATAGTTTCATATTCCTGCTACACACACAACAGATAGGCATGCATATGTATTAAAATTTGTTGACTGCTTTGTTTTTCGTTTTAAAGAAAATGATAGCTAAAATCCTGTTGGGGATTTACATATGTGTAAACACCACAGTTACAGTGCTATGCAATGAATTCCATCTTAATTCTGCCCCCCCCCCCATACACACAAACACATCCCCACAGTGGGAAGCAGTTGCTGTGATCGACCAAAGTCTGTTCCCCTTTTGCTCTGGAAGCAGCTGATGGTCCTACCCTCTCTTGTGAGTGATCTTCGATGCAACAGGCAGAAGCAAGACCCCTGTGGCAATCTCCCCTTGCATCAGAGATATCTCATGTGAGGGGATGAGAAAGTCAGCCAGCTGCTTCCCAATCAACAGGGGAATGGGCCCCTGTCAAATACCGCAGCTGCTGCCCAGTAAATGGAGACTGGAGAACTATCACCATCCTCTCCTAGCCTCTAAACTAAGGTCTGTGTAGGAATTCTGAATATGATACAGTCACAAATATGTAACAACAACAACAACAACAACAATTTATTTATAACACTCTTTTCACCTAAGGGTAGAATATCAAACATAAAATCAAAGAAGGCACTAAAACACAACACTATAAAATGCTAAAATACAAAAATAAGATGCTAATATACTAAAAACAAACTCCTTATCAGTCACTACCTATCTCAACCGCCTGAGGCACACTCTGCAACTCTAGGTTAGATATTGGTAACTGCTCACCAGGATACCAGCCAATCCTATGGTGATATTTCATACTTTTTATATTTGTTAACCTGAGAATCTGTAATTAAAATATTTTTATCCTGCCTTTTAGTTAAAATATAAAAATATAAAAATATTTTCATTCACAGAAAACTACCTTAAGTATTAATAAGAGCTGACCGAAGCAGTTTGACTTTCTCCCTGCCTCCCCCATCATTATACATACTATTTAATAGTAGTGTGTATTCCACATTCTTCACCAACTAGGTATACATCAGATACACAATCCCACAATTCCCAAACTGACTGGGATGGCTGAGAGTTGTAAACCAAAACATTCTGGAGGAAATGAGATTGAGATGAATTACCTGCAATAACTGAAGGGCAGGGCAAATATAGAATCTGCACATTGACCAAATTCTCAAATAAAGAAAAATCACCCCTCTTCCAGTTTCTTTCTTTTTATTAAAGAAATCATCTTTAGCTCTTTAACTTATTTTGGGGATGGGGTGTGAGAGAGAGTTTGCCCCCAGGTTTCTTACCATAAAATAGCCATGTTTTCAAAATGGCTACTATGTGTTGTTTGATTTGAATGATGGTAACAATGGGAGATACTTCCAGTCTACTCAACTCTGATTGGTCATAAGGTGGGCCTACGACAGGGCACCATTCATCAGCCTGACCCACCTCACAGGTTTGTTACAAGGCTGAAATGATATGCTTAGTTCCTTGGAGAAAGGGTAGGCTACAAAATGCTATAAATAAAATGCACCCTTCCTTCTCTTATCCATTTCAATAGCTACATAATCAGGCATCTGATTGCAGATGTACAGTCAGAGCATTTATGAGCTGCCAAGGCAAGGACTACCGCTCAGCACCACAGGAGATTAGAGCGAGTAATGGTAGCTGCATGAACATTCATGCATTTCCTGATCAGCAGGTTGCAGCAGCCAATTTGGGTTCTCTTTTCCTTAAGGCCTTGGGAGATATATGATTACTGAGGCTGTTTTGTAGAACTTTCTGTTCGACACAAATGTGTTTTTCTACCCTTAGGCTGCAACTTCCCTTCCCTTATTGTAGCCCAAGTCCAAAACAAAATGCTCTGAATTACGTAAGTCAAAAACTGGAAAGCTAACAAGGGACACACTTTTGCTACCTACTGTTTATGTGGCAGCGTATTCTCCCATCAATATCCAAGACTCGTCTTCAATGTGACTAGCTGGCAATCCCACTTTGAAGTTTCCAGCTTTCTGCAACTCCATTTTTAAGCTCCCAACTTCCCCAGTCCTTCCTTCAGATTTTATTATTGCTAAACATTCATATTTTTCCCAGTGAAGTTTCTCTGCCTTTTCTTACTAAAACATGGTTTGTTACTTCTTTTCCCAGTGTGCTCTTCAGTATCATTTGTGTATAGGTATGTAGGCAGGTAGGTAGATAGGTAAGTGGAGACACAGTCAGACACACAAGAAAGTAGGTTCTGGAAAAGAAAATCTGTAAACTTAAAAAATTAGGATCAAAGAAATTAAGTAAGTGTCCAGTTTGGTCATTAACCAAAACAACAACACTAGTTTTTTTAAAAAAATTCCTGCTGCCTTTCTAAAATGGTAAGAAAGACCAACATAAATCAATACTAACCAGCATATCGGCATTTTGTGACACATACACATGACTGGAAGATACACACAGCAAATAAAATGAGCAATGGGATAAAGCAACTCCTCCATGAGGAAAAAGTTATAACATTTGAATCTCTTCAATTTAGGTGTCTGGGGAAAGGTACATAACAGAAATGTGTTCACATTATGTATAGTGTGCAATACCAGAAACTAGGGTCATCCAATGAAGCTGAACGGTAGAGATTCAAGATAGATGAAAGAAAGTACTTCTTCTCACAGTACATAATTTAAGTCTAGAATTCACTACCAGAAGATGTATAGTTTAAAAGTGGGTCATTCAAAATGAGGCCATAAGTGTACAGCAAGCATGATGGCTGTACTTTACTTTCAGTGAGGCAACAAGCTACTACTGCAAGGTAAAGGGGAAACAACAGTGAGAAAGTTCTAGAAAATAATCAATAGTAAGGATGTAAAACAGCTTTGCCTATGGCAGAGGCTTCAGAGGATTGTATATACACATTCTTCCTAGTTCACAGAAAATAAAAGACAATGAATACCAGCTGTTCCAACAGGTATCTACTGCTACATCCACAAAAACTGGATGTACGTAAGCCCCAATGAAATTGAAGTGGTTTGAGAGTGATCTTGAAAGGTACTGATTTCACTTGGGCTTCAACTCACTTTCATTTTTATTTTTAAAGAAAGATGGACCACACATAGGCTTACCTCTTAAGCCATATTCTAATGTAACCACTGTGAGCATGTGTTCAGAGAATGATTTCCTAATAATTTTTAGGGGGAGTGGGACCATCAGCCAGCTGCTTCCTAATCGACAAGAGAACAGACCCTTGCAGATTGCAGCAGCTGCGAAGTGAGAATTGGGGACCCCCAAGCGGAAGGATGCATCAGCCAAGGCTTTCTCCCATATCCTCCCATATCATACTTCCCCCACTGGTGGGACACAGAAGAGTGCCCCTTCCCCCTCCTCCCCCGCAGATCTCAATTCTTGGGCAGGAATATAGAGAGAGAGGCACAGAGGGTTTAGATAAATTCAAACTAGATAACGAGGAAATTGAAATAAAGATTTCTCATACCTTGGATCAAACATTGATCAGAACAGTGACTGCAGTCAAGAAATCAGAAGAAGATTAGGAATGGGAAGGGCAGTCAAGAAAAAACTAGACAAAAGCCTAAATTTTAACGATACAGCTGAACACTAAAGTTAGAGTCACCCAAGCCTTTGTATTCTCTATTACCATGTACAGTTGTGAGAGCTGGGCAGTGAAGAAAGCAGATAGGAAGAAAATTAATTAATTTGAGATGTGGTGCTGGAGAAGAGTCCTGTGGATACCATGAACAGCTAAAAAGAGAAACAAATGAGTCCTAGAACAGATCAAGCCAGAACTCTCCCTGGAAGCCAAGATGACTAAATTGAGGCTGTCATACTTCAGCCACATAACAAGAAGGCACAGCCTATTAGAAAAGACAATGGTGGTGGGGAAGGTGGAGGAAAGTAGAAAGAAAGGAAGACCACATGTCAGATAGATAGACTCTTATCAGGGAGACCATGGGCCTGAGCCTGCAGAATCTGAGCAGGGAGGAAGAGAATGGGGGGCTTGGAGACACAGGGTCGCCAAGAGTCGAGATTAACTTGAAAGCAACTAACAACAAACAAACTCCTTGACCTTTAATGTAACATCACCAACAACTTGAACTCAGACTGGAAGCAAACTGGCAGCCAGTACAGCTCCTTAAGACCAATGTTATACATTGTATATAAGGTATGCCAGTCAGCAGTCTTACTGTTGTATTTTGTACTAGTTCTAACCTCTGAATCCCCTACATGGACAGCCCCATGTACAGCACATTTTATACTGGTCTAATTAGGAAGTTACCAATACATTGATTACTGTGGCTAATTTATCTCTTATCTCTGGAAAGGCTGTAGCTGCTAGTGGCTATGAAATGGTGAGTAAATGATATTCTAAATGTGCTTAAATTGAGGAGTATGTGCTTTAATCCCTAACTGAAAGAGGTGTGCTTACTGTACTTTGTATGTGTTCAATGGGTATGTGATTTTTGCCAGTCTTACTGATGCTAATGAAACTGGCTGGGAAAGAGATGAGCACAAGAGGAGGAAAAATTCCTCCTGCATCCAGATGGGATGTGCATGATAAGCACTGGCCCTTACTCCCTAATTCAGTTTCTTCTTACTTTCATAAACTATTCAGTAAGATAATGCTTCAACTTGTGGTTTAAGGATTTCTAAGTGGCTATTTTGCTAAAGAGAGCTAATACAGTGCTTTTCCAAACACTGCTATTACAATGTACAACTTCCATGTCTAAAGGAACACTATATGACTACAACTAGAATAAAATAAAATCTGGACAGAATTTTTCATGTAGCAGCAGAGATTAATGACCGACTCCATTACTACAGGTCAAGGAATAATTTTGGGGAACATTCCTAGTAAGTCTTCAAGTCTTGCTCAAACACATACTCAGGCTTTGCCCCCCCCCCCCCCCCACACACACAGTTGTTGTCATTGTCATAGTAGAAGTGTTTCCAACTTATGGTAACCCTAAAGTGAACCTATCATGGGCTTTTCTTGGCAAGTTTCTTCAGAGGGGGTTTGCCATTGCTTTCCTCTGACAATGAGAGAGTATTTGATTTGCCCAAGGTCACCCAGTGGGTTTACATGGTTGAGCCAGGATTTGAACTCTGGTCTCCAGAGTCATAGTACAATGGTCAAACCACTACACCACATTGGCCCCAATACATACATACATGCACGTGTACAAACACACACTAAACATATTTGTTCTATGGTGCTACTTTAATTTTACTTTTAGGGGTGATTAATGACACATTCTTAACATCGGCTTCCAATCCTGTTTATATGTTAAAAAAAAATACAAACCAAAATATTTAATTAAAAAACTACAAACATACAACTACTAAAAGGCACAGCAATGCCAAAATCATGAGACATTCTGCTTATTAGTACAGTGGGTGGGTGGGGTATCATAGAATGTACTTGGGATAGGGGAGTATTCAATGTCTATCTTTAAAAAGGGGAAAGAATTTCAATATGCAATGCCATAGCCAAAAAGTCACCAGAGTGGGTCCCCCCCCCACTGTTTTGGGTGGGAATTATGACCCCACTCACCTTAGTCCACCCCTGATTTATATAGTTGCCCTGGGCTGGAATAGTAATGAAGAGATCCATAGAGGTTTCATCACAAGCAAATATATATCACAGCATAGTTAAGAACGTCCATACTCCAGTATTGTTCATATCAATAACAAAACAATTATCCTGTATTAAAATGCAACCCAGAGATTTACTTTAAACAGAGGTTATTCAGACTCTTCCCAAAAATAATATATTGCTATTTTTTAAAACTGTTACTACAGCATATTTTACACTGCAAATGAAGTACAGCACTATCTGGCAAAGGATTTTATTTTATTTTATTTTATTTTAGTCCACAACTCAGCAATGGTTCCAATAACTTTTGTCCATAGCCAGACCTCAATAGTATCCAAAAAGATAGATAAATGTGTTTTTCTCCCAATTGCCTAAACCTGAATAAACATTGGGTGAATCATCATTTCAGTGATATAGCGAAGGAATTATTTATGCCTAGGCAATATTGCCATCTACTCCTGGGGTCCTGCCCTAGGGAAAAGAAAAGGAGGAGAGACACCATTAAATTTGTGGTCGATGCTTACTGGAAGCTCAACAAGTGGATGATGCCCTGGGGGAAATATTAAATCAGAGTTATTCCTGCTCACGCATGTGCATACGCAACATGGCTGGGGTTGGCATTTGCCAGTGTCACACTCACTAGCATGCTACAGTAACCAAAGAGCAGAATTCCTCATCAGCTTTGCTATTACATCCCACCCCTCTAAATAATAATAATAATAATAATAATAATAATAATAATAATAATAATAAGGGGACCAATTTCCTCTTCCTTCTTTGGTACCTCTTGCTCTGTTGTTGTCCTTTAAGACTTGGGATGGGGATTTGTCAAAGTCAATGAGCACTTTATTAAAGGAAGAGTGCTCAGTAATGAACAATTCAGCAATTTAATGAGATTCTGTAGCTCGGTCTCCAGCCTGTATATCAAGTTTCACTTCCATAAAGCACCCTGACACTAATCCTCTGGCATACCCAATCTTCACCCTGGGCTGAATATTAGATTCTTCCATGGCATATTTCATTACCAGTATAACCTTAGCAAAAATGATGAACTTAACTACACTTGAGGCAACAGAGCAGGCCAGATTTGATTTTTCTGTATTGGGTTGACTATGAGGGAATTACTTATTTACTAAGATAAAGCAAAAACAGTTTCTTATTGCTCACTCAAAGCTTACAATTGAAAATATTTATGGGTGTCTTAATTCATTCCAGAGGATCAGGAAATATAATATCTTGCCCATAGCTGTAAAATAGCTTAAATATTCGTCACAGCAGCATTAGTGCCTGTTAGAGAGGCAATTATGATAACACCTTAGATGGCCAGTGAACACTTGGCTCAGGAAGCAGCACATTAACCACTGCTGAGCACAGGACTACCTACAGTGATGGGGCAGCAGAAGAGTATACACTTGTACTGTTTTCATGGGGTATTTACTCCCTGGAAACATAAAGCAAAGCAGCTTCATTTATACACTGCTTCATACCACGCTATGGGGTGTCTAAGCGGTTTACAACTGTGAGCTGATTGCCCCCCAACAAGCTGGGTACTCATTTTAGCGACCTCGGAAGGATGCAGGCCTGAGTCGAGCCTCAGCCCTGGCTGGTATTGAACTCGCAACCTTGTGGTTTATGAGTGAGTGGCTGCAGTACAGGCATTTAACCACTGCGCCACCAGGGCTGATGTGCGCCACCAGAAAACACATTTCTATTTTGTGCCCTTCAGTATAGGTCACTGATGAATAGAGAGCCCTAGATTTGCCGGACTTGGGCTTGGGCCTGAACAAGGCCAAACTCTCTCTTCTCAAAATGTAAATTTTGTGTTCATTCCTGGAGTGTTAGGGACTCTCTGTTTGGCCTCTTCAAAGCAGCCATACAGTCAGGCAAAGGCAATGAATACCAACCCCCTCCTACAAGTAGTTATACTTTTAACAAGGGTTTCCCACCAAGGGCATACAATCTAAAATTCCTTATGTAGCAGTAGCCCATTTACTAAATGCCCATTTAACCTACTTTTATTTCATCACAGCTCAAAAACTTGGCAGCTCCTTGCACTTTCTGATGATAGGCTATGAGGTAACCAATACAGACATGAGCTATTTGGGATATATGGCCCCTGTCAGTGAACCAGAGCTTCCACCATCATAACCATTGTCATCACCAGCACCAGCAGCTATGGCTTTATATTCTATTTGCATTTGCTGAGTGCTTTTGCAAATGGGAAACCACCCAGGGTCAGGGGCTTTCCCAGCAGACAATGAACACCAATTACCAGACAATAATCCTCATTTGCATATCCTCCTACCCTGAGGCCCTGCCATCAACACAATCAACAACAGAATACACAGTTTACATAGGTATCACTCCTCCCTACTCAGGGTCTCACAGTGTGTGTGTGTGTGTGTGTGTGTGTATACACACACACAAACACACATATACACACACACATATATACATATATACACAAACACCCACTCTCTTCCATTCCAGCATTCTCTGAAGATGCCAGCCACAGATGCTGGCGAAACGTCAGAAAGAAAACGTCAGAAAGAAACTCTTAGAACATGGCCACACAGCCCGAAAAACTCACAAAAATCTATGGATACCAGCCATTAAAGCCTACAACCTCACATTGGCTATCACAGAGTCTTCGTGCCAAGGTTTGTTCAGACGGCATTTAACACTGCCTCCTTGAGGCTGAGAGAGTACAAACTGCTCAAGGCCACCCACTGGATTTCCATGGCTGAGTGAGGATTTGAACCCTGGTCTTCCAGAATCCTAGTCCAGCATTCACACCACTACACTGCACTGGCTGTCTGAACTACCACTGATACACTAATCTTATTAAATAGAAGAAGAGAGAACTACCACTATACAGCACTGTAGTAAAAGACACTTCCACTAAATTTCCCCATATTCTAAGGGAGTTGCATTGTTTCATTTGCAAAGGATGTTGCAAGGATGGGTCTCAATGTTCTTTAGGTGGAAATTCTATCTGTGTGGTGAAAGTCAAGGGGGAGTAGTCTCTTACATTAAGGATTAAGAGTACAAAAAGTATGCAAGAAAAATGTGTGACTTCTCAAGGAATTAGTTGTATTTTTTGTTTTTGTTTGTTTGTTGTGTACCTTCAAGTTGTTTCTGACTTATAGCTAAGGCAATGCTATCATAGGGTTTTCTTGGCAAGATTTGTTCAGAGGTTTGCCATTGACTTCCCCTGAGGCTAAGAGAGTGTGACTTGCCTAAGGTTACCTAGTGGGTTTACATGGCCAAGCTGAGAATCAAAACCTGGTCTCCAGAATCCAACACTCAAACTGCTATGCCATGCTGGCTCTCAATTAGTTGCATTACAATACCTGAAATCCTCTTCAAATATCATGTATCAGATTTAAGCATTCAATGGCCAGAATCCTAGTGGTGACATATGCCTTACAGCTTATATTAGCAGACTGTTGTGGGGGGGTTTTTTGGGGGGGGGGGGGAATTTGGTTGTGCAGTGTTTGTATCTAGTTAAAAGATGACAACTGCACGAGCACAAGCCAATGTGTAACTGTCTATTGCTGTGCAAATGGGCTGTATACAGTCATCTCCTAGCACCCAGGAGCATAAGCTTCACATTTACCTTCATTATGAGCTTCAAATTTACCTTCAAGTAATGCAGGTGAATACAACTGCTCTATCAGATATGCAATCTGTTGAACACTACCATTCACTGTAAGTGGCAGCATAGCATGACCATGGTATAATTCTCCAGGCAGTGCGCACCCAATGTAGGATCTCAGCCAATATATGCCAATGCGTAGTGAGATCCATATAAAGCTTTACAATCCTATCTTGGCAAGGATATCTAGGAGCCTTGTTAGGTCAATGCCTTTTGTATCCCTGTTTGGCACTCTGCTCTCTACTTGGTGCTATATCTGCACTTATGCCAAAGAGATGAAACAGAACTCTGTTAGGCCCCTGAGGAATTCCCTGAGTGCATTGCAATGAAGGCCTGTACCTCAATAATTTTCTTCTATTATTTCCTGACATCCATGGTGTGCCCCTGATAATTTTGTCCTCTGAAATGTTTAAGGAACCCAGTATATTTTTCCCTCCCTTTCACTTTAACAGGCTGGCTGTTATTTTTGTTCTTTACCTGCCAGATTTGTTCTTCACTCAGTGATGTAAGCCGGTCACTCTTCAAGACTTCCCTCATGAGGCAGTAGGGAAGTGCCAGAACTTCTTCAGGGTGACTATTCAGTAGCTCAGAGAGGTGCTTCACCAAAAAGTCGACCACTGCTTTCTCCAGCAGAGTGAGGTTAAAGAGGTCAGCAAGCTTATAAAGATCCAGGTAATTAAAGCTGTTTAACTCCTGGTTAAGTAAAATAAAGAACACATTTTTAGAAGGAATGTAATATTCAAAGAAGAGCATAAAGTATTAGAGTGGGGGGAGCTGTCTAGCCACCTGTAATTTTTTTTAATATACAGTGTCTTAAACTCATACAAATCTGTATGAATTCCCATTAGCACCAGTTAAATCACTAACATGCAAGAATACACAAACATGCAAGAATCTGTATTTGGACTGTTGAATATACAAGTAAATTTATTACACCACTATGTTCTTACAAAACATGCTTTTTGTTAGATGCAAAATACATTCTCTCTTTTGCATCAGTTTTTGTCTCTGAATTCTAACTCTATAGGGAGCTATCACTCCACCCCAATATTCCTCTTTCTGAGTGAGGGAGATTTTTCCAAGTCACATATCCAAATTCAGCACTCTACTTCCCCCTACCAAATAAAAAGTCACCACACCTAGGATCTACAACAGGTAGGATATTTTTTTCTTCTTCTTTTTTTTTAAGGCAGGGACTAGTGTGAGTTTTCCTGAGCTCTGTAACCCTACAACATGACTCAGTGGCTGGATCCCAAAGAACCATACAATAAATTATTGAACAAAATGGCCCTCATGTCCAGAACACTTCTAGAAATTCAGAGGAATTTCAAAAGAAGATTGCGAGCAGTCTGCTGTTTAAAAACAGTTATATAGCTTACATTTTAACTCCTAAGCCTCAAAAACATGTTGTTTCTTCCTCTATACAAAATCAATCTGATAGACAGTGATTCAAATTTAGCCCCACATTAGTGTCATACAATCATGGAGTCGGAAGGGGCCTCATGGGCCATCAGTCCAACCACTTGCTCAATGCAGGATCTCCAGCTAAAGCATCCCCAGCAGCTAGCTGTCAAGAGTATTTTTGAAGACATTCAGAGAAAGAGACCCCACTACTTCTCTAGACAATTGGTTCCATTGTCAAACTGCTCTTACTGTCAGGAATCTAGAAGTCTACTCTCCTCTAACTTCAGACCGTTAGACCTTGCCCTACCCTTGGGGCAGCAAAGAACAGGCCTACCTCCTCCTCTCTGTGATGACCTTTGAGATATTTAAAGAGTGCAATCCTGTCACCCCAGAGTCTTTACTTCACCAAGCTCAACATGCCCATTTCCTTCAATCCTTCCTCATATATTTTGTTCTCCATACCTCTTATCATCCTTGTGGCCCTTCTCTGAACTGTTCCAACTTGTCTATATCCTTCTTAAAATGAGGCACCCAGAACTGAATGCAGTATTTTAGATGAGGCCTGGCCAAAGCACAATAAAGTGGGAGTATTACTTCCCTCAATTTGGAAACTATGGGGCTATACAGACTGGCATAAAGAGTCGGCCTAGGGGCAGAGTGGGGGTGTGGCAACCGCACGCCGCCTACCCCAACTCCACCCCCAGGCCGGCGTCATGTCGCCCAAGCAACCCCACGGCGGACAGCAAAAGGGCGTGTCTTTGGTGCAGCATTCAGACATGCTGCACAGAAGAGCCGCGGCAGCTAAGGCACTCTTTCCACGGCGCAAAAAGAAGCTGCTTTTTGCAGCTTTTTTTGGTGCCACGGAAAGGACAAATTGGGGCCGTGGCGTGCAGTTGCCATGGCTCCGATCTGGGGAGGAAAGGGGTGGCTTGCTACCACCCTTTGGGGCGGTCTGTACAGCCCCTATGATTCTACTAATGCAGGCTAATATAGCATTTGCTTTCTTTGCTGCAAGATCTTACTGCTGGCTCATGTTTAATTCATGAGGAACAATAATTCTAAGGTCCTTTTCACATGTAAGTCATGTATCCCCCTTTCTATACCTGTGCATGTGGTTTCTGTAGCCTAAATGTGCAATTTTGCATTTGTCTCTCTTGAATTTCATTTTATTAATTTCTGCCCAATTTTCTAGTTTATCTAGGTCCATTTGAATTCTGTTCCTATCTTCTAATGTTAGCTACTCCTCTCAGTTTTGTGTCATCTCCAAACTGTTAAGGAAAAAGCAACATGGGATATACAGTAATAGAAATAAAAATATGTATGTGAATGTCAAAGTGACTAAGCAGGAGCAATCAGGAAGATACACAGGTGAAAAAGATAATATAATTAAGAAGCCTTGAGAGCCAAGGACAAAGTTATAGAAGGTATATTGAGAACACCTGTGATAGATTGCAAACACCTGAGACTCATTAAGTGGTCAAGGTAAAGTGATGAAACACTTGGGTTGGTCTTAGGTATGGGATGATCTATGTGGACCAATCAAGATGTATGTACACACCCACTGGGTGGAAACTGACTGGTGGGTGGTGTCTAACAATGGCTATAAATTGCAATGTTTGCTAATGTATATTGTGGAGTAGTTTGGTGTATTGTGGAGTAGTTTGGGAGATATTGTGAAGTGTAGAGATTGTGATTTGTAGGGCATATAGTATTTATGTATATAGTAGAATAAAGTAGATCTTTTATATAAGACTACTGAGTTGTCTGGTGTCTTGATGGAAGATACAAGAGCCAGAAGAATCCTGGAGAAGTCTGGAGACATCTCAGGAAGAAGAGTGAGAAGGCTTGGAGAGTTTGTCAGGGTCTTCAGCCTATTCTCTGAAACTCTGCTGCTTGGGAAAGAAGCATCAACCACTGATCAAAGCTGGTCAGCTCTGCTGCATAACAAGGTGGTGAGTTAGAGCCAGAGGTGAAGAGCTACAACTCCCATCATCCCTGACACAAACTTGATAAGGATTCCCTCCACCCCATCATATAAATCATTAATAGAAATACTGAAGAGCATCAGCCCCATGACAGAACCCTGTTGCACTCCACTTCAGACCTCCTTCCAGTTCGAAGCTTAGCCATTTATAATGATTCTTTGACAGTTTTCCAATAATCATGGATCCATCTGACAAAGTTCCCATCTATTTCACACCTAATCAGTATTTTAAATATGACTATATCCTTGCCCACTCAGAACTTTATTTATTTATTTTTTTGCTCTGAATTAGTCATGGAAGCTAAGTCTACTGGCCTCTTTCAACAAAATTCACTCCATTTTAATACCAATCACTTCTTCAGCTTAAAATTATACACTGTGATACACTGCTATCCAGCTGATGAAGCTTCACACCAAAGATGTCATGCTGAGACTGTGAAATACATACTGCTGATCAGATAACCCACCTTCCAATCAGTGACAGGCTTTTCAAAACAAAATGGCATGATAGAAAGTAAAGAAACTGTCTACAATAGATGAACTTTCTTATCTTATTTTGGTACCCCCCTCCCCCAAAAGTAGTAAATTAAAGCAGTTAAATGGGGGGGGGGGGAGAAATCATCTGGCATACACAGTGAAACTAACAAAAAGGTAAAATGCTAAAAAGTATATTATAAAATAGTTAAAGTTTAGAAAGTGGAGTTGTCCAATCTGGAACTGATCTTTATAAATTGTGATAATTACTTCACGTTTAAATGCTTGTCGCTTAATGGTATTTGTTTCATTACGTATGAAAAGTTTGTATATTAAAGCCTAACGTGGTTAATATTCATATATGAAAGTCTAAGGTCTAACTATGATCTAAATGTAAATGCTATATCAAGAAAATTGATATAGGAAGAAATTTTACAAAATGGATTAATTTTTTTTACTGTAATTAGGAAGCTAAATTACTAATAAACAGGGAATCTACTGAATCTTTTAAAATTGAGAAAGGGGTAAGACAAGTTTGTCCGTTGTCCCCCCTATTATTCATATTAAATATTGAAATATTAATGAATAAAATTAGAGAAGAGAAATTGATTCAAGGACTAAAATTAAAGGGAGAAGAATTCAAAGTTCGAGCTTTTGCGGATGATTTAATGGTTTCAGTAGCTAATCCACTAGAGAGTATAGGAAAACTACTACAAATTTTGAAACAATATGGGGAAGTTGCTGGCCTTAAAATAAACAGAGAAAAAACAATGATATTATTGATGAATTTAACGAAAGAGGAAAAAATATTTAAACGATAGATCTAAATTTCAAGAAGGAAAAAAATTAGAATATTTAGGAATACATTTTACAACGAAAAACTCTGATATATACAAAAATAATTATGAGAAGATATGGGGAGAAATCAAAACTGATTTGAATAGGTGGAAAAATCTGAAATTATCCTAGATGGGTAAAATTGCAACAATAAAAATGAATGTATTACCAAAGATATATTTTTATTCCAAAATGTCCCTATTCTAATAAATGACTCACCTTTTAAAAAATGGCAGAAAGATGTAGCAAATTTTATTTGGGAAGGGGAAAAAACCGAGAGTGAGGATGAAAAGAATGCAGGACGAGATAAGAAGAGGAGGTATGGGACTACCGGATCTAAAAATATATTATTATGCTTGTGTACTATATTGGCTTATAAATTGTGTTGAGCTGTGTTGAGGGTTTGGAACATAGTTAAAAGAAACTGGATAGGCATTATACTTAAATGGACGGCAATTAGTGAAGCTTTTCTGAGTAAAGATAAAATGGGCAAAAGTAAATGGATAACATGTAATGACTTAATACTCAATGACCATCAAATACAATTATTAAATCTCAAGAACAATTAAATAGTGAAGGATACAACTGCAATTGGTTTACGTATCGGCAATTGAGAGAAAGACTTCAAATAGATAAGAAAATAAAAAACACTGGATAAGGAATTTGAAGAAATAATAGAAATAGATGACAGCCATAATATATCAAAATTATATAAAATGCTTTTGAAACTAGAAATGGAAAAAGAAACGGTAAAGCCACATATGGTAAAATGGGCACAAGATCTTGGTGTTAATATAGAATTAGAATAATGGGGAAAATGCTGGTCAAAAAGATTAAAATATACACTGAACTACGATATTAGGGAAAAAAATTAAGATGCAATTCCGGTGGTACCAGACTCCATATAAATTAGCGAAGTTGCAGAAAAGCCAAAGGAATAAATGTTGGAAATGTAAATCTAAGACAGGTACGTTCTACCACATGTGGTGGAAGTGTACAAAGGCAAAGAAATACTGGAAAAGCATACATCAAGAATTAAATAAAATATTAAATATACAATTGGAATTTGACCCAAAAATGTTTTTATTAGGGATAGTTAAAGAAGAAAATTTAGAAAAAGAATTTGGAAAATTAATTTTTTACTTAATTATAGCAGCCAGGATAAATTACGCAGCAAAATGGAAAACAGAGGAAATTTCCACTATTAAAGATTGGTACTTAAAAATTTACGATTTTATGGAGATGGTTAAGTTTACAGATTTGGTAAGAGGAAAAAATCTAGGAAATTTTAAAAGAAATTGGAATCCAATGTTTAACTATTGGAGATCTGAATGGGGAATGCAGTATTTACGTAATTGGTTTGGAATAAATAAGGGACTTCAAGATTTATGACAGGATAAAGATTGGACATAATAAAGTTGAAATGTAAAACAAATATAATGAATTGTGCACGGATACGACATGATGAAAATTTTGGATTTAGACATATGAGAAGAGTATCATGGGCAGTTTAGCGAGACTTGATAGACAAGGAAGTTATATGTATATGTGTGTGTTTGTTTATAAGATAAATATATGATTGTGATATATTTCTTTTTTAATCAATAAAATATTATTTAAAAAAATAGAGAAGACCCACTAAAGCAATAAAACAAAATCAGAGAGTTGGAAGAGGCTCCATGGGCCATCAAATCCAACCCCCTGCTCAATGTGGGCTCTCCAGCCAGAGCAAACCCAGCAGGTAGCTGTCCAGCCTCTTGCTGAAGACATCCAGAGAAGACGACCCCACCACCTCTCTGAACCACTCTTACTATCAAAAAGTTCCTTTTAATGTTCAATTGAGATCTACTCTGCTGTAACTTAAAATCATTAGACCGGGTTCTAAATGCTGACTTACTAGAAACTACAATACAAACCAATGGAGTCAAATTACAAGAGATTCCACCTAAACATTAAGAACTGTTCAACAGTAGAATAGATTGCCTCAGAGAGTGGTAGGCTCTCCATCTTTGGAACTCTTCAATCAAAGTTTGAATGGATGTCTTTCACAAGTGTTTTAATTGTGTACAGGCATACTGTGTGCACCTGCCTACAACAAGGAAAGTAATAGCAGCTTGCTCTGGAATCTCTGGAGCATTCATGAACACCAAAAAAAAAAAAAAGACAAAAAGAGGGAAAGTGAATTAGCAACACCAACTCCCCCCAGCATATTAAAATGAAAAAGATCTATATGCTTGTCCACCAAAACTGAAATCATAACAAGAGTTAAGCAGAAAAAAAAAAATCTCTAGATGCATTTTTGAAAAAGTTTTCAAGTGGCCTCTGGTTCAAAATATTTTTGTTTACTTACAAGGTTTACCTGACCTGGTTGTTTTATTTCAAATGTCCCTACTTTTAGTTTTGAATAAAAATTTTAGTGAAACATGTTGGAAGTGCTCTTCTTTTTGTGATTTAGGAACCTATCCCTTTTCTTTCCATATTATTTCTGTCTCTGGTACCAAATTTTCCATTTAAAAAGAGATGTCCAGGAACACATCTACTTCATTAACTGAGGTCTACTTGTAGTCCTGTATGGCCCTTACAGTCCCTTCCAACTCAGGGATTCCATGATTCTATTATTTACAATTGAGTCAGTGGGTCTTCTCTAATTGAGGCCAGTAACTGAATTTAGGCTTACTTATTTCTATTTCTATGGATACTGTCAAGATAACCCCACTCAGGTTTTGTAAATTTAGATGTAGGGAAATACTGAGATTACCCAACATTCATCAGGGAACATTCCAGAAGTAGGAGAACATTATCTACATTCAAACAGTCAAAATCTAACTGGGATTATCAGCACTGACTATAATGAGAGGTTCAATAGGGCTGATTCATTTAACGTACTGCAGCAGTATGGAAGCCACACAACCATAGCTGAGGGAACTGCATTGAGATACCAGGCAGAAAGCAATCAAGTGATTTTGGTGACTACTGTGTTTCTTTTCTTGCCCATGTTTTCCCACCTTCCCTCTATATCATTTACTCTATCCTTATGATTACTGAAGTGGTGTGAGATGCAGCCATAGAAAAGCAGACACTTTTCTTTCGATAGCCTATGAACAGATCCATAGTCGATATGTATATGGTTTTGTGGTGACAATATTTTAATGGTACACAAATAGGGAGAAATCCCCAAATATATCCTGTGTGAAGCCCCTGACGTGGCTATGCAGCTCAGCATTCTGTTCTCTTCTGTTCCTCTATCCAGAATGAATAGTCAGCCGCCCCAAACTCATGAATGTCTGTTGCACTGGCATTCCCATGCTATAGGAAATATGTGATGCTGCTTCAAGTTCAGGTGGCAGCAGTTTCCCCCCAATTTGGGTCAGATCTTGCATTGTCTTACCAGGTGCCCACATCTTTCAACAAGTTTGGGCATAATAATTTCAGACCCACTGCAAACAATACCTTCTCAGCCACCACTGGCAATTAGGCTTTTTGCCATTTGCAATAAATTATACCACTATTACTTGTTACAAATGTCATACTAGAAAAACAGAGCACATAAACAAAAATGAAAATTGCAATTTTAGAGTAGCTCCACTGACTTACAAGCAGTTTGCACAATGCATGTTTAAGCCCTCTTATTTCAAATAGGAAAGTTCAGAATGAGTTTAAACCTGTACTATTTAAAAGCCCATCTTTAACTATGGATGGATCGTGTCCCATTTGCTCATTTCTTTACTGTTCAAATAGTATTTACACACAGTGTAATGGTTGTTATAGTCAACAAAGAATAGGAATCACGTTATTATAAAACTACCATGCTCTATTATTGTGCTTTAGGAAAATAGACTATATCCTGTGAATTTACATGGATCCTTTTCAACTCCACTTTTTTAGCTTTAATTTCATCCTATTATGTTGAAAAGTTTATTGAAAATATATAGTTTCTCAATGCTAAGGCTGCTCACTTATCAGGATACACACACACACACACACACACACACACACTGAACTCAGTGGGATTTACTTTTGAGTAAACATGCATATGAAAGAAGTCCAAAGAAATTTAACAATGAATCTGCACTAAAACAATCTCATCATATTCAGTGAAACTAAATAAATTAACAGCCAGAATATTTTTCAGGGTGCCTCTCCTGACCCCATAAATGGCACATGCAGATCTTGTGCATTTATATGACACATAGCTGCAAATATTTATTACTCTTATACCTCTTAACATATAGTTTACAGATGACAGTACAGATAGCAAAACTGTGTATACACCTACCAACATTCTATTTTAGTGTTTCATAGCTACTTGTTTTCTTTTTCCTTTATATATTTAAGAAAAGCACTGCATGTGCCACAGAAAAGGATGTATGTAAGTAACAGTCTGATAAATGAGAGTTAATCACAACCAAGTACACAGTAGAGTACAATATACCTCTGTTCCTGTGTGCTGTGCTATAAAAAGAAAAAGAAAAACACAAGGAGAACTAAGGGGAGAGACTGCATTTCTTTATGACCTTATTTGAAAGATAAACTCCTTGGGGAAATACAATTTATTCAGATTATCAAGACCCTGCTGTGCAAATCTACAATCTGGGAGCACACTACAGAGATCAAAAAATATTTACTTTATTCTGTTGGGTATAAAAGCTTCTAATGAATGCATAATTAAGACAGAAAAAGTGTATACAGCTTTAGAAATTCCATCGCTGAGCCAAGCCATTAATAACCAAGGCTTCATACCCAGTTGTTACTCCACCTGCTTTATATCCGGATTACAGAATAGTTATAAATCAAGATATTGTGTATTTTCCAAGCCATGCTGTCCCACTTCCTACACAAGAGCAATTTACAAAATTTATGGGGAAACCATACAGAAAACAACTACAGACGTCACTTTTTCCTTGCCCTAAATACATATATGTAAGCGAGAGAGAGGGAGACAAAACTACATATTACTGTGTTTAGTACATGCCAAATTATTGTTATTTTTAAGTAAAGAAAAAAATATACAAAATTCACAAGCAAATGCAATCTAAGATTGTCTATGAGGTTTGTGTTAGGGTTTTTTGGATCTCAAGCAAATGCATTAAAATGACCCATCCCTTTAAAAATCAGAACTTCTCATATTTCATAATCTAGGCCACATCACAGCTATCTCATCTCTGCAGATACTTGAACTGCAGACTTGAATCAAGAGCATATTCCACCATGAAACTCTCTGTCCAAATCCCATTGAAATAAACAAGATTTGCACAAGAATTTAACACATTCTTGGACATCTCCCATTCATTTCAACTACTATTTAAGCAGAGAATTTCTGAAAAGAATGTGACTTAACAGCAATGGCATGTATTAGCACTATCACTCAAGAAATCTTTGGGATCCCACACTCCCTCTTCCACGTTTCTCCTAAATCAAAATTTACCCTCTTTCCTTTTTCAGTGCCAAACCCTAAAACACTTCAATTTTAATGCTAACTATAGTTAGCATTAGAAAACCAATGTGGTGTAGTGGTTTGGGTACTGGACTAGGACTTTGGAGACCATGGCTTGAATCCCCACTCGTCGAAGAAAACCCACAGGGTGACTTTGCGCAAGTTACACTCTCTTAGCCTTAGAGAAAGATAACCCCCCTCTGAACAAATCTTGCTAAGAATCCCTCTGATAGGTTTGCCTTGGGATCGCTATAAGTTAGAAACAGCTTGAAGGAACACAACAACAATAGGAACACATCCCTATTGTTTCCATGTTATTTCTCCCTCTAGTACCAATTTTAGCATTAGTTTTCATTAGTTCAATGTGCATTAATTAATTTCTAACTCTGATTTCATATTCTAGTTTAATAACCTCTGTGTAAATATAACAGTAATCCTGGTTAACAGAGGTGATGGAGCACAGGAGTAGGAAGCCTACAAACTCCCAGAATACTCTTGACCTTTTAACCATGGTTAAGAGACTAAGAAATGTTACATCTTCATGTTCTGATTTCCTTCCCACAAGCAATGTACTTTGCATGCTCAGGTCTGCTCTAAGCAATAACCATTCAAATGTAGAAATGTGTTGCCTAGACCAACCATGTTTACTTCACTAGGGCAAGTATCTCCTAAATATTCTGTAATTATCATGACTATAATGATAAGGTGGCACTTCAATGCCTTGTAGACAGGTTTTAACTATTATTTCCTCAGTTCTAATCACATGCATTGAACTATGTCTTTCCTTTTCCTGAGCACTAACATAGCTATTCCAACAAAAACAGATCTATCAAATGTGAAAACTACATTAATTCATTCCAAGTACAGAATATGGGGGCGGGGTAGGGGAAGAGACATAGAATTCAATGGGTTTTATTGTGTACTCCTATGTCTCTGTGTGCAAATATGTTCACAACGTAGAACATTATATCCCACCTAATAAGTTACCCACTTTATAAAAAGGAAAACAGTACTGCTTCTATTTTTGGCTGCTCAGAAATGAATAATCAGTCAAAACTCAGCAAGCATCTAACGCTCGTCTGAAGATGAACTTATTCTTTTCCCAGCTTAACCTCTCTCCGAAGCTTTTGGTTGAAAAACAAGATTTAAAATAGGAAGGCTACTTGTTCTTCAGAGATGTCTATTAACAGGGATAAAATCCAATTTAAAATTTTTGTGCATGTGGGTGGGAAGGACAGAGGAAACTGAAATAAAATATTCCTCCATTTCTTTCCCAGAGCTAAAGGGGCTACATACATCTAGTACTCATATTTCTATTCTCTCACATTAGAGCAGCAAGTCTCCTCTTTCAGGTCACGTCTCCCACATAAAAGTGCTAAACTAATGCCGTTTAATGACAAATTAATGTCCATGAATAAAAAATACACCTCTAATAGCATAGAGTAATTTGCCATTACAATATCATCATTGGACATGCCCCTGGTTTAATACGATGTATTTAATTCATAACTTAATGAGTGATATATAAAAAGAGAGAGATGAACCCTGCAATTACATTTATGTGAGTCTGTCACCTTATTTGTAAAACCTTAGAGTCATTTACATTCAAATTAGAACAAATGAGTGATTTCACAAAGTGCAATGATAAATGACCATTGCTGCACAAGACAGGGCTGTATTTCCTGTGAAAACTGTTAACAGTTTCCCATTATTTGTTAAAAATTACAATGCATATTGCCCAGTGTTGTGTGAATAATGACTTTTTTACTGATTAGGTCACACGACTAATATGGAGCAAAATAAATAATTTCTTTCCTTCTCTCCTACCCGCCCACCCCCAACTTTGAATTCTTTAATTTATTCACCTTAGTGGACTCACACTGCCATCTACTGCCTAATGTTGAGTATTGTGGGAATATCTTTCAGTGACACTGAAATGAAAACATTCAGGCATTTAAAATCCCTATTTGGTTGCTTTAGAATCCAGTGCTTCCACTCAATAAGTAACTTCCCTCACCTGAAATACTGGGGGCCACTAGCAATTGGTTACTCATTATACAGCATTACAAACAACTCATTATACTAGCCAAATGAAAAACTACATTTTGCATTCACTTCACAGATCACTTCACTTCAGTCCAGATCAGTATAAAGGACAGCAAGAAGTATTTACCTGAAGTGACTGATCTGTATATTTCATCAATTAATACAATACATCACCACCAGAAATCAAGCATCACCAGCAAATAGCACTTTTTCTAATCCAACTCTTTGTCTCCTTTTGACTTCCTTTAAAAAAAAAAAATGACAGCCAATGGAGAGAATGCCAAACCCTGTGAAATATGAAACTTGAAGGAATTGCTTCAGGGAAAGACCAGCCCCAAAGATTCCACTTGACCTATGACTCTAAAACTTGCACAGTATGGTTTCTGGTACTCTGAAATGTTGTCAGAGTTGTATGTGTGTAGAACTATTATTTTTAATTGGGGGTTTTAATTGGTTTGTTTTTACTGTGAGCCCCCCGAGAACACTGTTAGAAGGCAATCTATAAATACTGCAAAATAGATATAGAAAGTGTATTAAAGTAATGATAATTCTTTTGATATGGCCACCCTGTGGACACCACTGGAAATGCTCCTGTGTGATGGTCACTCCTTAATAAACAGCCCTGAATGGTGAGATGGTGGCCATATTCAGACATCAACTAAACCAACTGTTTAGTGCAAGGTTGAGCAACTTGTTGCCCCATAGCCTGATCTCAAAGCATTCAGACTAATTTCAGAAGCATCTGCAAAAGGCGTATTCAGGCCTCTGTAAGTGATATTTCCCTTCTCCAGCATAAATTTTAAAAAGGAAGGTGAGAGAAAGGGACGCTTGGCTCTGCACTTGTAAACCAGTGACTCCAGCATCACCCACTGCTGGCGCATGGCCCCACACCCATGGTGTTGCAGACTTCTGGGGGGCAGGACTTCTGGTGCGTGAGCCGCATCGGAGTACGTGCACATGCCATATAGCCACCCGCACGGCCCCAGGGAACAGGCCCACAGCCTCAGAAAGGCCCGACAGGGGACCAGGTTGGTGTCACCCTTCTGGGGTGTTACCTCCCCTTCTGGGGTGTCACCTGGTGCAACCTGCACCCACCCACCCCCGCGCATAATGCTACTGCCCACACCAACTGCTTTTGATGTAAGGGGACATTGCCCACTCCTGGCTTTTTGCTCCCATATGACTTCAAGTCATTTCTGATTTTGGAGACCCTAAGGCGAACCTATCACAGGGGTTTCTCAGCAAGCTTTGTTCAGAGAAGACTTGCTATTGCCTTCATCTGAGGCTAAGGTATGCATTCCCATGGCCGAGTGGGAATTCAAACCCTGGTCTCACAGAGTTCTAGCCCAGCACTTAAACCATTATATCACAATGGTTTTAGCATGATAAGAATGTATTGCACTGGGTTTACGACGTGCATGCTTCTCCTAGCTGCTAGTCCTTTTGAAAATAATGCCAGCCCATGTAGACTTTGGGACTGTAATGCTGCACTGCTAAGATTAATAAATTTTGCACATGTTTCCTGGAGATGTCAGATCTGTCTACAGTGACATAATCCTGGGTTACATCCCACATGGAGTTGTGTAACACACTGAACATGGGGCTGAGTCCAAAAACGTTTGGAAATTTCAGGAGGTCCAAACTGGCTACAGTCCATTACTGGGTATAATTCCATGTGCTGGTTACAACCTATAAAGTCCTATATGGGTTGAGTCCAGACTATGTGGAAGATTGTATCTCCCCAGATTAACCTCAGTTTTAAATTTCTTAAGGGAAAGTTTCTTTCTAGACCTCCACTACTGTCAGAGGCACAAACAGTGAAGATGCATGAGAGGGCCTTGTAAATGGCTGCTTCCAGCTGTGAAGCTCCTTCTCCCACAGTAGGTTGGACATGCTTCCTTTTCTGCTTTCCTTTTGCTGGCAAGCAAAGACTTGTTTATTTTGGCAGGCCTTTAGCTAGTATCTGGTTGCTGTTGGTGGCTCTTTTTTAATGGAGAAGAACATGATATAATGTTATTCTTATTGTTATATTTTAAATACATTTAAGCTGTTTTAAATTAGCTATTTTAATACAATATCTTATATTGTGTTTTTTCATTATTTTTAAACTGTAATGTGTTTTAATCTATGTATGATGTTTTGGGTCTCATATTGTGGGAAAGGCAGCATACCAATAAAATAAATAAATGTTAAACTATGTATTTGCTTAGGAGTTAACTCATTGTTGTGAAAGAGAAATGTTGTGGAACCGTCCAGTGCCTCTTCTGATACATCCATGATTGCTTTGGTCCTATAGGGTGGCATTTGGAGTAGATGTGATGCTGCATTTGTAGACTGTGCTGTTTGGTGTGCTTTGTTCTCCTCTAAGTTAATAATCAGTATTCAGGTTACAAAGTATCTGTATTCTGAGTGCTGATTTGAAGACAGGATTCCCGGAGGCTTGAAAACTGAGTGAATTCCCTGTCCCGTAACCCACTGGCAGGAAAGACATTACAAGCCTAACTATGCAGACTTCAGAGGCATCATAATCTAACCCCGTGTTTCATCAGTGTTTCTAAGAGAAACCCATGGGAAGAAAACCACAACACTTTCCAGCACTCTTGTTATTTGCTAGTTACAACAATGTGATGAAAAGAGAACATCTTGCTGCGGTTAATACTTCTTCCTAAGACACAACATCAGTGTACCCTAGAGTGGTTCAGCTAGATTTCTCTAGCTTTCTCTGTATAAATTCCTGTCTTGATTCTAAGAGATAAGGAGTAAGGAAACCCTGGAAAACTTCCTAGTGTGTCATTAAACATTTAAATGAAACCATCAGTAAATCAACATCATAAACATTTATGTATACATGAGAAGTTTATGAAAAGAATAAACTATAATCCAGAGAATAATTGAAGCAGTATCAGCAGGATGAAAATGTATCTTTAAAAATTGGACAAGAAAAAGCCTTTGCACATTGCTAAACACTCTAAAGAGAGTGTTCCTCAACTGAGGTGTCATTGCTAGGATGGGTTCTCATTCTGGCAGACATCTGCTTGGTCATTTCAGATGACTGGATCACTCCACAAAAGATCTTATGGGTGGGCATATATTCTGACAGGTAAACTACCAAGATTCTAAGCTTTGAAGAATATTAAAGATCAAGCAATATACTTTGATTTGGTCTTGGAAACAAACTAAAAGCCAGTGCAGCTGTCATTGTTGTTGCTGCTGCTGTGTACCCTCAAGTCATTTCTAACTTATGGCAACCCTAAGGCAAACCTATCATGGGATTTCATGGCAAAATTTGTTCAGAAAGGTTTTTTTCTGAGGCTGAGAGAGGGTCAACCAATTGGTTTCCATGGCTATGTAAACTTTTTGAATAAGGGACGAGGAGGAGAACAGCTTCAAGGCTTTGAGACACCTGAAATTTTGTGCGAACTTGTTTATCTTGGAGATATTTGGCTGTGTAAAACTGAGTACAGTGGACCCTTGCTATCCACTGGGGTTTGTTTCCAGCCCTGCCTCCGCCCCTATGATACCAAAATCTGTGGATGCTCAAGTCCTATTCAATATAGTGGCCCAGTAAAATGGTGCCACTTAAACAAAATAGCAAAATCAAGGCCTGCTTTTGGGAATTTATATATTTTTAAAAAATATTTTCAAATCATAGATGCTTGAATCCATAGATTTAAAAAATCCATGGATACAGAAGGCCAACTAACTGATTTAGGGGCAAAACAGACAGATGGAGTGGCATTCTGTTGCTCTGGCACCATTTGCATTGGGACCACAGCAACTGCATGTGCCCGGTCCTGGTCCAGGCTGCCAAAAGGACTGTATTCTATCCACTCCTTCTTGTTCTGGTTCTTCTGGGATAGCACAGCATTGGCCGCCTTTGGGGCATGTGTCATCTAAGCGTCATGCCCCCAACGCAACCCGAAGCCAGCGCTTTCGGTCCATGTGTTTTGGCAGATTATCCTAACCATCAGAAAGAAAGATGCAATCAGGCTTGGCATATTCATTTATCCAGTAGGTCTTTAGGTATCGAACCACAATGGACTACTTAGACCAGAGGCACAGGGATAGGGGAGGGCATGCTGGACATGACTGCTGCTTCAATCTATAGTGCCTCTGAATTCTAAGAAGCAAGGAAAGAGGGAAAAGCCTGCTATTGTGTGGAAGAATGCAAATCTGAGTAAGTGCCAGGATGGAGGGTGATAAAGGCTAACAATAAAACATGAGAGAGTAAAGAAGAGAAAGAGAAAGCACCAGTGAGGAGGGGGGAAAGGCTCACCTGGATCAGGAAGGGAAGAGAGAGAGACCACTAAGTACTATGAGAGAAAAAGAACACTAGGGTAGCTGGATAGTAAAGAGGCAAGAAACCACCTTGTTCAGTGACTGTGGGGAAAGGAAGCACACCTAAGAGAGTAGGAATAATAATAATAATAATAATAATAATAATAATAATAATAATAATAATAATAATAATAATAATATTTTTACCCCACCCCTCTGCCGAACAATCGGGGCGGCTTACAGTAGTTAAAATCCGTGCAACATACAATACAAAGTCCCCAAACTCTCCCACCCTTAAAAATAAATAAAACCAGTATAACATTAAAAAGCAGCTTCATTTATATACCGCTTCATATCCCGCTATGGGATGTCTAAGCCGTTTACAACTGTGAGCTGATTGCCCCCCAACAAGCTGGGTACTCATTTTAGCGACCTCGGAAGGAAGCAGGCCTGAGTCGAGCCTCAGCCCTGGCTGGTATTGAACTCGCAATCTTGTGGTTTATGAGTGAGTGGCTGCAGTACAGGCATTTAACCACTGCGCCACCAGGGCTGAAAACTTGATAATTAAAACATCAGTTAAACAAAAAGAAGTAAATAAACAAATAACAGTAAACGGTGCAGCGATTGCCACCAAGATGGGCAAAGAGAGATGGGGGGAGGATTCCTGAGGCCGGGAAATCTATTCAGGAAAGGCCTGCCAGAAGAGATCCATCTTAACAGCCTTTCTGAAGCTGTTTGGCATTGTAATCTGATGGATCTTGTCCAGCAGGCCATTCCATAATCTGGGGGCGATTACCGAGAATGCCCTCTGGGAGGTTTCAGACAACCTAGATTTTAATGGCTGGAGCAAATTCCTCCCATAGGACCGGAGAGCGCGGGAAAGATTGTATGGGAGGAGGCGGTCCCAAAGATAGGTTGGACCCAAGCCATTTAGGGCTTTAAAGGTAATAACCAACACCTTATACAGGGCCCGGAAACTAATAGGCAACCAGTGGAGGGACTTTAATACCGGAGTTATGTGGTCCCTCCTAGATGTTCCTGAGACCACACTGGCTGCCATATTTTGTACTAATTGAAGTTTCCGGACTAAGCACAAGGATAGCCCCATGCAGAGCGCATTACAGAAATCAAGACAGGAGGTTACCAACGTGTGCACCACAGTCTCAAGGTCCCTTACTTCCAGAAAAGGGCACAGCTGGCGTTATCAGCCGAAGCTGATAACAGGCACTCCTGACCGTCGCATTTACTTGATTAGTCATTAGGAGCGATGAGTCAAGGAGCACCCCCAGACTGTGAACACAGTCCTTTACGGAGAGTGTGACCCCATCCAGGACTGGAGGTTGCAACCCAATTCCTGATTTAGGGGCCGCTACTGTGAGCACCTCCATTTTGTCTGGATTCACTCTCAATCTGTTTTTCCTCATCCAGCCCATTACTGCCTTAAGACATTCATTGAGAAGAGAGACAGCATCAGGAGTTGAGGCCGATGATCGAGACATGGAGAAATAGTTCTGGGTGTCATCAGCATACTGATAACACCCAGCTCCATGACTCTGAATGATCTCACCCAGCAGCTTCATATAGATGTTGAACAGCATCGGGGACAGAATGGCACCTTGAGGGACACCGCATGTGAGCTCCTGTTTACCGGAGCGACTGTCCCCGAGCAGCATCCTCTGCGACTCGTCCAAGAGGAAGGAACAGAACCACTGGAGCGCAGTGCCTCCAATTCCTAACCCATTCAGGCGATCCAAGAGGATGCCATGATCTATTTTATCAAAAGCTGCTGAGAGATCTAGAAGCACCAACAGGGTCACACTACCCCTGTCGATGCTCAGACACAGGTCGTTGGTGAAGGCAACCATGGCAGTCTCAACTCCAAATCCTGTCCTAAAGCCAGTTTGAAATGGGTCTAGATAATCAGTTTCATCCAAGACAGCTTGGAGTTGAAGAGCAACTGCCCTCTTGATTACCTTGCTCAAAAATGGTAACAAAGAGACCGGCCTATAGTTGTTCATATCCAGGGGGTCCAGGGAAGTTTTTTTTTAGAAGCAGCCTAACAGCCGCTTCCTTCAAACAAGATGGAATATGACCTTCCCTGAGGGATGCATTGAGGATGTTCCTCAATGCATTCCACCACCACCACCACCCCCCCAGATGGCCAGCCATGATAGGCAAGGGTCGAGAGGGCAGGTAGTTTTCTTCACTCTACCAAGGAGCTTGTCCATGTCATTGGTACTCACAGATTGTACATCAGGACTGAGTACAGGCTAAGGGGTTTCTAACATGAGTAAAGGTGAGAAGGTCTTTTAGCATGGCCATTATGCCCAGTGCCAGCAGCTAAAGTAGCAGCTACATTCTCACTAACTGAAGTGTTCAAAAATAGTTGCTCATAAAGTGTATTACATCAGCCAGACTTGGTATGTTTCCGAACATGGATAAATGAGACACACACGCACACACACCCCAAAAAAACCCATGAGTTATATCAAGGGTAGGCAACCTTTCCCCTTTAAGGGCCGAGGGACTTCAGCTCCCAGAATCCCAGGAGCTATTGGCCAACTTGGGACTACTGGCCAACATGGCTGAGGCTTCTGGGAGCTGAAGTCCCTCGGCCCTTAAAGGGGAAAGGTTGCCTACCCCTGAGTTATATAAACTGAAAGCTAAAAAAAAAAAAAAAACGCAAGGAAAAAAAATCATTATCACGGTATACTGTAGTTTCCATCTTGTCATTGTCATGTAGCTGGCAGTGTTCATCATGGCAACAGATGATTCCATACATAACAGAGATTTAAGAATGAAATTAATAGTACTCAAATATGAGAATTATTAAGTTTCTTATCCTTACCTGGATAAGATAGTGGGAACATAAACTAAGCATCTCCAGAAGCTGCAGGTGACTTCCTGCAGCAAGCACATCCTGGATTACTCCTGGCTCCAACAGAACCTACATTAGAAAATAAAAAATAATAAAACTGGTAAAGCATCTGCTCTTAAAATTGCTATGAAAAACACTGGTTTTTGCAGCACTCAGTTTTTACAAAGCTCCAATTGCACAATCTAAAATGTTACATTTTGTCTGAAAATGCTTGCAAATAAAAGTACAATTGGCCCCGTTCCAGAACCCCCCCCCTTCAAAAACAGAGACTCGCCAATATTCAAGCCCCATAGGCTTGAATGGGGCATGCGCCCACGGGTGCGCACCCCATTGATTTCAATGGAGGTTGCCCCTCTGTGAATATGCAAAACGGTGGACTTCAAGTCCACAAGGACAGAGGAGTGACTGTATGTAAGCACAGTTAAAAAGAAGAGCTGACATAGTTGTTTCTCTTCACAAAAGGAGTGAGAGTCATACTCGCAATACCTAAAACTGAATGAGCTGCCTTATAAGTGGTCACACCACTGGTCTATCCAGCTCAGTATGATCTGCACTGTTTGGTAACATCCTCCATCCTTGGGGATGCCATGGACATGGTATCTGAGCTATAATCCCCTCCTCCCTGCCACAAGCAGAGCAATCCTCCAGCATGAGGGAAGAAGCAGCTCAGGCAAACCAACCATGATTTTCTATGCTCTGCTGGGCATGTGGGGCAGGGGACACAGATTTTTACCTTCCTTTCAGTTATCTTGTCAAGCTCCCTTCTCTTCACACCCTTGATCCCAATGAAAGGGAAATTAATTATTCCAGCTCCGGCACATTCAAGAGGTGTCACTTTTTTTGGCTTGTTTCCAACTTTGTACAAAAACCAGCTTCTTTGAAAAGCCACTGAGTAGTCTGCATACTTTTACCTGTACATGCCAGTTGCTTAGAAAGCTCACAACTGAACCAATAAGTGAAGTGTGCATAGCAATATAAATAGCTGCACACTTATCTGAACATACTTAAAACATTAAAAAAAAATAGCAGCCGAAATGGGAAAAGAAGAACTAGATATGAAAATAGATAAAATCTTCTTTAAAGATTTTAGTAGGAAGGAAATTAAGGAAATTGAAAACCCATTCATGAAAAATATATTAGAAATATGGAATAATTTATAAAAAAAAATAATGAATGAAAATTCAATGATAGTACCAATTATAATGGAAAAATCATTCCCAAAGAATTTAAGAGATTTATTAGATAAGGAATTAAAGGAAAGGAAAATAGATAAAATAGAAAATTGGATAGAGTTAAAGATAGGAAAAGAAAACATAAAAGAAAAGCTTAGTGGAGTAAAAATGTCCTGGTTTCATTATATGCAAATAGAACAATGGTTTAAAAATTGGAAGAAAAAGAATATAAAAAGGGGAAAATATACACAATTTGAACAAATAATTCAGCAAGGGAAATAAAGGGAGAAAAATGAAAATATGAAAGGAACAACAAGTAAAATCTATAAAATATTAATGGAGAATAAAAGGGAAAAATTAAACCAAAATATTTTGAAAGAAATATGGGAAAATGAATTAGGATGCAAAATTTGTGAAAATGAATGGAATAAAATTTGGAAGCAAAGACATTTGAAAAACTTATCGATACAAATTAAGGAAAATTATTATAAACTGGTCTGGAAATGGTACCTGACACCAATGAGATTACATAAAATAAAAGTAATTCCAAATATTGTTGGAGAGGTTGTAATGAAGTAGGATTGTATATACATATGTGGTGGCAATGTAAATATGTTCAAAAATTCTGTGAAATAGTAATATTAGAAATAGAAAATATTATGAAGATAAAAATTGATAGAAAACCGAACATAGTATTATTATCATTATATAATGAACTAGAATGGAAAAAAGAAGAGAAAAACCTTGTAACAAATTTGTTTACAGCTGCGAGACTAATCATTGCAAGAAATTGGAAAACAAAAATAAATGTGGAATTGGAGGACTGGTATAAAGAAGTTTGGAAATTAGCGATTAATAATAAATTAACATGTAAATTGAAGGTAAAGAAAGGATTATGGAAAAGAAATGATTTTGATGAAATATGGAAAAAAATTATTGAAAATGTATTAGTAAAAGGGGATGGGAAATTACCTCCACGGGATGAGCTAAAATTTTGGATGGAGTATAAAGATGGGAATGGCTCCAGGGGAGAGGTGCACTGAGGTGATATTTAGTTATATAAAGAAAAGTAAGTAAAATGTTAAAGTGTGTATATATATATATATATATATATATATATATATATATATGAAAGGAGTGTTATAATTTAGTTTTTATTTTAATTTTATTTTTTGTAAAACTTCAAAATACTAAATAATAATAATTTAAAAAAATAGCAGCCCACTTTCAGCCTGCCCCTGGCCCCAACATAGCCATTTGCAGGTTGCTGGAGAGAGATGGGATTATCAATGGTGCATGCAGCCATTTTCCTTTAGCCGAACATGCTGCCTGGACATAATCTGTAGGTACGTCTCAGGGACCCCTGGAGAACCTTGCCAGTGCCTGTTGCAGTGTGTCCAGCCAAAAATAACTCAACACATTCCTGCTGATTTCCTTGTTCTCCAATAATCCTGTCCTGCCACTAAATTCTAGCATCAAGTGAAAAACCCTGTTCTTTTCTTTAAAAACAAAGGTTGGCAGCCTGACTTTCGACATCATAAACATTCCAATTCACATTTATGGCCACTGCATGATTGCAGCAACCAAAAGTATCCCCCAAATCCTACCTCTGAAACCTCACATCCCCACCGCCACCACCACAGCCATTCCTGATGGCCTGGATAGTGGGGCAGTGAATAGTGAGACATCCAGCCTGCTCCAGATTGCAGGATGTACTAAGGCAGAAAACTGTGACAGGATCCTGACAAGACATCATGGTGTGGGTGCTGTGTAGCTACCTGCCTCAGCATGCCCCACAACTGGAAGTGGACTGGATGTATCATTACTCTCCACCCTGCTCTCCAGCACCTTGGAAATGGCAGTGGGAGGCCTCAAAGGTAGGATTTTGAAATATACAATCTGGAGACATCATAACTACATCTCCACAGCAATATCTCCCAAACAGGACTCAGCCAAGATGCAGAGGAAAGATGTACAGAGGAAGGAAGATGAATACATGGCATTCACTCCCTATGTGCATTCACCACCAGCAGCAATTTTAAATGTATGTGGCTTTTTGGTGGTCTGACAAGGAGCCCAGATGGCCTCCAGTGCACACCCTAACCCTATGAAATTACTCATTCCTGCTTTATAATGAGTCCTATCCTCTTAGGCAGACAGGCCAGCCAGCAAAGGATCTAGAAAAGGCATTTATGTGAAACCCTGCATGTCTAATGTCGGCCATTATGCAGACAACAGACAGACCAGTGGTTTGGCTCAGTATAAGTCAGCTTCCTAGCTTTCTATCTATTTCCTGAAGCCTACCATACAACTATTAACAAATTGCAAGACCAGTTTTTAGCACAAGTGGCTAATCAAAGACAACAGGGGCATTTGAAAAAATAATTTTGTAACAAGTAGCTGTCTGGAAACACAATGAGAGCTGAAATTTTAAAGTGGCATTCACAATGTTACATTTTAGCCAGAAAGTCCAAGATGTGTGCATATATTTGTAGCAACAGTTTTCCATAACTTGCAAAAGTGAGACCATTCATGAAGAAATATTTCAAAAGTTGTCAGTAAATTCTAATGAATTTAGTTCCACCTGAGCAACATTTCCCACAATTTGTTTTAATACCCAATCCTGCAACACCAACTGTTTTCACTAGAGGTCTCAAGACACCCACTTTATACAAAATAGAAAAGATTTTCTTCCCCACTGTTTGACTAAATAAGTGGAAGAGTGGGACAGCAATATATGTTTCAGAGAGAGATCAAATGTCAACAGTGTACATTTATCTATTTGATAAACTATTTCCCATTCAGCACAATCCAGCATGGGCTCCTAGATGCTTATAAAGACAGACACAAAAACATACCCTCCAATATTTCACAGATGAAAACTATGGGATGCTTCTGGCCAAGCACTATCAGTGTGTGGTCAAGATGGCAAAACTTATTAATGAGGAAGAACCCACAGCTAGGTAAGTCTGCAGTAGTTTCTTTTTGCCTGAGCATACAGGGAAGGGCACAATTCTGCCAGCTCCTTTCTTCTCCCACTGAGTTAACTGAGGGCAAACTAGTTTTTTTACCTTGAATTCTGTTTGCAGCAACTGAAGTAAGCTGTGGACAAAGGAAGAAAGTAGAAGGAATAGAGAGAAACCGGGGCATTTTAAAAGCAGCTGAAAAGTGAAATGACAAGACACTGGGACTGTCAAATCGGATCAGCAGGAGAGTATGCAGGAGAGTTAGCTTACCCCAAATATCCAGGTGTCTGGGACTGTAACATACATGCCACTGTAAATGAGATTATTTCTTTGTTTCCCACAAGAAGACTGAGTAGGGTACATGATCCACCCCCATTTTATCCTTACCCCATTCTTGTGAGGTAGGAGTAAGCTGAGAAAAAGTGACTGGCTGAAACTGTCAGTGTGTTGGAACCTGAATTCATGTCTCCCCATGTATCCCTTTGCTGAGCTCTCCATCTACCTTTCTGTCTCTCAACTAATGGAATGGGAAAGTGCTTTGAAGACTATATATGATATTGGTGAGTGCTTTAGAAATGGAATGGATTTTAAGAAGCAGCTAAGATGGCATATACCTGGCAGGGGTATTTAATCTTTCTGAGGAATGAAAGTACATTGTGACTTTCTTTGGTGTCTTCTCTTCTACTGAAATTCATGTCCTACTAGACTTTTGATTTTAAAAATCTATTCAGAAGTAAATCTTCCGAGTAAGTCTTAACTTTAGTTTAGTGGCACATAGACTAGGATTGCTTTATCCACTTTTAGTAAGCCCATTTCCCCCAGATAATCCAACAGAGAAATTCTTAGACCTCTAAGGCATACACAAAATGAATGAATGCAAATATCACACTGGCCAGAATCCTGTACAGAATATGTTATGCAACCTCAGTAGTTATGTAATTATGTAATGAATCCCAGCCCAACTGCAGCCTCTCCCCCTGACATGTACTGGTCAGCAGCTGCTACAATTGACGAGGTTCTGTTCCTCTGTCACTTGGGAAGCAGCTGAGTAATGTTCCCACCCTCTCACATGAGCAATCTCTGTTGTAACAGGCAGAAATAGGGTCCCTGTTACAATCTCCCCTCACAGCAGAGATCAATCACATGGGGGGTGGGTGGGATGTCTGTATGCCACTTCCTGAGTGAAAGAGGAATACAGTCCCATCAATTGAGTGGCTCCTTACCAGTATGTAGGGATTAGGGGACTTTCACAGTTCCTGTGTACCCTTCTAAAGCACTCATCAATAGCATATGCAATCTTCAAAGTCCCCCACAGGGATATGGAGGCCCATGGAGGCAGATGATCCGCCTTTCAGGCCTAAAAGGAAGGTCTTTGGCTGTTCGAGGGCCTTGGTCTCCTGCTCAACAAGAGGATATATAGGGATTGTAAATATAAAGCAGTAACAAATGTTTAACTCTTAGTTATATATTCATAACTACCCAATAGGATTGGGCCTTTATTTCATCCAACAAGGTTAAGAGACTGAAACAAATAAGTAACTAGATAAGATGAGCGCAGAAGATAATGGGGTTATTATATATGTGAACTTTTAATCTAGAAATGCTATAAATTCAGTTTGGGATCCCTGGCTCCTGCACACAGAATGTTTGCTCTACTGCTGATATTTGCATATCATGTTTCTTGAGTGGGAGTGGGGAGGCAGAAAATATCCTGCTTGTATCTTTTTTAAAAACTACACAAAGAATAAAACAGTAAAAGATGGTTAAAACCCCACAAAATCTTACAATTATAAAATAAACTTTCAAATACATCACGTATATCTTATACAGTTTAAGTTGTTTGAAAAAGATCGGACCATAGTGACCACTGGCAAGTTGGAGGGTGGACAACTATAAAATTTATATTAATATAATCAGTAAAAGGAAGCCATTTTTCATAGAATGATTCTTGGTTTTGTTGTATTAAATTACATTTCATTTTCCATTAGCCATTGGTCCCAGACTCTTTTCCACCAATTATCTATGGACACAAGTCCTGTCTTCCAAGATTTGGCCACTTCAAGTCGAACTGCCGTCAAAAGAAAAGTAATCAGCATTCTGTGTCTTAAATATTTATTGCCCTTAGTGTAAATTGAAAGTAACAAAAGAGGTGGGCAGAAGCTGATTTTTTGTTTAGTAATTAAAGCAATCTGATCGAGCACTTCATGCCAAAAGAAATTAATTTTGGGGCAGTCAATCCACATGTGGATATATGTCCCTGGATCTGGGTATCCTCACCAGCATAAGGGTGACATGGACTTTATCATCCGTGATGATCTAATAGGGGTCATGTACCATTTGCGGACCATCTCTAAAAAATTTCTCTGGTCAGGGCTGATCTTGATTTCAACGAGGGAGATAACCAGATAGCAGCCCATTCAGATTCAGATATTAATATATTCAATTCGCTTTCCCAGCTTATTTTGGTACGACCAGTGCCTTGATAGGTATCATTCAAGATATACTGGTATATATGAGAAACTGAACCCTTAGCATTTCTAGAAGGATCACTGTATAGCATTTTGAAGGGAATCATAGATCTTAACATTTCCCCCTTCCAAAGTAGACTACAGGAGAATGTTTTAATTTGATTGATTTGGTACCATGAAATTAACAGCGGGTCTAGAGTTGATATCAAATCCTCAATTGACCTGGATTTACCATTTGTGAAAAGATCTTTAATTTGGTAAATTCCTCTTTCTTCCCAACCCTTATATTGTAGAATTTTATCTGGATGGGAAAAGTCTGAATAGTATAAAAATGGACATATAGGTGATAAGTCTGGAGAAACAATATATTTCCATTTATGCCAAATCTCAATAGTGGTTTTAAACCATGGATTATTTAAGTTTCTAATCTCCCTTCCTGAATTTTTTTTAAAGAACATACTATGCAATGTATAAAAATCTACATTAAATTCCATATTGACCCAGGGGATGCTATTACTTTTTTTCTTTAAAGGAACTGCTTGGGATAACTGAAAAGCCACAAAATAAAGCTGAAGATCCAGTATGGCTAACCCCCCCCCCCCCATTTTAGTGGGGAGGTGCCTGGCCGATTGATGAAAATGGGATTGTTTATTATCAAAAATATAAGAATTGATCAATCTATGTCATTTTTAAAATTGAGATATAGAAGAGATGTGGGACAAGGAACATTTTCACCAAGGCAATTCTCCGTAACATAGAAGGGTGTAGATGTCCTGAAGTCATTTCAGACTTTTTATTCTTCACTTCTACACTAAGGAAACAATTTCCGTAGAAAATTAAACAAATTCATATTAAAAATTGTCAGACTCTCATGAAGCTTTATTAAACAAACCTATTTCGCAACTAGAACTTAGAAAGACAATTCACTCCTTAAAAGTGGGGAAATCACCAGGACCAGATGGTTTTTCAGGAAAATTTTATAAGTTACTTTACAATGAATTATCTCCTCCTCTATTGAAATTGTTTAATGAAGTCCTTAGTCAGGGTTTATGCCCTCAGACTTGGCGTACCTCTAGAATCATCCCAATCCCCAAGACCAAAGATCCTAACCCACCTGTCTCAGTGGGACCCATTTCATTTATTAACCAGGATACTAAACTGTTCACAGCTATACTACCCTGTAGAACAAATACTTTCATTACAGAATACATTGACCAAGACCAAACAGGTTTTATGCCAACTCAAAAGATATCCGACACCATTCGTAGAGTACTGAATGTCATCTATTATGTGAAGTTGAAGGCTTTCATGGCCAGCATCCATAGGTTTTTGTGGGTTTTTTGGGCTGTGTGGCCATGTTCTAGAAGAGTTTCTTTCTGACGTTTCGTCAGCACCTGTGGCTGGCATCTTCAAGATGCCACCCACAGATGCTGGCGAAACATCAGAAAGAAACTCTTCTAGAACATGGCCACACAGCTCGAAAAACCCACAAAAACCTATGTCATCTATTATGTTTCCTATTCAGAGACCCCTTTGGCAATGATGTCTCTTGATGTATTGAAAGTGTTTGATTGCTTGAATTGGCAATACCTGTTTGGAGTATTTCGGGAAATGAATTTTGGCTCACATTTTATCAAACTATTGAAATCTTTATATAACGGCTCACAGGCAACTATTATGGTTAATAAGTTGATTTCAAATTCCATCTCTATACAGAGAGGGACAAAACAAGGTTGCCCTCTTTTGCCACTTCTTTTTGCCATAGCCATTGAACCTTTGGCTAATATTATCCGATGTAATCTCAACATTCATGGCCTAAACCTTGGAGGAAAAATTCACAAGTTAAACTTATTTGCAGATGACATCTTACTTTTTTTAGAACACCCTTATAGATCTTTTATAGAATTAAAAGTCATCTTGGACTTTTCTCTGAAGATGCCAGCCACAGATGCTGGTGAAACGGCAGAAAGAAACTCTTCTAGAACATGGCCACACAGCCCGAAAAACCACAAAAAACTATCATCTTGGACTCCTTTGATTCTTTTGCCAGCCTGCGAATCAATTATATGAAATCAAAACTTCTGTGCTTTAGTACCTTTATTAGTGAGCTGAATTCACTGCAACAATTAAGAAACCTACAACTATATCCATCAGGCTTTATATATCTAGGTGTATACTTGACTAAAGATATTAACCAGCTTATATTACGAAACTACAAAAAAGTTACTAGATGGATTACTGCGAAGTTAAGAGGCTGGAAACATCTACACCCTGCTTGTATTTTTTAACATTATCAAATTAATTTTCAAATCTAACAATCCAAGCTCTGAAAAAGACTAAACACATTCTGCTAGAAATTGGATAAATTGGTATGCCTCATCTTACTTCCTGTGAGATAAAAGAATCAAGAATCTCAGGTTTAATGCTCTGAACAAAACATTACTATTTTTTATCTCAGTTGAGGCTGTGGTGACACAACAGAGAGACTCTTACTGACAGGAGGGGCAGGAACTGGAAATTCTCCATTTCACAAAGAAAAGGTACTATTCTCTCAATAATTCTGTATGGATAGACCAAAACTTAATGTGACTAAGACTTTTTCAGAGCAGTGTGTAGGAGGCATATGTACAAATCCAATTATTTGTTAATACCTTTTCTGGATTACACCCACGCAATACCTTGAAGTTTTCACCATTAACACTTCAGTGCTTCTGAGTCACCTCATGGGCACCAAGGCTTCTCACTGTTCTGACAGCTGCTCCTAACATTGGAATGACTCGAATCTCTCAGGAAAGTTATTCCAGCAAATGTAAAAGCACCTCCTAGGTTTCTGTCCCACATAATTACAATAGTATAGTATAGTATAATGTTGTCCTTACAAGCAAAATGCATCTAGAAAAGATGCAAGTTGAATCCTGACAAAACGGAGGTACTTGCAGTGACAGGCCCGAAACCAGATTTGGGAATACAGTCTCCAGTCCTGGATGGAGTCACACTCTCCTCTAAGGACTGTATTCGCAGTCTGGGGGTGCTCCTTGATTCGTCGCTTCACATGACTAGTCAGGTGAATGCGGCGGTCAGGAGTGTCTGTTATCAGCTTTGGCTGATACGCCAACTGCGCCCTTATCTGGATATGAGGGATCTGGAAACTGTGGTACATGCCCTGGTAACCTCACGTCTGGATTACTGTAATGCACTCTACATGGGGCTACCCTTGTGCCTAACCCGGAAACTACAATTGGTGCAGAACATGGCAGCCAGGGTAATTACGGGAACATCTCGGAGGGAGCACATAACACCGGTGCTTAAATCCCTCCACTGGCTGCCGATCAGTTTCCGGGTGCAGTACAAGGTGTTGGTTTTGACCTTTAAAGCCCTACATGGCTTGGGCCCATCTTATCTTAGGGACCGCCTCTCCCCGTATGATCCCCCCGCGCCCTACGGTCCTCTGGGAGGAATCTGTTACAGCCAATAAGAACTAGGCTGTCCCAGACCTCCCAGAGGGCCTTCTCCGCAACCGCCCCCAGACTCTGGAATGGTCTGCCGGATGAGATCCATCTTATCACTACTCTTGCTGCCTTCAAGAAAGCAGTAAAGACGGATCTCTTCCGGCAGGCCTTCCCGGAATAATTTTCAGCTGGGAGATGTATTTTAATCTGTTGCCCTGATTTTATTCTATGTTCTTATCTGTTCTTAATTAATGTGGCTTTTTTAATTTTGATTGTGTTTAATTCTTTTTTAAGGGGATGGGAGGGTGGGATTATGGGATGAGGGACTGATTTTTAACTTTGTTTTAAACTTGTTGTTCCCCGCCCCGATTGCCACGCAGAGGGGCGGGTTATAAATAAAAATTATTATTTATTATTATTATTATTATTATTATTATTATTATTTGGGCACGTCTACACTGTCCACTTAATCCAGGGCCAGTCTGAACTGGCCCCAGACCAACCACAATGGTGAACACATACAGCAAGCTGAATCCAGTCAATGTCCTGTTGTTGTGCACACTGGCCAGCCATCCTGGCACTGTATCAGCCCCATTGGTCCAGCCCTCGTCCCCGCTGCCGCTGCTGCCACTACAGCCTCACTGGCCAAGCAGCTCCCTGTGAGAGCCTGGTCAGCACCACTGGCACTTCTGTTGAGGTCAGAAGGGGGGCACCCCACCATGAGATCAGCAAGGAGGGGATCACTCTATCCATGGTTGTCCAGTTCTGACTTCAGCAGAAGCAACAGTGACAACCAGACTCTTGCAGGAAGCTCCTGCCCACAAGGAAGCAATGTTGGACCTGTTTTCAGAGCCACTGCCATTGCCTCCTTGCGGAGCTCTGCACAAAGGCTGCCCAGCAGGCCAGCTGGGCAGAGGTGGATGCCTGTACAGCAGGCCAACTGGGCAGAGGTGGACACTCAGGACGCCTGGTTGATCACATCTCCAGGCATCAGTTTTTGTCCCCAGTAGAATTGTAAGCATGCCAGGCAGGCTTTACACAGAGCTCCTGCTCAAAAGGAAGCAGCGGCTCCAAAAATAAGCCATCCAGTTTTTGGCACAACTCTTGGCATGTGGACAATGGACTGAACTGAATTGGACATGATGCAGCTGACCACAAGCCAAAAGAATTTGAGGTCACTCTGAGGCTTTTGAAAAACACTGGACTTTCCCTGACTTTGCTTAGTTCAGAGTAAAGTTGGGTCAAAGGCAAAAACCTGCAGTATCTCTCCGGAAGTAGCTGTACATCATGAGGACAGCCAGCACTAACTTCGGGGTGAAGTCCTCCCTTCCCCAGTGTAGAGAAGCCCTCTAGTTGATCACAGGAGGACATGCATTTTAGTCATATCAAGATGTGCTCAGGTTGAATAGAGTTGTAACTGTTGATTTTCCAAAGGCCAGCCATTTACATGGACCATTCCAAATAAACAAAATATCAGCAGATAGGACTGCTTTTACTAGTGAAATGCCCAATAGCTTAAAGTGGTATTTATAAAACGTAAATCAATGAAGTTAACAGAATTTTGAGACAGTACTTCAATAAATCACTGATGTAAATTGGGTTAGGACCAGTTTAATTTTTGGGAATTTGGCTCTCAGAATGTGGGTTAGACAACTCAATTATACTAATCTAAATATAACTGACATTAAGAATTATTCAGAAACTACCTGCCAAAAGGATCAGAAATACAAAGCAAAACCCACATAGGAAAGCAGAGTCAAAACATGTGCAGTCGTGTTTTCCTGTCATGCTTCAGTCCCCTGAATGTCCCCAAAATTTCCTCCTGACTGGTTCATTTAACGAGGAAGTGGTACAAGAAGCTGAGGAAATAAATGAAAGCCACAGTCCTCTTGTACAATTGTAAACACTTGCTACTCATGCAAGAGGATGCCACTGGATGCCAGCCATAATAAGAAAAGACATGCATGTAAGAAAAGACATTATTGGCAATAGCCAACAAAATGTGGCTAATAACTAAAAGCAAAATTATGGCAATAAACCTTCGTTCTTAGATGACATTAATTTGGCCTCTTGAACATTGCATTTCATTCCATATTTTGGGGCAACTAATGCTACAGAAACCTTGCCATACAAGCAAAATTCATCTGATAAATGATGCAACGCCTTTACACAGAGGTTTTTTTTTTTTTGCTATTTTCTTTGTTTTAGAGACAATCATATTTGACAGTGAAATCCCAAATAAAGTCAATGTTTTATCAGTCTTATTTAATCAAGTCAATCTTCATAATACATTTCACCTCATTTTTACTTGCCTCTTGCGAATCCAAAACTTAAAAAGACACAGTCAAGAAATGTTATTCTCCTTTGCAAATTTTTCTTATCCAGTTATAGAGGAAAAGTGTTTCTTCCCAAAACAAACTGAAAATTATTTTGAACATATGCCTGCCAAATTTAACTATGACTTCATTAATCAAAAGAAAATTTAAAGAAAAATGTATGACCACTGGTATTTTAAAAAACACACCTTCCCTTTTTCCCTAACAGAAGTCTTTCTGCCAGTTATGTGCCTTTTCAGCTACTTCATGCCTCCAAATACATTCTCACCTAAGGATAGTGTGTCTCCTTTGAATGAATGCCTGAAAGAGATGATGAGGAAAAACAAACTGAAGCTGAATCCAGACAAGACAGAGGTGCTTACTGTCAAGGGTCCCAACCTGGGTTTGGAAGTGTGTCAACCAGTTCTGGATGGGGTTACACTCTCTCTGAAAGACTGTGTTCACAGCTTCTGGATCCTTTGCTCCAAATGATAGTTCAGACAGCCAGGAGTGCTTACTGTCAACTTCAATTGTTATACCAGCTGTGCAGCCCTACCTAAAGCTGAAGGACATAAAGATGGTACTGCATGTGCTGGTAACCTCAAGGTTAGACATTTGCAATGCGCTGTACATTGGGCTACCTCTGTACCACGTCTGAAAACTTCAATTAGTTCAAAACACGGCAGCCAATTGAATACTGGTACATCCGGGATAATCACATCACACCATTATTAAAACCACTCCACTGGCTGCCAATTAGTTTCTGGGCAAGGTATAAAGTGTTGGTTATTACCTTTAAAACTCTACATGGTTTGGGTGCAGGTTACCTATAGGATCACCTCCTCCTGCATAATCCACCCTGGACACTCAAGTCCTCTGTGGGACATTTACTCCAGTCAGCCAGGCAACTGTAAGCCAGAGGAATTTTTCTTCAGCCATCCCAAGACTGTGGAACAGCCTGCCACAAGAGTTTCGACACTGTCCCAATTTAAGTCATCATTAAAGATCAGTCTCTTCTGGCAGGCCTATTCAAGTGATTTTTACATTATAAATTTTAAATGAATTTTTAAATGTAGATTGTTTTAATATGTATGTGCCTTGTTTGTTCTTTTAAACTGATGTGTGTTTTTAACTGATGTTGTGCATTTGCTGTTCTGTTATTGTTCCCTGCCTCGATCCATAACTAAGAAATAAATACTACAGTCGTCCCTCGTCTAGATTCATCACTTTGGGATTCACAGATTCAGTTATTCATGAGTCCCTAGTTGTGTGAGTGTGCACTCTTCCCTCTCTATCCTTCCCAGGCTTCTCCCTTGTGAGTGAGGGAAAAGCCGAGGATGGAGAGAACAGCCAGGAAGGTACGCACACACAGCTAGGGATTCAGGAATAATTGAGCTCCCTGAAGCCTTGTTAGCAAAGGAGGAAGCAACCAGTGTTCTCTCCTTCCTTCGTTTCCAAGGCCTGACAGAGGTCCTCTCTCATGCCTTTGGCATGAAAGATGAAGCAGCCAAAACACTCCCCTTCCCTTTCCAAGACTTGAGAGAGGTCCAGGAATGAAAGAAGTGGCCAGCGCGCTCCCCTGCCCTTCCAGTGCCTCAGACAGCTTGCTAGAACTGTTTGAGGCTTCGGAAGGGAGAAGCATGCATGCACTAGTCTCCCCCCCACCATTATTCACAAATTTTTAGGATTTGCGAGGGTCCTCGCAAACCCCCACAAATCCAGAGGGACAACTGTACTATTGATACTACTGAAAATCCATTTCTAAAGCACCCTGCAATGCTATATACAATCTTCAAAGCCCCCCATGAGGACATAGAGTAGGCTGTCCAGTTCTTTATACCCTGGCCAATATATTTTTACATCTTCCTTGAAAGTAAGTGTGGGTCTTGAGCTTGGTTTGAAACTGGAATGTACATTTGTGTCCTGACTCTGCAAACCAACCTCTATGGGAAACAGTTTCCTTCTATAATACAAATTGCCTTTTCCCTGCCCTCTAACAGTGACAGCTGATATTCAAACTTGAAACATAAAACCATGTCCTGAAGGAGAGTGCCAAATTTCATTCTGTTATCTTTGAGGGAAGTGTCACTATACAGGGCAACAAAAGAATATCTAGCTGTCAGGGGGCAGCACTATGATCCAAACAGGCCAAAGGTGAGGCTCTGAAGCAATCAGGCAGGGATCTCACAAGCTAGAGGCAAATGTGAAACAGGCAGATGCTAGGTCAAAGGCAGCACAAGGGAGGTCTGCAACATCTCTCACACAATCTGCCACACAGCCAGGCCTCAGAGAATTTTTATTCAAAGTCAATAGGACCTCAGCTGGCTCCCAAAATCAGCAGATTACTTCTGGACTGATTTCAATTGCACTTTTCCTTCCTACCCTCTCAGGAGGATTGACATGAAGCAACAAGACTCATTCTACAACAGTGGCACCTCAGTGCTATGTATAGGCAACAGTCTTCTGGTTCAAGCATCTTACTGGCACCTTGCACAGCAAGGTGAGTTAAATGCAAGGCCTCACTCTGCTTGATGAATTCCTCTATCAATACACCTTTGAGATTATCCTTGAAAATGCATAATCAGCAGAAAGAAAATGACTGTAAATCATTACAATATATGCATTGAAAAAATAATTTCTTTGCCCTATAAACTTTTTCTGGAGCACCTATTAAAAGCAGAGTACATAAATAATTGTTACACTGTTCTTCTTGGCAGAAATAAAGGGGCTTCTTATTGGCAGAAAAAATCTGCCGGTATTCTTATTTGGAGCAGTGGTAAAATAAGATGAACTGTAAATAACCAAAGTATGTCCTGCTCCAGCCACAAAGCCACTCCATCACATGGAAGATCAACTCAACCCATGTTCTGCAGTCTCCCAAATTATGTAAATTTGCCCTCAAGCATCTTCACCAAGGTATCAATATTTCTGTAGGTCATGTAAAGATTTAAGTAACATACCTGTCCAGTGTATGCAAAGTCCAGAGCTTGCTTTAAACCTATGCTTGTGATGCCATGTAAATTCACCTCATCTGCACCACTTTCAACCATACAGAGGCTAAACATTGCCTAAAAGAGAGAGAAATAAAAACATTTGCCTCAGTCAAAATTATTAAGCACATGAAATTGTTCCATTAAATATCATGGATTATTATCATTCCTTTGCCATTCCTCAGTTAATAATAGCTTGCATCTAGTTCTGTTCAGGTTGGAAGAAAGGCATGTGTAGGTAATCAACACAATTCCTACTGACCTCTGCTCCCCCCCCCCCGAAAATTGGTCTGAACAGGACCTTACAGGGAGAAGGAGGAAATCAGTGGAGATCACCCTCCCATTTTGCCTTGAATCCCACTGCCAAAGAAAGGCGGGATATAAATCCTTGAAAATAAATAAATATAAAAAAATAAATAAAATATTTCTTGTCTCCAGTGAGTAATCTTCGTTGGATCCCAGTGGTTTCCATGAGAGAAAGTGGCTCTTCCATTCATGAAGTGATCCATCTAGATCCAACACAAAGTAGTTATCAATCAGCATCTTATCTGAGGGGTCAATTTTCTTGATTTCATATTAGAGCCTGATGTTTATAAACAATGACAAGACTTGAGCTTATTAACTCACAGCATTTCTCAAGATAAAAGTACCTGCCTGCTCCCCTCAGCCATGAACCTACTGCATAGGCTTGTGCAAGCTTCTCTCCATCTCTGTGCTTTAGTGACCTATCTGAATCTATATTAAAAAACTAGCCTACGTGACAGGGCTGAATTATTTGTAAAGTGCTTGGAAGACTGCCAAATGTTATTACTCCATGATTCAAGCAAATGAAAATAGTCCAGTGAATAGATCATTGTGGGTACACTGATGGCCACATCAAATTTATTTAATATCCCACTTTTCTTCTAATGCAGCACCCAAGGTTTTAGATCCTACTTTTTCCCAGTCTTGGGACTCAAAATAAGATTACATATTTTAAAACAGATATAAATAAAAGCTGGCATCACTAAAAGCACGCAAAAGTTAAAATGCAATTAAATTATCAACAGAATTAAAAGCAAATTGAGAACATGCAGTAAAAAGCAACTTATTATTATTATTATTATTATTATTATTATTATTATAAATTTTATTTTTACCCCGCCTTTCCATAGATATGATCAAGGCGGCTTACAAAGGTTAAAATTGTTACAATATAAAAGTTAAAAACATCGGTGCAGGGAGAAGGAACAGGAATCAAAGAAGCCACAAATATCAGAGGCAAGAAGTGAATGAATCAAATTGCAAACAGTCCAGGGTCAACAAGGAACACATGGGGCAGAGAAAGAAAGAATACCATTACTTAAGGTGGAAATGCCAACTGAAATAAATACATTTTTAAATTTTTCTTAAAAGAGACGAGTGATGCAGAGGAGCGAAGCTCTGCAGGAAGCTTATTCCAAAAAGAAGGGGCAACGATGGAAAAAGCCCTCTGAGAGGTCCTCACAAAGTGAAACTTGGGGACCTCTAGCAGATTGGTCCCAGATGAACGGAGTGTGCGGGGTGGATTGTGTGGGGAGAGGTGGTCCTCCAAGTACCCTGGGCCCAAGCCATTTAGGGCTTTATAGGTCAAAACCAACACCTCTTTATTTCTTACCCACCTCTCCCCAAGGCTCAAGGAGGGGGTCCAACATTTATAGACATAACAGTACACAAATACAATACAGCACATTATTAAATGCCCATTCCCAAAGGCCTGTCAAAACAAAGTATCTTCACCTACTATTGGAGAGACACCATGGAGGCAACCAGTCTAGCATCTCTAAGAAGAGAGTCTCAGAAGTTGAAAGCAGCCACTGAAAAGCCCTCTCCTATATTCCCATCAGATGTACCTGAGAGACTGTAGGACTGAGAGAAGAGTCTTCCTTGAAGATCTTAAAACGCAGGCAGGTTCATATGGCAGCATATGGTATTTTAGATAACCCTGGCCCAACTTCACATGGATCCCAGTGTCACTGGACCGCAGTGCTTTCCATAAAGGGAAGGACCTCTTGCATCCACCTGGATGCAACACAATGTACTTCTCAATCAGCATGGTATCTATTTTAGAAGTCAATTTTACTGGTTTTACAATTCCATCGTTGGTTCACTGATTTGTTTCATCAGTGCCTTTGTGTGAAACATATTCGGTTACAGGGCTTGCCAGAAGCTCCACAAATTTCCACAAACAAACATGTGAGAGCTGTTGAGAAGGTGGTACGAACCTTCAAACAAAATCTTAGTAATTACCACTACTCTGTAAAATCAGTTGACAGCTGTAATGCAACAGTAATTATTGATTAAAATCTGTGCCTTTCTAGGCTTAAATCAGTAGTTTTTTTAATGTGCACTAATAGTAAATAATAGTTTAAAAGAATAGACTGTGCTTTCAGTGGTGTGATGGCTGAATGACTTACAGTCCATCATCCAAGGCAATGCTATAGAACCACAATCATACGGAGGTTTGTTACCAACTACTATGCCTGCAGCAAAAACAATTTAATGACTTCACAACCCTGAGCATGGCATTCACTCAGTGACCACTTTTTGTCCTTTGTCTTTTACGGAGGACACAACTGTTAATGATAGCCTAACCATTTTATTAATTACATAAAGACACAGAAATGCATCTGATTAGGCCATGTTGGAGCTAACACGAAAATCAATGTATTTTTCAACACCATCATGTATGGCAGACAAGTGAAGAGACTATTATGATTTCAATTAACATGACCGTGTCCTTCTAGCCACTGGATTTCCTCCATCCTCACCAAAGGTAGATCTACTTGGCTGTAAGAAATTAGATTTAGCATACTTGTGCTTAATCAGAAAACACTTCAAAGAAATTAGTATCAAAGATATGATATTATTGATTTCATACCCCCTGATATGACATATGATGTAATATAAATCAGACACAATTTACAAAACATTCTTTGCAGAAGTGGGATGGGGTGGTATGGGGTGCTATGAGGTGGAGGGAGGGAGGTCGTCTGGCAGAATCCAATTTGCACTGATTGATCTGACAAGCCCTGCACTTTTCTGACAAAGATAATCAATAAACTATAAAGCAAGCAAGCGAGCAAGCAATGACAGTGCATAGAAGCATGGAAACATATTCCAGTGGTATTTCCTAGATCAGGGGTAGGCAACCTTTCCCCTTTAAGGGCCGAAGGACTTCAGCTCCCAGAATCCCAAGAGCTATTGGCCAACATGGCTGAGGCTTCTGGGAACTGAAGTCCCTTGGCCCTTAAAGGGGAAAGGTTGCCTACCCCTGTCCTAGATGGAAGAATAAATATTTTAAAGTATTTATTTGGGTTAGTAAACCAGTCAGTTGAATTAGGTCATTTAGCATCTAAGCCCAGATTTGTACTTTTACTACAGGGAGTAACTGTTTGAACTGTAATCTGGTCCTAACATTAGGATCTCATCGTAGATATGAGATAAGATGTGGACATTATTTGCCCTTTCTTTTATTAAATTTTTGCAGGATATGGACAACTCTCTCTCCCAGACAAGGGCAACTGCCAGAGGGCTGAGAGTTGGCCAAAACATTTGGGTGGATAGGGTTTTTTAAAAGTTAAAATACTGTATATCTGCTAGTTAATGGGGAAAAGGCTGATATTGACTATAGTTAATGGGATAGTCAAATTAACTACATTTAAGGAGCATATTATACATACTATAAGTATACATTTAATTAGTATTATCAAATAAACTTCAGCACCTAACCATTGTGGCAATTTTTTAAAAAAATCATTTCTGGGAAGCATTTGGGACTTTGGGGAACTGGAAAAAGAGGGTTTGAGGGCTGCAAGCAGCCCACCCACCTCACTCTGCCCGTCTCTGCTGCTTTACTCTCTCCATATAACTTCAGATTTTGAGTGTCTGAGTAAGTAGGCATAGCAAGCTAAGTGAGAAACAGAAACAGAAGAAAGCTTGAAGGATCAATTATAGACCAAAACAAACAGCCTCTTTGCAGCAGCTTCCCGGGCAGCATAGAGGCGTGCCATATGCACAACGCACGCCCCTGAGACACGGGGAAGCCAGCCACCTGACCACACGGAGAGCAGCTTTTTGGTTCTCCGGCGGCGTGGTGATTAGATGCCGCATGCCACAGGAGCGCTGAAAAGCCACCGCAGCAGCAGAAAAGCCGGTGTTTTGCTTGTGCAAAAAGGTGCAGTTTTCTGCTGCTTCGTTTTGCTTGTGCAAAAAGGAGCAGCTTTCTGCTGCTTCTTTTTGCACCAGTAAAATGGCAGAGTGGGCTGCGGCATGTGGTTGCCGCGACCCCAATCCTGCATCAGCTGGGGTGGCTTGACGCAGCCCCTTAAGGACCGTCTGTTTTGCCCATAAGTTGACTATTTGAAAATGGGGGTAAAGTTAGAGAGAGTAGAAGCAGAAAAATGGAAAGGGTGAAAAGATATCAGTGATGGCGAACCTTTTAGAGACTGAGTGCCCAAACTTAAAGGTGTTCTGGCACGGAGTATGTTTCCCAGTACTGGGGGCAGGACTTCTGGGGGGACTTCCAGGGACAGGACATCTGCCTTCCGGAGGTGGACCTGCTCTTCCTCCCGCCTGGGCCCTTAGCTGGCTCTTCGGAGACAGCTGAAGGCCCAGGACAGTGGGGAAGAGGAGGAACAGGCATGTGCTTGTTCCTCCTCTCCCCCCCCCCCGAACTCTCCCAGACCTTCAGCTGCCTCTCCGGAGAAAGCTGAAGGCCCAGGAGAGCAAAGGGGGAAAGGAGGAACAGATGTGCGCCTGTTTCTCCTCTTCCGCACCTTCCCATGTCTTTAACTGTCTCTGGAGAGGCAGTTGAAGTAACGGGAGGGCAGGGGAAGTGGAGGAGCAGGCGTACACATGCCATAGGTTCCCCAATATAGGACTATCAGAACACTTAGATTTGATGTAACCTTTTCTCATGTTTATTAGGTTGAGTAACAGAGTGTGGATCATAGTTTGGGAATGAAGAAGGTAATATGAGAAATATAATCTAAAGGCAGTTGGTTCTGGGTGGTCGTAATATGTGGAAACTACCAAAGAGAAGAAAAGGAACAGTTACTAGAGGGATGGCAAGGCACAGGCTGAGTCTCCCTTATCTCAGACATGTTTTGGATTTTGGAATATTTGCATATACATGAGATATCTTTGAGATGGGACCTACACATAGCTTGACAGTAATTTTATATATAATTTTTTAATAATTTTATGTAGGAAACATAGTTTGTGTACACTGAACCATCAGAAAGCGAAGGTATTACTATCTCAGCCACCCATGTGGACAATTTTGGGTCTTGGAGTATTTTCAATTCTGAAATTAACAATAAGGGAGAGTCAACATGTATCCACATCATAGAAAGTGGAGATAAACAAGGCTAACGATAGATGGCAGTTATTCAAAGGTGTGGAGTGGCGAGAAAGATTACAACAGCCAGATTTACAAAATGACAACAGCAATACTATTATCATATGCATAAAATGAGCAAGAAAGAAGCCACATAGAAAGATAGGAAAGATAGGAAGATATAATAAAAGAAGCATCCACATCAAAGACAGGGGATGAAGTTTTACCGGGAGCAAAAGAAAGTACTAACAGATGAAAAGCAGTTTGCTGCCCTGCCCCATAAGCTGTAGTGACTAATGGTCATAGAATGGGAAACAGGAAGATGGGAGGGAGAAAAGCAGGATAAAAAATAGCAAAAAAAATAGCAATAGCAAGTACCTTTCTATACCGCTTATCAGTGCATTTAAGCACTCCCTAAGTGGTTTACAATGTGTAAGCCAATTGCCCCCAACAAGCTGGGTACTCATTTTAGCAACCTACGGAAGGATGCAAGGCTAAGTCGACCTTGAGCCCCTGGCTGGTATTGAACTCACAACCTTGTGGTTTGTGAGCAAGTGGCTGCAGTATAGGCATGTAACCACTGTGCCATCAGGGTTCCAGGGTCTAAAGAGACAAATTATGTAATCCGCAAGGGTAAACAGTGAAAAGGGAAAAATGAAGAGGTATCAAAAATGGATCAAAATGTTATTTGTTAGGTATAAGATACCATTAGTTTTCTATTTTAGTTGTAGACGAACCCAAAGAATATGAAAGCAGATCAAAATAGTAAATCCTACATTGTTGCCTTTAGTAGCTACATTAATATTTGTTGTTAGTAGTTCTTAACCATGCAAGTCTACGTGTGTTCACCCAAAAAGAAGCACCATTATTCCCATTTATTTTTCAATGCACTAATGCATTATTTTCTGGTAACAGCAAGTTAACTGAAAGAAGGAGCAATATGGCAAGAGAAGCCAGCTCATACCACCTTCTTCCCAGCCTGTAAACAACTAAGCAACACAGAGCAAAACACTTCATTCTCAAAAAGGAAAACACACACACACAAAACACCATAATCATCTTTAAAAGATATTAAGTCGTAAAATAGGATTCCACATTTTCAAAATCCTGGCGGAATTCTGGGAGGCTGGTGGAAATCACACCCTATTTACCACATGTCATGCCCACCCTGGCTGAGGAATCAAGAAGATTCTGAGCTTGAACATATGCCTCAGCCTGGCCCTAGCTCTGTCCTGAGAGCCCCAGCAGAGTTGTAGCCTCAGAAGACACTCAGCAGCCAAACCTCCAGGCAGCAGAGTCTTTGGGAACTGTAGACATGGAGGAGGGCGCCGACATACTTACCTTCAGTCAGAGAAGATCTGAAAGAGCATGCCTCCAGTGCTCAAGGAGGCTTTATACAAAACACCAACCCATCAAAGACCACCTGCACTAATGAAAGCGAATGATAAAAGCCTGGGAAGGATGCCAGAGCTTTGGTAAGAAGCTATTTGAGTTTGCTGGTGAAAGCATGTTGTTTTCTGACCTTCAGTTTGTCTTCTCGGGTTGGACCTTTGATTCTCGGACTGCCTGATCATTCTGCTATACTGGAACCCTTGATCTTCTTGGGCTGCTTGACTATGTTCTTGGTTTGACCCCTTGGCTTGATCCTACGGACCTTTATTACTGGACTCTGCCTTTATTTGTTAAGTTTGCTCTTTGAGGCTTGCTTTAACTCCACAACCTCTGTGAGGAGTTCCTTTATTTGTTTTGGATTGTCTATCAGCATCTGGCTGCTTTCCCGGGCACCTCACACCAAAACTGAGGGACTAACACACTTACTGATACCATTTCCTCCCAGCTTCTTTCCCTAGTAAATATGAGTCAAAACTCCTTGTGGGCTGGTTGTTGATATCATTCCTTCATATGGAAACCTTGCTGTTTTTCCTGGCTGGGCAACATTTGGGGAAGTCTTCATCCACCCCCACAAGGTTTCCTTCACACTCACAGTTCTGGAACAGCTTGTGAAAAAGCCCCAGGGGAACTACTCCCACGCCACTGCTGGTAAAGTGAGAGATCACCACTGAGGGATAGACTGTGTTCATGCAAACAATTATAACACAGACTGATCTGATGAAGGCAACATATGGTGATTCTCTACCAGCACAACAACTAGTCATTTGAATGTTCTGTCATGTCACAGATGCCTTGCAAGATCCTAGTCCAGGGGTAGGCAACCTTTCCCCTTTAAGGGCCAAGGGACTTCAGCTCCCAGAATCCCAGGAGCTATTGGCCAACATGGAACTATTTGCCAACATGGCTGAGGCTTCTGGGAGCTGAAGTCCCTCGGCCCTTAAAGGGGAAAGGTTGCCTACCCGTCCTAGTCCATTGCCTCCATAACCCAGATTCCATACTTTTCAAGGCAGTAGTATTAATTTTCACCTAGACTTTCTACAGAAATATCCAAATGTGAGGTTAGTAAGATCAAAACATAAATTATACACAATCCCGCACAAAAAAACAGATTGGCTCAACGAATTTTAAGAAAAGCAGATGTGATTGCCCCAGTTAATAACAGTTCTCAGAACACCAGGTGGAAAATAGTTCTCTTCAGAGCCCTTAAAAGTAAGCAGCAACAGGGGCAGGTATACTAGTCATGTGAACTAATTCATAGACTTTGGGTACCATAACAAAAAAAGGCTTCTTTGGAGACATCCAGCTGCCACAGAACCAAAAGTAGCAAAGTTCAGAATTAAAATGAAAAATTTCATGCAAGCTCATATGATTCTTGTGCCTGATCATCAGTCTGTCTTTAGGTTTATCATCACCGAAAAATACAAATAGCATGAAGTTTCTCACACCAACATATTATTGCATGGACTTACTCTGAAGTAGTCGCTGCATGCTGCTAGGACTGCCTTGTGAGCATGAAATTTCTGCTCTTCTGCAATGAGGGTAATATCACAGAGTATCCCATCGCTTCTTTGTTGGTTCAGAGCAGCCAAAACAGCATCATTATGAGAGCTGGACTGGCAGAGTCTCTGCCCAGTCAGCATATCTTGAACACTGCAAAATATGAAGGATTACATCCACGTGTCATTTCATTTATAATAAATCCACTCAAAAAGCCTGATGCATCAGGGGTGTGCAACTCTGGTGAGAGTCAATTTTCATTCATGCAGGAGGCTACACTGTTACATTTTCAGCCCTTATTTAAAAATAAATAAATTTGGAAATAGCTTCCAGATCCAATTTCCTGGGGTATGGGGTGTTTCCCCTTAAATCCATTGTTTCTGTAAAGTCTAGGAGTATCCGTTGACCCTTCAGGGGCATTTTAATTACCCCCCCCCCAATTTTCGTTTAAGAACTGGATGGCCTTCAGGAACTGCAAGAAGGGTCTTGGGGCACATGCATCCTACAGCCTTCACTTTCTCTGCAACAAGTATATTGTGCATTTTGGTTGGCCAATAAAGGTATCACTGACGGATTTTTTTTAATGTCTCTGCCCCCAATATACATATTTATACAGTAAACAAGTGCCCATAAATTCAGACTTACTCCCAAGCAACACTTTAAGGTATACAACCTTAAGAACTACTGACACAGATCAAGGATAGTGTTTTTTCCTCTATACTGGCCAAAAAGGTCTGAGCAGATGTTAAGTTCCACAGCTAGAGAACCACAGATAATAACTGAGTAGCATGACTAGAAGAAGATTTTTACATGTTTTTGCAATCCTTAGAGTCAGGTATAATCTCTAAAAACACAGATGAGTAAGGTCCAAAACACACAGCAGAAATAATCCAGTTTGCTTTAACTGCCCTGGCTCAAAGCTAAGGAATTCTGGGAACTATAGTTTTGTGAGACATTTAGCCTTTTCTGTCAGAGAGCTCTGGTGCAGGGGTAGGCAAACTGTCCCCTTGGGCCGAGGGATTTCAGCTCCCAGAAGCCTCAGCCATGTTGGCCAATAGTCTGGGATATTGGCCAATAGTCTGGGATTCTGGGAGCTGAAGTCCTTCAGCCCTTAAAGGGGACAATTTGCCTACCCCTGCAGGTGCCACAATAAACTACAGTTCCCAGGATTCCCTAGCACTGAGCCAAGACAGTTAAAGTGTCTCAAACTGAATTATTTCTGCAGTATGTTTTGGACCTTAATCTCAAAGTACTGAAATAGCATTCTAGATATAGCACTGGCTTCTTCTAGTAATGTATTAAATTATCATGGCCTACTCCTGTCAACACCTTTTGCTGAAACATAAATATGCACAAGTTAGATAAGACAATAAAAACACTCATGCACACAAAGACTATTTCAATATACACTGAGGGCATAATAACATCAAAAGCACATTTTGCATGTTAGGCATGCTTGGCTAGAGAAGATGGGATATTAAATCTGACACAAGTTCTTTAGGGAAGCTAGCCACAGTGCATTATTTAGATGCAAAATCTACACTGGAACTTACATTTAAAAGCAATGTCTTTTTCTACCCGATGTTAACAATGCTTGTAGACATTATGATAAATACAATAGAAACTGGCAGACATACAGTAAGTGCCAAGTCAAAATTCCTTAAAATTTAAATCTTAGCCCACTTCTGTGAATTGAATCCTTCTGCTAGATATGATATTATTTGGCAAAGAACTTGGATGGGATGGAGGAAGTGTTAGATCCCTCTGAAGCATGCTTAGTATTTCATACAAAATGTATAAATATACAACTCTCAAACCCATTATCCTGAAAAAATGATCTCTTGCTAGTTTTTCCATTATTCACATCACAGGTATCTCCCCAAGCTCAGTACCCTCCAGATCAGGGGTAGGCAACCTTTCCCCTTTAAGGGCCGAGGGACTTCAGCTCCCAGAATCCCAGGAGCTATAGGCCAACATGGGACTATTGGCCAACATGGCTGAGGCTTCTGGGAGCTGAAGTCCCTCGGCCCTTAAAGGGGAAAGGTTGCCTACCTCTGCTCCAGATGCATTGGACCTCAAATGTTAGTATGTGTAGTCCAACATATGATGGGCACCAGGTTGAGGAAGACTGTCTTATTCAGATAAATTGGGGAACGGGAGTAAAATGGAGAATCTCACTACACTTTTTTCATCTTTAACAATCATGACCCAAAACAAAAACAATTTGTACCCAACATTTAAATGTGAGTCCAATGGCAAAAGCATGAGGATCAAGCCTGAACTGCTCAGTTATTGTACTGTTCTTCCCCAGCAAACAAGAACACCAGTCTTTTTCTGTATCCCAACAATCTGATAATCACAGCAATTAGAAAAATTGCACTGAAGCATTTTTATAGGGCAGAGGGCCCATGAAGCCCTCCAAAGCTGTTTGAAGCTTCCCAGTGGAGAAAAAAGGACACAGACACACATATTTTTTTACTAATTTATTTATTTTTGCTAAACATTACCATTTCCTTCCCACACACACCCGCCTCTGCCCCTGAAGACTGCTTTAGATCCAGGAGAGGCCTTTTTTTACTAGAAAGTACACTGTAATTGACTTCTTAGTTAAATAAAGACTTCCTGTGGTCCTAAAGCAGCTCAGGGAGGTTTTACAACAAGGCAAAATTCTACATATACCCCTTAGAATGTATTGTGGGCATTTTGGGGTGGGAATATTTAAAAATAATAGTGGCAGCCTTTCAAGGTCCTGTAGGGGTCAAATATGTGCCCCCTCAACCCCCTGGAGGTTGCCTACCCATGCTGTAAGTAAATATTTCAGTGAAAAAAAATTATGACAATCTATCACAGCAATGACTCAGTACAGTCATTTTAATGCAATATTTAAATAGACAAGTTTGTCATACTGCCATCCTCCCAATGAGCAACACTCAGTAAATGAACATACACTAAATGAACACTGGATGGAACAGCTCCCATGAACCATACCTGAGGCACACTTCTGATGGCATCCTTCAGCTTTGATCTTCTGAACCTCTAGCTCCTTAAAAACATGTCAGAAAAGCAGAACACATTTCAGCTACAGAGAAAGACAAAAAAGAACACAAGACCAAGCTTTTGTTATTTCCATAAAGAAAACCACTACTACCAAAAAAAGGGGGAGGGAGAAAAGGAAAAAGATCAGGCTAGACAGATCCACAGCACATAAAGCCAATACCCATTACTAATGGAAGACATCAACTGCAATAAACGGAGAAGATACAGGCACCCTAAATAACATCAATGGACTTTTTAAAAAATGGCACACAAAAATGCAGAAAGTAGTTCATTGACTGACTGCTAATAGCAGGCTAAATGGAGAAAACACGGTAGACTGCAGACAAAAGACCTCTGTGGCGTCTTGTTTTTCCTGAAGCCTACTCTGAAAAAGAAGATGTATCCCATGTGATATATAGCTTACATCTATCCCTATAAGTTCCCACAAATTAATTCAATACCTCGCTGATTTATTTCAGCCAATTTGAACCTTCTGAGGTATAGGTTAGACCAGGGGTAGGCAACCTTTTTGAACTGGGGGCCGGGTTGTTGTCCCTCAGACAATTGGGGGGCCGAAGCACCAAAAATAAATAAATAAATAAATAAATATTTTTAAAAAATAATAGATAAATATGCATGCACACTCTCTCAGCCCCAGAAGAGCCATGGCAAAACCCCTGTGGAGATTTTGCCAAGAAAACCCCAAGAACAAGTAATAACAACAATAAGGAGTTCCAGTTCCTTTCATGGTTGTGTAGAAGAAGGAATTTCAGCAGCAATTTCAGTTCTTTATTACCTTGTTGCATGACAAACGACACCAGCTGAAATTCCCTCTTCTACAGAAACTGTAAAGGTATAACAGCCATCTCCAGTTTTCATTCTGGCAACTCTAGTCACAAATGATGCTGTGATCCTTACATTCAGTCATTGGAACAATAGATCAAGCTAACTCTTGATGATCAAAACAGAAATCCAATGCCATTTGGCTAAAAATGCTACTAGCAGAATCGTCCCTGTATGTCAAAGAAGCAAATCCAAAGGGCCATTAAAAGATCAAGTAGGTTTTCCCTCCCACAAACTGATGCTCCCATCTAATTTAGACAGGAGAGGGGGACAACCAAGAGACAAAGCGAAGCAAAGTGATGCAAGTCCACAAGTAATTGTTCCCACATGAGCCTTACTAATGAAGGCACACCTGCTGATGCTATTTTAAAGCTTAATTTCCCATGGAAATCAAACAATCTCTCTTGTTTTCCATGTTTTCAAGCAACAGCCTTTCACTATCTTCAGAAATTATCTATAATGGTATCTCTTCCTGAAAATTCTTAGCAGATTCTGTTTCCCAAAATAAGGCAAAATTCCAAAAATATTTTCTGCACAATTCAAAGTTTATTCCCTCCAAAACTGTCTTTAAATACACATAGTATGAAGAACATTCACTCACATCCTGTTTCCCTAGATTTATCATCTATTGTGAGAACATGCTAATGTATGATACAAAACACTCGAATGGCCCAGAGCAAATGATTTATAGACCACTAAGAAGTACCTTCTGTGTTTCAAGTGCAACTCTTCCTCTGGGTAAATCTATAGATTCATTCCATTTCTAGCTTAAGAAACACACACTGACAGATCTGTGGCCTGTCACATGGAGTTACCTCTTGATGCTTTGAGGGTTTGAAAATGTGCAGGTAAAGTTCTCCCCAAGTTCTGTTTTCAGTGTAAGCTCTTTCGGATCTTACAATTAAGGTTTCGGAGGGCTCTACCCCTTGCATCTGACAAAGTAGACTTAAGTTAATGGGCTGAAGCAGACAGGCAGAAAGGAGCAGCCAGAAGCCTCTCCCAGCCTAATCGCCCCAGGGACACGGTGAACATACAGTGCGACCCCAAGGGCACCATCTCCCACAACCCCAAATAGGAGCGGAAAAGATCCGTCCCCTTTGAGGGTGATAGCCCTGGCAAACCCCAGGACAACTTCTGGGTGCTCCAGGGGCATCTGTTGTGTAAATGCTGCACCCCTGTTACAGCGAAAATCAGTAGCTTCTAAAAATCAGTAGCTTCTAATAACAGCAGGCAACAAACAGAAGAATCGGAGCACAGATGGAGTTTATTTCTGCTAGCAGAAATATAGAAGTGACTGCTCCCGGGATCTTTCCTTACAAGAGCAGCAGCATACATAGATTGACAGCCAAGTTATATACACACAAGCTTACAAAGAGTACTCTCATTAACTCATTATCTAGACAATGTAACTCTCATTAACCTATTCTCTAGACAAAGAGCATCTGTGACTTTGTACATATGTCTCTCAGTCATATATTCTATATGCTATAAATGTCAATTTTGACCCAGACATATGCACTTTCTAGTATCCTGTAATTTCCAGTAGCTTGCCAAAGGACTGGCTAAATTGGTAACTCTTATCAATGACTCCTTTTAGCTACATTAACTACTATCACTATCATCAGCAGACAAGATGAAGTCATTCACTCTTTTCCTCCTCCCATCTGCATTTACCTCCATCTCACCCCAAGACAGATGTCCAGTTCAGTCTACAACCAAATGCTCTCTTAAAAATCAACTTAACCATTTCCTACAAAATTCAGTTCTAAGCCTTTAGTATTGATTACTTATAACATATTTTAGCTATATTTTAACCTTATCATTTCCCCCCTTTGATGATTTTCATCACACACTGCCAGTGGATGATGGAAAACATCACCTTATTACCTTAAAACACCTTAAAATACCTGTCCAACCTTGTCCAACCAATCTTCGGAATCTAGCCATACGTAGAGCAACTGTTCAAGGTGGCTGCAGTAGGGCTTAGCTCCAGTCTTCATCCTCTCCAGGTGCAGATCTGCCCGAGGGTAGAGAGCAACAGCGTCCAGGTATGTGCTGCTCACCTTGGGGCTAGCCTGAAACTTCTTTCCTCACCAGGTGCAGGTCTGGCTAAATCTGGACAGCCCTTGGAGTGTCTACAGATTTTAGCCTAGCCTGAGTTCTTCTGCCGCAAACAGCTGATGATTCTTTTTCTTTTAAGATTGGACAGGAGGATTGCTACTTACACACTCAATCTAAAACATAACTAGTTAAAATATATATACATTCATTTATATATGATCCAAAAGCACAAAGTCTGAAAGGGGGTTCAAAAGAAATCTTATTTAGTTTCATGAATGAGAAGGGATTTTTGTTCCTGTAAATTCATTAGATGTAAAGCGGAATGTTTGTCTGCAATCTCTTCCATCATCCTTTTCATTCCATTCACTATCAGGGGCAATATACATGGCATGAAAATGCACAACAGAACTCCAGCTCCTACAACTCCAATTAACCCTTTAAGTCCCCCAAGCCAACCAAACCAGGAATCCAATCCATCCCACTGAATTCCTTCCCACCTTTGAACAGGAACATGGGCTAGCTTAACTATCCTGTCTGATATTTCTTCAATCACTTTCCCATTATCATCAATTTGCAAACAGCAGTTGGTGAGATTAAATTTGCCACAAACACCTCCTTCAGCAGCAAGCAAATAATCTAAAGCCAAGCGATTCTGATAAACAGCATTGCGGAGCTGAGACTGGGTCCTAGACAATGTAGTCAAAGCTCTTGCGGTTTCATTAGTAATAATTTCTAACACAGCCTGCAAGCGAATTATTCTATTTAACATATATATAGGTGTTCTATATCCATAGGTGCCATCGTTGGCCCACGTGGCTGGGCCGTAGTAATTAATTATTCATTCGGGAGGCCATTCGTTATCTTTCCGATCTCCTATAGCTATAACAGATCTCTTTCTTTTAGCATACACAGGATGTCCCAACTGAGTACCTTCAGAGAGGGGAATTAGGAAAAATGAAGGTCTAATTTCTCCTAAGGTACAAGCTCCTTCCCAAGGGTCAGGTAACTCAGAATAAGCATACTTTCCACATATCCAATAAAGTCCCTTTGGGGCCTTCCAAGGAGACTTAGTTCTGTTGGCCGCTCTGAGTCCCCGTCCTCTGGGTCTCAATCTATTTTTCAGTTCAGTGGGCCACAAGTTATTAACCGGAATTACTGAACTGTTTGGCCAATAAGTGATTTTATTAGTTCCATTTATTATCGTGGCCGTTTCACAAGGGAGATGTCCCATCTTAGGGGCTCTTTTTGCAAACCTCTGAACACACCATCTACTTACTATAACACTCTTAAGCATCCACTGACTGTGAGGATTAGTTCTGTTAATTTCATTATAAGGTTCACTCACATTCATTTCTGCAGCCTCCCAAGGCCACTGATCACCAACTTGAGTTCCCCCACACACATAACAATTTGACACATTAAGCACTGTGGCAACAATTTCTGCAAAGGTAGTAAACAGATTTCGGGCTGCCTTAGGTACTTGAAATGGTGTTTTTGCCTCTTCCCAAAAATCAGAGTAGAAGACAGCTTGTTTTACATGTGCTGTCTCCACCTCTCCCAACTGGGCTATGTGAATATAAAACACTCCCAAGGGGTCTTTTCCTTGTCCATCTACACCCATTCCAATATATTGACCATACTTGGAAATATAAGATTGGGGATCTTTTATAGAGATATTAACATAGTTGCACTGGGCAGTTGGACATGAACCAGAGACGGGTACTTTGGTCATAATAATCTCTGCCTCTGGATCCGTGAACCAAGTGGCTCCAAGTATACATTCCCAAGAACGACACGGTCCCCCCCCTTTTCTCAGCAAATTGACAACCGCGATGTTTCCATCTTGGAGTGTCAGGGGTTTTGCCTGGGCAGATGTATTTACCCTGTCCCGCATAATACCTTTGCCATGACAAACTTCCACAACTTGGCCATGATGCCACTGACTTACAAAACTCCACTGTAAAGTTAACTCTGGTATCAGGACTAGGCATCCTTGTTTTGACAAGAATTGGACCCCGTTCCAATTTCATATTACTCGTACGGACTTCAAACCACCACTGTATGGGACTTTCCTGGGGATCATAACAAGTAACTATAGTATTCTCTATACATGCTGTATAAGTGGCGTTTTTAAGAACACAGCTCTTTTTGTTACCTCTACAAGTATATTTAGTCAAAATACACCAGAGTTTCCTGAATCTTAGTTTCCATTCTAACTGTCTTAATACAACTCCTACAGGGGTCCTTTAAAACCTCACAATAAGCTGGGGGGAACAGCAACAACACAATAGCCACTATCAACAAAATAACAGCAACTGCAGAGGAACATTTGAGACCGAGTAGGATGCCAGCATAAGGACAACCTATAATTTTGCTTCTGGGATGGCGAACAATTTTTTTATCAAAGACAGGGGCCATGATTACATATTCGCCCTGAGATTCCAGATCTCCACTTTCTCTCCTGTCTTGCTTTTGGTCATCGGCAAAAGTCACTCTTTTCGGAGGGTCATCTTGAGGCCTCTCTGGTGGGCAATCGACCATACTTCTGTGGCAGCGGGTTTAACCTGACTCCAATGAATCCAAACAGGATTTCCCTCCACCTTTAAAGCAGTAGGGCTAGTTAGTAGGACAACGAAAGGCCCGTCCCAAGTTTTTCCTAGGGTGCTTTCTTTGTAACTTTTGACCCATACAGTATCCCCAGGACTGAATCCATGTACAGGGGTAGTGAGACCTAATGGGCACTGTTCTGTATACTGGCTAATTTCTAAAACAGTTTGGTTTAACTCCTGAAGTATTCTTTTAAGACCTATCTCCCCCCTTAGATCCAAGGTCTCTACCATCGCTGGCAAGGGTGGTGGTCTGGCATAGACCATCTCATAGGGAGTCAAACCGTTGGCTCCAGGAGTGCATCTCATGTGCAAAAGGGCCACAGGTAACATTTGAGTCCATTTAGTCTTGGTTTCAGCACACATCTTCCTCAGGTGCAACTTAAGTGTCTGGTTGGCTCGTTCAACCATGCCGCTGCTCTGAGGTCTCCAGGCGCAATGGAACTTCCAATCTAACTGAAGGGCTGCACTTAGTTTTTCTGTGACTTCGGACTGGAACGGTGCTCCATTGTCAGAGTTTATTTGTTGTGGTATCCCATAGCGAGGTAATATATCTTCAAGAAGATGTTTGACCACTTCCTTCGATCCTTCAGCTTTTACTGGCCATGCTTCTACCCACTTGGAAAAGGTACATATGGCTACCAAAACTATTTTGTAGCCGCCGGCGGGAGGCATATGGGTGAAGTCCATCTGGATTACTTGAAACGGTCGACTTCCTCTTAGAAGTTGTCCAGGTTGAGGAATCGGTCCTTTACGGGGATTGTTTTGTGCACAAATCACACATCGTTGGGATGCTTAGGCACAAAGAGAAGCCAGTCTGTCAATGTACATAGTCTTTTCAATCAAACGCTGGAGGGCTTCTTTTTCTAGATGACACTGATCATGCATATGGAAGACTGCAATGCGGGCTACACACTGAGGTACCCAAAGTCGTCCATCAGTTAGAACAAACCAGTCATTTTTAACTTGGTATCCATTTCTTTTTCCTTCTTCTATTTCTTCCTTTGTATAAGGAGGTGGAGAGTCAAGGTGGGGCAGTGACACAACCATGAGATGAGATTCACCTTGGTATGGTCTTAGAGCTGCTTCTTTGGCTGTTTGTCAGCTCGAGCATTGCCACGAGCAATAGGATTTGATTTTCCTGTGTGTGCTCTACAATGAATCACTGCCACTTCGACTGGTTTTCAAATTGCTTCTAGCAGCTGTTGAATTTCAAAGGCATGTGCCACTTCTTTTCCTTCAGCTGTTAAGAATCCTCTTTCTCGATATAGTGCTCCATGTACTTGGACAGTCAGGAAGGCATATTTAGAGTCTGTATAGATGGTCACCTTTTTGCCTGTTGCCCACTCCAAAGCCTTGATGAGGGCTATTAGTTCAGCTTTTTGAGCAGAGGTGTTAGCAGGTAGCGGTTCAGCCATCAAGATCTGATCTTCGGTGACCACTGCATATCCTGCACGCCGGTCTCCATTTACTATAGAACTGCTTCCATCAGTAAATAAAATAGTACTTCCAGGGATGGGCACGTCTTTCAAGTCAGGTCTGCTGGAGTGCACAGTTGACATGATTTCTTCACACTCATGCACCGGTTGTTCCGGCAGGGGCATCAGGGTGGCTGGATTCAGCGTAGTTCGGTCTTTGATGATGACACTGGGATTCTCACATAGCTGAGCCCTGTACTTTACTAGACGGGAGTTGGTCATCCATTTAGGCCCTTGTACTTCTAGCAGCGACTGAATGGAATGTGAGGTAGTTACTTCAATGGTCTGGCCATAGGTTAGTTTGATTGCTTCCGTAAGTAGCAAGGAAGCAGCTGCTATGCTGCGAAGGCAGCCTGGCCATCCTCGGCTGACAGGATCCATATTTTTGCTCAAATAAGCCACAGGTCGGTTCCAACTTCCTATTTTCTTAGTAAGAACACCCACTGCAGTTCCTCGGCGTTCGTCTACAAACAGCTGGAAGGGCTTGGTAATATCAGGCAGGCCAAGAGCAGGAGGGCTGGTCAGGGCTTGTTTTAGTTGTCTTAATGCAGGGGTAGGCAACCTTTCCCCTTTAAGGGCCGAGGGACTTCAGCTCCCAGAATCCCAGGAGCTATTGGCCAACATGGGACTATTGGCCAACATGGCTGAGGCTTCTGGGAGCTGAAGTCCCTTGGCCCTTAAAGGGGAAAGGTTGCCTACCCCTGTCTTAATGCATGGATTTCTTCACCTGACCATTCTAAAGGATATGACTCAGGAATTCTCCCCTTCAGCATCTTGTACAATGGCTGAGTCATGGAAGCAAAGTCTAGGATCCAAATTCGACAGTAGCCGGCCATTCCCAAGAACACTCTGAGTTCCTTTTTGTTGGTAGGTCGAGGCAGACAGTTGATAGCTTGGGTCCGGCTGGCTCCTAGAATTCTTGTGTCCTTTTTGATAACAAATCCTAGGTAGGTGACTTCTTGGCTACAAATTTGTGCTTTAGCTTTGCTGGCTCGGTATCCACAATCTTCGAGCCACCGGAGCAGTTCAATGGTGTCAGTCAAGCACTCCTCTTCAGTCTGGCAGGGCAAAAGGAGGTCATCCACATACTGGAGGACAAGACCCACATCTTCCTGGAATTGTTGTAGGTCTTTGGCCAGTTGTTGCCCAAATATTACTGGAGAGTTCTTGAACCCTTGCGGTAGCCTCAGCCAGCTGAGCTGTCTCTTCCGGCCCATCGTAGAGTGTTCCCACGTGAAGGCGAAGATGGCCTGAGAGTCTGGGTGAAGAGGTATGGTGAAGAAGGCATCCTTCAGATCAATCACAGAGTACCATTGGCTTCCCCCTGGAATTAGGCTTATGAGGGAATATGGGTTGGCAACCACTGCCACAATGTCCTTGGTTTGCTGGTTCACCAAGCGAAGATCTTGGACTGGGCGGTAATCACCTGTGTTAGGCTTCTTTACTGGTAAGAGTGGTGTGTTCCAAGCAGAGACCACAGGGGCTAGAATCTTCTGTTGTATCAGTTTTCCAAGATGTGCATGCATGGAGTGCCGAGCTCGGGCTGGGATGGGATACTGAGGCTGGTTTATCACAGTATAATTGTCCTTCAGTTCAATGTAGACTGGTTCAGCAAATCTGGCTAACCCTCCTGGGTTATCTTCTGACCAAACTCCAGGCACAGCCCTGATGACCCGCCCTGCGACATCGGACCTATCGATGATCAAGGGGGCACACTGTCCTATGGCTGGTCCCAGCCTCCAGGCTTCTTGGAGAGGACAAATGATGGACAATGGTTGACCTCCAGCAGTGCCTGTAATTCGGCCATCAGCATGGAAGGAGAGGGTTGCTTGTACTTTGCAAAGCAGGTCTCTTCCAATCAGGGGGATAGGGCATGATGGGAGTAGGATGAATTCATGTTCCACTTCACAGGGACCAATTTTGGTTTTTATGGGCTTAAATTGTGGAGCTTGCATTACTTGCCCTTCCGCTCCCATAACAGAGATATTAGTCTTCTTAGTCAGGGGCACTGGCAATCGGACATTTACTACTGACCGCTGTGCTCCTGAGTCCAGGAGCCCGGTAAGTTTCTTGTCTCCCACTGTAATTTCCAATACGGGGTCGGGAGACAGAGGGCCCCGCGGACACCTTCAATCTTCTTCATAGTACTCCCCTATCGTCATGGTTCGGGCAGGTGGTGTTGGAAAGGGTGTTGTCTGAGGGTTCAAACTTCCTCGGCCTCTTCCTCTGGATGGTCCACCTCCCCGTCCTCGAGTCCCATTGTAGAATCTTTCTTGGGCATGGGGATTAAGGTTGCCTTGGGTGTTGGGATGGTAATTGCCTAGTGCAGATGAGCTGTAGCCACTTTGAGTAGCGGGATGGGAGCCACTTCGTGCAGCCTGAGGTCTTTCTGGGCACTCATTTTTCCAGTGGCCTTCCACTTTGCAATAAGCACATTGTGTGCGGCTCAAAAGAATTCGCTGCTGCGGGCGTTGTTGTGAATCAGGTTTCAGGGCGGCAGCAAGCAAGCTCGCTTTTTCCTTCATGCGTTTACTTTGCTCTTTCTTTTCTTCTACATCTCGGTTAAGGAACACTCTGTCAGCCAGTGCCTTCAATTGGCTGAATGACATCCCTTCAAATCCTGCAGTTTTCTGTAATTTTCTTCTGATGTCTGGAGCTGACTGGGAGACATAGACCATGGCGATCGTCTGCCGATTCTTCTCATCTTGAGGATCAATCGGAGTGTATCTGCGGTAGGCTTTCAGCAATCTTTCCAAAAAGGCACCTGGGCTTTCATCCTTTTCTTGAACTATGTCAAGAACCTTTTGCAAATTCATCATGCGTTTGCGTCCTTGCCTTATAGCACTCACCAGGGCTTCTTGATAAGTTCGCAGGGACTTTCTGTCCTCCTCGTTCTCAATCTTCCAACCAGGGTCTGTGGTGGGAGCATATTTCTTTAGGTATTCGGCATGTCTTTCTTGGCCCACTCCATCTATCCTTGCCTTCTTCAGGGCTGCCTCTTCTAAATTAGTTTGGATCTGCATGCGTTGTTCAGAAGTTAAAACATAACCTCCCAGCTGCTGGATATCAGACCAAGTGGGGTTGTGGGCTGTCATCACCCCTTCTATCATATCCACAAATTGCTCAGGGTCATCTTCATAAGAGGGCCCATGGCTCTTCCAATTCAAAAGGTCTGATGTATTAAAGGGCACATAAGAGTATGTATTTACTGTGGTGTAGCCGATGTGGCCTGCTCCGTCGGTCTCTGGAATCACTGCCGGGGAGACCCGGATGGGCATAAGTTTAGCTGTGTCCAAGACCTGGACCGGCATGAGTTTATTTGTTGAGTCACAGACTACTTTAGGAGCCAATCGGGCCGTTGTCTGCCATGTCTGCATTCTCTTTTGGCTAGAAGATGACACTTGTGCTACATCCATATCTTCATCATTTCCATCATCTTCCTCATTACTAGGTGGACGCACAACTATAGGAGCCTCAGCCTGAACTGGTGCCGGGGCTGCAGCTTGAGCTTGTGCAGGGATTGGGGCCAGAGCTAGCATTGGGATCGGGACAGGAGCTGGCACAGGAGCTGGAACCGGAAGAGGCATAGGAACTGGAATAGGAGCTGGTGCAGGAACTGGCACAACCTGGGGTATCTGAGGAACAGGAAGTGCAGTAGGAAAGCTGAACACATAAGGCGGTGGATGCTCCTCTGGTGGGACCTCTAAAATGGGGACCTTCTTTTTTTCTTCAGCAAAAGTAAGGCTTTGTGGTAAGTTAACAGGCTTGTGCTGCTTCTTATTTTTCTTAATTTGGGCAAACATAATCAAAGCCGCTTGTTCTACCATCTTCTTAGCCCAAGGGGGCGGGTCTCTGGAAATCTTTCTCCATCCTTCTACATAGGGAATATCTTCAGGGTTCCCAGGGTTTCCCTCTACAATTACCACATTCCATAGACGGCCGATGGCAGGGCCATAAAAGGTTCCTTGGGCTGGCCAGTCCACTAAAGGGCCAAGTCGTGGCCAGTCCATGTTGCATTTGATCTTCATATCTTCTACATTGCACTCCTTGGGGTCAAAGGCTTCAGCAAAGTGTTTGACCATCAGATCTAAAGGGTTTGAAGCACCTCCCCCTATCTCTACCTACCTATTCTGACTTCTAAAGGATAGTAAGAGAGACACACAAGGGAAGATTTGACAGGGAACAAGCCAACCGCAGGAATTGGGGTGAGTTGGCTTGCGGACTTTTAGGGATGAGAAACCCCCCACCCAAAAAAGCCCTCCCAACAGGTTCAGAAACAGGAATAAGAGGGTGATCAGGCCTCTTCTTTACCTCAATCTGAGGTAGCTGGCTGGTAACTGGCAGGACAGGTAAAGAAAAGAAGAACCCCTTATATACTTGCCTGCGAGTTGGAGGTCCTCCGCCAGCCGGGATGAAAACCTGGAAACAATCTGTGCTAGGCTTCAGGAAAACGCTTCGTTGGTACTCTGCAGCTCTCCTGTATTTCTCCCTCAACCCACCAAGCTCTAGTGAGTAGCTAGAGTGCGCACTCCCAGCGGGTGATGATGAAGCAATGCAGAAGGGCTCAGCCAGATCCAAGGAAGTTCCGGGGAAAAACCCCTGATTTGCTGGCTCTGCTGATGGAACAGGAGAACTTCTTCTGCTCCGCTAGCCCCACGTTGGGCGCCAAAATGTTACAGCGAAAATCAGTAGCTTCTAAAAATCAGTAGCTTCTAATAACAGCAGGCAACAAACAGAAGAATCGGAGCACAGATGGAGTTTATTTCTGCTAGCAGAAATATAGAAGTGACTGCTCCCGGGATCTTTCCTTACAAGAGCAGCAGCGTACATAGACTGACAGCCAAGTTATATACACACAAGCTTACAAAGAGTACTCTCATTAACTCATTATCTAGACAATGTAACTCTCATTAACCTATTCTCTAGACAAAGAGCATCTGTGACTTTGTACATATGTCTCTCAGTCATATATTCTATATGCTATAAATGTCAATTTTGACCCAGACATATGCACTTTCTAGTATCCTGTAATTTCCATTAGCTTGCCAAAGGACTGGCTAAATTGGTAACTCTTATCAATGACTCCTTTTAGCTACATTAACTACTATCACTATCATCAGCAGACAAGATGAAGTCATTCACTCTTTTCCCCCTCCCATCTGCATTTACCTCCATCTCACCCCAAGACAGATGTCCAGTTCAGTCTACAACCAAATGCTCTCTTAAAAATCAACTTAACCATTTCCTACAAAATTCAGTTCTAAGCCTTTAGTATTGATTACTTATAACATGCATATTTTAGCTATATTTTAACCTTATCACCCCCACAGCAGCCAAAAGCTGCCCTCATCTGCCCATCTGTTTTGGGCCTATGAAAGCTCATGCTGCCAATTTCTCTGTTTCAGTTAGTCTCAAAGGTGCTACAAGTTCCTTTGCATACTGAGATATGCCTGTTCATGTGAGCAGGTTGTGTTATTTGAATTATGGGAGAGAATTCAAATATGGTGTTCCCCAAAGCTACAGTGGTATCCTTCACAGGGATCTACCACCTTACTCTTTTACATATGTAGACTTCACCTTAACAACAGCTAACAAAGAGAAAAACAAAGCTATAACTAAGTGTAATGAGGTTGACTTATTTTCCTTTATTCAGAATGGCAAATTGCCTAGAAGATAAGGTGGTCACGCCACTCATTGACACTTTTGAATACATGGCCCTCCTTATCCATTGGGCAGTCACTTTAATCTTATTATTAGACAAGCCAGCCCAGTGATAATATATTACACTGCAGAGTAGATGCCAACGGATTCTGTCGTAAAAGCATATTTTTGCACTATTTGTCAGTGCTTTAAAAACTTCAAAATTCTCAAAGGTAATATCTTCAAGGCCACACACTAATGCTTCCTATTGATAGTGTCAGCACGACCAGCAATTACTGTCTTAATAAGTCTAGGCATTGCCGTGTAGGATATTTGATTCCAGCTGCTTTGATCTACCACACAGCGGTGAGCAAACACTGCTCTGAAATGGGTATGCTGACTTGAAAAGCACAGTCCACTCCAGGAAGGACATTATGACCAGATTAAAGCTTCTATCCCACAGGCACACATCCCATGAAACAACAACACTGAGCATTTTCAGCCTTTCCAAATTACTTGCAGCTACACTAAAAGCTGATTTATTATGAAATGAAAATATTCCTCTCATGTATGGTAGGTTGGGATATGTGTGTCAGAGAGATGGGAGGGGGTATGCTATAAAGTACTATTTTCTTTTTGTTCTCTTTTTAAAAACTTTTGAACTGTGTTATTCATTAAAGTTATTAATGTAGTTGTTGTTTTGTTCTCTCAACCATATTATAGAAAAGATTTAAAAGTAAACTGGCTCTAGAGAAGAAACTGAAATGATTATACTTTTCTTAATTGCACTGTCAGGCCATAAGTTAGGCCATATGATAATTTTTATTCTTAAATGCTCAGAACTTCCCATTGAATATTTAAGCAAAACATGAATTTAAACCTTTATGAAAAGTTTATGCTAGATATGCTTGCTTGTTCTATTGTCAAGCATTAATAAAAAGCCACTAGTCTGTCTACATTAATTCCATACAAAGCAGTATGTGACAGAAAATATTTCAGACATAATAAGGCCATCAACCTAATCGCAAATGTAGGGATTTCTTTTTGTGTAACTCCAAGCAATTTTGTTGCTGTATGGCCATGAACTTCAAAAACATGGATTATGGCTAACCAAGACCTGGGAATGCAAGATGGGCTTCCAAAATAGCAACAGTATGAAGGTAAAGTAAACAGTATTTTTGTATTATTTGCTGGTGGTAAGATTCTCAAATGTAAGGAGAGAAAACACAGTCTTTTTCTATCTTCCCAATTTCAAATGACTCCAATTAAATTTTTGCCACCAGAACATACAAACTATGCTAGGTCAGACCAAAGTGCCATACAGAACATTCTGTCTGCATGGCTGGTACACTAAATACATACATATGCGCACACATGCATTATGGCTAGAAGTGACCGTGCATGCATACTTCATTCTTCATTAATTTGTTTAATCCTTTTTTCTTTTCTTTTTCAAGCTGTGAAAGTTGGCACTCATGCCTACCTCTTGGGGCAGTCAATTTCACATGTATGTAATTTCCCCTATCCACCTTTTCCACATCATGCATATCATTTTATACATCTCTTATCACACCTCCCCTTACTTGTCCTTTATAAGGGAAGCTTCTGCATTGCCCTTGATAACTTTGGCTGCCCTATTCTGTACCTCCTCCAGATCTAAGGCATCCTTATTCAGGTTGGATAACCAGAACTATATACACAATATTCCAAGTTTGATTGTGCCACAGATTTGTATAAAAACAGTATAGAGCTGGAATATTCATTTGTGATTTCTTACCTAATTAAACCCAAGATGAAACCGCCTCCTTTTACAGCAATCACACACTGGGTTATCTTTTTCACTGAGGTATACTATTACAACCCCAAGATCCCTTTCTGGGTCAGTTAATGAAATTTCAAATACCATCAGTGTGTACATCACACAGTGGGCTTGTTCCCACTTACATTTAAACTGGTTTGTGATTCGCCTTTGCTCCGTGTTGGTGAATCGATTCCAAAAAGTCTGTTGTTCTCACTATGAAAGCTGATCTTTTCATTATTCCCTTGTAATCACTTCTTTTTTGGCACAACTGTCCCACTAGTTTGTGCTGCTTCAAAATGCATGTCAAAAATGTGCATGTCATTGGCAATGCAAGCGGTAACACGGTGAGGATGGGGCTGTTCCAGGCACCGAGTAGGGTGACTTTAGCAATTGAGTGTTCCTCTGCCCCTCAGCAACCCAGGCTTCTCCCCTTTGAGCAGCCTGGCTTGGGGACTATATATATATTTTAAAAATTGACAGGATATGCGATCCATTGGTTTTGTAACTACTTGCCTCGCTGAGCTGCAGCCTAATACAATGGATTGCATATTCTATAATGCGCCCATAGGTCACAAACACAAAGGCAGTGTGGAGGGGGGGGAACTGAGGAGGGATGGTAAACATCCCTCTGCTATTAGTCCCTTCCCTCCAGAATGATGCGATCCATCCTTCCCACTTGTTGAACACGCTTCGGAATCAATTCTTTTCAAAAGAACCACCAAAAAACTAGTGTCAGGTAACAGCAGGCTTTTTGTGTTTGCCTCACTTCATTGCGATTGTGACTGAGCTCAATAGGATCGGAACCAGTTTCAAGTGGGAACGGCGGGGAAATTGCATACATGTTTGCATACGTGCTTTAAAGTTTAAATCATAGTGGGAATGAGGCCACACACTAAATTTGGGTCACTTTCTCACACTGAGGGCCAAAACAAAGAGTAAAAAAAAAGCTGGCAGGAAGCCACTGGAAGCTGCCTGGCCATTACACAATGGCAGCTCTGTGGCGCTCCAGCAGTGCGGTGTTTAGACGCCACACGCCACAGGAGCACCGCAAAGCCATGGCAGCAGCAGAGAAATCAGCTTTTTGCAAGCACAAAAAGGAGCAGCTTTCTGCCAATTCTTTTTATACTGGCAAATAGCTGGACTAGGGCTGCGGAATGCAGTTGCCATAGCGCCATGGTGCACAGCTCTGCGGCAGCCCCAAACTGGCATTTTTGGGCAGTCTGTTTCGCCCGAGTCTCATATGCCATTTAAATGTGCACTCCCCTAGTATGGAAAGATCTTTCTAGAGCTCTCTGCCCTCAATTTTTGTCCAACTAGCCTAAATATTTTGGTGTCTTCAGCAAACATGGTCTCACCCTTCACGTCAGGCCATTTAAAAACAAGTTTTAAAAACCCCTGATCCCAAAGCAGAGAGATCCCACTGATGACAAACCTCTACTGAAAGAACTGACCATTTATTCCTACTCTGCCTCCTGTTCTTGAACCAAACCATATTTTGACCCTCTCCTGTTAACCTCTGACTGCTAAGTTTGTAAGTCTTTGTAAAGGAGTCTTTGTAAAGGGACTTTTGGACGTCAAAGAAAATAAAAGTTAACACTCTAAAAGCCCTCAAATGTTAGTAAGACATGCCTTTTCAGGACCACCTGTGCCGATTCATTTCCAGAAGGGCTTGCAGTTTTTTTTGCTTGACAATTTTATCTTTAATACAGTAATTCTTTCCAAACCATACATTAAGCTAACAAAGATGGTAACTTCCCAGATTGCCTCCCGTCTGTAAAAATTAATTTGCATGGGCGCACTTTAGTCCTCTAGTGCAGAGACTGATCTTAGGGACATATAACATATCTTAGTTAAAAGATCAATTTCACATTTGAGTTAAGCACTCTTTGGTAGAGGTGATCTGGATCTATTAGCTGGTTGTTTAGCTTAATTTGGCTACAAGATCCAGAATTTCATCTCTCATAAAACACAGCATTATGGGATATCTGAATTACAAATTCTTCATTATCCCCCAGAAATACTGAAGAAAGCCATGTGATTGCCTTGGAATTCCCACCTGAAAAACACAGTTGCTTACCCTTTTACCCCATGCATATGCAACATTCAGTGATCAGATCTGAGGATTGCTTCCTTTAAAAATAGATCTAGTTATGTGCTTTGAACAGCAGTGGTACACATACATTTAACAGGTGAAGCTTTTTCTTCCTCTTATCCTCATGCTAAGAAAAGGATGTGTTCAATTTCTATGCACTCATCAGCTGTTAATGGAACAAAAGTAAGTCCATGTCTTCTCTACCAGTAAGGATGTCACAAGCAAGGGCATAACTATATGTCATGCATTACTTCTGCAGGCAACAATGGGACATCATGTTTCGTTTGTGTGTGCATGCACAAATACATATGTATATAATAAGTAATAATTTCTCATTAGTTCCAACACAGTATTTTTAAAGGTCATTTGAAGGAATTTGTTCATTTGCAGCCATTTTCTAGCACTTAAAAGTAATGAGAAAGTAACACATTAAAACACATTAGTGAAGCATTAGTGACCTTTCACACTCACAGATTCACCACAAAATCTTGTCAAAGTGCCCATGAATGGTCTATCTTCCAAAACATATAGGTAGCCTAGGAAACACAGAGGTAGCCTAATAAAAACTGTATTTCCATGATATTGAAACATTTGTACAGAAGTAAGGCATGCACCTTGAAAAATCCAAAGAGAATTACTGAGCACTATCTTCCATTCTTCACAGAAAGCTATCTTATACCAGATCAGACTGTTTTTCTATCTTGTTCAGTGCCACCTGCAGCACCTCTCCAAAGTTTAAAGCAGAGAGAAGCACTCTTCTTGCAATTCATGTGCTCTATCACTGAGCTATGCCCTCCACTCCTTCTGTAAATGAAATTCAAATCTGTCAGTAGTTGACAATTGAATTGTACAACTCAAAATACTTATGGCCAAACTAGACATGAAAGTGACAGATGTTTATGAATGGTTCTGCTGAATCATGTATGAAGCAGTGAGGGAAGGGGGTCTAATATTATGAGCAAGAGAGTTACACAGATGAGGGTTATTTAACCCTTCTTATCACATCATTTACACTAACTACCATCCAAGGGCTTTTCTTCCTGCCAAGATCACTTCTGATATTGGAACTTGTACAAAAGCAGTGATAGAAACTAGAGCAGTGATTTCAAACCTTTTAGAGACCGAGTGCCCAAACTTCAACCCCAAACCCACTTATTTATTGCAAAGTGTCATGTCCCGCTCTGGCTTTCTAGTAATAAACTCTGGCAAACTCTGTGCTGGGGTGACAGCGCACATGCCCACAGAGAGGGCTCTGAGTGCCCCCTCTGGCATGTGTGCCATAGGTTCGCCACCACTGAACTAAAAGGAGGTGATCTGTGGCTGCAAGAGGTCTAGTGGCTATTTAGCATTATATGATGCCTTTTGGATCTATGTATATATATATATACATCAGAGGCAACTAACACCTATCTCATACAGTGTAGTTTCCCAGCCCTAAAGGATGTCATGGTAAGTTCTTTCTTAATGTACAACTTCCCCAAAGCCCAGGCAATAATAATCCAGTTTCAAATACACCAAGGTACAGGCTCTAAGAATTAAAGCAGGTCATATTGCCAAAACACCAGGCATTTCTGAAGAAAACCAAGACATCCATTCATTCCATTCAGGATTCTAGCCTATTTGAGGGCTGAAATGAATGAGCCATTCTTAGAACACAAACAAGTATGAAAGGTAGAGGTTTGAAATGTAATGCCTCTTTAAGAGTCATGGCGGATTAGATAGGGAAACAGTGTTGCAATATGTCTACTCCTTGCTAGAGGGTCATTCCAAAAGATGTTTTGGGAAACTTTGGAATTTCACCCTCCACGTTCCAAACTATTATAGACAATAAACACAATTGTTGTTGTTTGTCTTCAAGTCATTTCTGACTTATGGTGCCCTAAGGTGCCATATCATATAGCACCCTAAGGCACCATATCATGGGGTTTTCTTGGCAGATTTGTTCAGAGGGGGTTTGCCACTGCCCTCCTCTGAGGCTGAGATAGTGTAGCTTACTGAAGATCACCGAGTGGGTATCATGACCAAGAGGGGATTCAAACTCTGGTTTCCAGAGTCGTAGTCCAATGCTCAAACCACTATGCCATGTTGGCTCTCTCCTGAATTCAAAATATTTCTATAGAAGGTCAAGTTATGTCTAACAACAAATTTACAAAAAGGTTCTAAAGCAGGACTCACAGGACCAGCCAACTGATTTTCGGTCTATATCAAACAGAGGAACATGGAGAAACTGAGACAGACAAGGAGAGAAGTAAAGCAATTCTGTTGTGGAGATACAATTAATGAAATTCCAATTGCTGATATCTTGACCCGGTAAAGTCATAACATATAAGTCTTTGTCGGAAGTCTCTCTATCAACATGGTATAGGACAAAAGAACACATTACATTACAATGGGTCATCTAGCAGATAGCCAGTATTATCCAAATTTAGGTTATGTTATAATCAATATAAGAAGGAAGTAGAATGACTACTTTATAAATTCAGTATAGTGCCATGTATTTGCAAAGCATCTCAAAATGACATCTTCCTCAGGATCTGCTCTGGCAGGAAAAGTGGAAACAAAGCAAGATAACCATTGAAAACTGAATGCTTCTTGAGACATCATTCTACCATAATTAACTACCTTGAACATCTGTAGGAAGCAAGTGTCAAATGTTAATATGCCTGCACCTTTAAGCCTAGCAGAGAGTTGAAAGACATTCACCAGGCCCTTCATTCAACGTTGTTCAAAGAATTCTTCAAATTGGCTAACACAATATCTGGGGAATGACAACTATGTTTCCTATGTAATACATGTCTATGATTTGATTCACACAACCATTCTGAACTGCTGGGATCAGACCAAAAATCAATCTAACCTAAATTTAGAGGCAAAATACTCCTCTCCTGTGTGGCTCACCTTGAATTCAGACTGCCAGACAATTCGCAATGAGTTGACCCATTTAAACAAAAAACAAAAAACAAGCATTACTCAATTCAACAAGTGGGTCAGCGGACAATCTGAGTGTTCAGTGAACTACTCATGCATCTATTTCTGCATGCACAGAAAGGTCACCTTGGGCTAATTTCATGCCACAATTCTAAATGCAGCAAAAGCAAAGCAAAGCAAAGCAGCTTCATTTATATACCACTTCATACCACGCTATGCAGAATGGATGCACAACAGTTTTCATACTGAGTAGCCCTAACCAGTACTAAAAGATTTCACCAACATCCTTCAACTATAAATGTGTACTATTTCCAGTTATCTGATATTTTGAAGGATTAAATAATATGAGACACAGCCCTGCCCTCACTTTGTAACCCCTTCATACCCTCGTAACTACCATGACATCGCTGCACTGTTTGTCGCTTTGCCCTTATGACACTTCAGTCCGGGGGTAGGCAACCTTTCCCCTTTAAGGGCCGAGGGACTTCAGCTCCCAGAAGCCTCAGTCATGTTGGCCAATAGTCCCATGTTGGCCAATAGCTCCTGGGATTCTGGAAGATGAAGTCCCTTGGCCCTTAAAGGGGAAAGGTTGCCTAGCCCTGCTTCAGTCTATGGGCAATAGATGCTGAGAATAGTACAGCATGATGATATCACATCATACGTTTTGCTTACCACAGCTTTGTTTTTAATAACTCTTTTTAGTAGTCACAGGTGAAGAGGAGCTCAATGTACAGGCTGACAGAAGAGGGTTAATTTTTGGCAGGAGTCATCCTTATTCCACTGGTCTCCTAAGAGGCCTGTAGTCCATCTCTCCGCTGGTTATGCAGGAAAGGAAACCCTTGTTCCACAGTAAACATAAAAACATGGGATACTAGGCTTTTAGCAGGCTAGTAAAAAACAAATTGGCTAGCAACTTTTCCAATCTTATTTGTCTGGTTTACCTTGACATTACAGTGAGAAAGAGACAAGGACACAGAACAACATAAATCTTATTCCTTTGATCCAGGGGTAGGCAACCTTTCCCCTTTAAGGGCTGAGGGACTTCAGCTCCCAGAAGCCTCAGCCATGTTGGCCAATAGTCCCATGTTGGCCAATAGCTCCTGGGATTCTGGGAGCTGAAGTCCCTCGGCCCTTAAAGGGGAAAGGCTGCCTACCCCTAATCAGTGCTATTTAAGCCTTAAATCGAATAACAGGTATATACAAAATGATGAGGGAAGGTTGGAATACCATAATGTTTTATCTCTATTCCATTGCTCAGCCCAAAAGACAAAGTATGGGTCCTAGAACAGACCATGCCTGAATCTCCTGGGAAGCCAAGATGATCAAATTGAGGCTGTCACACTTTGGACACACCTTGGGAAGGCATGGCTCATTAGAAAATATAATATTGCTAGGAAAAGTAGGAGGCAATAGAAAGAGAGGAAAACCTCCAATTGTTTTTCTCTTGTTTGGTTTGTAATATCTTGCCTGATGAAGAAGGCCATGGAGCTTCAAAAGCTTGCAACAAGTATATAGTGTATTTTTGTTTGCACATGCCAGATGGCTAGACTTAAATCAGGGAGGTCACAGGCCTGAACTTGTAGGACCTGAGTAGAGAGATTGAGAATAGGGGATTCTTGAGTTGTTTCATTCACAGGGTTGCCATGAGTCAAGGTCATCTCAAAGGCAGTTAACAACAACAACATTCTGTTGCTTTCCATTCCTGACCATTTTTAGTGTTCTTTCAAAAGATACAATTGCACTACTCAACAGGAAACGGTCCATCAGGACTCCTTTGACAATAGATGAGAATAGGCACTGTTTTCGTAAATGCAACCAATAGCTCCCGAAGGAAACCAAGCTAGGCTTAAGGAGAAAGGAAAGATGAAAGAAACAAAAAGAAAGATAGGTTATCATTAATTTTGCCTGCTTGCAGCTACTTGCAGAGAAAGGACAAACTATTTTTCCATTCATTCACATTCAAACATTCTTAAATAGATATACAAAAGGATCTTTATGAAAGCACATACTACCACCTTCTTTCTTTCAATTAGTCTCAAAGGTGCTATAAGATCCCTTTGCATGTTGATTTTCCAGACTAACATGGCTATGGGCCTTTACAGACTGACAGAAATAATGCAGCTTGAGACCACTTTAACTGTCCTGGCTCAGTGCTAGGGAATCATGGGAATTGTAGTTTTTTTCTAAGACATTGAGCCTTCTCTGTCGAGAGAGCTCTAGTGCCACAATAAACTACAGTTCCCATGATACCTTAGGACTGAGCCAGGGCAGTTAAAGTGATCTCAAGCTGCATTATTTCTGTCAGTCTGTAAAGGCCGTTATGTCTTTGAATTCTTAAATAAGAAGACTCTTACAAAGACTTGCAGTACAGTACTTGAAACCCCATTCCATGTGTCCAGTACAGCTTATTCCCAAGTGTTCAGAGGGTTGATTAGAGACAGCCTTTATTATTCCTAGAAGTTTTGATCAAGTAGCACTGATGCCTGAGAAGGTTCAACTGCATAGGCGCCTTGCTGCTCCAATCTTGCCAGATCATTTCAGGGGGGCCCAACACTCCCAACCCATGCTTTGACAGCTCTCAAGGCCCCTACCTGTGGCCCATGGCAGTAAGCATAGTACACTTCCTTAGTAATCTTTTTTCTTTTAGGTATTTTGAAACATGTTTGCTTAAGATAGTGAGGCTGCAAGCCTAAACACAATTAATAGGGATGTCCATTGTAGACATTGGGACCTAATTCTAAGTCAAAATGTACTAGGGGCCATTGCAAGTGTGTGAAATAGGTATAAATTTAAGGCAAGAATAAGATTAAGTACTTCAATAGAAACAATAGCTAATCTTTAACTGAAAGAATCATATTTCTTATCACCGGTCATAAAATCAAATTAAAAAACAATTACACTGCCAAAATATAACCTTCTTTTCTAAATTTAGATTAACATATTAGTTTCAAACGGCTACTAGTACAATCATATACACAATCTTACTCAGATTCACTCTGATTAATGGTTATAAAGTCAGCCCTCCATATTCTTTACCCATGGATTTCAGCATCCACGCTTGAAAATATTTTAAAAATATGTAAATTCTAAAAAGCAAACCTTGGTTTTTCCATTTTATGTAAGCGACACCATTTTACTACACTACTGTATTTAATGGGACTTGCGCTTCCACAGTTTTTATATCCATAGGAGTCCTGGAACCAAAGCCTAGCGGATACCAAGGACCCACTGTAGTATTTGAGGAACTGATTAGTTTAGAGAAAGGCCAAATAAAGGGGAATGTGATAGAGGTGTCTAAAATTATGAATAGTGTGTAAAAATGAGATGTAGAGAAAATTCATTCTTCTGTCATCATAGTAAAATCCAGGGCCATCCACTGAAGCTGAATGGTGGAAAATTGAGGACAACTATAAATACTTCTTGACACTGCACATAGAATTCTCTACCTCATAATGTAATGATAGCCATCTACCTAGATTGTTTTAAAATGGGATACATTTTGTGGTGGATAAGTCTGCTAGTCATATTTATATCTCCAGGATCCAAGGCACTGTGCCTCTCAATATCAGTTGATAGGAAGCTCAGAAGTACACAACTGAACTCACATGTGGATTTTCACAGGGCTCTGGCTGGCCACTGTGAAGAGCAAAATGTTGTACTAGACAGCTCTTTGGTCTGATCTACTCAAGTTGTTCTTATATTCTTAACACAAATCAATAAGTAATTTAGAAACTCTTTCCAGGATTGTCATACTTTTCCACCAAGGCTCCTGTGTCGTTTAAATATAAAAGTTAAGCAAATGAAGTATAGCACAGAAAGTTATGCCTGTTGAATAGCACATTTATGGATGTACAGGACCCATGCCAGGAGGAAAAAAGAAGTGAAAAATTTGTGGGGTGAGAACCTCAAGATCATAAAGCCACAGAATCACAGAGATGGAAGGGACCACAAAAAACATCCAGTCCAACCCTCTGCCATACAGGAAAGCACTCCTGAGCACAACTGAAGCACTTCTGAGAGAAGTCTCTGGATCAGTTCTGCCTCAACCAAAATATTGTTCCTTATGTCAACTGCCAACTAAGGACAAAATTAGAATGGAAAAACCAGTATCTGTGGCCCCCAACAAGCTGGGTACTCATTTTAGATACTTACAGAAGGATGCAAGGCTGAGTGGATCTTGGAGTCCCTGGGAGTATCTTTTCAATACAAACTATAAAATTCTATTAGTTTTACAGTATGTTAGGGTCTCTGGAGAAGGTCCATAAATTATGTTTCCCTTCAAAGTTTGAGGCAGAGAGGAACAAAACTGCATCAAAAAGGAACAATATTTAAAATAGAGAAAAGTGTGGAACATATCCATAAATGTGTCTCAGTACACAATCCGAAAGTTCAAGAGCTGGCCATCTTGCTGAAACTGAAATAAGGTCTGGATACACTGCACTGAATTCCACAGTGGAAGAAAAGATAAAATAAAGTGGTCTTTAGAAACACAACATACAAACAGTTCCCTTTGTTTGGTGCTTTCAACTTATAGCAACTCTAAGGAATACCTTCAGAGGGTTTTCTTGGCAAGATTTGTTCAGAAGGGATTTGCCATTGCCTTACTCTGGGAGGGAGAGAGTGTAACTTGTCCAAGGTCAGCCAGTGGGTTTCCATGGCTGAGTGGACATTCGAACCCTGGCCTCCCAGAGTCCTAGCCCAACACTCAAACCACTACACCATTCTATCTCTCTGTGTTAAATATTAAAGGTAACTCTGCTTATCAAACAACTTGATAATAAATTATGGGGATAAAGCTCACCACAACACAAGGTGCTTATTTCTACAATACAACTCATTGTATGAACAACTTCTACTGCGTCTCCCCAAAAATTCTATAGAGGAACATAAGAAGCTGTCTTAAACTAAGTCACACCATTGGTCCATCTAGCCAAGTAGAGGCAACAACTCTCCAGAGTTTCAGGCAGAATTCGCCCCTAGTTCCACCAGGAAATCCCTAATGTCCCATCCACATATTAACCAGGCTCAAGCCTGCTTACCTTCCAAAATCAGCTAAGATCAGGGTGATAATGTAGTAAGGTAATATGGTGGTAACTAGTGAGAGCCAGTGTAGTGGTTTGAGCATTCAACTACAACTCTGGAAAACAGGGTTCAATTCCCTGCTCCACCATGCAAACCCATGGAGAACTTGGTGAGTCACACATTCTCAGCCCCAGAAAAGCCCATGAAAGAGTCACCTTAGGGTTGACAAAAGTAGGAAACTACTTGAAATTACACAACAACAAACTCCATGCCTGGTACAACAAAACGTTCTTGACAGAAATGACTTGAAGGCACATAACAACAACTACTACTACTCTACTTATAGAGGGAGTCCAAACACTTGACTACTACATATCTTTACCAAAGGCATAAGTAGGAAATGACTTGAAGGCACAAAACAACAACGACAACAGCAACAAACTCTATGCCTGGTACAACAAAACCTTTCCTGACAGACAGAGACTTAAGTAGGGCCAGTGAATGAACTGGATTTGCCTACATGTTGATTCACCATCAAGAAAGTGAGTGGATGAGATGCTGGGGATTATGGACATCAGGGTGGTCAACTGCAAAAGAAGAGATGGTCCTTTTATGAAATGTGCAAAAGAGATCATCTTTGGACAACTCTGCAGAAGAGGCAACATCCGTAGTCAGCACAGTTCCACTTTTCTCACTCCCTCAGGAGGAGAAACAGCACCTGCCAAGGCGTCCCCTTTCCACACAGGTATTAAAAACAGCACTGGTGTTACAGTATTTCCATGTCCTTATTCTACTGAGTAAGGACATGGAAATAGAATGAGTGAGTGCAAGAGCCAATGTGGTGTAGTAGTTAGAGTGCTGGACTATGACTCTGGAGACCAGAGTTCAAATCCTGGCTCAGCCAACGGGTGGCCTTGGGCAAGTCACACACTCCCAGCCTCAGAGGAAAGCCATGGCAAACCCCCTCTGAATGCATCTTGCCAAGAAATCTCCATGATGGGTTCACATTGGGATTGCCATAAAACAGAAATGACTTGAATGCACACAACAACAACAACAAATTCTACTAAGTATCTACTTATAAAGAGCCAGCATGATGTAGTGGTTTGAGCATTGGACTAGGACTCTGGAGACCAGGGTTCAGTTCCCCTCTCAGGCATGGAAACCCACTGGATGCCCTTGGGCAAGTCACACACTCTCAGCCCCAGAAAACCCCATAATAGGGTTGCCTTAGGAAACCCACTGGGTAATCTTAAGCCTCAGAAATGACTTGAAGGCACACAACAACTACGGTAATCTACTTATAGAGGGAGCTCAAACGCTTGACTCCTACAAATATTTACCTCCAAAGATGTTGTGGCACTCTGCTACCCCCCCCCCATCAATGTCACAGCTAACATGATGGGAGCTAGAGTCCCACCCTGTCCAGAAAGCCCAAAGGTACATCCACCTCTGACCTAAATGAACCCCCCCCCCACACACACACACACACACGCTTCAATAGTATTTCAGGACTTCCAAGAGAGCATACAAGACCCAAAGTATCCTGCCAGGGACTAAGTCCTCTCAATTGTAAAACTGCACTGGGCTGCATCCACACTACAGAAATAATCCAGTCTGACAGCACTTTATGGGAATTGTAGTCTGTTGTGGCACCAGCTCTCTCTGACATAGGCTAAATATCTGACAAAACTACAGTACAATCCCCAGAATTCTATAGCATCAAGCCATGGCAGTTAAAGTGGTGTCAAACTGGATTATTTCTACAGTATGGACACAGCCTGAGAGAATATACCCAAGGGTAACCCTGTAGGCCAGGTAGCAAAGTCCAATAACACCTGAACTGAGAACAGCTATATCTTGACAAAAGGCAGGCTTGTGACTAACATCATCCTATTTTTTTTTTCTGAGTGGTTTGAGTGCTGGACTACTGGAGACCAGGGTTTGATTCCCAGTTTGGCCATGAACCCCACAGGGTGACCTTGAACTAGTCACACTCTCTCAGCCTCAGAGGATGGCAATGGCAAACCTCCTCTGAACAAACCTTGCCAAGAAAACCCCATGATGAGAGGATCACCTCAGGGTCGTCTTAAGTCAGAAACAACTTGAAGGCACGCAACAACGTCAATTTTTTTTTAACACCTTTGCCTGATGAAGAAACCAGTGAAGCTTCGAGACATGCATTTTATGCATTTTGCTTGGCTGGCCCCATACAGGGATCACAGTTTTGTGGATTTGGGGTGTTATTGTACTGAAGGCTGATGGTATCTTTAAAAAAACCCCACACAGTTTGGGGTTGCCCAGGCAACCAAGCACAACAGAAGGGGGAGCTTTCTTTATTGAGAAAAATAAAGCCCTAAAAGCCCTCCTGAGGCATATGAAGCCAATTTAAATGCCTGAGAAGGAATAGCATGTCTTCCCCTTCCTTGCCCAGCTCCATCTTCCTGAGACCATTCAAGAAAAATGGAGAACACATGAAAGAAAAGACCATTTCCCTGAGAAAGTGATGGGAGAGAATAAACACAGTTATTTTTTTTTTCCTTTTAAAAAGGGGCAATATGTCCGAGATGATGTAGTGAGCACTGGACTACGATTCGGGAGACCAGGGTTCAAGTCTCAGCTCAGCCATGGGAACCCACTGGGTGACCTTGGGCGAGTCACACTCTCTCAGCCTCAGGGGATGTTCAATGACACAAACCTCCCTCTGGACAAACCTTGCCAAGGATACCCCATTGCCATAAGTCAGAAAAGACTCGAAGGCACACAACAACCAATATAAGGGACACCATTTTAGTTGCTTTTCTTTTCCTTTTCCTTTTCATCCTTCTATTATGAGAGCCAGCTGAGCTACGACTCTCTGGAGACCAGGGTTCAAGCTCAGACATGGGAACCCAGTGGGTGACCTTGGGCGAGCTACACTCTCTCAGCCTCAGGGGATGGCCAATGGCAAACAAACAAACAAACAAAGCCAAAAACCTCCCTCTGAACAAACCTTGCTATCTATGACTACCATGAGTCAGAAAGGCATATATTAATATTTTAAAAAATTGTCCGGAGTGCTTGATTAGCCGTCTCTTCCCCTTCCTCCTGCTGAGGATTAGTTAGCAGCAGACAAGCTTAAAGCTTAAATGGTCCCTAATCCTCCTCCTCCTCCTCCGGGGCTCTTGGCACGCAAATGCATAGTGAAACACAGAGAGAGAGAGAGAGACAGAGAGAGAGAGAGAGACTCACCCCTTCCAAGGGCGCTGCAGCAGGGAAAGAGGCGGCTCTGCTCCGTCCTTTGGGCCCCTCGGTGCTCCTTCTCCCTCCAGCCTTAGAAGCAGCAGCAGCCCAGGTTGCCTTCTCCCCTTTAATGCGCAGGAGCACCGGCAGAGACGACGACGACGACGACGAAGACGCATCCTTGGCGCTGGAGGCAGGAGAAAGAGGCCGCCGCCACCGCCGGCTCAGGCACCTGCAAGGAAGAGGAGGAGGAGGAGGAGCCTCTGAGGGGAAAGCAGAAAGGCCCCTGCCCTCCAACAAACCCCAGCCTCCCTCCTCCATTTGGACCCCTGTATAGGCCTCCTCCTCCACCACCTCCTCCTTCTCCTTCTCCTCCTCCTCCTGAGGGCCTCAGTGTGGAGGATGGACAATTGTATTGCTTTCTATAAGCTTTAAACGAGGACGGTCACAAACACTGTACAAATAATAAACAGGAAACACAACAAGATAGGGCCTTTGCAGACTGCCAGAAATAGTGCACATTAAATTGAGGCACTGCCCTGGCTCAGTGCTAGGGAGTCATGGGAACTGTAATTTATTGTGGCACCAGAGCTCTCTGACAGAGAAGGCTCAATGTCCTAGAAAAAAAATACAATTCCCATGATTCCCTAGCACTGAGCCAGGGCAGTGCCTCAATTTAATGTGCACTATTTCTGGCAGTCTGCAAAGGCCCATAGCTCCTGAGAGCCTCACTGTGGAGGATGGACAATTGGATTGGTTTTCATAAGCTTTAAACTATGACGATAACAAACACTATACAAAAACAAAAAGGATAAACAACAACAATATACACGACAAAGAGAGTCCTGCTCCCGAGGGCCTCAGTGTGAATTGTATTGATTTTCATAAGTTTGAAGAGAGGACAGTAACAGTCCTGCTCCTGAGGGCCTCAGTGTGGAGGATGGACAATTGTATCGCTTTCCATAAGCTTTAAACAAGGACAGTCACTATACAAATAAGAAACAGGAAACCATTTTATACCTACACAAAAACTCCAGTCATCACCCAAGACAAAAAAAAGAAGCACAATAAAAACACTGCTAGACTAGACAAAAAGGATCTGTGAACCCCGCTTCCGGGAAGATGAATTAATTCTTATTCATTCACCCTGGGCATAAAATGCTATTTGAAAACACTGAAATTCAGGACCATGCCAACAACTATCAGGTCAGAATGCAGAGGGAAGCCACTGAAATCCACAAACACCTAGACAATTTCAACAAGAAAGAAGAAACCCTTATAGTCTGGCTGCCAGTCCTGAAAAAACACCAAAATCAAGACCCAGCATGTGCAAATGAAAACCACCCAGGGTCATGGGTTTTCCCAGCAGACAATGGATCACTAATTAAATAGACACAATGCCTCCTTGCATATCTTCCCACCCTGAGGTCTTGCCATTCAACAACAGAACAACACACAGGTTAACATGTAAATCACCTTCTCTCAACCAAGGATAACACAGTATATAACCCCACTCACTTCCATGCCAGAATTCTCTGAAGATGCCAGCCACAGATGCTGATGAAATGTCAGGAATAAAATCCTCTAGAACATGGCTACATAGCCCCAAAACCCCCACAAAAAACAGAAGGTTATTTGAAAGTTAACTTGAACAATGTATCATTAGTATGAGATGGTTAATATAGGGCCTTTGCAGACTGCCAGAAATAGTGCAAATTAAGTCCACTTTTAGGGTTAGTGCTAGGGAATCATGGGAATTGGGTTTTTTCTGAGACATTGAGCCTTCTCTGTCAGAGAGCTCTGGTGCCACAATAAAATACAGTTCCCATGATTCCCTCACCCTAACCCTTAAAGTGGACTCAATTTGCACTATTTCTAGCAGTCTGCAAAGGCCTATAGTTAATAGGCCTTGGTCTAGCTTTACTTGTTACATGTTGTTACAGTCTCTTATAAGTATACTTAGTAGTTACATTAACTCCACAATAAAGCCAATTCTTTAGGATAATAATAATAATAATAATAAATTTTTATTTATAGCCCACCTCTGCTGAGCAATCGGGGCGGGGAACAACAAAATTTAAAACAAACATAATTAAAACATTCCCTTCCCCACAAGCCCTCCCCCCCCACCCCATCCCCTTAAAATAGAATTAAACCATACATAGATTAAAAGTACAGTGTTAAAAACAATGTTTCATACACTTGCTTATGGTTTGTGCTTCACTTTTTACTTTAAACACTGCTCTTCAGAGAACACTCCTTAGTTATTCCAGGACCCTCTCAGTCCTCCTTTGGATACTCTGTATAACCTATTCCTAAACCAGCCACCAAGGCTTTTTATATCCTTCAGGATACTTTATAACAGTAACTCCCCCTCCGAGTTCTGCTCTTTACTGAATCCCTCACTAACAGACTCTAACTGTCTCTAACTGACTCCAACGGTCCTATTTATCCTCTCCTAATTTCAATCTGATTGGCTGGCACCTGCCCCAACCCAGTTGGATGTTGCCAGGGCTTCTCTCACCTTGCCAATCTCTGCCTTTTCTCTACAGCGGGGTATAAAATAATAATAATAATAATAATAATAATAATAATATTGCTGTTCTTGCTTTAAAATAGGACAATAACTAGCACTATACAAATAACAGAAACAAAATATATGACCAGGATAGTCCTCCTCCTAAGGACTTCGATGTGGAGAATGGAAGAGGTCCAGAGTGACCAGATGTGTCCTCCAATTCAAGCTTCTGTCCAGGAGGAATTCCACAATGTGGTAAAATAATAATTGTATTGATTTTCATAGCTTTAAAATATGACAGTAACAAACACTATACAAATAACATCCAGGGCTAGCCATGTTGGCTATATTGCAAATGCAGTAACATAAAAAAAAAAAAAAAAAAAAAAACGCCAAACAGTAATATCTTTATAGGAACAACCAAAATGCACAATATGCATGTTGCAAGCTTTCAATGCTGCACTGGCTCCTTCATCAGGCAAAATGTTGCAAACCATACAGGAGAGGGAAAAAAAATGAAGATATTACTTATAGGACTACATTTTCCTGTTTTTGTTCTTACTTCAGATGGTATGGAGGGGTGTCTTGCAGGCTGGCAACTCCTCTTTCTGGCCATGTGGCCACTGGGAGATTCTCAAAGTATATACAAATAACTATATAACTATACAAATAAGAAAAAAATTGAAAAAGAAGGACTATCTTTTTTTTTTAATCTTATTTGTATAGTCCTTCTACTGAGAGCCTATTACACTAGCTAAGCATTAAAGTCATTTTTGTTTATTACAAACATCCCTCTTTTCCTCACTTGGGACTTTACCACACAAGGCTAAATACCTGAATTTTAACAGGATGAAAGCATCTTTGGCCGATACTTATCACATGGCGTCTTGTCCATCTAGGGTTGCCATAATTCTCTACCATCAAACCGGGACAAAATGTAGAAAAAATGTAGGACAAAATTTAGGCCCAAATGTAGGATAAATGTAGGATAAAAATTAGGCCAAAAAGTAGGGCATTCAACAAAAATGGAGGACATGACCAACGGAAAGCCGAAAACGTTGATAATTAAAAAAAAAAACATTAATATAAATGCATGTTTCTTAGGGGCTTTGCAGACCGGCCCAAAGGGCCAGCCTGGGGGTGGACTTGAGGTGGGGCAGTCACTGACTTTACCCTGATGCCGTCCTGATGCTAGGCGCCTGTTTGCACAGTGCACAGCATCAGGACGCCCTCCCAGCATTGCGTGTAGACACGCTGCACTGCAAGGGCGCGGAAGAGTCGTGGCGCCGGCTCTTAGGGCGCCCCTTTCCCGCCCCCAAAAGGAGCGGCATTTTGCCACTCTTTTGGGGGCAGCAAAAGGGAGGATCGCAGCTGTGGCGTGGGGTTCCTGCGACCCCCATCTGCCGCTAGCAGGGGCGACCCAGAGGCGCCTGAAACAGGCCATCTGTAAAGGACCTCAATCATGTTCAAATGGAGGACATTTTGATATTCTTCCTGGACAGCAGGCAGAAATGTAGCAGGAGGAAGAAGAGGAAGCAAATGATGCTGTGAAGGAACACTTCTCCAGGTTGGCCCACATTCCAACCCTTGGCTCTTCTCACTCACCTTGGCTATTTATCCTTAATATCCCTTCCTGATGACCACTATACTGGACCAGTAGCTGTCTTGATCAGTGGATTCAGTGTGGTAACATATGATTAGTCTTCCCTTTCAGTTCTTAAATATAAACAGACATTGTTGTAGAAAATAAAAACCATTAAAGATTTATTACATAACAAAGAATTGAAACATGATATCCCTGAGCTATTTCCACATTCCCAACTCCCAAAACTTTGTTCAGATCTTATCCATTGCCTCCTGAACAGCCTTCACCCTGTCTCTGATTGCCTGAACTCTTTAATCTTTTCCCTATCTGACACTTTTTACAGAGCAGCCTCTAGCACTTGTATTTCTCCACCCCCCTCCCAATAGGCCTCTTTCACAGCATTACCTGAAGTGAGGTTGGCTGGCTCTAACCAGGTTTGCCCAGCCTATCTCTTCAGACATCTTTTCCCTTTTGCCACTAGGCCGTGCTAGTCAGTTTGGGGCCCAGACCACCCCGCCCCCCCCCAGACCCCAGCAAGGCCTAGCGAGGCTACTAGGCCTCGCAGGCAGGCCGCCATGGTGTGAGGTGGCAGTGGCAGTGGAGGCCTGGAACATCCCCCCCCCAGCCCCAGTGAGGCCTAGCAAGCCTGCTAGGTCTTGCAGGCAGGCCACCACAGCAAAAGCGCAGCACGAGTTGGTGGTGGTGGCTGAAGAAGCCCCAACCCTACCCCTCCAACAGAGAGAGGCCTACTAGGCCTTCCGAGGCCTAGGCCTGGCTACTGGATTCTGCCACCACTGTACCAAAAGCCCGGGCAGCGGCTGAAGAGGCCCCAATCACCACCCCCAGCACAGTGAGGCCTACCAGGCCCTTTTGGTTCACCACCTCTTTGATAAAGCCTCCTCCACTGCTGCTCTTTCTCAGCTGTGTTCCTCCTCCTCTGGGCCATTGCCCCTTGTGGGGAGGCCAGGCCCAGAGGAGGAGGAGGTTCCACAGCCGAGAGAGAGCAGCGGGGGACTTGGGGCTTGAGTCAGTGGCAGCCGGGACATCTGTCCAAAACCGGGATGGGACATTCCCAAACACTAAAAAATGGGAATATCCCGACTAAAACCAGGATATGGTAACCCTATACTGCTTCTGCCCTGCATTCCATTCATAACTGGAGTACACCTTTTCATTGATGGGCAAAACCAGTCAACAGGCTCTCAATCCTACTGCTGTTCCATTACTGCCTTTGTACATTAGGTCCCTTCTGCTGCAGTTCCATTTCTCAGGCAATCACGTGGTGTGAGTGGATATCCTCTCCTCTCTCCTCTTCACAGAGTTCATGCCAACAACAGCTTCCTGAAACTGGTGGTTGTGTTCATACAGTCGCTGGCTTTAGGAAGCAGTTGGCAACCAGGATGGTTTGTCCCACACTTCCACCTGCAGCACAAGGCTTCTGTGTCAGTGTGCACACAGCAGCCCTGTCCTTCTGGAGGGGAGAGGAGTAGCACATTCACACAGATGGCGTTTGGCAGTGCAGAAACCGATCATGAGACCATGGATTGCCAAAGCACTTTTGTGGGGAAAAATGTGATAAATTATGCCAGACCAGTATGCTTCAATTTTTACATCAGTGTGATTATGGCAGAACAATAGGCTGGTGTGATAAAGTCATTGATCTCTGTTGAATCTGCTGTCCTGGGAAGAGTCACTATCCTTTGCAGACTGCCAGAAATAGTGCAAATTGAGGGCCTAAGCAGACTGCCAGAAATAGTGCACATTAAATTGAGGTACTGCCCTGGCTCAGTGCTAGGGAATCATGGGAACTGTAATTTATTGTGGCACCAGAGCTCTCTCACAGAGAAGGCTCAATGTCCCAGAAAAAAATACAGTTCCCATGATTCCCTAGCACTGAGCCAGGGCAGTGCCTCAATTTAATGTGCACTATTTCTGGCAGTCTGCTTAGGCCTTGAGTCCACTTTAACTGCCCTGGCTCAGTGCTAGGGAATCATGGGAATTGTATTTTCTTCTGAGACATCGAGCCTTCTCTGTCAGAGAGCTCTGGTGCCACAATAAACTACAGTTCCCATGATTCCCTAGCACTGAGTCAGGGCAGTTAAAGTGGACTCAATTTGCACTATTTCTGGCAGTCTGCAAAGGCCCATGTTAATTGGCAGTGAGCATCTAAGCTAGTTCTGGGATAACAGAAACACACTGCTGTGGAGAGATACATTTAATTTCAGCAAATACTGCTTTTGTTTACTGTAGAGAGGTCTGGTAGCACCTATGAGACTAAGGGCCCTTACAGACTGCTAGAAATAATGCAGCTTGAGGCCACTTTAACTGTCCTGATTCAGTGCTAAGGAATAATGGGAACTGTGGTTTATTGTGGCACCAGAGCTCTCTGACAGAGAAGGCTCAATGTCTCAGAAAAAAATACAATTCCCATGATTCCCTAGCACTGAGCCAGGACAGTTAAAGTGGCCTTTAGCTGCATTATTTCTGGCAGTCTGTAAAGGCCCTAACTGAAAAAAAGGAGTTGGTAGCATGAGCTTTTGTCTACTTCCACATTTGGTGGAGTTTAACAATAGTCATTTGTGAACAAAGGCATTGGAAACTATCCTTTGTGTGTGGAAATGAAGTGGCAAGTCCATTTCTGCATTGGAAACTAGCCTGTAGGTGAAGAGAATAGGTGAATGTAGGACACCCCTGTGAGGATGGGGTTAGATAGTGTTGAAATGAAATAAAAAGTCTTTGTAGGAGCTGAGAGTTCCCTGCAATACTTCAGTATGAGGAAAATATCATGTACATCTCAAAATCATTATCATCATCATCATCATAGTAAAGAGCCTTGTGGTGCCATGGTTAAATGCCAGTACTACAGCCACTCACTCACAAACCATAAGGTTGCAAGTTCAATCCCAGTCAGAGGGCTCAAGCTTGCATCCTTCCGATGTCACTAAAATAAGTACTCAGATTGGAGATTATCACACCACTAATAAAACCGGCTTACTTGAGCTGTCTTAAAATTTAAAACAGGCAGCATCCTGATGTTATCAGTAGAAATTAGCCACTGAAATCACCGCCCGGGTCCAACCCGGGTCCATCCCCACTTGCAGGGGTGCTCAGTGCGCCTCTTTTCGAAGCTGGGAGTTTTCTGGTTTAAGGAAATGGCTGCCAGAGTGGCCGTGGGAATGGGGATGGACCTGGGATAGACCCAGGCAATGATTTCTGTGGCCAAATCCTTCTGATAACATCAGGATGCCGCCCGTTTTACATTTTAAGCTGCCTCAGGTAAATCGGTTTTATTAGCGGTGCAATAATCTCCATTGTTAGGGGCAATTAGCTTACACATTCTAAACCACTTAGGGAATGCTTAAGTGCACTGATAAGCAATATAGAAATGTACTTGCTATTGCTATTGGAAAGGACAGGAACAAAACCAGGGAATTTCTGGATGGACCCTTAGTAGAAAAAGGAAGGGGAAGCAATCTAGTGGCGCCTTTAACATTAACTGGTTTATTTTAGCATGAGCTTTCATAGATTTCAATCCACTTCTTCAGGCGCATTGGCTTATATTGTGGATGTTTTTATTATTTTATTTTAAACAGAACAATGGTGTATAAAGTGCTTTCAAGGCAATGAAAAATAATATCTGTACATCAATATTGTATTAAAAGCATATTAATAATTTCCAGTTGGAAAGTTGGCTGCACTGCCTACGTTTTTCATGCAGATTCTTTTCATTAGCTTAATAGTGATAGTCCCAGTAGGCTGTCCAATTCTGGGCCTCGGCAGACGGCTAATAGGGCTGTCTCCGAGACCCGGAAGAGGAGGGGCAGCCGCACGCGCAGCGTCCCTTCCTCTTCCTGAGGTCGTCCTCGGAGCTTCCGGCCCTCTGCACGGCCGGCGCTCCGGGGATGACCTCCCTCCGCAGCGACCAGACGCGCTGCGGAGGATAAGTCAGGGAAAGTGCACCCTACGCGTTTAGGGCGCACTTTCCCTGTCTTGTGGAAGGAGTGCTGATTTTGCGCTCCTTCCAGGGACGCCGCAGGAGCGCTGCAGTCCGGCTGCCGAGGTTCCGCAGCGCTCCGGACCAGGGCGTCCCCGACGCCCTGGTCTGCATCCCCCCTCTGTCTTCACACTGCTACCTCAGTAATAGTTTCACTGGCTTTATTGCTGTTTAACTTCCAGTGATTTAACAATCATAGCCAAAGTTCACCAGCTCAAACAGCTGCTATAAACTGGTCCAGGAGCTGTCATGGCCTAGTTCTAAATTAAATCTCATACAATCATCCAGGAAACTGAATATTATCAGATGCATCACTTGATATATAATGTAGCAGGCTGGGAGACTGAATAAACAATAAGGACCAGAGAGCACTGAAAATGTGCATTAAGGAAGATGGTGTACGTTGAGACCACATATAAAGTTTCATGAAAGCCACAAATCAGAACTTTAGGAATGATGATTTCTCACTGTTTGTATTGTCATTCTTCCTTTCTTTTTCCTGTTAATGTAGAATTAGGCCTGGCTACTGAGGATTTACTTCCCCATACCACCACCAACATGCTTTATGAGACATGTTCAGTTCTCATAGAGTATTGCCAAGGTTTGTGATCTGTTTTCAATAGAAAATAACATACTGTATATCTAATATCCAGCACTTTCATGCATCTGCTTATTGCAGGGGGAATTTGACAGTAGTGAACGAGATGTCTTTCAACTATTTATTTTTTAAATCCCCCCTCGCCTTCAGCTGAGAAAGGCTACAAAGAGCTTACAGAGATCAGCAATAGGAGAGTCCTCACCTGTAGGCTTACAATCTATAAGTCACAACATGAAAGGAAAGGATTAGGAGGGAGAAAGAAGGGAAATAAAACAAAACTCAGACACAGTTCAGGGGCTGGGAACCTCTGGTCTTCCATGTGTTTTGACTTACACTTCTCATCACCCACATTCAATCTGAGCAATGGAAAGGGAGACTGGGAACTGTAGATTTCCCACACACCCACCCCCCAAAAGGTGTCTTTTTTTGTTGTTGTTAACTGCCCTCAAGTTGATCTCGACCCATGGCGACCCTATGGATGAGACATCTCCAAGACCCCCTGTCCTCCACTGCTGTGCTTAATTCCTGCAACCTCATACCCATGACCTCCTTAATAGAGTCCATCCATCTGACATGAGGCCTTCTTCTCTTCCTACTTCTTTCTTCCTTTCCCAGCATTGTCTTTTCTAATGAGTCTTCCCTTCTCATGATGTGTCCGAAGTACGACATCCTCACTTTGGTCATCTTGGCTTCCAGATGACCAGGGAGGTTTCCGGTTTGATCTGTTCTAGGACCCACTTGTTTGTATTTTTTGGCTGTTCATGGGATCCTCAACACTCTTCTCCAGCACCACACAGGACCAAAGATTTCAAACTTCTGTGTTAGATCTTAGTTACAAAATCCTTAGAGATACAGCTGAAGTGCAAACGAACATAATAGGAGGGGATAAAAGTTTTGGTCTATCAGGTAAGCTGCTAAAGAGACCCTTGCTCTGTTTTTGCTATTGTATCAACCAAGAGAAATGGATGCCACTATGGGTCTAAACTGATGGGCAAGACACACCAAACTATCCCCGTAGTGTCTAGGTTTACTGTTTGTCCCAAAAAACTGGAAAAGTCCCAGTTTTAAAGCTTGAGGAAATGTCCTGGCCGGTTGCAACTCCATGTTCCGGTTTCTAATGTCGTCTAGGGCAGCTGAGCAGGACTCTGGAATTTTGTGACACATTTAGCCTTCCTGACAACTCTGGTGCCACAACAAACTACATTTCCTGAAACCCGGTCCAAACCCACTCATATTCCACCCACCTGCCCTTTTATTAGGTGAGCCTCCCCTCAAAATGACTCTCGCCATCCTCACCGCCCCCCTCCCACTCACACCAAGCCAACCAATATTCATCCCCATACAGCCCTACCGGAGGCTCCAATTGGTTCATGAGGAAAGATGTGGGTACTCGGATGCCCCCAGCCTGGGCTGTTTCGCCCTCCTCTTGCCACCTCTTCATTATCTCAGAATGGAGGGTGAGGAGGAGGAGGTGGCAGCAGCAGTGGCTGCATGTGCGGGAGAGCCGAAGGAGCTGGAGCTGGCTTGGAAGAGGCAGCCTGCTCTTCTGGTGAGACTCATAGAAACACAGAGTTGGAAGAGACCACAAGGGCCATCCAGTCCAACTCCCTGCCATGCAGGCACTCAAAATCAAACCATCCCCGACAAATGACCATCCAGCCTCTGTTTAAAGACCTCCAAAGAAGGAGACTCCACCACTCTCCGAGGGAGTGTGTTCCACTGTCGAACAGCTCTCACTGTCAGGAAGTTCCTCCTAATGTTGAGCTGGAATCTCTTTTCCTGTAGCTTGCATCCATTGTTCCGGGTCCTGTTCTCTGGAGCAGCAGAAAACAAGCTAGCGTCCTCCTCAATATGATATCCCTTCAAATATTTAAACAGGGCTATCATATCACCTCTTAACTGTCTCTTCTCCAGGTTAAACATACCCAGTTCCCTATGTGCCTCCTAGTCCCAGTCCCATGATAAGGATAAGTACAGCTGCAGCCTCCTTCCTTCCCTCCATTTCATCCAGCTTTCTTCCCATCCTCTTCTGGATTCTTCACTTCCTCCTCCTCTTCCTCATTCAGCCCTCTAGTCTGTTTCTGGGCTTGGCTTCAAAGGGGGGATGGTAGGGGAAAGGGTGTCTCTGAGTGTGCGCAGAGTGAGCCCCCAGGGATCAGAAAGGTACCCCTTGAACCCCGAACTGGGAGAAAGGTGGGGGATGAATCCAATAAATAAGTAAATCCGATCCAGAGGGATTGACAGGCAGGCTGTGGAAGTACTAGACACCCCCCATCTGTAGTAACATTTTTTAATCACTGCTCAGGGAGGATGTGATGGTGGTGGCAGGTGAGGGGCACACAGGGCTGTCTGGTCTGCAGGCTGTTGTGGCTGGGTTTCAGAGAAACTCTGCTGCAGCCAGCCAGTTTTTTAGACCAAATTAAGGACCTTTTGGGCCAGGATCAGGCCAGATCCACCGGACCTGTGTCCAGTCTGCCCAATCCTGGCCTGGAGCTATTGATCTGCATCATCCAGACAGAACAACACAAGGCCTGGGGAAATGTGGACCTTTTGTCCTGTGCTTACAGCGCACATGATATTCTGATGGATTTTAACATTTTAGCAAAGAAGAAACAAGAGAAACATCTCAAGATGCTCAAAAGATGGTCCATTTATTATCAAAAAACCCAACAGTTCCAGCCTATGTGTAGTCACAAGGTCTTCTTCAGGGAAGGCTACTTAAAATTCAGATTTCTGCATGAGGAACTTCTAAAACATTCAGTGGACGAAATCCACAAGGAGTGACCCCAGTTCTTTACTCTTCCTTTGCTGCGGTGTAATGAAACTGTGGTTGCATCTTGCCCTGGAGGGAAGGGGAGAATAGGCAAAAGCAGTTTGTTGTCAGATGATCTGATTAGACAGCTGCACTACATAAACACATGATCAATATTTTTAACTGTACTTGTTTTCACTTAACATCACCTCAGCTCAAGCACTTCTTAATTCATAAAATAAAAGTAATAAATAATAAAAAGAGCAGCTTTTGTCTTCCATTTGATGATTGCACCAGAGATCTAGAGTAATTTGGGTTGGATTTGTTAATACAGTAATAGTAAAATGCTTCAACACACCCAGTACAAAGCAGACATGTTCTGTTCTGTGCTGTACTTTTTGGTTCAGAGATGCTAGCAATTTTGTTTCTGTTACTTGGACAAATACTCCATCAGAAAATGGGTAACCAAGCATAACTTTCAACCATAATTTATCTCTGTAGTAAATATAATACCTTTTTTAAACGCGGAGGAATTATGCCTAAGGGCAAAGTTCAGACAAAATGAGACACTTTTAGGCTCTGTTGATTTCTATATGAAAAGAGAATTAAGCAGGTGGGGAAAGTCTAGTTCTTAATATTTAATGCTGCTTTCACTACAGCTTTATTATTGTTTTCACAATGAGAAATACCTTAGGAAAATGTATTTTAAAGGCAATTTTTTTTTAAAAAAAAGGTAATAACTTAGTACAAAAATGTCTTTCAGCAAGTCTTTAATTTCATAACGATTATCCTCTTCCCATGTCCTTCAAAGTATTTATGTTCCAGAGCACCACAGAAGAAAATCAAGCCATCCCAAAGACCACAGGTCTACAACTCAGTAACAGTAGGTTTGGTCACCTGAACTAAAATGCCCATCTATACCTTGCTTTTATTCTTCCTATTGCCTCTATGCACAATGTCACTGAATAGCTATTGACTACATGGGCCAAAGGTGGAGATCCTGCATTCATGCATATCCAGCCAATACATTTACAGAAAGCAACATCAGGAGGCTGTTTTTTGTCATACTGAGTAGACCTTGGAAGATTTTCTGTTTGAATTAATACTGAGCCCAAAGGAATAGTTATGGATGACAGGGCTGTCATTGTGCTGCATTTTTGCCATTAACACTTATTTTTGCTGAAAATACTATTTAGAAGGCTAGGTTCTTCAGGTTTACAGCTTGCTTTCATCTAAGTATCCCCCAGTATTGTTTTCTGGCTGAGGTGGGGGACAGTAAAGCATGAAGGTGACATTTTCACTTTTAAAAAATGTTAACAAATTGCAAATTGCAGTAGAAAAGTATGTTCCAGCTTCACTGACGGTAGAAGTCCCATACAGATGTCTACAGTTTACCTGGGAGACATTGCCTCATGCAGTCTGGCTGAAAAATAAAAACTAATGCAAAGGATTGCATTCTCTTAATCAAGATGGGGATATTCATTTAGACATACCTTACCAAACAATCTTGACTGTGTAGTCTATACAGGTCATAAGACTGAAGTATAATGCACTTGTGTTCCACAACAAATAATGGTAATATTTTCATGATCATCACATTGTATATGATATTTCCATTTTCTCTGTATGGTTGTGAAAGTGAAGAAAGCCGACAAGAAGAAAATCAACTCATTTGAAATGGAATGCTGAAGGAGAGTTCTGTAGATACCGTGGACTACAAAAAGACAAATAATTTGATACATTAATTTTCATCCATTTAGAAATCCATTCAAACTAGTTTCCTGTAAAGCCGTGATGTTTGATCCTAAGCCATTTATTTTGAAGTACATCTAGACAGCTTTGGTGAAAAAGATGGGACTCTTGCAACTGTTTTTAATAGTTGTGTAGAAGACAACATTAACTGTTCTATTAAACTATAAGTAAGACTAATCCAATAGTATGTGACTGAACACTTGTTATATATCTGCTGACACATACACAACGGACAGAACATCACTATGAGTAGTTCTGTTGTAGCCAGCAACATTAGCATGAATGTTGGTGTGCTTATTTTTTCAGATATCATTTTGTATGCAGTAGGCTGTTGTACTAACACAATAGCCTCAAGGACTGTTGTGCCTCTAGAGAGTACATACACTCATTTCTTATTCACCAGCCATCTTCGCTCTTGCCAATGAAAGTTTCCCACAAGGACCATCTCTCAAAGAGAACAATCATTTTCTTTATAGAGGTATGGTTATATAACTCAGTCTTGGAATCTGCCTGAGGCCACTCATCCCTTGTGAATGGATTGACACAACAACTTATCAAAAATGACCATCTTCCCACTTATGTTTTACAAGCAAGGTAAAACTCTCCAATTCTATTTTGTCATATCACAAGTCTGTAAGAATTTCATACCTGTGAAACAATACATTGCTCTAGAAAACAAATACAATCTATAATATACTCAAATATTATAAGAGCCCTGGTGGCGCAGGGGTTAAGTGCCTGTACTGCGGCCATTCTCTCATAGACCACAAGGTTGCGAGTTCAATATTAGCCAGGGTTCAGGCTAGACTCAGGCCTGCATCCTTCTGAGGTTGCTAAAATGAGTACCCAACTGTTGGGGGGCAATGAGCTTACAGTTGTAAACCGCTTAGATATCCCATAGTGCGATGTGAAGCGGTATATAAATGAAGCTGCTTTGCTTTTGCTTTGCAAATATAGAATTTGTTTTAAGTTGTAAGCACCACACAGAATTAACCATTCCCTGGAGTTTTGCAAAACAGTCGGCCCACCATACCCACAGATTCTTTATCCACAGATTCAACCATCCACAGCTTGAAAATATTCCATATAAATTCCAAAAGGCAAAGCTTGATTTTGCTATTTTATATAAGGAACACCATTTCACCATGCCATTGTACATAATGGGACTTGAACATCCACACATTTTGCTATACATGAGAGGTCCTGGAACCAAATCAACAGATACCAGAGGCCCACTGTATTATAAGTAATGCAAGTTTGTTCTCATAAGAAAAGCAGAAAGATGATTGATAAGACACCAGCTATTTGAATATCTTGCAGCAGCTGAGAGGAGCTGCTGAGGCTTGAAGTGATCTCAGGTAAGGATTCAGCCAGTTTTTTCATTGTCCTTTGAAAAAGGAAATGCACTATAGATAAACTTATCAGAATCACTTACTTGTTACATTAGGTTATCCTGGCCCAGAAACTAAAGATGATAGAAGTGATGTTACACTGAGACCACCTGTGTCTCAAACAATAGAAACTGATCCAGGAATTTCCCAAACTATGAACTTACTCCTAGGGTGGGGGGAATACATCTCCATCTAGAAATGTAGCATCTATAAGTGCTATTACTTCCAATTAGAAACTACCCTATCAGAACCAAAATCTTGGCTGGATTGAGCCTCAATTTATTAGCCCTAATTCTAGTCAACTGTTGCAGCCAGGTACTGGCTGGCACAATCCCCAACATCACCTGTTGTAGATGAAAACAGAAGTATGTCACCGACACACAGATCTCAATGCAGTCTAAAATCTCACATCGGTCTCTTCAGCCATTTCAGGTAGATGTTAAAAATGGACTATAGGTTTGGTACGTATGAAGCCTGAAACCACATGAGACTGACTAATATTCTCCAAGTCCTGCTTTTTTGACCATCCAAGCAGAACCACTGCAAACCAGTATCCCCACCTGCAAGTGCAATAGTTGCCACAGCAAGATACTACGGTCCATGAAAACTGCTGAGGGGTGAAGGCAAACCAGATCACATTCTCCCCACCTTATTTCTGACACACGTTATGACAACCAAGGCAGTTTTGTGTCTAGGTGAGGTCTGAAACCCAAGGAAATTGATACAGATTTTTGTGTTAAAAATGTATATAGATACAGATTCAGCCAGTTAAAAGGGCCAAGTAGAAAGTGACAAAAACACACTCTGTAATTCTGTAAAAGTGGTTTATGGCCAATGACTATAGACAATACTGAGTTAGATACAAATAATCGGACATAAACCAGCTCGCTACATTTTAATGCAATGTTTTCCAAACTTTGGTCCTCCAGGTGTTTCAGACTTTCAGATCCCAGAAGCCCTAGCCAGTTTGGCCAGCAATCAGGAATTTCTGGGAGCTGAAGTCCAAAACATCTGGAGGACAAAACTTTGGGAACTACTGTTCTAATAAATGAGTCAGTCACACTTACAACTGACAATATGTGATCAGCTGAGTCTCCAACTGCTGAGTATCTAACAAGACAGTTTAAGAATAGGACCTTATCAAACGCTGGCCACGAAGCAAAGAAAAAGCGAAGACTAACCGAAGTAGGAATAAATTCGGTTCCATAGCGAAACGAAGGGAATATCGCCCTTTTGGCCATTTCGCAATTAATACCAAGGCTCCCTTCTCTCCCGTCACAAAAAGCCGGGAGGAAAGGCAGCCATGGGAACCGGGGAGGAGGAGGAGGGCTGGAGGACTGGAGAAGGGAAGGCAGCCCATGGAGAGAGAGAGATCGCCTCCCTCTTCCCTCTTCCCTCTTCCTCTCCTCCTCTTCTTTCCAATCCGGTTTGCCTTTTGCCAAGGCAATCCCTTCCCCTCGCTGGGATTTTCGCCCTGCCCACCAATTCGCAATGAATGCGAAGGCTCCCTAGGTACTTCCTCTACAAACCGAATGTCAAAATCTCCCTACTCCTTACGGATTAGCTCCGTATTCTGCCGAGTTCTGGGGCAGCGTCGTGTGTAAACACGGGGGAACAATACGGATTAGCTCCGTGTTCTGGGGCAGCGTCGTGTGTAAACACGGGGGAATAATATGTATTAGCTGTGGATGCCCTTTGGATTAGCTCTGCTTCAGACCCCATGTGATAAGGTCCTACTGTTCTAATAAATGAGTCAGTCACACTTACAACTGACAATATGTGATCAGCTGAGTCTCCAACTGTTGAGTATCTAACAAGACAGTTTAAGAATAGACTTGTCAAGAAGAGTCAGTAGTTTGAGTGTTGGACTGTGACCCTGGAAATCACAGTTCAATTTCCAGCTCTTCCATAAAACTCACTGGATGATCTTGGGCAAGTCACATGCTCTCAGCTTCAGAGGAAGGCAATGGCAAACCTCCTCTGAACAAATCTCCCCAAGAAAATCCTGTGATAATTTCAGTTCACCTTAGAGTCTCTGTAAGTTGGAAATGTCTTGAAGGCACACAACAACAACAAGAATAACATCTCATTGCAGAACAAAGCAAGTTTACTTGGGTAAACAGTCTCATTGCTGACAAAGACAACGAGTTCTCAAAATATATAGGGCATTCACAGAATGATTCCTTGAGGAGCACACCTCACAACTGGATCAGGACTTTTTGATACTTATGTGCTGTTGACTTCATGGCTGATTGATGTTTATGGTATGCTGTTCAACTCAGGAGACACTGAACACTGTCACTTTGCAGATGATGTATCAAAACAGTAGGAATATTCAAATTCATTCATTGTACAAGAGTAGGCACCTGTACACCAAAATGTCTCTCAGCTCTAGCCAGCCAGTAGCAAGCAACTGTGGGAGTTGCAGCTCAGAAACAACTGGAGGGCCACACTTGCCTATCCCAGATGCAAGAGAACATGCAAGCTCCAGTGCTTAAAGAACACTGCAGACTTTGGTCCTGAACAGACTGCCAGAAATAATCCAGTTTGAGACCCTTTAACTGCCCTGGCTCAGTGCTAGGGAATCATGGGAATTGTAGTTTATTGTGGCACCAGAGCAAAGAAGGCTCAATGTCTCAGAAAAAAACTACAATTCCTATGATACCCTAACATTGAGCCAGGACAGTTAAAGGGTTCTCAAGCTGGATTATTACTGCCAGTCTGTTCAGGCTGTTATTCAATGTGCAGAAGAATAACGTTTGAGTTCAAACATGCTTCAAAAAGTCCATAAATAGTCAACGTTTTCCCTTTAAAAGAAAATGTGGGCTGTGTTTTCTAATTTATTGAAATTAGCATAGATGTGTATCCTTGTGCCTGAAACCAGCAAACCATGCTGTCTCAACAGCCAACAGCTGCTGCTTCAAATCAGTACTGATGGCTCTGACTGAGTTGATTTGAGTTGTACTCCAAAACATCTGGAGGGCATTGGATTGCCTACTTTTGCTTTATACAGTGAAATATCCTGCATGTTTTGTTGATTATATCAGGCAGAAAATCTAGCTAGAACAGGGTTATTTTCAACACATAGTTTAGGTTAATACAAACCATCCTAAGAATACGCACTGCCAGAGGAGGATTTGCTTCAAACCTCTGTGTGTGTGCATGGTTTTTTTTTTACTTTGTGGTTGTGAGGAATAGTTTTCTAAGAACCAAATCAAATTAAATTAGGACAAAACAAGTGAAGCAGTAATTTCCAATTTATTAGTTACCATTCTTGCAAGAAAGGGGTGTCCTAAGCAAGTAGGCACAAAGGCCTAAAATGAATATATTATCTCCACCCCTCTTTACATCTCCCACCTACTCAAATTCAGAACTCCCTTACCATTATTTACAGATCTTCTTTTACGGTATACCTTTGGCATGATTTTTAGCTTAAGTGAAACCTATGTAATTGACCCCACCGTGAACTGTGATTTCATCCCAAGCCTCATTAATAACTGTCCATCCTTCCTTTTATGTTTGCATTATCTGTCTTTCACCTCATTTACTACAAAAAAGCTTCTCTGCCAAAAGATGCCTGTGTTTATCTAATGAGTGTTCTGCCTTCTCTATGACGTTTGTGTGAAATTCAAAATAGTCTCCTTTTTCACCCAGCGAGGCCCTTGAGTCCAAAAACTTTTTACAAGGGATGTGTTTGGGGTGTGCATTCTAAAAAACATTCCTGTCTTTTATATTATGAGGCCTATATAATGCCTAAACTCTTAATTTTATTTCTACTAGCTTCACACACACACACACAACACCCAAATATAGATATTTGTGTGTTGAATCCAAATTATCAATTCTGTCAGTGGGTCTGTTTCTTTTGTAATGAACAGAACTCATTCATTCCCTGCTAATATATACATATGCATATTATTTCTTGATTTTATTAATACAGGTATACTTCAGTTACCGAAGTAAATGTGCTCCTTACTTTTTAAAGAGAAAATTTAGGGGGGTTGCAGACTGCCAGAAATAGTGCAAATTGAGTCCACTTTTAGGGTTGGGGTTAGGGAATCATGGGAACTGTATTTTATTGTGGCACCAGAGCTCTCTGACAGAGAAGGCTCAATGTCCCAGAAAAAAACCAATTCCCATGATTCCCTAGCACTAACCCTAACCCTAAAAGTGGACTCAATTTGCACTATTTCTGAAAGTCTGCAACCCCCCTTAGTAACAGAGGTAGAAATAACAGGGAAAGATAGGGATTGTGGGCTGCATCTGCACTGCAGAAATAATCCAGTTTGACACTGCTTTAACTGCCATGGTTCAGTGCTATGGAATTCATAGCATTGAATTCATAGCATATATCCAGAAAATATATGTAGTTTGTTGTGGCACCAGAGGTCTCTGACAGAGAAGAATAAATATCTCACAAAACTACAAATCCCAGAATTCCATAGTATTGAGCCATGGTAGTTAAAGCAGTGTCAAACTGCATTACTTTTTTAGTGTGGCAGAAACCAGGTTCCCTCACCACACACACACACACACACACACACAAAGTGGTTCAATGTGCTTCAGCAAACTAACAATGTGAAAATATAAAATGAAACAACCAGCTCACTTAAACCTTGCATAAGTAAAGACAAATGGGTTGAACTTTCTACAGACCACTTGAAGACCTTCCAAAATGCATTCAGGGAAGTTGCATCACTTGGGGGGAGGGGGGGTGCAGAAGGTGCGGACCACACCAGGTGACCTCCTAAAGGGGTGCTCCTCAAATATCTGCATTTTGACAGAAAACAGGCTGTGGCATTTGCCTGTGTTTCATTAAAATGCTGAAGAGATGGTGTGAGTAGAGCAAGGATCAGAGGGAAGAGAAAGCAGAGGTCCCAGACGTTTTTTTATATTAAATTTTAAAATTTATTTTTAAACGATTTTAAAAATATTTTTATCATCTTTTACTGAATTTTCACTTCAATCATGTGAAACTATGTATATGTAAAATGCACGGAAGCTGTGCGTATCATATTTTAATTGAAAGGTACAATTTTAATTTTGCTAGTTGTTTATGTCACAACTATTATCATGACATTCAGTGATATGCAGGAATTACGGTTTTATGAGTTAACATTAGTCCAAAAAACATTGCTAAGGATTCTGGGTGGGATGGGATGGGAGGAGGAAGTCAATGGGGGATGATTATAACACCATGAGTTACTACACCGGGTAACATCAACTCTAGTAACTGATTTGGGGATGCTTTTTTCTTTCTTTCACCAACCTCCAGTTTTCATACAATTTCCATTTTGGGAAGATCTATGTTTTTCTAAAACATGTTGGAAGTACTGTTGAGGCAGGGTTATCTGCTGTCCACTTTTCTCTGTTTTGTGGTTCATGCACAGTCAGTAAAGGATTCTGGAGGCAGCTGATGTTTGCCTTGTCTGTTGTAGGCAGGCAGAAAGAGCTGCAGTAGGATTATCTAGGCCAGAATCAAGTTCTTTCCCAGCATTGTTTACTGCAAACATGCTGTGGCAACCCAGCAACAAAAGTCTGTGTTTCTCAAGACCACCATCCTCCCAATCGCAATATTGATGAAAAACCTCCAACTAGACCAGGGACCGGCAACCTACGGCCCGGGGGCTGGTTAAGGCCCCGGTCCCTGGACTTACCGGGCCAGGCCGAAGGTTGCCACCGCTGTGCGCCGCGGCCGTGGCGCGATTTTGCCGCTCTGCGGCCGCGCTTGCCGCGCCCGCCATTTTGGAAATCAAAATGGTGGTTGCGATGCGTTTACGCATGTGCAGTACTCTTGTGCATGCGCAAACGTGGTGCGGCCGCCATTTTGATTTCCAAAATGGCGGCCACGACATGCGCCGCCATGGCTGCGGCTGTGTGCGCTGCGGCCGCCGTGGCCGCATGCGCGGGGGGGGGGCCCTCGGCCCAGCCGAGACCTGGGCTACGGGAGACCAGCCCAGGTCTTAAAAAGGTTGCCTTCCCCTGAACTAGACAGACGATGAGAAGCAGGAGGCTGGGAAGATGTAAAAAGACTTTGTAAAAGGGAACTTCTTTATCAGAGGCTTTGTTAATTACGGTATACATGTAGTATCAATATTTTCAGTACTGTATAGACTTCCAATATTTTTCCAATATAATTTTATAGTAAATAATGCATCAACTATATAATGTTGAAGATGCTAAAAGAAATGTTCCTGAAAATTAAATGAAATGCACACGTATTATTTTGCTGTATGAAGATCTCTATGATTAATTATTGCATAGATTTTAAAAATTACACTGAAGGACTTGTGGGCAATTTCTTACCTATAGGAATTCAGGGGGCAGGGGAATAAAAATATTCCACAAGGGTGTTTGTAGGTGCAAAATTAAAGATATCACGCAATAACACAAATAGCCAGAATTAGAAAATACACATTCACATGGCAGAACATTTGTTTTGTGAAGCTGAAAGACGATTTTTCTACAAAAAATGTAACCCCTATAATTAGGTATTCTACGTGCCATTACTTCCATTTGAAAATAAGAAAAACCTAGTTTTAGAAAACCCTGTCTTTGTTTATTTGTAGGAATATGCAGTATTAATGGTGCAGTGGTACTTTTTGACCCCCATAACAAAATAATCTCTGCTTTGGGAAATGTCTCTCATTGAAGGGCCATTATTTATGCCAACACATTATGGACAAACATAATATGTCACTTGGATGCGTCAGTGGTCCTTGGAAGCAAACATCCCACGTGGGTTGCACCATCTGCTATCCACTCCCTACTGCAGAAATACTCTCTCTCTCTTTGTGGCTTATTTTTCTCAAAATGGCATTCCTTCTAGCAACCCTCATTCCAATTGTGAACTGGTGAAAAAATTATCTCCCACCATGTATAATCCGTGAGGGAAATGTGGTTCAACTATTGTTGTCACTACATTACATCCAAACTGCGCTTCCTGAGAAATAGGAGAATCTCGATCACATAAATGTTTCCCTTCAGAAGATGGGACATCTTAGCACTGCAACACTACCACACTTCCCAACAATTTTCTTGGTTTGCTTGGTATATACCAGGGGTTGGCAACCTACGGCCCGCGGGCTGCACCCGGGCCACCGACCCCCACCGACCCCAGCACGCATCATGGCCGGCATTTTGTTTGCCAAAATGGCGACTGCGACTCGTTTGCGCATGCGCAGGAGTACTGCGCATGTGCAAACGAGTCGCGGCTGCCATTTTGTTGGCCAAAATGGTGGCTGTGACGTGTGCGCCGGTGGCTGGCAGGGGCAGCAGCTGGCGGGGCGGCGGGGGCTATGCGCGTGTGTGAGCACGCGCGCCAACATTCCCCCCCCAGCCCAGTGGAAGACCTGGGGACCAGCGACCGGCCCCAGGTATGTGAACGTTGCTGACCCCTGGTATATACTGACAGAATGGGCCTCTGATCCAAACAAGCTATCCACCAAACAAGCGTACCTCCATAAGTGGTATGCACTGTATTCAAAATGAAAATCAGCCAGCAAGTTTATTAGTGATTCTACAGATCTCTCTTTTGTTCTGTTATCAGCCATCAAATAACCTTGTTCTTATGAGTGCATGAAATTGTTGTTGTTGTTGTATTTATTTATTTACATCTTGCCTTCTTCCCCAAATTGGGCCTGATGGCAGCTTACAATTTAAAATGGGAACGAAACCTACAAAAGGGAACATTAAAATTAAACTACTCATAATATTAAAATAATTTAAACACACAGTTTAAGTTTCTTCAGGTTCACTGTTACTCTAAAGTGACAACACCCCAAGGATGGATGCCACAGTCTCTCCAAGGCCTCTTGTCCACTAAGCAAGACAAGCAAGAAAGCCAGTCTGTGCCTTTGGGTCAGTGATTTCAGGGGACCTCTGCATGTTGATTTTGGTAGCCAAAGGGTTTTTCTTGTTCCATGCACCAAATAAATATCATGCCTTGTTATTAGTTCCACAGATTATGTAGTAAAGAGTGCATTTTGTGAATACACAGGTTTCTAGTACTGTTTCTTTGTCTACATCCTGCTGCTGCTGCAAGCAGGACTTTGGGGAAGCAAGAGAAAGAAGATGTGAGGAAGAAAGAGAAGGGAAAGAGAAGACATTTAGCCAGGAGGAACTCAGGGAGTGGAGAGGAGAAGGAGAACAAAAGAGAAGGATTAGTAAAAATCAAGTGTTTGATCAGCGCTGAGGAAGAAAGACATATGTACCGCACTTTTTACTCATAATAATTCAACCCACATACACCTCAGACCATCAAAGGAAATTGTACTTCAGCTTCCAACTTTTATAGTGGGATGAGGAAGATAGGGATAGAACTGAGAATGTTAACAATAAAATAAGAAACTCCACAAACTAGCTATTCTAAAGTACCATACTGAATGATTCCTAAGATAGCAAATACCTTGGTATCTACCTCCTCTGAGACCTGGTACTGGTGTTCTGAAAAAGTCATTGAAAAGGGAGGAAGGAGGGAGAGGAAGTAGCTAGACTCTTTAGAGAATTTAGCAGGGGCCACCAGTGCACATAATTTTAGAAAAGCTTTCAAGACAGTACTTTCATCCTGAGATTCCTCCCTTGCCCTAAATTCCAGGGGAGAGGGGCCAGGCCATTAGACTTGGGAACCCTACCCAGAGGTCTAGTAATTTTGCATTAATGTCAAGAGCCAGTGTGGTATAGTGGTTTGAGTGTTGGACTACAACTCTGGAGAACGGGGTTTGATTTCCCACTTGGGCATGAAACCCATTGGGTGACCTTGGGCAAGTCACATGCTCTCAGCCTCAGGGGAAGGCAATGGCAAACCTCCTCTGCACACATCTTGCAGACAAAACCCCATGAGGGTTTGCCATAAGTCGGAAACAACTTGAAGCCACACAAGGACAACGACATAAGTCTATGTATGTGTATAATCTCTGGGATAGATATAATAAAATCAGTGAAGACAGTTTAAAACACGAAAGCTAATTGCACTCTAAGAACATTATACGATGTAACAAGTTAACACCATGTACATGTACAAACTGCATAAAAGATCAACCTATTACACTGTTCTAATTCCATGAGGAATCCACCGCAGTAACAGTCAAAGCATAATTTGGGCAGTTTCCAACCTGTTAACACTAGATACATTTTCACATACATACCATGATTCTGTTCCTCACAATCTCATGAGTCTTTAAAGAAAAGGGTTTTTTTTCCCCATTCCTAAATCACATTTTCTGAATTACTGAAATTACATAATGATCCACACGGGGGCCTTCCAGCAATGTCCCCAAACACAAAGAAGCCCTTTGCTATTTTTCTTTTAACATAATATCAAGCGTAACAGAGCCCTACAAAGCTTGCTAACTAGTTTATAATGTTTGGTTGGACCAGAGCCATTGTTTCTGAAACTCATTTTGAAAATAATGTATTACTATTGCAGTTTTTGTTATTACAGTGGGCCCTGGGTATCTTCTGGGATTTTGTTCTGGGACCCCCGTGGATAACAAAATCCATGGATGCTCAAGTCTCATTATACAAAATGGCAAAAACAAAGTTTGCTTTTTGAATACCTATATATTTTTTTAAAATTTTCAAGCTGTGGATGCTTGAATTTGTGGATAAAAAAAAATCCATGGACACCGAGGGCTAACTGTATTTTTTTTTTTTTTACTTATTTTGTGTTGGTTGTTTTGTTTTTTAAAATTCCTAGAATTTATGAGAGAATTGAACATGTGAAAGATTTGACTCAGAGTCTTTCTTTTTAAAAAAACTCTTTACAAAAAAATAAAAGTAAGCAGAAAATGTAATCCACCCCCCTCCCCCATGTTTTTCTCATTTGTCACATTACTTTTCAAATGTGATTTGTTCTACTCCTATGATCAGAAAACAACTCATTACACGTTTTCCATGCTGGGCCTGATAAAAGTATATTCCTGTTGGTATTTATGTTTTATTCTAATTGATTGGCGTACTTTCTCTCCTTTTAGTTCCCTTTGTTGAATCTCTGACAAATTTTATTTGAATTTATAGCCACAAGTGGCAATAAAGTTGGACAGTGCAGGGAAACCATTTATTGGCATGCTGCTTTTGACACGTAAATTATACCAAAAGGTATAAGGACCAAAGTTTGAGAACCACTGTATTTTGCTCAAGACTACTGCAGTGGTTGCTACTCAGGCTGAGGACTTAGTCTTAAACCATGCCATCTCCATTTTCTAAACCTCAAGGTTGTGTAGTAGTGGAGGGGTGCAAATCTGTCAAATATAAATATTATTTGGAATGTGTTCAAGAAAGGCATTTTTTTAAATTGATTCTTCGCTGTTATTGTATTTATTTTACTGATGTTATTTGTATATTTTACTTTTAATGCTGTAATCCCGCCTCGATCTGTAGGGAGAGGCGGGAAATATAAATAAAAAAAATATTATTATTTATTATTATTAACCAAGATTGTAAAAGATTTCAAAACCAATCCTTATGAGGCTGGGTGTGTTTAGCTTGGAGAAAAGAAGACTGAGAGGTGACACAATAGCCATCTTTAAATATTTGTGTCATGTAGAAGATGGAGCAAACCAATGAATTCACACTGGACCCAATGGATTCCCACAAACCAATACATTCAAATTACAAGACATCCCACCTAAATATCGGGAAGAACTTCCTAACTATAAGAGCAGTGCCTTGGAGGGTGGTAGATTCTCCTTCTTTGGGGGTCTTTTAGACAAAGGTTGGATGGACATTTCTAGGGAGTGCTTCAGTTGTGTATTCCTACATAGCAGAAGGTTGAACTAGATGGCCCTTGTGGTCTCTTCCAACTTTATGATTCAATATTTAGTGGGACATATTCAATCCAGGGCTGGAGAAAGCATTGCCATTCCTGATAATGTTCAACTGTAGTTCCCATCTGTCTCACCTAGTTCTGTCCATGGGACAGTTGGCATTACAATCCCACAAGATATAATGGGCTGTCATGGTATTAAATGAAAGAGTAACTAATTACTTTAAAAAAAACCTCTGTGTAAGAGCTTCCCAAGTTGAGGCAGCAGTGTAGCTGGGGGGCATGAGGGTAATATGGGTCTTGACCTGTTAAATAAGAATTCTGACGTTTAATGAAATTTCCCTTCAGACCCAGATTTCTAGCACTGCAGTAACGGAAACCTTCAATTAAACATTAGAAATGGAGTTTAGGCCTCCAAAGCAATGGGGCAGGCAAAGTTACCAAGGAAATTCAAACAGAGCAAATAGAAGAGTTCTATGTGTGGGCCATTTTCAAAGCCTCACTCTAATACTAGAAATTTGGGGCCACAGCAAAATTTCATGATGCAGCATGTAGAATTCTTATTAGGGGAGCAGTGCCCTGATTTTTGCCCCCCTCTCTTGCTACACTCCTGGAACAAGCTTTATTTTCGTGTCTTTTTTCTGACCCACTATCACTATTCTGTGGATTTTGGTGTACAGTCAGCCCTCCATATCCACAGATTTTTTTGGCCACAGATTCAAGAATCCACAGTTTAAAATATATATATTTTTAAATGTATAAATGCCCAAAAGCAACACTTGACTTTGCCACGGATTTTGGTATCCATGGTGCGTGCGTGTGTGTGTGTCCTGGAACCAAACCCCAGCGGATACTAAGAGCCCTGAATATTTTTCCTGCATTTGAAGATACCAGAGAAAATATTCAGGGGTAGGTTGTTGGCCATACAGCAAAATACAACAAAACCCAAAATCCATTTGGCCAGAAAGGGAAACTTTAATAAGAGAGGGAAATGGACTGAGGCTTAATTATTTTAGGTTTTTAGCTCCAATAAAAGTAAAACTCTTTCATTTGTACTACAAATGACAAATATTACATGTACAGCATCTGAAAGTTTTCTCAGATGTAACAGAACAGAGTTCTTGAGAAATACAATGTTCTCTGCCTAACACAGGACAGAGATAGCCTGGCTCTCAAGGGAAGTTACTTTGCTGCTGCTATTGGATTTGGGATTTTATTGCCGGTCTTTTATTGTCCTTTGTCCCCTGTCCCCACCTGACTAACAAAAGGAGCGTCCTCTGCCTGCACTGAAATCCCTCCAGACCATCTTGACTAGAGAAAAATAATCTGAGACAAAATGTAGGCCTATGACTCTGAAGTGGTCACTTTTCTTCTCCCATATGATTTTTAACATCTTTGTTTGATGAAGAAGCCAGTGAAGCTCTGGAAGCTTGTGTGTGGTGTATTTTGTGCTTTTTAGTTGGCCCCCATAAATGTATCCCTGTTTCATGGATTTTAGTACACATTGTGCTGCATGGCCAACACAGCTACCATTGAATATATTCTCAGGTAACTTGGGTTTTGGCTGCTGCCACACTGCAGGATTAATGCAGTTTGACACCACTTTAACTGCCATGGCTCCATCCTATGGAATCCTGGGGTTTGTAGTTTGTTGTGGCACCAGAGCTCTGCAAAGGTGAAGGCTAATTAGCTCACAAAACTACAAATCCCATAGCGCTGAGTCATGGCAGTGAAAGCACTGTTATTATTGTTGTTAATTGCCTTCCAGTAGACTTTGACCCATGGCAACCCTGGTGTACGAGAGACCTCCAAGTCACTCTATCCTCAACCATCCTGTTTAGCACCTGCAAATTCATGGCTCTGGCTTTTTTGACTGGGTTTATCCATCTGGAATGAGGTCTTTCTCTTTTGCTATTGCCTTCCACTTTCCCAAGCATTTAGTCTTTCCTATTGAGTCATGCTTTCCAATGATGTGGCCAAAGTACAACAGCCTTAATCCAGTTATCTTGGCTTCCAGGGAAAGTTCAGGGACCCATTTGCTTCTCTTTTTGGCTGTCCATGGGATCCTCAACACTCTTCTCCATCACCACATCTCAAATGAATTGATTTTCTTCCTAACATCAGGCCTAAGCAGACTGCCAGAAATAGTGCACATTAAATTGAGGCACTGCCCTGACTCAGTGCTAGGGAATCATGGGAATTGTATTTTTTTCTGGGACATTGAGCCTTCTCTGTCAGAGAGCTCTGGTGCCACAATAAATTACAGTTCCCATGATTCCCTAGCACTGAGCCAGGGCAGTGCCTCAATTTAATGTGCACTATTTCTGGCAGTCTGCTTAGGCCCATCATTCTTAACTGTCCAGCTCTCACATCCATACATGCTAATAGGGAATACGATGGCTTGTATGATTCTGACTTTTGTGCTCAGTTGTATATCTTTGCATTTTAGGATCTTTTCTAGTTCTTTCATAGCCACTCTCCCTATTCTTAAACTTCTTCTGATTTCCTGACTGCTTTCCCCATTTCTATCAATGTTTGATCCCAAGTATGGGAATTCTTTTACTATTTCTATATCTTCATTGTCTAGGTTGAACTTGTGAAGGTCCTCAGTGGTCAATATTTTTATTTTCTTTATGTTCAGCATTAAGCCTGACTTTGCACTTTCTTCTTTGATCTTCCTTAGCAGGTGTTCCAGGTCTGTGAGGTTTTCTGCTAGTATTATGGTGTCATCAACATATCTTAGATAGTTGATATTCCTTCCTCCTATTTTCACTCCTCCTTCTTCTGTGTCCAAGCCTGCTTTTCTTATAATACGTTTTGCATACAAGTTGAACAGCCAGGGTGAAAGGATGCAGCCTTGTCTCACTCCCTTGCCAATTGAGAACTATTCGGTTTCTCCATGTTTTGTTCTGGCAGTAGCTCTTGTCCTGAGTACAGATTCCTCATCAGGTGGAGCAGATGTGCTGGCGCTCCTATGCCTTTAAGGGCGCTGGCTATTCCACTTTAACGGCTCCGCCTGCCTCTTGTTGCATTTCGGGGCTTGTAGTTCAGTGAAGCCTAAAAGCTCACTGGCTGAGAATTCTGAGCGCCCTTCCGTAAACTGCAAATCCCAGAATGCAATAGGAGACAGCCACTAGAACGCTATGAGAGAGTGTAATATCCGGCTGCGCGGCCTCCCGCCATTACGCGGCGCTGTTTGGGCTCCCCTCTCTCCTTTCTGCGCATGCTCGGCCCGCAGTGCCGCCTGCCTGCCTGCTTGCCTCTCTCTTCGGGGGCCATGATGGGCGCCCGTGTGAGCCGCGTATTCACCAACTTCAACCTGGAGAACCGGGCGCACCGGGAGATCGGCAAGGCCAAGCCCTCCCCGGCCCCACGGCACGCCACGGAGGCGGCAGGAGCAGCGCAGGGCCTCGGTAAACGGGGCTCCAGGCTTTGTGGGAGGGTTGGCCCCAAGGTCAGGGGAGCGGTTCTCCCTTTTCCGGACACGCCCTACATTTCAGCCTCCTTTTGCCCAGGATGCATTCCAAAGCGTCCTCCATTTGGAGCCTGACTAAGAGGCGTGGGCTTACATTTATATATATGGGAAATATTGAGCTTTTCTTTGGCCCTGTCCTCCCTTTTGAGCAGGACTAAGAAGCATGGTCAAGACAGGCCCTCCTTTGGCCAAGACCTGTCCTCCATCCCCACCTTCTCTGTCCAGGAGGAATCCAAAAGGTCCTCCATTTTCAGCAGGACTAAGGGCCTTTACAGACTGCCAGAAATAATGCAGCTTGAGGTCACTTTAACTGTCTTGGCTCAGTGCTAAGGAATCATGGGAACTGTAGTTTATTGTGGCACCAGAGCTCTCTGACAGAGAAGGCTCAATGTCTCAGAAAAAACTACAGTTCCCATGATTCCCTAGCACTGAACCAAGACAGTTAAAGTGGCCTCAAGCTGCACTATTTTTGGCAGTCTGTAAAGGCCCTAAGAAGCAGGAGTTTACATTTCCTAGAGTGTTTTTTTTTTTAGCTTTTCTTCGGCCATGCCCTCCATTTTCCTTGACTGTTTTCCATTTTGCAGTGCCTTTGTCCTTACTTTGCCGCCAGGACAAGGTGACCGGGCGTCCTCCTGTTCCAGGGCCTGTCCTCTATGTCCACCCTCTGTCCCCTTTCTATCCCTTTTAACGTTTGTGCAGAAGAGGAGGGAGTTTCAGCCCCTGTTGCTTATAATGCAGCCAGGTAGTAGTATGCAATACTTGCTGAAATTCACTTTTCTGCCTGAACATTAAAAGTATGGTAGAACTCAAAGATATAGCCATGTTAGTCTGCAGAAACGGTATGCAAAGAGATCTTGTAGCACCTTTGAGACTCACTGAAAGAAAGAAGTTGGCATCAGGAGCTTTCCTAGACTTAAGTCTACTTCCTCAGATGCATTTGGTATTATTATTATTATTATTATTATTGTCTAGAGAGATCTTGTAGCCCAGGGGTAGGCAACCTTTCCCCTTTAATGGCTGAGGGACTTCAGCTCCCAGAATCCCAGGAGCTATTGGCCAACATGGCTGAGGCTTCTGGGAGCTGAAGTCCCTCGGCCCTTAAAGGGGAAAGGTTGCCTACCCCCCCTTTGAGACTCACTGAAAGAAAGAAGTTGGCAGCATGAGCTTTCCTAGACTTAAGTCTACTTCCTCAGATGCATTTGGTGAGGAAGTAGACTTAAGTCTAGGAAAGCTCTTGCTGCCCACTTCTTTTTTTCAGTGAGTCTCAAAGGTGCTGCAACATTGAAAGTATGGAGATGTCTCCAGTCTTCAGTTTGGAAACTGTGTTGTCACTGCAGCCGAGGGGGGGGGGACCCTTTTGACATTGAAGCTTTGCCTCTGTCCTGAGTTTTGGAAGACCTTTCTCTTTTATGTCCTGTTCCCAAGCACATGTGTAATTTAGAGGAGGATTTGCAGGCTGGGAGCTGTAGTCTATCACTTCTCGGCCTTTTGGCTAAGATCAAGTGTAGCTGGGAGCTGTAGTCTAGGATGACAGTGGAGAGAAGCTGGGATAATGCACAGATCTGTCAAGTGTCCTGCAGGCTTCCCATTTTCCTCAATTGCTTTAAGCTTTAAAAGTGCCCCCCCCCAACCCTGTGCTTGAAAGACCTTTGACTTTTCTGTTTTACCGCTTGCTTTTCCTTAAGCCAAAATGGTAGTGTTACAGATCAATACCCAAATGCAGTTGTAAATTCCAGCCCAAAGGATCTGTTGAACTGACATACATTGGGTAATTAAGCATGCTGGGGAGTTCATTTGAATCAGTGGTATTGTATTCATACACTTATACTCCTTCTGTGTATATGAAATTCTCTGTGTTGTGTGCCAACAAGTTATTTTCGATTTATGGAAACCCTGATACAGCCCAGCTTGAGGTTTTGTCAGCAAGATTTATTCAGGGGGCTTTGCTGTTGCCTTTCTGTAAGGCTGAGAAAGGGTGACTTACCAAGGACTACCCACTGGGTTTCCATGGCTGAATCGGGGTTGAAATGCTGGTCTCCTAGAGATCTAATCCAACACGCAAACCAAATTATTTCCATATAATTTCAGGAAGAATTGCAACATATTGTTTAAGATAGGAGAAAATAGAAAATAATTGCAGATTTACATTGTTTAATCCCTTTCCTTAGACTCAGCTGAATTTCAGGAAGAGGTTAAGAAAAAAGATGAATACCTTCTTAATCTATTAAAGGATGTTTACGTTGATTCCAGAGATCCATCTAAACAGGTCAGTAGGATTGTCTTCTTATTAGTCATACAAGCGAATTCTCCTTTTTAACTATATACCAGTAACAAGAATAGTGTCTTGTTTTTGTCCTATAATTCAAAATCACATTTGGATCTTATTTTTCATGTGTGTTTTAAATCTTTTATTTAAAATCCTAATTATAATGTTGACTAATCATTTTTCCTCATTTTATGTATATGTTCTTTCTTTTGCTCTCTCTTGTTACCCATACATGTTGCAGGAATAGTCATTTAATAAATGCATATTGCAGGAACAGTCATCTAATAAGTCCTTTCTGCATCCTTTCATGCAAGCTTCACAGCCTTCCTATTTGATTTAACTAGCCACTGTTTGTATTTTAAATATCTGCTGTGCTTTCCCCTTTGCTGTTCCTTTATAACAACGTTTGAAACGTTTTATTAAATGTCAAAGTGGTTCATTATTTAACATTCTCAGTGTATTTTAGGTGTGTGAGAGAGAATAAAATCCTTTGTTATTCCTATGATCAGGGTGACCAGATGTCCCAATTGCAAAGAAGGACAAGGCACCACAAATGTAGGAAGGAAAATTTCAGACAAAACAGTGAAGAGAGATATGAGAATTTTAGGGAACACATTTGAGAAATTAAATGATATTTTGATCATAATAGTTTTGTATTACCTATAACGTTTTATGTTGCCCTTGTTAATCAAAGAGTCAATAGCTAATGGTAGCAACAGAACATAATGAGCTGAAAAGGAGACACAGGAACATGGTTGAAAATAATATTCTAGATTGGAATAAGAACACATGGGTTTTCTAGAGGTAGGTATGGGATATAAAAGATCTGTTTGCATAGCTGTTTCTCTAGTCAATGGCAACAATGTGTTCATCTGTGTTACAAACATACAGCCTTCAGAGCAAGACTGTGTAACATCTGGTAGCATCCTTCCACCAGCAGAATAAACTTTGTTGGTTAATCAAATTACCTCTTGCCCCTTCCCCACAGCCCCCTCTTGTCCTCCAAAATCTAATTTCTAGGGTTGGGGGACCCTCCAGAATAGATTTGGGGTATGTGGGGGGGGCAGGAGGAAGAGGGAAAGGGTTTAGTTCACTGTCTGATTTATCAGTAAAGTAAGGATAGAACTGAATTCAGTTTCAGAGAAATTCTTGGGGTCTTATTCCATTGGAGGCCAAAAGCAAAATGGCAGGACTAAAATATCAGCATGTTTTTGCTTAAAGCTCTTCCTGCCAGTTACTAAGCCTTAGAAGAATTATTACAACATTTTAGAATGGGGAAAACCCTTAAGTAACCTAGAAAACTACCAACAGAGGTGGTCATGTGGAGGGATGTGTGGCTATTTGGGGAATGCCAGAGGGCAGGTTGTGGTCCAAGAGACTGAACTCCCCCATCCCTGCAGAAAAGTTCTTGATGATTCCATAGAACGGTGGTGGACAATCTATGGGAGTTCAGACCTTTGGCGAGAGCAGTGTGTCCCTTTCTCAGCAGCCAGAAAGGGATATGCCTCAGCCATCACCAGCATGCACTGCATTGAACTCATTACAGATATCCTCCCATGAAAATGTATTGGGTTCCCACCTCAATTATACAGTTAAGAGCACCATCTGATTTTACATTTCTGAAATGAGTTGGTTCCCTTTTCCTTTCTCCGTCTCCATTCCCTTTTAGCACAAAGAATGGTCTGAAAGAGCATAAGCTTCATCTGCTAAAACTAGAAATGCACAACATCAGTGTGGGAGGTGATGTGTCAGCTCCTGTGCCTGTTCATCTCAGTTTCTCTAAGGAATCAAAATATATTCGTGTGCTAATAATGTTGAATGTAATTATATGAGAGATACATGGCAAGGTTCATCAGTTGATGCGGTTTGTATGTCAGAGGTGGGGAGCACATGGCCCAGAGGTTGTTGGTCTCCAGTTCCCATCAGCTCTAACTAGCATAGCCAAGCGTGTGGGATGATGGAAGTTACAATCCAGTTACATCAGGGTGACCACACAATCCTTCTGCTTCCATTGTATGTAGTGGTGGGGGGAAATTACTCCTTTAAACTAACCTATCCATTTATTAAAATATAGAGGACTCTTGTCAGTGCGGTCACCAAAAGGGCATTTGTGAACTGTGGCTGTTTGAATGTAGACTCAACTGCAGGTGTGAGCAGCATAGTTCCAGTTCTACACAGGAATGGAGAGTCTTTGACATATTAAGATGGTAAAACTAGAGTGCAGCTATACTATAGAAATAATGCAATTTAACACTACTTTAACTGCCATGGTTCCATCCTACAGAATCCTGGGATTTGTAGTTTTGTGAGGCATCAACCCTTTGGCAGGGAAGGCTAAAGAGCTTATAAAACTCTGAATCCCAGGGTTCCATAAGATAGACCTACAGCACCTAAGTGGTGTTATTTTGACAATGTAGATGCACCCCTATTTTCTGTATGACTCAGATGAATGCCGTAGGAGAGAGAATCAAGATTCAAAATGAACTTGACAAGCTCAGACTCTAAAAAACGTAACAGTGGTGAATAAAGCCCTGCATTTATATACCAAAAAGAAAGAAAGACAGGCAGGCAGAGATGCTGTAGTTACGTCCTGTACTGAGCAGCAGTTTGGACTCTGCATCATAACAATCCTCAAATATTGGACAAGCCCTCCTACAGAGAAAAGCTTCCAAAGGGGAGAAATTGCAGGAAATTGCATGAATTGGGTAGAAATCCTTCAGCTCAGTATCTAGGGAAGTATTACAAGAGTTCTTTGACTGTGGAGCAGACTGTCTCAAATAGTGGTAGGCTCTCCTTTGCTGAAAGTATTTAAATAGAAGTTAGCTATCTGTTAGGGAAGCTTCTGGCAGTCTGTGTTGCTGATCCTGCACTGAGCCAGATGGAGGTTGGAATAAGGTGCTTTCCACCTCTGGTTCTATGGCCTCTGGATACTGGCCTTGTCCATGCATAGGTCTGTAGGATTTGACTGGACAGAACCTGGTCACTCACAACTCAGTGTTTGAATTAGCACTGTTAATAAACACTGTGTGAAGTGCCTTGTGGAGATAAGAATAGATTTCCTGTGATGCTGCAGTCATCAGCTGAGTAACACACAGTCAGCTGGATCAACCTGTAACTGTTTGTTCAAAATACTTTTACCACACATTCCAGTATGAAAGGACCAGGGCGTTTCACAGTATACTTTAAAGCAGACAATAACCTGATGGAAAAAAACAAACTCAAGAAGTTTCTTGTACCCAGTGACTGCTGTTCCGCTTTACTCAGCATTGTTAACTATTAGCAAGTCTGAAAGTTTTAGACAGGGGTCTTTCCCAACCACACTTAGAGATGTTTGAAATGGCTATGCAAGGTGTGCAGAATATGTTGTTTAATATATAAGTCCAGTTTCATAATAAATCCAGGAGGTGAAGGAGGCAAAATCTGGTCAACCTCATAATCCAGGGCAAAATCTGGCCCCAGTAGGGTCAAATTGGCTGATTTTGAAAAGGAAGTTTCATAATAGGTCCAGGAGGGGAAGGAGGCAAAATCTGGTCAACCTCATACTCCAGGGCAAAATCTGGCCCCAGTATGGTCAAATTCCAGCCTTATGTAGTTCTTCATTGCCCCAAATTGTGGTTTCCTAGATTTTGTACAGGTTTTCCACCTAAAAGTTTGGAATGACTCCTTGGGAGTTACTGGTAGTAAGAGCTTTGAGCTAAAAATTAATATTTTGGTGCCACCCTTTGTGCCTTTGGCCCCAGCCACTATTGCTCTATGGTCCCCTGAGAATATCTCTGAAACTTAGGGCCTCTGCAGACTGCCAGAAATAGTGCAGATTGAGTCCACTTTAACTGTCCTGGATGAGTGCTAGGGAATCATGGGAACTGCAGTTTATTGTGGCACCAGAGCTCTCTGACAGAGAAGGCTCAATGTCTCAGAAAGAAAATACAATTCGCATGATTCCCTAGCACTGAGCCAGGGCAGTTAAAGTGGACTCAATTTGCACTATTTCTGGCAGTCTGCAAAGGCCCTGAGTTTGGCCCCTAAGCTGAAGGAGGTTCGTCACCCTTGTCCAAAGCCTTGCTGGACTTTAGCCTTCTGGAGGGCATGGAGAAGCAGCATTTTTGTACGGTTTGCTTATTATATTTTCAGCCTGCAAAATAACAAAACTTTTTTTCACTGACTGAACAATACTGTAAGAGTGAATGTATAATATATTGTGTTGTTGTGTACCTTCAAGTCATTTCTGACTTATGCTGACCCCATAGGGCTTTTTTTGGCAAGATTTGTTCAGAGGGGGCTGAGGGAGTGTGACCCAAAGTCACCCAGTACTTTTCCATGACTGAGTGGGGATTTGAACCCTGGTTTCCAGTGGAAGGTCTCTGAAGATTATCTTGGGGTCCAAGTAGCTTCGGGAATGCACAGCATGTGGCCTGTAAGGGTCACACCAAGGCCCCACTACTGCCAAAACATACATTTTTCAGAGTGTCTTTTTCTTTTAAAACAAGGCCAATTCTTCCCATGCATTTTGTTGACAAGCCAGTTCATGCTGGTAGAGATATCCTGCTAGAGTTATCCCAATATTTGAAGACTGTTATGATGCAGAGTTCAAACTGTTGTTCAATGCAGGATGCAACTAGAGCATTTCTGCTGGCAGAGAAGGTGCAAGGGGTGCATCATGTTTTAATATGTTCTTTCTAGGTGGAAGCAACTTCCCGGAAGTCGCCTGTATTCTTAACGCAAAAACACCAGGGGGTTTTCCGATTGGAAATTTGGCAGCAAAGGAGAGGGGTGCAACCTAGAAGGGTCATCGTGGTCTTCTAGCTCCTGGAAATTGCCCATCCTGGGTCTCCTCCATTTCTTTTTGTCTCTTGTTTTCTCTTTCTTTCTTCTCTTTATGTCTACAGGTTCCCTGCGGTTGATTGTAATGTGAGGAAAAATTATGTATGCCAGCTTTCAGAGTTGGCTTAACTTTCCTCTTATTCCAGGGACCTGTTGGGAGAATGAGAGGCCCATGATTCCTGTAAATGCAAGGTTTTCTCACAGAATACACCCTTTTTACTTCCACCCATACCAGAGAAGCAAGAGCTGCGGAAAATTCTGTAGGGGCTGGGAGAGAAGGGGTTTGATGTTGCTGATCTCTTACCAATCTTTTTTCCTTTTTCTTTTTAATCTCCCATTTTCTAGGTGAACAAAGGAAGAAGTCTCCCATCTAAGCCTGAGGAACGCAGACTTACAAAAGTAGGCCATTTAAGTCAGCTGGATGTTCAGACTGTTCCAAAAGGCAAAATTTCAGTAGTTGAAGTCTTGACACTTCTTAGTAATCATCAGCGCTCACCACAGACATGGACTGCAGAAAAAATAGCAAAGGAATATTCTTTGGAGCTGAGGGATGTGACCGCTCTCTTAACATTCTTCCTCCCTTTTGTTGTGGAGATTTTTCCTCCGAAGGACACAAAAGCCCTGAAATCTAGATAAAGAAATGTTTGCCAAATCTTGTGACTGGCTTTCCTGACATCTTGTGTACACAAAATGTTCTAAATCACCCACCTAACATCAAATGTGCCTATACTGAGTGGTATCTGTATTTTGTCATTTACATATACATTCACAACCCATCCTGGGCATGTCATTGTGAAGCAGGAGACAGTCTTCAGTAAAATCTGTGAAGATGTCTTAGGTCAACTTTCTCCAATCTGTTGCTCTCTAGTTATGTTAGCCTCTAACTCTCAACTCTAGACCAGATATGTGGGCAACGAGAGGAATTTTTCTTCCTCAAACCTCCCTGCAGCCTCCTCCCCCACACCAAGCCCCAGTACCCCACATGGAGCTCACATGTTCCTGTAGCCATTTTAAGAAGGACTGCAGAGGAAAATAGAAGTATTTAGAGGTAATGCAATCCTGGGGTGCTTGTGGGGATGAGTTAGAGAGAGAACACCTTTCTAGGAATCTGGGTCCTCCAGCACAATTTTGTGGTCAACGTCTGCCAGACATTAACCATAGAATCATGCTAGAGGGCCTACAGATGCATAGAGAAGTGTTTTCTATAGTAATTTCTAGGTCTTCCAGTGCAACTTTATGGTTGCCTTCCAGCAGAGTTGCACAGGAGGGCCTAGAGACTCCTAGAAAGAACATATTAATCAAATTGGCAAGTAATCAAATCTACAAAATTCAAAGCTGCAAATGAGAAGGTTTGTCTATTGAAAAGCCATTGTCATGTAGATCTCACATGACAAAAAAGTAGACTGTGTCTTGATCTGGCCATTTCTGTCTTGAGCTCTGCAGAAGCTCTTGCTGTAATAGTATACTGTAAATAACTTTAATTAAAGCAAACTGAATTGGATTGTGTTTTTCATGTGAGAAATGAGAGAGGGAGTTTGCATATCTGTATAGTGTTCCTGCATCTGGTTGAAAGAGGAGCAAATGAATCAGTGGGGGAAGCTGAGTTTATGGCATGTATGCTTTTAATTTTAATATGATTTTTAACATATATGGAACAAATAGCATTTGAGCCAATGACGTTCATTCTGATCTAATGACTTAGTACTTGTAAACCTGGCTATCAGTGCCCCTGAACACTCTTGTGGTGTCTTATCTTTGGTTCATGTCTTTAATAACTGGCATCATATCAATTGAAAATATGGCTCTGCTGTTGGACTGTCTCAGTGAGGGCTCTGCAGGATTTAATTAGACCTTTATTGATTTGGATGTAACAGTCCTACTTTTAGCCCCAGTATTCTTGTCTTGCACTACTTTGTTTTGTCTCTGGGTGGCATGCAGAGCAATCCTACCAGAGGGGGTGAGGTGTAAAGGCAGAAAAACACCCCTGTTCCACACCCTACCGAGTAAATGTAGGAGGGAATGGTTTTATTTTGTCCTTGGAGGTCCCCCCCCTTTTTTTAAAAAAATTCCAATTTCCTTTCTACTGGAATGGAGAGAATTATGTATCTCCAGCTTCATAGCCAGTGATGTGTTTTATCTATTTCTGAGGGGCTTGTCAAGGGGAATGGAAAAGATACGGTTCCCGTGGGTCCAGGTCTTACTCTGATGTTTCCTTGACATAGGCACAGAATGCTTCCCTTTCTCTCTGTTGTGAAGGGGTGAGCAACCTGGGGAGGGGGGGGGGGAAGAGTCACATTTCCTGCAGGCTGCCCCCACATAAGTCCAAATACCTGTTTTCCTCTCCAGTGATAGCATGTCACTTACTGTCACCATTTTGAGATGGACTGAAGATAAAACACAGAAATTTAGGGTAGTATGAGCTTCTAGGGTGCTTGTTTTAAAAAATGGAGATGGGGGCTTTGAGGGACTGATAGGCGGTTTCCGAACAGTGGGAAATAGGGGCCAATGTTCGCATGCATTTTGCCCACCTCTGTATCAAGGACATTAGAAAACAAATTGCAATTCTCAGAGGCAAGGACCCTGGAGAGATTTTTCAAGCTCTTTCTCTGCCCTCTCTGTGGCCCCTCCTGGAGACCACTGAATTGTAGCCAATTCAATGGCCTTTAATTGCCATAGGATTTTATTTTAAGAGGAATAGGGTGGCCCTTTATATGGCATTGGATTGTAACTTAGCATAGCCATTGAGAATGATGGGAATTACAGTCCAAGTACATCTGAAGGATTACACATTCCCATCTCCAGCTTACAGATAACTGTCTAAAAGAGAACAATGCTGTAAGAATCCAGAAATATATTGTGGATAGCTGAAATCTTACAGTGGCAAAATATTTTCAGCAGCCAAGACCAGGCCTACTGCTAGGTACAGTGAGGAGGCCCTTCTGATAACACATTTGGGCAGAAGAAGTTGTTTAGTGGAACTCTTTCCAGTAACACAGAAGTAATGCCAAAGACCTCAGTTCATGCTGGAGAGGAGTGCCTCCCAGTTTCCCAGCAATGAAGAGGAATATCTTGAGATGAATGGCTCCTCTCAGTCACCCAAGATTGGGACAGACCTTTGAGATTATCCCCTGGTAAAGTAAGTCTTCATTCCTGCCTCATGTCCAATTGGTCATGTTTTTCTCTTCCTACTTTTTGCTTCACAAGATCTCTCGGGCTGCTTAATGCCCTGGACTCGCCCTGGACTGACCATGATGATAACCACATGCACCGGGATAAATCCAGTGTGATGCCACATCATTGTGCACATGGCCAGCTGGGCTGACACTGCATAAGCCCCACTGTCCTGTTCCTCTTGGTACTGGTGGTGCTGCTGCACCTTTGCCAACCAAGCAGCTCCCTCATGCCATCTCTTCTGCTGAGGTCAGAACAGGGCACCCCACATGTGATCAACAAGGTGGGAGTCATTCTACTACCACCTCATTGTTTGCAGGGATGCCCCATTGTGACCTGAGCTGAAGAGACAGTGCATGGGTCAGGCTCTAGCATAGAGCTTCTGCCTATGAGTAAGCAGCGGCAGCCTTTTTAAGGAGCTGCTGCTTGCTTGTGGTCAGGAGCTCTATGTAAAGCAGGGGTCGGCAAGTTCCCCTTACCTGGGGCCGGTCTGGGGATCCCGGGGTCTTCCATGGGCCGATGGTGGTGGTAGGGAATGTGTGCGCGGCTCCCCCCCCCACCGTGTGCACTGCCGCCCCGCTGCCACGCATGTTGCGGCCGCCATTTTGTTTTCAAAAATGGCGGCAGCAACTTGTTTGCGCATGCGCCGAGTACTGCGCATGTACAAACGAGTCGCGGCCGCCATTTTGGAAAACAAAATGGTGGCCGCGATGCACGCGGCAGCAGCAGGGGTCAGCGGGGACCGGTCCAAAGGCCTCAGGGGGCTGGCCCCGGCCCACAGGCCGTAGGTTGCCGACCCCTGATGTAAAGCCTGCCCAGCATGCCACCACTTCTACTTAGGACAGAAACAAGCACCTGTATTCGTTGATCCTGTGTCTGGGCAGCTGTTTCTGTCCTCAGCAGAAGTGGTGGCATGCCAGACAGGCTTTACATGGAGCTCCTGCCTGCAATGAAGTGGCGGTGGTGTCTCCAAAACCAGGCCATCCCCTTCCCAGGAAGGGGAGGGGGGAATGGCACAGCGCTTGGCATGTGGACAATGAACCGGGCCAAATCGGACCCAATCCAGATGTCCACACTGCAAAAAACCCCAAGGTCACTCCAGGAATTCTGGGAAACACTGGGATTTTCCCTGACTTTGCTTGCTTCATAGCAAAGTTGGGTTAAGGGCCAAAAACTGCTGTATCTCCTTGTATGTAGCCATATGTTGTGAGGACTGCCAGTACCAGTTTTGGTATGAGTTCAGTGTTTTCCCCCAGTGTAGACAAGCCCTTAGAACAACAGCAGCAACAAGAAGCTCTCTATTTTCCTCCTTTTCTGCAGTGAGATCACCTGAAGTGGGAATTTTCTCTCACATGCAGAGAACATTTTTCTCATTATGGCCTGATATGGGCCAAGGAAGTTAAAGCATGTGTGGATGCTTGCACTCAAATAAGAGGTGATCCAGTGGGAGAATCCATGGAGCACTGGCAGGTGAGGGAAAACTCCAATTTGTAGCATCTTTGCTCTGCCAATGCCCAACGTGTTAGGAAGCCAGGAAGGAGGCTGAGGAGAAGATCATGGCAGCAGTCCTGCACTACAGAGATCCAAGGGAATAAAAAGTCCAGGCCTATTGGGGGATGGAAATGCCTTCCTTCAGCCCAGCATGCCATGCTATAGCCATGGAAGCTGGATAAACCCCTTGCAGCCCTGTGCTGAATCAGTTTTATATGGCCATTCTGTGGTCTCCTCCTACAAGACCTGTGCTTCTCTCCTTGTTTTTATGGAATTGGGCAGTTTTTAGCAACTCTAAAAAGGAAGAGGTTATATGAGAATGGCTCTGAAAGTTGCTGTCCTCAGACAGTCAACCTTGAACTAAAGGGCAGTGGAAATCTTGACTGCTTAAATGATTTCTTTTCTGGTGTATGAGGAGGGCATCTGCTGCTTGGATTTTCTGCCTCAAAATGTCTGGACCCATCTCTATTTTGGGAGGTTTTTTTTAAAAAAAAAACACCTGAAAATAATATGTGGTGTTTTTTCTCTCTCTCCTGGAAATGGAAAGTGTTCAGCACTTTATAGATTGGATTCTAAAATTAGAATCCCTGAAGAATCCAGTGGTTTCAAGTGAAACAGAGGACAGACACTCACAGAGCTAAACAACAAGAGAACAAAACCTCCCCTCTGGACTTTTCTCCCCCTGTTTCTGAGGATTGGAAAGAAAGAATCCAGAAGCTGCAGCGAGCTGCAAATTGTGTTGACAATAGCCTGGACACCTTCCCTGTGAACTACTTCTATAATTGGAAGTGTGAAGTGGAAAGCAACAACTGCTGAATTTTTTGTGTATGTAATGGAGGCCTGCAGCACACCAAAGAAGTTGAACTGGTAGCAGCATTTGGCAGGTATATAAAAAACAATGCAAGTTTGATACTTGGGCTGCACTCATATGGGTACTTGTTATTAACTGCCCTCGGGTCAACCTTGACTTGTGTTGACCCTATGGATGAGACATCTCCAAGACTCTCGCTCTTTTAAGGTCCTACAGGTTCAGGCCTGTGGCCTCCCTGATTAAGGGCCTTTTCAGACTGCCAGAAATAGTGCAAATTGAGTCCACTTTAACAGCCCTAACTCAGTGCTAGGGAATCATGGGAACTGTAGTTTATTGTGGCACCAGAGCTCTCTGACAAAGAAGGCTCAATGTCTCAGAAAAAATTACAATTCTCATGATTCCCTAGCACTGAGTCAGGGCAGTTAAAATGGACTCAATTTGTACTATTTTTAGCAGTCTGCAAAGGCCCTAAGTCTACCCATCTGGTGTGTGGTCTTCCTCTCTTTCTGCTACCTTCTACCTTTCCTAACATTATTGTCGTTTCCAGTGATTCATGCCTTCTCATGTTGTGGCCAAAGTACGACAGCCTCAACTTAATCATCTTAGCTTCCAGGCTTGATCTTTTCAAGAACCCATTAGTTTGTCTTTTTGGCTGTCCATGGTATTCTCAGCAGTCTTCTCCAGCACTACATTTAAAGTGAATTTATTTTCTTTCTATCCACTTCCATCACTGTCCAGCTCTCACATCCATACATGGTGATGGGGAATACAGTGGCTTGGACAATTCTAACTTTAAGGCCATGCTGTGGCCTCCTCCTACAAGACCTGTGGCTAACTTTAGGGTTCAGTTGTATATCTTTACAATGTAGGATCTTGTCTAGTTCTTTCATAGCTTCCTTTCCCATTTCTGATCTTCTTCTGATTTCTTGACTGCAGTCTCTGTTCTGATCATTCATACAAAAATCCATCAAACAGTGATACCTTTATTGGCCAACCAAAATGCCCAGTATACTTGTTGCAAGCTTTTGAGGCTCCACTGGATTCTTCATCAGGCAAGATGTTACAAACCAAACAGGAGAAAAAATTGAGGATGTTAGTCAGGTGCCTGCATTTTGATGTTTCTCTCCTTAGATAGTAAGTAGGGGGTATCTTTTGCAGGTTGGCCCCTCCTCCTTCTGTCCGTGTGGCTATTGGGAGATTTGCAAAGACCAGGAAATTTAAAGTCCACTTGCATCTCAACAAGGACCCTGACCAGCCTGCAAAAGCCTGGTGGATTTTTGCTTGAATTTGCTAAGTGGCCAACGCAGCTACCCCTACATGTTCTGATCATTGTTTGATTGTATGGGAACTCTTTGACTATTTCAGGTTTCTTGTCATCTACTTACCTGGGTGTAAAATCTTGGTAAATATATATAGAATTGGGCTATAGATATGTCATTTGATAAAATTGGAGCTGTGGAAATAATGAATACTAGTAGTACATACTCTTCTTGGAGCTGCTTGAAAATAAAATGTATGTGTGTGATATGTTTATTTATTTATGCAAATTACATGCCACAGGCAAGAGAAGGGAAGATTAACTCCAATTAAATGCAAGCCTGATTTAAAAGTTTGTGCTTTGATTTGTGTAGATCAGGCACACTACCAAGTGAAGCACCTTTATTTCCCTGTCACATTGCATTTATGGAACAATGTTTTTTTCTTTCTATCCACTTCCATTGCGTTTATGGAACAACGACAACATTGATGAGGTTATAGATATGGATAGTGTTGGCTTTGAAAGTTAACATTTCTTTTTCAGAATTTTTTAAAATCATTTTTGGGAGGTATATAAAAACATATTTCAAACCTTTGAGGTAACACAAAGGAGCTTATCACACATCACACAACCCATGTGTTAATACAGGGCTGGGGAGTCTCTGGCCCTCCAGCCTCATCTAGCCTTTGAGACATGATGGCAGTATATGGAGGCTGCCTTTGATCCCATCAGATGGTGTATAAATCCAATAAATCAAGTGCTAAAGATTCCCTTTCCTTGGTTTAATGTATGGTTAAGTTTCAAGAAGACTAGAAAGATCACAACAGCAGGGACAGTGGAAGCTAAAAGCTGGTTGCCTCTGCCTCTACCCTTACTTCATTATTGGGTGGACAGCCTGTAAAACACTTGCTGTTTGTTGACATACAATTGCTCACATATTCAATTTAAAGAAGGAAGCAAAATCACTGTGATGCAAAGACAGCGATAGATGAAACAGGTTTAACTTGGTATCAACCAGCATGACATTAATTTGAGGGAGATAGATGCTCATTGCCTATTATGATAAGAGTCTTCCTGGGCTTTCTCTCTATAGACTGAATTGGCTCCTGTTTCATATTCTGGGAGGCAGAATTCTCATCAAGGTATAAAGGCTCAAGATTAAATTGCCAGAAAGGTACTACATTAAGAGCATTTGTTATGGTTACTTTGTACACCTCATAGCAATAATAATAAGTTTGATTAAAAGAACTGTGAGCTTCTAGCTGAATCTAGCTGTTAGCACTGTTCTTCAAAAACTATACAAAAGAGCATTTATACAATGTTTTAAAAGATGAGTTCTATTGCTGTAGTTCCTGCACTTCTCACATAAGTGGAAGACCTCCAGGTCTGTTTCACATTGTTTATGCAACAGACTTGGATGCAGGATGGAACAGTCCTAATTAGCAAAAGAAACTTAGTTTATCTGAAAGAGCACCTTCAGATCCATTCACTTAAAAACATTACAAAGAAGAGAAACAATAGAGACGGTAAAAATGTTAATAGATGCATGTTCACTGCCCTCCCAGGGAAGTAAGTATGCATGTTTGTACCCTCAAGTCACCTATTGACTTATGATAACCCCATGAATGTAATATAATTCTCTTAGGCAAGGAATACTCCAAGGTGGTTTTGCAAGTTCCTTCCTCTGAAATATTTAGCCTACAGTACCTGGTATTCGTGGGCAGTCTAACCCAGTACTAAGTTTGACCATGCTATGCTTCCAAAATCCAATAGGATCTAGTACTTTTAGGATTTTTAGGTCTCTAACCAGGAAGGTATACAGCATAATAAAAATACATCATTATTCATAATATTAAAAAAGACTTAACTAGCAACATAGCACAGCATAGACAATCTTGAAATAGTTAATGTCTCTGGGACAAGGAACATCACCAAAGCCAGTAAGATCAAATACATATTTTAGTTGTCTAAAATGCCTATTAGGAGCTTGCTACATTTCCCCAGGGTGGAAATGGAATCTAATAAGATGGTCATCTTGTAATCCTTGCAACCAATGGGGAACATTCTCAATTTGTCTACAGGATTGTCATTTTAATCTAGTTGGGGTTTACATGCTTTCTTCTCATCTAACACTACCTGAAACACAGTGCTCTTCTAACTGATCAAGTTAGTTTATGCATTCAGCTGTGTGGTTCATCAAATGATGTATATTCATGTGTAAAACAACCCTTGGTTGCCACAAAGTCAGATTAGCTGTGGGCTTGAGTGGGAGTGGATCAGTAATGAGGACACTTGCCTGTGTAGTAGGAATACCTTTAAATTTGGATTAATTTGGCCTGAAACAATAGAAATGGGAAACCTGCATTATTCAGCAAGGCCAAAGGTTTTAAATATGTAGCCTGTGTACAAGGGGAAAAAAGCCTGAAAAATATTTTATCTCATTACCCAAGTAGTGATCTACCTCTACAGTATGATGGGAAATATGGGGTCCTCCAGATGTTTTTGGTTCATCAATTTTACCCAGTGTAGCTAATGGTGATGGGTATTGCATTCCACCATCATCTAGAAGCATTCTTATTTTAGGCCAGGGGTGGAAAACTTCAGACTCTGGAGCTGAACCTGGGTCTCTGTAATTGGTCCTCAGATGGACACAGCTATATTCCTGTTATATCATTCAGAAGTTTTCCAGCTTTTGTAGTTCTTCCTCCATTCTAAAAGATTGAAATGCCTGGCAATAAGAGATATGCTCACATATGGTTATACATTTGGTCTCAACTTTTTGGCTTTGGCCCAGTCCATCACTAGAATCAGGGTCTTGAGAGCTTCCCTGAAATTTAATTCATGCCTAGGAGGTAAAATTCAAAGATACAGCTGTGTTAGTCTGTAGAATCAGTATGTAGAGAGATCTTGTAGCACCCTTGAGACTAACTGAAAGAAAGAACTTGGCAGTATGAGTATTCATAGACTTCAGTCTTAATTCCTCAGATGCAGTACATAGAGCAGGGGTCAGCAACCTACAGCCCACGGGCTGCACCTGGCCTGCCTCCCCCGCCACCTGGCTCCCGCTGCCGCCACAAGCGTCGCGGCCGCCATTTCGTTTGCCAAAATGGCAGCCGTGAGTCGTTTGCGCATGCGCAGGAGTACTGCGCATGTGCAAATGAGTAACGGCCGCCATTTTGGCAAACAAAATAGCGGCTGCGACTTGTTTGTGCATGCGCAGTACTCCTGCACATGCGCAAACGGGTCACGGCCGCCATTTTGGCAAACAAAATGGTGGCCGCGCCGTGCGCAGCGGAGGCGGCAGGGGCTGCGTGCGGGTGTGTGAGAGCGCACACGCCACCATTTCCCACCCGGCCTGCCAGAAGACCTAGGGACCAGCGACCGGCCCCAGGTAAGCTAACGTTGCTGACCCCTGACATAGAGAGATCTTTTAGCACCTTTAAGACTGAAAGAAAGAAATTGGCAATCTTGTCAATGGGGAATACCTTTACCTTTACCTTTTTCCAAAACTTTTAAAAACACCTTTTAAGAACTAGAGACCTCATACGGGATGCTGAATCTTGTATACAGCAATATTGGAGCAATGCAGTCAAAGTTCATACAAGGTAGTGAAAAATCTAGGAGAAAAATAATGGGCTGCTCAGTTCTGCATGTCTGCATTTTCCATTAGAGTGACTGATTGGTGTAGGCCTCCTCTTAGTTGGAGAGGATGGCATTTACTAAAACTGGTGCTGCTGAGTTGTCTGCTCACCACCACTGTGAAACGATTTGTGCAAACTTGCCAGCTAAAATTGGTTTTGCATTCCATTTCGCTGCACTTTACATTATAGATGGGTCTTAAGAGCAGGGGAAAATGACAGACATACAGGCCACCTCTGAGTTGAGAGAGATCTGGGAGGCTTTATTGGGATGGGAAGGCTTTCAATTTACATTGGCTGGCACAGCTTCTCAAGATGCATCCAGACCATGATGAGACATTAGAGACAGACATCGTGGCAATGTTCCTTTTGGGAGGTGTTAGCGGACGTCCTCCATTTTTCTTATATATTTTAGCCATGTGGAGTTCCCTATGACCCCAGCCTGACTCTTGGGAGATGGCAGCCATAATCCCCTAAATGTAAGGTCAGGTAAACAAGCTGAAGACCACTAAAGACTTCCTGGACAGGCAGGTTTGGGAGTTGCCCTTGGGAATATCCCATTATACTGGGAATGGTGTTTGTTTGTCTTAATCTCACACTCAATGGGACAGTGATCAGATTTGATTGCACCCCTTTCTCTAGTTTCCTTTCCTTGATAGTTTTGAAACCGAATGCATTGTTTAGACTATGCCCAGACTTAGGTAAACAATGGTAAACCCATCAAGCCTTTGTCCACCTATTGTTTGACTCATGGCCAGAAGGCAGAAATTCCCTATAAGAACCCCTGGATTTTACCAGACCTTGTGCTACCTTGGAAGCGCATGCTGAATCTCTGTCGGTCTGTGCTCTGAGATAGTTCCCGCGACCTCCCCTCTTGCCGGTCATGCCCCTTCCACGAAACTCATCCTCATTCACCGCCAGAAGTCCGGAGGAGTCTCTCGGGCGTGAGTATATCCCCCTCTATCCTGTTTTCCCTCTTTGCATCCCCCGCTCTCGCTCTTTCCCGCTTGTCTTCATGTGTGTGTGCGCATGCCACATTTGGATGTTTGCTTGCTGTATTAATAAATATTTTAGACTTTAATTGGAGTTTGGTCCGTTTCAGTGTCATTCCTTGCCAGAACTCTTATACCTCTGGTATACATTTGGACAAGATCTCCGAAGTGAAGTTGGGCGCTTCACTCTCACATTTGAGCTAATTACAAATTCCCCAAAATTAGCCTTGTGTTTCCCAACAGGAGGGAAACCAAGTGAGAGGAACATGACAGAGCAGTATAAAATTTTGCAGGGTGAAGAATGTGGGTGGGAATTGTACTGCCTTCCAGATGTTGTTGGACTGCAATTCCCAGCAGCCCTAATAAGCACAGCCAATGGTGAAGAATGTAGGGAGGTGCGCCAGTGGTTCCCAAACTTTGGTCCTCCAGATATTTTTGGACTTCAGCTCCTGGAATTCCTGACTGCTGGCCAAGCTGCCTAGGGCTTCTGGGAGTTGAGGTCCAAAAAGAACCAAAGTGTGGGAATCACTGAGCTACACAAGTCCTACCCCTATGTAAAGAAAGTGGATAAGGAGAAAAGACCTGTTCCTACAGTACTAGAGTCCCTTCATCACCCAATGAAACTGAGTGGTTAGGACTGTCCTTCTCTCAGTGCATAGCTAAAATGGAATTTGCTACAGAAAGATGCACTAACAGCAAATTGGGTGGCTTTAAAGGGGGATTGGATTAATGGAAAATAAGTTTACCAATGGCTGCTAGTCATGTTGACTTTCTATTATCATCAGTGTTAGAAACAGTGTCACTCTGAGTGCTAGTTGCTGGGAAACATGAGTGGAAGGGTGTTATTGCATTCATGATGGGCTTCCCATAGGCACCCAATTGGCCGTTGTGGGAACAAAAGGCATTTGGTTAGACCCTGACCACCCTGACTTGATGCTCAAAGCAGAACAAATGGATAGGCTGTTTGTTCTTCATAATAAACAAGTTATGTTAGGGTCCATGTTTATATATATTGTATTATACAGTATATTTTCTGTACCAAACATGTATTAGTTGCAGAGTATTTTGGATCAAAAACTATTAACTCCTTGTTTGGAAAATCAAAGATAGTATCTCCTCTTCCTCCTCCCCCTATGTTATCTATCTTACCATTATTATAAACCATCATTTCCATGGAGACAATAAGTCCATAAACATCCTCCCATGCTATAAAGTAAACAGCATAGTCTTTATCTTCCATTGCAGTTGTATGAGTGTGTGCCATCTGCCAGCTTTTTCATACCGTTTTATAGATGTTTTATGGGTTGTGGACAAAGGAGAGAGTTTGATTTATCGTGCTGCTCAAGCGTGGATGAAAATAATGTACATGAGTTACAAGTTCATTGAAAGACAATAAATAAGAACAAGGCTTGTGACAATGTAAGAGAAGGGATAATGGGTCTGTCTTAAAAAGCAATTGTTGTTATTGCTGTTAGTTTTATGTCTGTGTATATGCAATATTTTTACAAAAAACTAAAAAACAGCAGTTCACAAACTCTTCCCTCTTCCCTCTTCCCTTCTGGCACACTAGCAATCTCTAATGCTGAATTACAGCTGCTGTTGGTTCAAACATCCATTTCCTATTGCCCACCAAGAAAGATCAGAAGTGGCATCTTGAGGCATCTGTTCATCTTGCACCAAGATAGTATATATTTGAATTAGCAGTTCACATTTATTTTTCACCCTGCTTGAGAGGTCTATTGGTAAAGTGAGGGCAAAACTGGCCATTTTAATAAAAAAGAATGAACAAAATACTTTGTAAATTAGAAAGTAGCAATACAGCAGCATGATTCTACAACTGGAGAAATATGAAAATGAGTTTCTCCTGCCACTTGAAAATAAAGCTGTGTTCTTAAAGGGTTTTATTCCTTCCAGCCACTAGGTAACACTAAAATTTTTGACTCCTATTCACTGTTTTTAACACATTGTGCATTATCCTCAGTTAATTTCTACCACAGATAATATAAAAAATTGCTACATAGCTGTGATGGGACTAGGGCCTGTCAAAAATGCCCCCAAACAAAATATCATAAGAGTTGCAAGTCCTCTTCTGGTTTTGAAACATAGCTGTTTTTTATGTTGAACAGTGCAGGTCCTGCCACCCCCCACCCCCCCGTATGAGACATCTCCAGCTCCCCTATCCTCCATTGCTCTGCTTAGGTCTTGTGGATTCTGGGCTGTGACCTCCCTAATTGAATCTAGCCATCTGGAGTGTGGGATCTTCCTCTCTTTCTGTTGCCCTCTAACTTTCCTAGAGTTATTGTCTTTTCCAGTTATTTGTGCCTTCTCATGATGTGGCCAAAGTAAAACAGCCTCAATTTTATCATCTTGGCTTCCAGGGAGAATTCAACTTGATCTGTTCAAGGACCCATTTGCTTCTCTTCTTGGCTGTCCACAGTATTCACAGTACTCTTGTCCAGCACCACTTCTCAAATGAGTTGATTTTCCTTTTATCCACTTCCATCACTGTCCAGCTCTCATATCTGTCCATGGTGATGGGGAATATAATAGATTGGATGATTCTAACTTTAGTGTTCAGTTGTATATCTTTACTCTTTAGCATCTTGTCTAATTCGTTCATCACTGCCCTTCCCATTCCTAGTCTTCTTCTGGTTTCTTCACTGCAATATCCTTTCTGATCAATGTTTGATCCAAGGTACTGGAAATCTTTAACTTTTTCAATTTCTTCATTGTCCAGATTGAAGTTATGTAGATCCTCTGTGGTCATTATTTTTATTATCTTTAAATTCAGCAACAAGACTACCTTTGCACTTTCTTCGTTGACCTTCCTTAGTAATTGTTCCAAGTCTGTGATGTTTTCTGATAGTAGTATGGTGCTGTTTGCATATCTTAGATTGTTGATGTTTCTATCTTTACTCCTTCTTCTAAGTCTAAACTTGCTCTTTGAATGATGTTTTCTGCATACAAATTGAACCGATAGAGTGAAAGGATGCAGCCTTGTCTGACTCCCTTGCCAATTGGGAACCATTCTGTTTCTCCATATTCTGTTCTGACAGTAGCCTTTTGTCTTGAGTACACATTTCTCATCAGGACAATCAAATATATCAGCACTCCCATGTCTTAAAGGGTGTTCCATAGCTTTTCACAATCTATGCAGTCAAAGGTTTTGCTGTAGTCTATAAAGGACATGCTGATTTTCTTTTGGAATTCTTTGATGCACACCATTTGGTGTGCATCCAGTTTCCAGTCTGCAAACCACTGTTTTGTTTTCTATATTTGTTGGCACATTTTAATGGAGTTGATATTGTCTGCATGGATTACTGTATTTTCCAGCGTATAAGACAACTTTTAACCCAGGAAAATCTGGGGTTGAAGTTGGGGGTCATCTTATACGCCAGTATAAGGAGGAGGAGGAGGACAAAGGTGAGGGCTGGAAAAAGCCTTTGGAAGAAAGGAGGATAGAGATGAGGGTGGGGAAAAAGACTTGGAAAGAGAGGAGGATGGAGGAGGACAGAGGTGAGGGTGTGAAAAAGCCTTGGAAAGAGACAAGGACGGAGGAGGACAGGGTTGGGGGTTGGAAAAAGCCTTTGGAAGAGAGGAGGACAGGGTTGGGGGCAGAAAAAAGCCTTGGAAAGAGAGGAGGACAAGAGGAGGACAGAGGTGGGGTGGGGAAAAGCCTTGGAAAGAGAGGAGGACAGGGTTGGGGGCAGCAAGAAGCCTTGGGAAGAGAGGAGGACAAGGAGGACAGGGGTGGGGCTGAGAAGAAGCCTTGGGAAAAGAGGAGGACAAGGAGGACAGGGATGGGGGCGAGAAGAAGAGGAGGAAGAGAGGAACCCTAAGGCGATCCTCTCCTGGGGTTTTCTTGGCATGACTGGTTCAGAGGAGGTTTGCCATTGCCTTCCCCTGAGGCTGAGAGTGTGTGACTTGTCCAAGTTCATCCAGCGGGTTTCATGGCAGAGTGGGGAATCAAACCCAGGTCTCCAGAGTGGTAGTCCAACACTCAGACCACTACACCATGCTGCCTCCTATTCCCATGTACTACCTATGAAACAATTGCAGACTTTTTTGTGGTTCTTGTGGGTCTAGGCAATCTTTTCTTGGCATGTTTTTTCAAGTGGGGGTTGCTATTACCATCCTCTGAGGCTGAGAGTGTGTGACATGCCCAGGGTCACTTACTTGGCCGCAAATTGTACATACCCCAGAATGCATCACCTAGTATATTGGCAATCCTTCCCCCGAACACTTTCTCATTTCCCCCCAACCATCTCATAGTTGGCAGATGGAAATAATGTTTAAAGCAGCATTTAAATCTGGACCATTTTTTAAAAAGTAAGGTCCAAAACACACTGCAGAAATAAATGCTAAGGAACATGGGAGCTGTAGTTTGTTGTGTTTATAAGTGACAGTTTTCCTGCTAAGTACCTGCATGTCATAAGCATTTGAATTAAAATTACCATATTGAAATCAAATCTGATGTTTTTGTAATTTTTATTTGGTGTGCGTTGGAAGAGGGGTTGTCTTATATGGCAAGTATATCCCAAACTCTATATTTTAACTGGAAAAGTTGGAGGTCATCTTATACGTCCAGTCTTATACGCCAGAAAATGCGGTATATCAGTTCGACTGGAATATCATCTGCTCCTGGTGATTTATTGGTTTATTATTTATTGGGCCTTATGTAAAACCACATCATTTCCCATGTTAATGAAATGTCATCATCCTGTTTTGTGAATACTGTAATGGACCAGTTATATTTCATATCCCGTTGACGTACCTCTGAAAGCAGAGCTCCTTTTTGTAGGTCCTCCAAGAAGAATGTAGTTGAATTGAACAATCTATGGCATTACACTAGTAATATGACTTCTTCTGCCCCAATTTTTTCTTCCTTCCTTGATGAAAAATGGTGCAGATTCCTCCCTATTAATACTTGTCCAGTGTTCTGAAGGTAACATAAATATCCTGTTTTGACAAAGAAAATTGTGAGGAGATAGGCAAAACAAATACATTCCTCTCTTATAGTCTACACTTTAGAGAGATTGATAAGGCATATGAATCCATGAAACTGTAGTTCTTTGGTATCATCTGCCATGGATCTTCTGAAGATTAATAGCATACAGAGTAATCCAAATTTTATTTAGTAGAATTATCCACTAAAGGAGGCTGCCCTTTTCATCAGGCAGAATGAGTCATCTGTCTCAGGCAGCAGAGGCTGAAGGATGAAGACCAGCTAGAGCTCTATATATGTCATATTGCCTCTCTTGTTTCCCTAAGCTTGTGGAGAGTGCTGCCCATATTACTGGTGATGAAGTAAGATTCAAGCGCAAGACCATTTTTGGTTTCTGTATCTTCAAGAGCGGTGTCCCTTTCTCTTTGCCTTAGGCAGCAAAATGTCTTGGACTGTCTCGCCACTGATTGGGAAAGCTTACATTCATCTCTTGATGTCAAATATTCATTATTTGATGTTAAACAGTGACTTGTTCTTGCCCAAGATATTTTGCTAGACTATGTTGTTGCTGTTGTGTGCCTTCAAATTGTTTCTGACTTACGATGGCCCTAAGGTCATGGGGTTTTCCTGGCAGTATTTGCTCAGAGGGGATTTGCCGTTGCCTTGCCCTGATGCTATGAGCATGTGACTTGCCCAAGGTCAGCCAGTGGGTTTCATGGCTGAGCTGGGAATCGAACTCTGGTCTCCAGAGTCAGAGTCCAGCATTCAAACCACTACACCACACTGGCTTGCCTGCACTAACCAGAGCTCAAAATGTGTCATTCTTATTAGGGCCAATACTTGTTTCACCATTTAGACACCAATTCCTGCTTCCATGTGTCTCCTCATGTTGCCTCCTTTCTTATTCTATATGTCAAGGCCTTCCTCAGGATATATTTAAAAGGAACTGTTACTGTAAGTCCATCCTTCCAGTTGAAAGGTTCATGTGTGGAAGCTTCTCCATTATGCACAGTCCTGACATTTGGATGATAGTTGATTTGTTTGTTTGTTTGTTTGTTTTAAAGAAGGAAGTTAAGGAGTTGCAAAAACCTTACATTCATGAGTATCCTAACAATTTTTATTACCTTGCCCAACCCTAGAAAACAACCTGAATTAAAAAGGAAAATTGTTACAACTCCTATCAAAACTTAGAAAAATGGTTAAAAAGCAAAAATGATTTGGAATTGCAAATGACATCTATTTGAGAATTATATTCATTCTTGGTTTTCAGTAAGTTGCAGAAGTAATTGAGACAGGAGTGGGAATGATTAAAGTGTATACAGTTGGCCCTCCATTTTTGTGGGGGATCTGTTTCCCCTCCCCCCCCCACGAAAATGGAGATTCACAAATATTCAAGCTCCATAGGCTGCACCCCATTGATTTAAACCAGGGATAGGCAACCTAAGGTCTGGGGACCGGATGCGCCCCCCCGAGGCCTTTGGACAGGCCCCAGGCCGGTCCTGTTGCCGCCGCTGCCGCCCGCCATGATAATATTGATTATTGTTGTTATTACTTGTTCTGGGGTTTTCTTGGCAAAATCTCCACAGGGGTTTTGCCATGGCTTTTCTGGGGCTGAGAGAGTGTGCATGCATATTTTTTTAAAATTTATTTATTTATTTATTTATTTATTTTTGGTGCTTCGGCCCCCCAATTGTCTGAAGGACATCAACCCAGCCCCCGGCTCAAAAAGGTTGCCTACCCCTGATTTAAACAGAGCTCGCCCCTCCATAAATATGCAAAACCACAGACTTGAAGTCCGTGAGAATGGAGGGACGACTGTATGTCCATTTGATTAAAGTCCATTTATCTCCACTGAGGATGCACCCACACTTGAGAGATAACCCGGTTTGACACCACTTTAACTGCTATGTACTTTGTTGGTGCACCAGAGCTTTGCTTTGTTGTGGTGCCACAATAACCTACAATTCCCAGACTTCTATAGCATTGAGCCATGGCAGTTAAAGTGGTGCCAAACAGCATTATTTCTCCAGTCTGGATGCAGCCTCTGTGTCCAAAAGATAGAACCAGGAGTCCATTTGGACATCTGATTATTACTGTAAAAATGCTTTGGCCTGCCCTGATACAAAACTTTTCTTTTTTGATCCATTTCTTGAGATACAAAAAACTGGCTCACCAGAGGAGGCACTCAAGACCAATAAGCTTATCGCATGGCACTAAAGGAATGGGAATGGAAAGGAACGGAACGGGGCAAAAACGCATTTTACTGGACAGGAGAATGCTACCGATGCTGCTGGGAGTCCCCAAGGTGTCCCCAGCTGTTCCTGGTGGCCGATTTTTGAAGGACAATTTTTTTTAAAGTTTATTAAATTAAAAAACCACATATATACATACATACATACATACATACATACATGCATACCAATATACCTACAGGTACACGACACATACCATATACAAAACATGACATACAAACAAAAAACAAAGAAAAAAAAACTTCCTGGATCTTTAGCCAAGTCCTTTTCCATATCATACACTAATAAATACCTCTCCCCTTATTTTAAGATTAAAACTACCGGTAAGATATAATCTATATATATAATGTAAGTAAGCTATACATAAACTATATAAATCAAAAAGTAGTGTTTACTGTACATAATTTTTACTCTACACTTTCTTAGTTACCGTATCTCTCCTTATTTTACTTCTTGTCCTTATTCACCTTCTTTTATTCTTAATATAGTTGAGTAGCGGTTTCCCAAATTTTTTCACTTTTTTCCCAATCTCGTCCCATAAACATAATAGTTAATTTATCCAGTTGCATCAAATCAAACAATTGATACAACCATTCTTCCTGATGTGGGATTGATTCATTTTTCCAATTGCCTGGATAAACAATTCTAGCACTAATAGTCATATAAAAGAGAAGTTTCCCATATTTGCGTTCTAATTCATTATCTACACATATATTTAATAAATATAACTTAGGGTCCATATCTAATCGCATTAACAATTTTTTTTCAATAGTTCTATGAATAATATTCCAGTACCTTTTCACCTAAAGGACGATTTTGAACGGCTGCCAGGAACGGCTGGGGACGCCTTGGGGACTCCCGGCGGCATCAGTGGTGTTTTCTTGTCCAGTAAAATGTGCTTTGGCCCTGTTCCATTCCGTTCCATTCCTTTCCATTCCCATTCTTGTTTGTGTCGTGTGATAAGCTTACAAAACCATATTGTGAATTGCCTCAGACAACACATAAGTGCCTCAGACAAGAAGCTGTGTGTTCAGCAATGTGATAAAGAACAGTGTACTTGTGTGGCTATACAAATAAGCAGAACTTGGAAAGGTTACTTTTTGGACCACAAATTCCAGATTCAGCCAGCCAGCCAGGGAATTCTGGGATTTGTAGTCCAAAACAATAGCATTTCCAAATAAGCCGCTACAATGGGAGGCTTTGCTTCTTCTTTGACAGAAGATTACAATTAAAGATGAAACCACCCTCACCAGAAGACCAAAATTTAACCTTCATTTACTCCATTTATTCCTTTGACTGGCATGTCCTCTTTAAAGTGCTCAGTAAAGATCCATCAAAATCCTATTGGTAGTGCTATATAGGATATGCAGTTTGGCTAATGTTTGCATTTAAAAAAAAACAGACTTGCATAAATTTCCATTTTAATAGTTTAAAAATAGAGAGGATTGCCTTGGAGGCACTATTGAGATAGTTCATTTGGCATGCTAGTAAGGATGCTAGGCTGCTCCGCTTGTGAATACATATGATCAGTTAATAGATACGATTACTGCTGTCAGGCAATCTAATGCTTTTCTAAATTCACATGCCTGAATCTAGCCAAGTTGCTTTGACTGTTTGATTGTTCCACTGCATCTCCATGTCCTTAGTATTAATGAAAACTGTTTCAGCATATTACTGCTTGAATGGTACCTGTCATGGGGTTTTCTTGGTAAGATTTGTTCAGCGGGGATATGCCTTTGCCTTTCTCTGAATTTGAGAGAGTGTGACTTGCCTAAGGACACCCAGGGGTTTTCAATGGCACTACTAAACCATTTTGAGTGTAAATTTGCATAATCATGCACACATACTTCCCTTTTGGAAACTCTTGTTTAAACAACACCAACACTTGATTCAGTTGCATATTTGGTCATCCTCTGATAAAGCTAAGAAAAACTGAAGTAGGAGTGTATACATTCAGATGTTACTGGATGCAGATTATTCAAAGAGGCAGAAAAATTGTGGATGCCTATTTGGTTTCTATTCGAATACAATCTCATCAAAATAAAGCACTTATAGGTATAGATTTCAGTGGTGGCACGTTTGAATATTTGGCTCTATGCACATTTGCCTGAATGGGGCTTGCTTTAAATCTACATATGTAAGACTGTGTGCGTACCTCTACTATGGAAATGAAGATGATCCCCATGTTTAAGACTAATAGGGCCATATAGCTAAATAACTAAACTTGTTGCTGTTGTGTGCCTTTGAGTCATTTCTGAATTCTGGCAACCCTAAGGTTATCACAGGGGGTTCTTGGCAGAATTTGTTCAGAGCTCAGGATTTCCTGGCAGAATTTGCTCAGAAGGGGTTTGCCTTTGCCTTCTTCTGCGGCTGAGAGAACATGACTTGTCCAAGGTCAGCTGGTGGGTTCCCATGCCCAAGAAGGGAGACAAAACTTGGTCTCCGAGTGTCCTAATCTAACACTCAAACCACTACACCACACTGGATGTCAAATAAATAAACTAAATATAACTAAATAGTTAATAAATAAATAGCTAAAGCACTACTGAACCATTTTGAGTGTGAATTTGCATGACCATGCACACACACATCCCTGCTAAATTTGGGGAAAATTTAAGAATCAACCTATTATTAGAAAATATCTTAACACCTCACACACTCACTCAGGGCCTTTGCAGACTGCCAGAAATAGTGCAAATTGAGTCCACTTTAAATTGAGGCACTGCCCTGGCTCAGTGCTAGGGAATTATGGGAACTGTAATTTATTGTGGCACCAGAGCTCTCTGACAGAGAAGGCTCAATGTCTCAGAAAAAAACAAAACAATTCCCATGATTCCCTAGCACTGAGCCAGGGCAGTGCCTCAATTTAAAGTGGACTCAATTTGCACTATTTCTGGCAGTCTGCAAAGGCCCTCACTCACTTATATGCCTCCTCCCCAGACTGGGAAATCGAAGCAGCTCACAGAAGTTATAGCAAATACAGGGAAAGTGCATGTAAAGACATACAGTAAGTAAAAACGTATAAAAATCCCTTATAATCTGACACTAGTCTACACTGTGGCTTACTTACTAAATAAATAGATAAATAAATCAAAATAAACAAATAACTTATCTAACCTTAGGGGTACCAGTTTAAATATACAATTATACCTATTTTTATCTGGGAGGGGGAGAAGGTGTGTTACTCAATGGGCTAAAGCAGCGCTCGGCAAACTATGGCCTGCGGGCCGAACCCGGCCCGTCGAGGCCTTGTAACCGGCCCATGGTCGTTCCTGCCACCATTGCTGCTGCCGCGCGCATGCGCGCCGCTGCTGTCATTGCCGCTATGCGTGCACAATGTGTAGCGCCATTTTGCATTCCAAAAATGGCACCTGCACTCGCGCACTCATGCGCATGACGATGGGCGCCATTTTGGAACGCATTTGTGTTCCAAAATGGCGCCCGCCGTTGTGCGCATGTGTGTGCGAGCACGGGCGCCATTTTGGAATGCAAAATTGTGCCCTGCTCTCATGCATGCATGCGCACGATGGCGGGAGTAGCGTGCGTGTGTGTGAGCTCGCACGCAAGTGCACCTCAGGCACCATTTCTCCCCCCTTCGGCCCGCCGACAATCGGGGAACAGTGGAACCGGCCCCACCCCCAAAAGGTATGCCGACCCCTGGGCTAAAGAATGGCAATGAAGCCCCAAACATGCAGGCACCATGGTGTCTGGTGACTCCCATACTGGAAGGGAAGGGTTAATCACCAATCTGCTCCGGGTTGTAGTCCAAACTACCTAGCTACCCAGATAATAGCTACTTCCTTTCCCAGTAGTTGAGACTTTCTGATATACTCATTTTCCAGGCATACATGATATTCACATTATTTATATTGATGGAACCTGCATGTGTTATATCACCTTTTAGCATCTGTAAAGCTGCTTTCTTCACACCCAAAAGATTGCTATGTACATTGCACTTCTGCTGTCTTTTGTCACACTGAGTTTGTCCTTGATGCTATCTTATCTAGCCCCCCTCTCTCACACACACACACACACACGTGCGCACGCGCACACACCCCCGCCCTCACAGTATATCCTGCCTATCCTATCCTAGAATCAAGAGGAAGAGTATGAGCTATAATTTCTGATCATGAGTTATAATTCCTTTGTGTGAAAAAACACATCCCAAGTCTGTAATATCTGGTAATTTTGAACATGGTGCATCCCTCTGTGCATGCATGTGCCTTAAATTGCCTGCTGACTTATGGCATATTCATGAATTTCTTAAGCAATTTCTTAGGTTTTCTTAGGCAAGGAGCACCCAGAGGTGGTTTGCTACAAGTGCGCTATGGGTGTCTCCCTGGGGAGCCAGTGTGGCATAGTGCTTTGAGCATTGGACTCAACTCTGGAGACCAAGGTTTGATTCCCAGCTCAGCCATGAAGCCCAGTGGTTGACTTTTGGCAAGTCACACGCTCTCAGCCTCAGGGGAATGCAATGCTAAAGCCCATCTAAAGAAATCTTGCCAATAAAACCCCATGGTATGTTTACCTTAGAGTGGCTACAGGTTGGAAATGACTTGATGGCACATGGCAACAACTCTAGAGACATCCATAGATATTTACTTGTACATTGTAGGTCTATGTTCAGTCACACTAAACATGCATCTATGCCATCTTCAAGTCCACTACTGGAATTAATGGTAGTTGAGTAAACTCAAGAACATGGATTCCATCTCCACACTCTGCTTTCTATTTATTCAAACCATATACCTCTGTAACCACGTTATCACACGGGGTCTAAAGCAGTCCCATCCCCGGCGCATCCCCGTCCCATTCCGGATCCTTTGCCCCTGTGTTCAAACGACATCGCAGCAAACCCCGCCCCATCCAGTGCCATCCCCGGCGTATCCCCGTCCCATTCCGGATCCTTTGCCCCTGTGTTCAAACGACGTCGCAGCAAACCCCGCCCCATCCAGTGCCATCCCCGGCGCATTGCAGCATCATCCCCATTCTTTGCAATTCCTCTTCATTTGAGGAATTACATCTGCCGCGACCAGAACCATACCGGAATGATGCTGTTTTCTTGTCTGAAGCTACGGGGTCTATTCCGGTATGGTTCTGGATTGATTCCATGCCGCTTTCTTGCTGCCGCGTGTGATAACGTCCTAAGACAAAGCTCTATCTATTTTTGTGATTTTAGGTAAGTATTTAAGGGGAAGTTGTAGAACAATATGTATTGATACAGGGTCAATATATATAAAATAGTTGGATGGCTGCATATAGTTGGATAGATTAATATTATAGTAGAATATAGTTGTCACAGCTTGGAAAAGTTACTTTTTGGGTTACAGCTGCCAGAATCTATCAGCTGGTGAGTCAGTGTCCATGCTGACTGGATGATAAGAGTTGTAGTAAAAAAATAATGTTTTCCAGCTCTGGTAGTAGTAAAATAAAACACAAGACTATCTGTATTTTATAGAGAGGTGAGTTTGCTATCTCAGCCATACTCTGGAAATTTATAAAGCAGTGCTGGTGCTTATTCAGTGCTGGCAGTTTTCTGGGTTATTTGGATCCCTTTGCACATTTCTGTGATTGCAATATTTGTTTGGCAGCTTATTTACTGTGTATTCTCATGCACTGAAGATTTTTCCTCTTAACTACATGCAGCAACAGCATATTAAACTGGTTTCTGCCATAACTTTAAGTGACGGTGGCACTTTATATGTAACCAGTGCCCATGCAAATAAGCAAATGCCTATATCTAGGACTATGTTCCTTTGGGCTAAAAAACACATAAAATCCAGCAACCACTCCATTTAGAGAAAATTTGCATTTTTGACCCATATAAGTTATGTGAGTTGCTCTGATGTGTATCATTTTTCTCACTATGCTCCTTCTTTTACACAGCTGTCTCTATCATCAGCTTCTCCCAGAATAGACTTGGTGTGGAGTTGGGGTAGGAGATGTTTTTTATAAGCTTATCGCACCAGTACCCGTAACATTCCCATCGAGTCCTTGGAACATAACGATATGGGAACAGGTTTTACTGCATTGGACTATTGATAACGCGATAGTAACATTATGAAAACACATATTATCACACTGCATTTACTGTTGTACCAGTACCATTGCTAAAGTAGTTCCTCAGCCATCCCTCATTGGTGCTTGCTCACTGTTGCAAAAACCCTTGTGTCTGCATTGGAAAGAATGCTATTGAAAGGTTTAGGTAGTGAGCATTCATTGTTTTTTCTTGAAAACACGATGCAATTCAATCTACCAAAAAAAAATTTTTTTTTAAATTACCTGTGGCACCTTCCTTGCATCAGCACTACAAGAATTGAGTTGAGTTTGTGGACATTCTAGGACGGGAGGGGAGGAGGTAGTCTTAGCTAATCAGAACATGAGGACAGATTGAGACTGGGTAGGATTATCGCACACACATCATCTGGAACGATCTGAAAGCGTTTTTGCTGGCCGAGGATGCATTTTTACAGTTCTCCTCCTGGAACGGGCTAGGAACTGTCAGAGCACAGAATGGGAACTCGATGAGGATCATACCATGCGATAAAATACGTTCCGTTCCGTTCTCATCACATACTCATTACGTTCTGAGAACACTGTGCAATAAGCTTATTAGTTACACATATGTAACTAAGGGCCTTTGCAGACTGCCAGAAATAGTGCAAATTGAGTCCACTTTAAGGATTAGGGTTAGTGCTAGGGAGTCATGGGAATTGTTTGTTTTTTTCTGAGACATTGAGCCTTCTCTGTCAAAGAGCTCTGGTGCCACAATAAAATACAGTTCCCATGATTCCCTAACCCTAACCCTTAAAGTGGACATTTTGCACTATTTCTAGCAGTCTGCAAAGGCCTTCAGTAGCCAGTAATAAGTATCCTAAATAGTGGTCTGAGCCTTGGACTATGGATCTGGAGATCAGGGTTCGGTTTTCCCCCTTGGCCATGGAAACACACTTGGCAACTTTGGGTGAGTCATGTACACTGGCAACCCCAGAAAACTCTGTGATAGGGTTGCCTTAGGGTTGCCATAAGTCAGAAATAACTTAAAGGCACAAAACAACAGCAACAACAACAACATCAACAACAACAACAACAAGCCAATGTAGAATATTGATGACTGTTAACATAACTGATAATTGTCTGTACTTCCTGCATTCACATCTAGTCTCACAGTTTACTTTTCTCTCTCCAATCCCAGCATACACATATATGCCAGTTTAGGATAACATTTCATACATCTGATTCAGTGGGTTCTCTAGTGCACACTAACTCGTGCCATTATAAAATGTTTAATCCTTAAGGAGCCATAAAGATTGTTTGAGAATGTTTAGGCTCTTTAACACTTATTTTGTTTTTGCTAGTCATGAGGATAGGCAAGGAAATGGTGCTGAAGATCTACAGATCTTATTTGTATTTTTCCAGCATGTTAAAGACTAACCTGTTAATACTGTAGCCTTATTCACTCCCCGCCCTCCAGACTTCTGAGGTTTTAGGTGGCCCCTGTGTTTTAAAGCATAGTTTTACAGCTATCTCCAAGAAAGAAGAACGTTGTATTCTGTGCCTGGTAACCCATTCTTGGACTGATTCCTTTTTAGGATTCTGGACTACATCTCCCAGATTTCATTTTGCCCCAGTACATCAAATGTTAGTTAAGCTATTTGGGTTTTGGGTTGCGTTGCCAGTTTTCAAAACAGCAAGAAGTAGAAATGCATGACATGCAGGGCTGAAAATCAGGAGATAATTACTAACAAGGTTGTGCACTACCTAAATATCAAATGAAAATATTGATTTCTGTCAACTTAGCCCTAATAAATTTAATAAATCTTTATTACAGTCATAGACAAGGGAACTTAGACATATCTTTCTATGTAAAATTAACATATTTCCCACATTCATAAATTATATGATGTACACATTTCTGGTTTTAGGAAAGGGCCAATCTTCAAAATACAGGAATTTGGGGCTTCTTGTTCAATTGATATAAAAGGGAAAGCTTTCCATCCCTCAGGAGGAGAACGCCCTTAGAATAAGAGATATCAGGTTGCTCTAGTTCTGGAACTTGCACACCAAAAAGTACATTTTCCAAGCTCAGCCCAACCCTTTATGGGAGCAAAGGAAACCAAGCTTTGTATCATGGACATGCAATTACGTTGTTTTGTATAAAATTATCATATCTATATCGTAGAAGGTCCATTAATTTATAATGAGGGTTTTTTGTTTTTGTTTTTTATAAAATAAATGAAGAATAGAGTTCTTTTCTGGCCTGGGATGAAGAAGGTAGCTGTTAGGACTGTTTCCTGTGAACTCCAGTTGGCAGGGCTTTTTTGTCGAGAGCAAACCCATTCTACATTTACTGCTATCGCTGAGGAAATATGTACCAGCTGATGCCATCCCAATCATCACCATGGTTTCCAAGCAGACACAGTGCTGCTGAGAAAGGAAACAATTAAGCTTGATTTTATATTCACTACTTAAAACATTTTAGACTTCACATCCCTCCTAACCCCCGTCCTGGTCCCTCCACAGGGTTGAAGCGTCTGCCACACAATGAAATATTGATCTGATCTGACTGAGTTTTCTACTTTTGGAGGATCTTGATTTATTCCCACCCACCCCAACCAAAGAACCCGGAAAGAATGTACAAATAAATCCTGCCTCAAAGAGTCATTTATTAAGTAGGAGATAAGGCTCTTGAAAATTACAGGTTTTGACTCTCTGTGAAAGCTGATGGAATATGCATTTCAGAGTGTAAGCTCAACAATATCTTCTTCTTCTCTTTATTTATATGCCGCCTTCCTCCCAGTACAGGGACTCAAGGCGGCTAACAAATCTAATAAGGCTGCAATTGGCTCACATGCTAGATGAGATGGCTTGAAACCTGCATTGGCTCAAGGTCTGCATTTCAGCAGAATTCCATTTATGAGATGTCTTGCTTCCATTTTAGTTCGTGACAAAGCTAACTAGTACTCACACTGTTTGAAGTGTGTTCATTCTGTACAGAACTATTCTCATGAGCTCTACAAAACCAAAGACAGCTCAGACTTTTGTTCCTTTAGGTTCATTATTGCAACCATTTAAAACACTTCCCAAAGCAGTCAAATGTGGGTGCCTGTGCCTGTGCCTTCAAGCTGCCTGTTGATTTATGGCAACTGTATGGATTCCATAGAGTTTCCTTAGGCAAGAAATACTCATAGGTGGCTTGGCCAGTTCCTTCCTCTGAAATTTAGCCTACAGCATCTGTCTCCCATCCAAGTACTAATCAGGGATGATCCTACTTAGCTTCCAAGATGGGACAGAATTTGGTACCTTAATGTGCTGTATTGCAAAGCATTGTGATCGTGGTCCAAAGGAGCCAGCATCTAGACCTGGATGCTGTCTAGAGATAATGGATGTATGAAGGTTTCACTAAGCCCAGTGTCATACAAGGCTCAATGCCTCATTGTTCTCCACTTGATTTCTTCTGGAATTTGCTTGATCTGTAGCAAGGCTTGATTAAGGACAATGGAGATTAGTCAAACAGTGCAATCAACCTCACACAAGAGTATATTTCTCTGTCTTAGTCAGGGAGGGCATGCCATGAAATCATGGCACTATAAATATGTAGTGTGAATGGGCCCGTGGTGTAAAGATTTTAGGGGTAAGGTGGGTGAAAGGATCCAGATTCATATATGTGTGAGCAAACTAGCAGGAGTGAACCTAACATCACTGGACAGTAATGCCAAGTGATTACTATTTGTATCTGTTGATTAGGCTATTTACAGATATTGAAAGGACTTGGTGTTTTTTACTGGCCTTCTTTCTCCTCTTCTCTTCCTTGTTACCTATATTTATACCAATATACAGTTCACTTTGTTTCTTCAGAAAACATCACTTTTGACTGTTGCTATGGTGCCTAACTTTTGAAGAGTAGAAATTGCCAAAACTTCCTTGGGAAAAGAAGCTAAAATGTCAGAAGTTGATTAATAGGCTTTTTCTGTAAGGACACTGCAAAGGATTTGTGAGCTCTCTGGTCCTAATGAATGCAAATGCTAATTCCCATGGCACTATGTTTGACTCCAGCATGGCAATTCTATTTAGTTCACATAGCCTTGCTAAATTAATCTAATTTGAGGATTTGTTCCAACATGCACTGTTCTTCTGTCCATTCTTTTTGCCCAGTATTAGAAAGGAAGGAGTGACTTTTTAATATTGCGAGCCTCCCTGAGTCCCAGTTTTGGGAAAAGGGTGGGATGTTAATAATAATAATAATAATAATAATAATAATAATAATAATAATAACAATTAATTGCAAGGTTAAAAAGTAGAATTTTATCAGCACAAAAGCATATTTGTCTAATATTTATCACACACTGTCATATCCATCCTGCTTCTGCCTTGCATTCCATTCTTTACTGTGGTGCACCTTTTCACTAATAGGCAAAACCTGTCAATAGGCTCTTAGTCTCACTGCTATTCCATTACTGTCTTTGTAATGATAGGTCCCTTCTGCTGCAGTTCCACTCTCAGGCAGTCACATGATGTGAGCGAGTTTGATTCTGCTCCTCTCCCTCCACTCCTTACAGCGATTGTGGCTGCCATCAGCTTCTTGAAGTCGGTTGCTGTGTGTACATTCACACAGCAGCAGACTTTGAGAGGCAGTTGGTGGCCATGAACACTTATGCAGGGCTGCTGTGTGAATGTGCAATGGCCAACATCTTCCTTTCAGGATTTCATGAAATGTTGGCATGGCAGTTAAAATGGAATATAACATTATAACTATGCAATGTGAATGAGCCACAGGTATGTAGTCAACCCTCTGACCCATATTCCAACAGTTTTTCTGCCCAACATTTCTCTTCCTTGAATTACTCATGCTACCATTAGGGGTAATGCTAAATTCTCTCCCCCTTCCACATATTATGCTAGGGAACTTCAGAATACAGATTGAAGCTATCCTATTGGATGTAACGGAGGACCCCTTTCTTTTTTTGTGGTTACTATAGATCTGTCTCAAGCATTATTTCATCTCACACATTTAACAGGACATGCTTTGAGTCTGGTGTTTTTGTGTTGGTCAGGATGATGGTGTTCAGAGGAGTATTCTATAGTTTCACATCATGGACAGATTATTACCTGGTGAGATTTAGACAATGGGACTCAAGGATAAGGCATCTATGAGGACAGTGTGCCACAGGGAGGCTGATGAATTTGAAGAATTTTGTGATGGCTTCTGCCACTTTAGCAGTTGACTTTTATACTTTTTATACTCAGACAGCCATGTGCCACAGAGTATTATTGTAAAGACACCAGCATCAGATAGTAGATGAAGATTATTCACGTTTATATTGCCACACTACACTAGGTGGATTGTAGGAATGTGGAGAATACTGCAATATCTGAGTCCCATGATACGATAGATTTGTGGATTCTATTTCACACAGAAATCATGCTTAACCTTTCAATGATGTAATAGTATAAACAGTAATGCTATTATTAGTTACAGCTTTTCCTCAAAGTTGGCTGAACTACCACTCTCTATGTAGTAAAAAAAAAAAAAAAAAAAAAAAGGATAGTATCATTGCCAACGTGTGCCACAGAGGCATATGCCAGCCAAATCTAAGTGGTTCAATGAGTGTGTTTAAGCAGGAATTTAAATTTCAACTCTTGAAATAAATAACAAATGTACTTAATTTGGCTGGTTTGTGTTTGAACGTCCGTCAAAAAAAGCTGTGAATAGATGCTTTAATATTGAAGTAGTCATTTTTTGTACGTTTCTTCATACTTCCATCTCTTATACTAGAATTAGATTGTAAATTAACTGGCTGGTTTCTTTTGTTGCATTCACATTAGAATTGGAAACAAGCCTCTCCAGTCACTTAAGGCTGCTTTGTTGATTACTGCTTGTCAGGCCAGCATGTAATGAGACTAACAAAGGCAATCAAAAGGTCCATTTTGTCATTTTTCTGTAGCATTTCTCAAAGCCAACTGGTACATCATCTCCAAGGAAAAGGAAAAACAGATCAATGGCAACGCTTTATTAATTCATTTTCACTAAGAAAATGAAGACAAAATCAATTATTCCCCCTCTCCCCACTTCTCACAATTAAGTGATTTGCAAAATGGTTTGGGGTTAAAAAATGAGAAAAAGTAGACTGTAAAAGAAGAGAAAGGAATTGCGGTTAGTAAATTCATAAACTCTATTATTTTTAAAGAATTAGTGGGAGAAAATAAATCTTATTTGAATTCTGGCAAGTGGATGTTATCTCCTGCTAGTCCTAATAGCACCAGCAATGCAGAGCATTGCTTTTCAGATGTCTTTGGACTTCAGCTCTACTTTTCAGAACTTATTGTCTTCAGCAAAGTTTAGATGGAGACCTATTTAGAGTTGCTTGAGACACTAGTCAAGACTATCACTGTTCTAGCAGGAACTCCCTTTCACACACTTTGTTCTCCATCTGGCATAATCAGTAGCTATGACTTCTTTTTTGGTCACATTTCCCCCAGTAATATCACATTAAAATGTGCACACACACGCACACATGAATCTGAAGGTATTATGAGATTATATAAAGGTGCTGCAGGGCGTGAGCTTTTTTGTGCAATAGAATTTTTTATTTTTAATAAATAAAAAAGTTAAAGGGATGCAGTGGCTTAGTGATTAAGATGCCAGTTCTGACAATCAGAAGATTGGCAGGTTGGCAGTTTGAGGCCCAAGTGCCGTATGATGGATTGAGCTCCTGTCACTAGTCCCAGCTTCTGCCAACCTAGCAGTTTGAAAGCATGCAAATGCAAATAGATAAATAGGTACCACTTCGGTGGGAAGGTAACAGCATTCGGTGCAGCCATGCTGGCCACATGACCACTGGAGTAGTCCTCGGACAATGCTGGCTCTTCGGCTTAGTAATGGAGATGAGCACCGCCCCTACAGTTGGTTACGACTAGACATTCATGTCAAGGGACTACCTTTACCTTTTAAATGCTTGGTGCTTGGTCAATATACTGTTATATCAATATAAATATCAGTAAAGCTTTGTGGTTCTGATAACTGGTGGTGTCTTTAAACACATACAAACATTATTATTTCATATTTCAGTATTTAAAATTAAATTACTGTGATAAAGACAATAAGCTGAACATAATGATATCACATTAAGATTACACATACTGAAGTATAAACTTCATAAGCATACAATTGTTACTCTAAATCTTGGGAAACAGGGATCCTTACAACCTATAATAATCTTATTCAGAGGTTATCTCTAGTGAGAGAGTCATCAGAACATGATATAAAGAAGTTAAAACCCAGAATTATCTGGGAAATAAAATTTCTTATCACTGTCTGACCTAGCAGGACATGAACAGATGGTGTTGAAACCTATTCAACAGGAGTAGTAATTGTACAGCTTGAAGGGAGGAGGATCCATCTGTGGCCTTTGTGCCTGCCAGGTGCTCTAAATATATATTTTAAAAATCAGCTGAAAAAAATGTTTGGTGGTTGAACACTACTTATAAGGGATATGTTTTTGCTTCTAAACAATGTTTCCTCCTCCAAAACTGCTAAAATCACATTGCAAAGTGATCAGAAGTGGCTGGGAGATAACAAGGACGGCAGTGCATGTAGAGATGGGAGAAACTGAAAAGGGACTTATCACTTTTTATATGTACCTATCCCTGCTTGCACAAGACTTGCAAATGAAAAATAAAATTGAATTTGTTTAGGAAAATCAGAGTGTGCATGATATTAAACATTAAAATAAATTATTATTATTAGTATTATTATTAAAAGTAGTATGTAAGAACAGCATTTTGTGCACTACGGTGTCATCTGCCCAGGTCTAACTTTTGTAAAGGTTCTCTTCAGTCCAGGGTGTGAATCATGCAGCCCATACACTAAAATGTTTTGTGTGTATATTTGTGTGTGTATGTGGGATCTGATGCACCTATTGGCACTCCTACTGACTCCCACAGCAAATAGATATTTTCAGATGAGTCAATGCTTGGATTAATAAGTAAATTAGGCTAAATAAACAAAGCACAACTAAACAAAACAACACCAAAGTGGCCAGAGTGGCTGCAAATTATCTCAGTCCCATCTCCAGCCTTGCTCCTGTCAAACAGGGATACTTACCTGCTTTTGCAAAGACCCATTTCTCCCCATTCCAGTTCCTTGCAGAGAGCAGCACCATAGATGAATGAAAAGTGCAAGGGCTTCACTGGAAGCTTCCAGGCTCATATAACCTCCTGTCATGACCCTGGAATTGACTACTGACCTGGACTAAGGAACCAACAAAGAGGGCACATGAACCCAAGATGCTGGCGATTCCTAGGCCAGAGAAGCCCCAAACCCTTGAGTCTGAACAAGATGAGGAGCCCTGAACCTAGCTCCAACACTGATTGGTACCCCCATGTCAAAGAGAGTCAGTGTGGTGTAGTAGTTTGAGTATTGGACCAGGATCTGAATCCTGGATCGGCCATGTAAACCCTCTGGGTGACCTTGGCCAAGTCACACACTCTTAGATTCATAGTATGGCAATGGCGTTGAAGAAACTTGTCAAAAAAATCCCATGATAGGTTCACCTTAGGGTCACTGTAAGTCTGTAATGGCTTGAAGGCACACAACAACAACAACAACAACAACAACAATGCAGAGAGTGCCACAATTCATGTAGGCAATGCACCAATACCAAAGAGCACCAGCTCTTTGAGAGAGTGAAGTGTCTTAAGATTGGCATCAACTGTTTGAGAGCTCGATATATACACATCTTCAGGTCAAAGCACTCTCCTTTGGTGTGGTGTCTGAGAAGGACTGTCAGGACTAGAGCCCAAATCCATTCTGTCCAACTTCTGATCTTCCTGGAATAAGATGCTTAGTTGGATCTCTCCAGGATGCTGCAGCATTGGTCTGCCTTGCTCCCTTGATTCCAATGGCTTCTTCTTTCAGGTCTGATAAATTTCCCATCAGGGATTCAGTGAACAACCACTCCGACATCATAGGTGCTGTCCTTCTCTATGCACATGCAGCCAAGTGCCCATAACTCCATGTACACACACAAGAAGGCAGCCACATGCAGCCTCACCTTCTTTTTTGGCAGCCATCAAGGCCATGAAACCATTTTTATTTTTATTTTTTTGGAATGACAAAAATGCCCCCAACACACTATTGCCCTTCCCAGAGCCCTCCAAGAACTCTGGGTTCAGTTTAAACAACTCCAATAATCACCCAGTCTCTCCAAAACCTAGTAACGGAAACCAGTGACTCCTGGTTGTCATTTTTGGCCACAAATGGGGGCCACTGCTGCCTTCCTCTGGGTCCCTGTCATTTGTGAAGTCCTGGCCCAAGAGCATTTCCTAAGAGGCAAAGGCTGTACACCTGCAGGGAGCATCCATGTGGGCACGGTGACCAGATGTCCGAACTGCAAAGGAGGACAAGGCACTGCAAAATGGAGGGCATTTAAGAAAAAAATGTAGGACACTAGAAAGTACAAGCTGAAAACACTCATATAAATATCAATTCATGCATCTCAGTCATGCTCAAAATGGAGGCTATTTTGGAATTCTGCTTGGACAGAAGGCTGAAATGTAGGACAGATCCTGGAAAAGGAGGAACTCTGGTTACCCTGCATGTGGGACCCATCATCCCTCCCAGCCACAGTACTCTCTTTCTCTCTCTATTTTTGTGTGGGGAGACTGCACAGCTTGCATCCTTCAACCAACCCTACCACAAGTCATGAATTCCATATATTATGTGGCATATAATAAACAGCCTTCCCATTCCTTTTTAGCCTGCTGGGCCTATTGGGATCCCATTCTTATGCCTTTCTCCTATGAACATCCCTCTCCCCCCCCTCCCCCCCGCTTTTGCTGGTGTGTGTAAGGCTTCAACATGGGGCACTGTGATGTTTGGTTGGAATAATTTGCCCATAGTAAAATCCTCATTTAAATAGTTCTTGCTCTTATTCACACTTTTATCAATGCTTTTGTATTGTTTTAATTTGTCTTGTTTTAAATAAGTTCCTAGCCACCTTGAGTCCCATTATTGAGAGAAAGGGAGGATATGAAGGAATAGAATAAATAAATAAATTTGTTCCACCTTACCCCCTGCTGCAGCCCTATTGGTCACATCTGATCAGCCAGCATGGTATAGTGGTTTGAGCATTGGACTATGACTCTAGAGACCAGGGTTCAAATCCTGGCTCAGCCATTGAAACCTTGGGCACTTCACATACTCTCAGCCTCAGAGGATGGCAATGGCAAACTTCCTCTGAAGAAACATGCCAAGAAACCCCAATGACAGGTACATCTTAGGGTCACCATGAGTCAGATACAACTTGAAGGCACACAACTTGAAGGTGGTCAAATGTACTTTCCTATGTTAGGTTGCAGGTACAGAGCTAATGGGAAGTTGCCATGGTGCCACTATTTCTGGTTTGTTGTCTTTATTAGGCCTCTGAGTAGCCACCTCATGTAGCATTTTGAAAAGAGGCTGAATTATTTTCATACAAAAAAAGAGAACATTATTTTAACAACAGTCCATGTAGCAAATTACCTTTGATGCCCATAATTCTGTAATCTTGCAGAGATGCTGAAGGATTTGCATATGGATGAACAGCTGGAGAGCACCAACCACCATACAAAGACTCCATCATCATTGGCAATTTATCTGGTTTTAAGGGCTGTTTTACACTCGGAGCAATGAATGGTGTTATGAATGTAAGGCATGTTTTCAGAATGGGAAATATGGAAGCATCTAACAAGAAGGGTATGCACCCCAGCAGCAGTGGTTAATTTGTAACCTAAAAAAGAGAAAGTGTATGTTGCATTGGAATTTGGAAGATCCAGGTTTTAGTCTTCAATGAACTGGGTGATTTTGGGCCAATCCATTCAATCTCTGCCTGACCTTCCTCACTGGGCTGTCGGAGACATGATAAATTGGGAAGACAATAGGCATGTATGTTGCCTTGAACTCACTGCATTTAATAACACAGAAATCTCCTTCATATGGAAGCCTCCACTGTCTGGTGTGGTATGGAGATCTGTGGATTTCTCACACTGGTGACAACAAAATAATAATTTTATTCTCCTCTTGTCTCTCCAGGGCAAGCAGCCAGATAATAGTAGTAGTAGTAATAGTAATAATAATAATAATAATTATTTATACCCCACCCCTCTATCAACAATCGGGGCGGCTAACAACAGTTAAAAATTCCATTATGTATAATACACAACCCAAATCCCACCCCCCCTTAAAAAGTATTAAACTGATAATATGTAAAAAACATCATAATAAATAATATAAATAAATTATATTCTAAATTAACAATAAACTAAAAACAACAACAACAAGCCAATACGGATAGATAGGCAAAGAGCTGCCCTCCAGAGGTTCCTGAACTGCAACAACCCAGCATTCCTTACCTTTGGCTATGCTGGCTGTGCCTGATGGGAGCGGCAGTCCAATGAGATCTGGATGGACACCTTTGACAAGATGATGTCTGGTCCTGCCAATGGCTCTGAGCTGGCTGGAAATCCTATCCTTTGGGGAGCCAGCAAGAGCAGCCACACCGGACACAGGGACAGCAGCAAAGATTCCCTTAGTCAGGAGCAGCTTTAGCCCCTCTATGCCTTGTGGCTGAAAGTAACACAATACTGCCAAAGCACAGTGGCATCACTAGGGTTGGTGTCACCCGGTGCGGTAACTCCTGGTGTCAGCCCCTCCATTAAACTCACCACACCATACCACACCATACAGATCTGTAGTGATGTTTTTTTTTTTTTTGTACTAAGGTCACTCATTAATCATAATTCCTGCATATCACTGACTGTAATGGTAATAGTTGTGACATAAGACAAACAGCAAAAGTAAAACTATACCCTTAGAATACAGTATCATATGCACATTCTAAATGTATTTACATGTGCGTACTTTCATGTGGTTAAAGCGAACATTTGGTAAGATGTGATGCTTATAAAGAAAATTTTAAAAGAATAACATACATTATTTATTTATTTATTGAAAGAATAAAATTAATATTTTTAAACCTGGGGCCCTTCCTTTCTCCTCCCGCTGATCCTCACCCCACTCCCCTTATTTCTTTAGCACCTTAAAGGGGTGCAGGCAAAGGCCGCAGCCCATTTCTTTCCAAATGCTAGGATGACCAAACATCCCTCTTTTCCAGGACCTGTCCTATATTCCAATCTTCTCTCCTGGAGGAACTCCAAAATGTCCTCCATTTTAAGCATGACTAAGGGGGGTTGCAGACTGCCAGAAATAGTGCAAATTGAGTCCACTTTAAGGGTTAGGGTTAGGGAATCATGGGAACTGTAATTTATTGTGGCACCAGAGCTCTCTCACAGAGAAGGCTCAATGTCTCAGAAAAAAAAAATTCCCATGATTCCCTAGCACTAACCCTAACCCTAAAAATGGACTCAATTTGCACTATTTCTGGCAGTCTGCAACCCCCCTAAGATATGTAACAGGTAAAGGTATTCTTCGTTGACAAAGTTGTCAAGTTGTGTCTGACCGTAGGGGACGATGCCCATCTCCGTTACTAAGCCAGCATTGTCAGAGACTACTCTGTGATCTTGTGGCCAACATGATTGCAGAGAATGCTGTTTACCTTCCCACCAAAGTGGTACCTATTGATCTACTTGCATTTGCATGCTTTCAAACTGCTAGGTTGGCAGAAGCTGGGACTAGTGACAGGAGCTCAGCCCATCATGCAGCACCCCAGCCTTGAACGGCCAATCTTTTGATCATCAGAATTGGCATCTTAACCACTAAGCCACTGCATCCCATGACTAAGGGCCTCTACAGATGGACCCTTTGGGCCATCCTGGAGGCAGGGATGGGAAGGGGCAGCCGCACGCTGACTGCCTCAACCCCTCCCCGAAGACATCCTGATGCCGTGCACCATTATGCACGGCGCGCGACGTCAGGATGTCCTTCCGGTGCAGCCTTTTGATGTGCTGCGCTGGAAGGGACACTAAAAGGCCACACGCTGGCTCTTAGGGCACCCTTTTTGCCATTTTTGAAAGGAACAGCACCTTTCCGAGGCGGGAAAAGGGAGGATCGGAGCAGAGGCGTCCGGCAGCCTCGGCCTCGATCCTCCGCTTCTCGGGGTGGCCCACCCGTCTGCATCCCCCCTAAGATACATGAATCCATATTTCTGTGAGTATTTTGAGTTTTAATTTAGTTGTGTCTTCCATTTTGCTCCACTGCCCCCCATTCTCCAGTTGCCTTGTCCTCCTTTGCAGGTGTGACATGTGGCCATCCTGTGCCTCGATTGAGAGTTCCTGCATGGCAGAATGAGGCTTGGACTGGACCAGGGGTAGGCAACCTAAGGCCCCGAGGCCTTTGGACCAGCCCCAGGCCGGTCCTGCCGCCACCACCGCTGCCTGCCATGAGATATTGATTATTGTTGTTATTACTTGTTCTTGGGGTTTTATTGGCAAAATCTCCACAGGGGTTTTGCCATGGCTTTTCTGGGGCTGAGAGAGTGTGCATGCATATTTTTTTAATTTTTTAAAAAAAATTTCTTAATTTTTTTATTTTATTTATTTATTTATTTTTGGTGCTTCGCCCCCCCCCCCCCCCCCAATTGTCTGAGGGACAGCAACCCGGCTCCTGGCTCAAAAAGGTTGCCTACCCCTAGACTGGACTCTTCCAACTCCGCGATTCCGTCCAAAGGCAGATGTTCGCGGAGCACTGGGGCCCCCTTCTGCTCCCTCTCCGGGGGTCACCTGGCGCCCTCCTCCCTCCCTCCCTCCCTCCGGCGGCCTTTGGAACGCGCGCTGATTGGCTGAGGCGCACGCCCGGTGGGTCCCTCCGGATTCCCCATCCTCTGGGCTGGGACTCCGCCCGCAAAGCCCCCAGGAGACGGAGGGGACCCTCGGAGGGCTCCAGGGCAAGGCAAGGCAAGGCAAGGCAAAAGGAGGGAGGGAGGGAGGGAAGGAAGGAGAAGGCGAGGGAGCCCTCCGCTGGCAGGCAATGCTCTCCCTCGCCTCCGCCTCCGCCTCCGCCTCCTCCGCCTCCCGCCAGACTCGGCGCTTTTGTTCTGCTCGCCCACTTCGGAGGAAGGAGACCGGGGCCGGCTTCTCTTGTCCAGCAGTGGAGCTCCAGGAGGAAGGAAGGAAGGAAGGAAGGAAGGAAGGAAGGAAGGAAGGAAGGGAGACTCGCTCTGGACGCTCCCTGCGGCCGCTTCCCTCCTCCTCCTCCTCTTAGTGAGCCTCTTCTTCAGCTTTTTCCTCTTCTTCCTCCCTTTCTCCTCCTTTTCTTTTTTCTTTTCTTCCTCTCTTCCTCCTCCTCTTCTCCTCCTTCTTTCCCCACTCATCCCTATCCTCCTCTTCCTCCTCCTCTTCCTCCTCTTCCTCCCATCTCTTCCTCCTCCCTTCTCTTCTTCTTCCTCCTCCTCCTCCTCCCTTCTCTTTTTCCTCTTCTTCCTCTTCTTTTTCCTCTTTCTCCCTCCTCCTCTTCCTCCCTTTCTCCTCTTCCTCTTCCTCCTCCTCCCTTCTCTTCTTCCTCCTCTCCCTCCTTCCCCTTTTCCTCTTCTCTTCCTCGTTCCCCTTCTTTTCTTCCTTTCTTCCTCCTCATCCTCCCCTTCTCCTCTTCCTCTTCCTCTTCTTCCTCCTCCTCTTCCTTCTTTTCCCCTTCTCTTCTTCTTTTTCCTTCTCCTCCTCTTCCCTCTTTCTCCCTTCTCTTCTTCTTTCTTCTCCTCTTCCTTCTCCTCCTCTTCCTCTTCTTCTTCCTTTTCCTGTTCCTCTTGCCTCTTCCTTTTCCTCCTCTTCTTCCTTTTCCTGGGATCCAGGGCGAGGCAGCCCTTTCCCTCTGAGGTGAGGCTCCTTCTGACCCTGGGGAAAAGAGAGCGAAGAGAAAGAGGGAGCCTTGGCGGAGAAGGAGAAGGAGAAAGAGAAAAGAGAAAGAGGAGGAGAGCAGACTCTTCCCCCTCCAGGGCTCCCGGGGGGGGGGCAGTGGTTGAGAGAGGTGTTGGGGGGGGGGACCCTCCAATAAAGTGGGTTTCTTGCTAAGGAAGCACCCCCCCCCGTTGTCTCCATTAACCTCGTGGCTTTTTGGGGCTCGGAAAGCAAACTAACGAGGAGGACTTGGGTCGACTTCTCTGGCTACTTGGGCCAGCTTTGGGACGAAGCTCAAGAACAAGCTGGATTTTTTTTGTGTGTGTGTGTGGGGGGGGAGGTTGAGGGAACGCTGGGCAAGTCACACTCTCTCAGCCTCGGGATGGCCATGGGAAAATCCCTTCTGGGGAGACTTGCCGAGGAAACCCCATGATAGAGGGTCACCTTAGGCAGGGTCTCCATAAGTCAAACATGACTTGAAGGCACACAGAAAGAAGGTAACCCTGGACACCCCCCTTCCCCCTCAGGTTCCCTCAGGGTTTTGTGATGGGTGGATATTTGGGCACCATTCTCAGCTAAGGTGAGAAGGGCTGAAGGCTGGTCCACATTTGAGATGCAGGACTTGGACTTGGTGGTGGTGATGGAAGGACCGGATTGAGCGCCCATGCAAGCTCTGCTCTTGCATTTGACTTGGGGTTGGGTTGTGTGTGTTGGGTTTGCTTGTTGGTGTATACATCAGGGAGACTCACCACAATATTCAAGCAGGTAGTAGAATTGAAAGACATTGCCTAATAATCTGGAAAATCAGTATGGAAAGGGATCTCACAGCATCTTGCTACCAACTTCTATTCAAGCAGGTAGGGCAGGGTTCACAAACTGTTAGGATGCTTTGAGTAGCATGCATCCTTCAAGATCTCTTAAGTTCTCAATGGAGAGAAGTCCGAAAGCTGAAGCTGCCTTGCATCTCTCATTCTCTGGACATCTTGGAGGTTGATCGTGGCTTCATGTCTGCCCAGTGCACAGCTAGGAAAGAAAGTCATCTAGTGGCATGATGTGCCCCAGAGTTGAGAGTTTACAACAAGTTCCTAGTAAGCCATCCCTGTTTCATATTAAACTGTACCCAAACCCCAGGAATAACTTCAGCCCCACTGGCAACAGAGCTAAAGTTATTTACCACAAGTCAGTAATGCCATTTAATTGTTCCTTAACAAATGTGAACTCCTGTGTCATGATTAGAATCAGGTTGTTAGAAAGATGGGATGATCTATTGAGTAATTATTTTATTGATTAATCAGTTATTTATTGATAACAATGATAATTTATTGATTTTTAACATTTATTTATCTTTAAATGCCCACTCCGTATTGGTGTTGTGAGTATGGAACCAAGAATGAAGTATTTCAGAATGAAATAGTATTTTAATAGTATGTATTTGCATGTATATGAGGTGGATTGATGAAGGCATTCAGAATCTGGGTACTAGTACTGGTTATATTGATACACAGACGACTGAGTCCTAGTTAAAAGGAGAGAGAAATCATACCTCTGGAAAACTAAAATCTCTTAAAGTTTGGTCAGTGGAATACTTTAACAGAGCAATCCTATTGAGGTCCTTCTTTATTAAGTGTATAAGATTGCAGTCTCAGCTACTGCTTTGCTGTTTCAGTGCTTCTGTGTTTCATCTCCCCCTTCCGTCATCTGATTTAAATCTTTCTTACTAGTAATAATTGTAGCTTTACAGTCTGATTAATGAAATGTCTTCGTCTTAAAATGGTTTATCATAGAAACTGACAATTCCTTTGTGGGGTGAGTATATATAAAGAGCTGTGATTCATGTTGGTGCCATGTCATCTTATAGTGAAAAATAAATTTATAGCTAAATTGTAATGGCTGGTTGTCATTTCTTGATCTGTCATTACTGCTTAATTCTTGTTCTTTAGAACTAAAATTGAATTTGCTAGCTTCTTATTCCAGGCCAAGGCCAAGTAATTTGATGAGCTTGTGTGTTTGTAGTATCGCAGCCTGAGTTTGTAGGTATATTTTTGGAATATACCTAAAACCCTGTGTAAAGCATTGCAGGCCTAGATGTGTGTGTGTGTGTGTGTGTGTGTGTGTGTGTGTATCAGTACCATATTTGATATCAAATGAGAAACATAAAATTAGCCTTTTTCCAACTTCAGTCCATCAAGTTCAGTCAGTATAATCTTTTTTTAAAAAGACTTGTGCTGTATTTTTGTATTGTACAACTTCCTTTAGGTAGGATTAGGATAGCACAAGGATCTGGTATTCAAAATTAATACAGTTCACATGTTACCTACCTAGAAATCGCTCCTGCAATTATTTTCTTAGAGCACACTGCTGACTAAATTCATCCTCAGAGAGACTATTAATTTTACTGCAGCTTGATTTTGCATAATATAATGCACTGATTGACTAAGACCTACTGTGTGGGCTCATGGTTAAGCAAACTATTGCATGTTTATTTTTCTTTCTTAACATTTTTGTTTGGGGTGACTTTATTGTTGTTTGTTGTTAACTGCCCTTTAGTTGATCTCAACCCATGGTGATCCTATAGATGAGATATCTCCAAGACCCCCTGTCTTCTGCTGCTCTGCCTAGCTCCTGCAAACTCATATTCATGGTCTCTTTAATAAAGTCCATCCGTCTAGCCATGTGGCCTTCCTCTCTTTCTACTTCCCTCCACCTTTTCTAACATCATTGTCTTTTCCAGCGATTCTTGTCTTCTCATGATGTGTCCAAAGTACAACAGTCTAAGTCTTGTCATCTTGGCTTCTAGGGATATCTCTGGCTTGATCTGTTCTAGGACCCTTTGTTTGTCCTTTTGGCTGTCCATGGGATCCTCAGTACTCTTCTCCAGCACCACATTATCTCAAATGCATTGATTTTCCTCCTATCTTCTTTCTTAACTGTCTAGCTCTCGCATCCATACATGGTAATAGGGAATACAATGGCTTGTATAATTCTAACTTTTGTGCTCAGTTGTATATCTTTGCATTTTAGAGTCTTTTCTAGTTCTTTCATAGCTGTGGTCCCCATTCTTAATCTTCTGATTTCCTGGCTGCAGTCCCTGTTCCTATCAATGTTTGATCCCAGGTATGAGAATTCTTTTACTATTTCTATTTCCTCATTGTCTAGGTTAAATTTGTGTAGGTTCTCTGTGCTCATTATTTTTGTTTTCTTTATGTTCAACAATAGGCCTGCCTTTGCACTTTTTTCTTTGATCTTCCTTAGTAGGTGTTCCAGGTATGTGAGGTTTTCTGCTAGTATTATGGTGTCATCTGTATATCTTAGATTGTTGATATTCCTTCCTCCCATTTTCACTCCTCCTCCTTCTATGTCCAAGCCTGTTTTTCTTATAATATGTTCTGTATACAAATTGAACAGATAGGGTGATAGGATGCATCCTTGTCTGACTCCTTTGCCAATTGGGACCCATTCTGTTTCTCTGTGTTCTGTTCTGACAGTAGACACTTGTCCTGAGTACAGATTCCTCATCAGGTCTATCAGATGTGTTGGCACTCCCATGCCTTTAAGGGTGTTCCATGGCCTTTCATGATTTACAGACTACAGTCAAAGGCTTTGCAAATGCTTATTTGGTAATAATAAGCATTATTATTATTATTATTATTATTATTAAAGGGGTGACTACTTTCAGGAAAGAATTGTGCTCCCCATTGTTCTAAAATGCTCTTAGTGTTAAATAAAGACTGACTGTGGGAACAACAGAGACCTTAAAAACAACAACAACAAACTGTATTTTCAAGCAGCCTTCCACCAACCTATTGCTTTCCAGATTTTTTAGATTACAGCTCTCATACAACCTAGACAGCATGGCTAGTAATAAGGTACAAAGGGAGCTGTGGTTTGAGAGCATGAAGTTGGAGAAGATTTCTTTAAAGACTGAGTAACTTGTGATTCACCAAGACAAATGCACTTCGTTGGCCATATTATTTTTGTGAAGTTGAAGGCTTTCACGGCCAGCATCCATAGTTTTTTGTGGGTTTTTCAGGCTATGTGGCTGTGTTCTAGATGAGTTTATTCCTGACGTTTTGCCAGTATATGTGGCTGTCATATTCAGAGAATATTATTTTGGCCAGTCAGGCATTGTGATCTCACACAGGCAACAAAACTAGCTCTTGTGCGCTGCATATATACCTCTTGGGCTGTGTTAAGTTTGCAGGTTGAAGTTGCAGGTTGTGCAGGCGTGTGAGAACCGTTCCATATCTGCTACTAATGTGATCAGTTTTCCCTACAGGAACACAGAATATAATTCTTTTCATTCCCCCCCTCCCAATAATACATTGTTTTCTCTGAAGTTTGAAGACCACAAAGTACCCTGAAAGCTGTTTAGCAAAATAGACAATGCAGTTGATACAAAACAGACTAGACTATAAGGTTGTAACCATTTCCTTGGGAAAGATAGTTTGGATTATTACCAAATAAACATTTGCAGGACCATAGCCAAAAGTCTTTCATAGGTTGAGCAGGTTATTTACTGATATCAGTAACAAGTGATCTAGATACTGCCAAGTTTATGTACTTCCAAAAGCTAAGCCCTGTCATATGATATGTGTACTTTGACTATTGTGCACCTTCTATGTTTTGGGCCTGAGACTACATTTTTCTCAGAAGAAAGTTCTTAAGAGGCCAAGTAGGCTCTATCTTTGTAGGTTATATCTACAAGATGGTTATATCTTTGTTGTCAGATTCTAAGGATTTCCTCAGAGCCAAGGCACCATGGAAGGAGTAACCTTAAAAACACCTGCAAAAGATTGCCTATGCTGTGGAACAGGAGATTTTCCAAGTCACCTTTTCTGTAATGCCTTGGCTCTTGAATAAGTGAGCAGCCCTCTTTCTCCACTGCTCTTGCATTTGTTCAAGGAAATCCTGGATACCTCCCTGCAGGCTGTCAAACCTTTCATGCCTTGGTCCTGAAGAGCAGCACTGCACACTTCAGCATTTGTCTTAGTGAGACCTACAGCAAAAGCATTGAATTGTTGAGTGCTGCTGTTCAGGATTCTAGCTATTTCATACTGTTCCCTGCTCCCTGTTTGGATTTCAGGTGTTCACCTCACCTTAATTGTATTCAGTCAGTCTGTGGCAGACCAGGCCTGATAGTTTGGATGTGTGTCTCTTCTCTGTGTGGGTCATTACACCTACATAAGCAGTGGCACTCACCCTGAACATCTGACATGGAGAAACATATTGAGGAACACAGCCTTGGTTACCTAACAGTCTGATTCTTGTGACCATTTAAATTTCTAGTGATGTACACCAGTGTGGTATAGTGGTTTGAGTGCTGGACTACAACTCTTGAGAACAGGGTTTGAATCCCGTCTCAGCCATGCAACTGAATGCACACTCTTGGGCAAATCACACTCTTTCAGACTCAGAGGATGGCAATGCCCCTCCCCTGAAAAAACTTGCCAAGAAACCCCTATGATAGGTTCGCCTTAGGGTCACCATAAGTTGGAAATGACTTGAAGGCACACTGCAACAAGAACAATAACAACAGCAGCAGCAGCATGATAGTATCACTGATAAAGAATTTTAGTCAGTTTAACTTTTTACATTCTGTAGTACTATTTTAAGGGTGTTTGTGTGTGTGTGTGGTGATTATTTCTATCATCCTGATCCATAATTTTTTTTTCAATGGAATTTCTGTGCCAGATGAGATGTTGACCAAACTCTTGCCATAAAGTTACGACTTTTATTACACATCAAGTTTTCCCAAACTGGCATCTTCCAAAGGATTTAAATTACAACACACTTAAAACCAGACTAATAGGTTTTCTAGGAATGGTAGGAGCTGAATTCCAAAACATCTGGAGGGTGCCAGCTTGGGGAAGACTGTTCAGTGAATTGTTTCTAAAATGTTGTGTTTGTGGATATAGTTAATTTTAACAGTTTTACCAATGGAATGGGCTTTCTGTATAGAACAGGCTGAGATTAAAACTGCTGAGGAATATAGGCCAAAAGATAAAAATAGGCTTTTTACCTTTCCCTATAGTCGTGTCATAATAATTTGTCACCTTATATGTATATTAGGGAAATGCTGGATAATCCACTGGAATGCTTCCACAGGTGGAAGCAGCAATCCTACACCTCTATGGAAGATAGGAAAGGAACTCTCATTGCTACTGCAAATATAGCTTTGGATCTAGCCCAAATATTTTAGTGCCCTGTCTAATTCATTGTCTTCCTCTAAGATGCAGAAGAGCATTTAAGCCATACTTTGTTAATCTGTCAACTGCTTACAGACACAATTGTGTGTTAAGTAGCATGTACCCTATCTAAAAGGGCATGTCTAGTAACCAACTATAGGGGGTTGTGCTCATTTCTGTTATTAAGCCAAAGAGCCAGCATTTTCTGAAGACGACTGTGGTAGTCATGTGGCCAGCATGACTCCACCAGACGCTGTTACTTTCCCACCAAAGTGGTACTAATTTATCTACTTGCATTTGCATGCTTTCGAACTGCTAGGTTGGCAGAATCTGGGACTAGGGATGGGAGCTCACCCCATCATAAACCACCTGGGCCTCAAACTGCCAACTTTCTGATCTTCTGATCACCAGAACTGGCGTCTAAACCACTAAGCCACCACATCCCTGATCCGAGCAGATGAGTGTATTTTAAAAAGTGACCCTTTTGCTTATTATTCTGAATTCTGTCAACAGGTTCTAGAGAATGATTTAGGGACACTATTGGGATCAGCCTCAGGGGAAGGCAACTCCTCTGAACAAATCTTGCCAAGAAAACTCCATGATAGGGCTTAGGGTTGTCGTAAATTGCAGACAACTTGAAGGCACGCAACAGCAACAGATTAGGATTTTTAAAGGTAGGCTGGTTCAGGCAGTCACTCACTGGGTTGGGATTTGTCTGAAGCAGGAAAACAATACATATGCAATAAATGTGTGCTCTAGTAGTTTATTTTTAGGGGGCTTCCCCGTCTTCTGAATATGCCTCATTAAATGAGTGCAAATGTTTCCACAATTACTATGACCAAATGTTTCACCATATATCATTTGCTAATTTTTAATATGTCTATTCACCATGTCTCACCATTTTCTTCCTGAACATTTCAGGGGAGACCTTGCACAGTTGCATATATTTCACAATTATAAGGTCATTTCCTGTTTCTGGAATGCATAAAGTGCAATTTTTAAATTGAAAACCCCCCACTACCCCTAAATCCCAAGAAGAGAACTACAGGAAATGCACACATGTTTGACACAAAAAACATGTATAGTGATTAGAAAGGGTGAATGAAATATGCTAAGCACACCACTCACCAGTTGTCCAGTTAAATACCAATGTACATGATGTGCATTCAGCTTAATTTCTATCCATAAACTTCTTAAAATATACTTCTGGAAAAACAACTTTTCTATAGCTTGTTCCAGTAATTCTTATCTATAGCCGGAATTTTGCTTTGATACATGATAAGCAGGCTGTTGAGCAGCGTTTATTCATTTCATTTTGTGAAATTTGTTCAGGAGGACTTCCTCAAATATTGTTTTGTATGCCATTATCCTGGCTTTTAACAACTTATTCACAGATTTAAGTATTGACTTCCTGTCATGAATATTCAAACTTGTGCTTTTTCCATACAGTAGCCAGACTTCATCAGTTGATAGTTTTTTTTAAAAAAACAAAACAAAATAAAAGCTAGTTGTCTTTCAGTTTGACTTCTGTGGAGTTGAAACAAAACTCTAAGGCATTTCAGGTTAATGAAGCTTGTAAACTGTGCCAGACTTCCTGTTATGAATGAATTAGAACTTTTATTTGTGAAATGTAGGCAGAATAATCAACCAATAAGAAGTCTTACTGATGCAGCCCGCCTGCCCCATACGCAGGCTTGCCATACACAGATTTAAGCTTCTGTGCATGACAAGCCCGGGGACTTAAAATGGTGCGTGAACCTCTGGTGCATAGGCCACACTGTGTGCAGCCATAGAAATCAATGGGACTTGAGGTCCCATGGTATTTGCCATATGTCGAGAGGTCCAGAACAGATCCCCTGCATATATGGATCCCACTGTATAGCATATATGGGTTGCAAGTCTGCATCTTTTCATTGAAATGTAGTGTCTTGTAAAAGTATTTACACACACACACCTTGCCATTTTTACATTGTATTGTGTTGCAACCTGAAACAAAATGGATATTACTTGCATTGTTACCACTTTTTAAAAATGTACGTTTATTAAATTTCTATGTCATAAAACAGGCAGTACCATTAATAGTGTAAATATAGTTATGAAGCTAATCATTGTTTTGATGGAGGTCCAAGGGTGAATTTCATTTCTAAAACAAATTTGATAAAGAGAAACCATATAGCTTCAAGATTATCCTCTGTGGCTTCTCTTGCATTATGAATTTTAAAAATCAATTTTCAGAGCTAGTGTCTAAATTCTATCCAGTTATTTGCAAAATATAAGCCCCTGAAAGCTCTTCCAATCTCTTGCCATTTCTTTTCTTGCTGTGCTGAGGAATATTCAGAGAAGATTTGTCTGTTTTAAATTTTCATTTGTACCTTCAAAATTGTTAGTGTTACTAAGGGTTCATTAGGTTGTATTTTTTGTTGTTGTCATTTTGTTTACCCATTCTGTAATTCACTATTGAATATTAGATAATTCATTCATTAATCATAGCAAGTTTGACTACTTTAGAAAAATGTGGCGAGATGTGATCCATTGTTCCTGCTGCCCCACTCCTCTTGAGTATTTGTGTAGCTTTGAAGATTTTAGATGCCATTGAGGTACCAACTTGAAGGTAATCTCTTCAGTTGTTGCTGATATTGATGCATGATCTCCATATTTTTTCCACTTTGCCTCCTTTATCATAGAATCATAAAATCATAGAGTTGGAAGAGAACACAAGGGCCATTCACTGCAATCTCCTACCATGCAAGAAGACAAAATCAAGGCATTCATGAGAGATGGTCATCTGGCCTCTGTTTAAAAACCACTAAAGAAGGAGAATCCACCGCTCTCCAAGGCAGCATGTTCCACTGTCGAACAGCTCTTCTGTCAGGAGTTTCCTCCTAATGTTTAGGTGGAATCTCTTTTCTTGTAGCTTGAATCCATTGTTCTCGATCCTATTCTGTGGAGCAGCAGAAAACAAACTTGCTCCATCTTCAGTATGACATCTCTTCAAATATTTAAATAGGGCTATCATATCACCTCTTAACCTTTTCTTCTCCAAGCTAAACATACCTAGCTCCCTAAGTCACTCCTCATAGGGCATAGTTTTCAGATATTTCACCATTTTGGTTGCCCTTCTCTGAACAAGCACCAGCTTGTCAACATCCTTCTTGAATTTTGGTGCTCAGAACTGGTGAGGTCTGGCCAAAGCAGAATAGAGTGGTACTATTATTTCCCTTGATCTAGGGACTATATCCCTATTGCTATAGTCCACAATTGCATTGGCTTTCTTAGCTGCTTCATGACATCGCTGACTCATGTTCAGTCTGTGATCCACTAAGATTCCTAGATCCCTTTTGCATGTATTGCCATCAAGCCAGGTATCATCCTTCCTATAACTGTGTATTTCATTTTTACTGCCCAGGTGTAGTACCTTACGTTTGTCCCTGTTGAAATTCATTTTGTTAATTTTGGCCCAGCTTTCTAATTTGTTAAGATCATTTTGAATTCTGAACCTGTCCTCTGAGCTATCCATCATAATTTAGTGTCATCTGCCGATTTGATAAGCATGCCCTCTATCCATTCTTCCAAGTCATTGATGAAGATGTTGAATAGCACTGGGCCCAGGACAGAGCCCTGTGGCACTCCACTGGCCATTTCTCTTCAGGATGAGGAGGAGCCATTGTTGTGTGAGTACCCATTGGGTACTCCACAAATTACAAATCCACATAACAGTAGCATTGTCTAGCCCACATTTTACTAGCTTTGTTGCAAGAATATTATGGGAGACTTTGTCAAAGATCTTACTAAAATCAAGATACGTTATATCCACAGCATTCCCATCATGTACAAAGCTTATGATTCTAGAAACAAAAAGAGAGATGAAATTAGTATGGCATGACTTGTGTTTGAGAAACCCATGCTGACTTTTAGTAACCATGGCATTCCTTACAGACTGTTTAATCATTTATATTAATTGTTGAATCTCATTCTCACACTATTGTTAGAACCTTTATTTCAACTGTATACTTTTTCAATACCTGCTATGTAAATTTTAGATGTAACTTCCCCAGAATATATTGGAATTCTCTAGCTAGAAGTAATTCTCACAAAAAGTATGAGATTGAGATGGCCCATCTGACTTATACAGTTTATATGCAAATGCTGTAACCTGCAGCATCTGTAACCACTTTGGACTAAGACCTTTGGCCCTCATCTGCCCACTTGCAACCAACCTGCCATCAATAAATAAATTTCACTTCCCTGCCAGTCAGCATATTGTTGAAATTTATCTCTTTTTTTGGAATTCTGAATAGATAAGAAAAGTTCATAAAAGAGGAAAGGGAATGGCAAACCACCTCTGAACAAATCTTGTCAAGAAAACCCCATGCTAGGTTTGCCTTAGGGCTGCCATAAGTTGGAAATGACTTGAAGGCATATGACAACAGTAATGTAAAAGAGACAATGGTGGAGCATCATCTTATTTTCTTATGCCATATCTTAAACACCTTTTTCATGAAAATATTCTTGACTTTCCCCAATTTCCTTTTAATTAAATATTGAAAGGAATATGAATCACTATTTTCAACTTTATTATCTCTTTCAAATCCAGTCTACTCCATTTGATAAATTGCAGTAATTGGAGTGCCTGGTAGTAGTTTTTCAGATTAAGAAGAACAAGTCTGCTTGTTATGTTACAGAGTTATATTTTACACCTTTAAATCTTATTTGTTCCCTCCAGCAACAATCTTTCCAAATTTATCAGCCAATCCCCATTTTTTTTTAAAAAACAAACAAACTGTGGGCTCAGGAGGATGTCTTGAAATAAGAATATAAAATATGTGCCTTAACAAGAGCTGCTCTAACAATGATTAATGAATGAGAACCCAGTCTTTCAACATTGTTTGATGCATGAGTGCAACTGTTTATAATTTCTAAAATTGAGATCTCGGGGGTCCTTTGTCAGGAGTACTCCAAGATAGTTAAAACTATAGTAACTGAGGACTAATATATTTAATTTTTTTCTATTGATATATTGATGCAAAATAGCTTCAATTTTGATGCAAAATAGCTTCAAAAATGATTATTTTTAAAGTCTGAATATTTATGAAATCCCACTAAAATTTCTTTGTTTTGCTATTATCTATATCTGAAAGAAAAAGAAGAGTATCATCTGCATATAATCCAACTTCATTTTTCTCTCTCTCTAATTATTGCACATTTAATATCTGAACATATCCTGAGGAATTCAGCCAGTGGCTTTATTGCCAAGGTGAAGAGAAATGGAGACAGCCCTGTCTGGTTCACAGGAAACTTCATTAGTTTAAGCTATTTATGCATGCCGCTATCTGTGGCCTCTCATTTAGTTAAGCAAGCATTTCAACAAAATCTTGCCTTTCATTCATTCTAATATTTAAAACAAGTAGCATCATTCAAAACAGTAAAAGCTTTTAAGGCCTCTTTAGAAACAGTTATCATATGAAAATATACACAGGATATTCAGTTCTGTGAAGGTGCAAAATATTTGTATCATCATGCAAAAGTTAAGTAAATAAACACAAAGTAGTGGGGCAAATTATGGTTGGGAGAGTAGAAATCCATAATGGGATTCCTGCAGTAGTATGGTACATTAGGTAACATAATGTCTATACTCGTGTATAAGTCTAGAAATTTTAGTAAAAAACCCAAAATTGACCCCCAAAATCTTGGTCGACTTTTCCATAGGTCACTGTAAGTACTGTACTTTAACTCTTATCAAAATAGGAACCATCCCCTTCTCTGAACAGAATGGTGAAAGGTCCCAAAAGAAGCACTGACCCCATCTACTCTCTCCGCCTTGGCCTTTTTGAATGCCTGGGTGGGAAAATGACATAGAGGAGGTTGATGCTTCATTTAGATTCTCCCATAGTGGACTAAGCTGTTGGCTATCACCATTCTAGTCAGAAAAGGGGATTTTTTTTTATAAGAATTAATACTGTACCCTAACTCTTCCCTTTACATCCATTTTGACATGTATGTATTTTCTTGGCCCCTCCTGCTCTTGGTTGCCTCCCCAACACATCACACAGCCATCTTTACTGTAGTTTTCTCCTTATACATCCAGCCTTTAGGGTGAGTACAAACTGTTATACCTGCCAGAAGTTTGTAAGTTCTACGGCATCATTTTTCTTTGCATTGTCCTGTGCATCTCTTGCTACGTGCCTCTGAACTGTACCCTCGACTTATCCACAGGTCATATCAAAATCCTTCCATAATTTTGGCCTACAAACATGCCCTCGACTTATATATGAAGTTGACTGATACACAAGTGTATACAGAACAGTGGGCCCTTGGTATCCACTGGAGTTTGGTTCTGGGACCCCTGTTGATAGCAAAATTTGTGGATAGTCAACTCCCACTAAATACAATGACATAGTAAAATGGTTCCCTTATATAAAATGACACAATCAAGGTTTGCTAAAATCCATGGATACAGAGAGCTGACTGTATATTATAATCCCATGAACAGCATTAATAGTTTTCAATGATTTAATATTTAATCTCAGCTTTAGCTAGTTCAAAAACAAATTGGTGAACCAAAGCTTCATAATTTGACGTAATAGTCCATAATCAGTTCTGATTATGAAGCCATGGTTCACGTTAGGGTTGGCTGAGACTAGGAGGAAGGAATATCCTTTTCTTATACTTGGTGTGAAAACAATTTACGGTTGATAGGATTAGCTGGATGGAAAGATTAAGGGAAAGCAGTTGCTTGCTAAAGGAGCAGGAAATATAAAATTAAGGAAGGAGTAATGTTCTGACATCAGTGTGAGAATCATGAGGGTGATTCTCACACTGCGGGTAGTCTTAATAATTGTTCTTTTTATGAAAAAATGTATCAGCCAGAGCATGGAACAAGTTACAAAGGCATTGATTTCCATAAAGGGAGTGTTTTTAAAGAGATGCAATTATATTGAATGGGAGTAAAAGGTTAAACTTTTGTCTTCAATATCTTGTTCCTTCTGAAAGGTTTTCATATTGTCATGTTTGTTTGCTCTTCACAACTTGGATTGAAATAGAGGGCGAAGTTGTTTACATTCAGAAACAAATTTAGGAGCTCATTGCTTCGTTAAATAAAGCAACTTACCTGATCTGGTTTAACATTTAAATTGGGTGGCATCCTGATATTATCACAAGGATTTAGCTGCTGAATTTGCTGCCCGAATGCACCCTGGGTCCATCCCTGCTATGGCCATTCAGCACAACTCTTTTTGAAGCCGGGAGTTTTCCGGCTTGAGAAAATGGCTGCCAGAGCAGCCGTGGGAGCCGGGATGGACCCAGGCTGCATTTGGGTGGCAAATTCAGTGGCTAAATCCTTGTGATAATATCAGGATGCCACCTAATTTAAATTTTAAGCCAGATCAGGTAAATCGCTTTATTTAACAATGCAATAAGCTTCTCAGATTTGCTTAATCTGTCTCTTCAGAAGTTTGTTCAGGGCCAGACTATTGGGCATGCTAAATGTTTGTTTGTATTTGTTTCATCTTTTTAGGAATTATATGCCATCTGCATGAGGACTGCAATGGGGTGGGCTTAGCCCATTATCTTTACAGTATTTTCTTGAGAGACGTTGTTTCTCTAAGGCTGCTGTGGAGTAGTTTGTCGATGCAATAAAGCTTTGTTTATAGATCTCCAAATCTGTTTAAAACACTGTTATTCTTTGCATTTCATAACATACTGTTTTAGGATGCCCACTGACATTGAACAGAATTGTTATAATACACATCCCTGTCTGTTAAATCAGTCTTTAGAAATACCTCTGACAAATACCTCTGACAAAGAAGTTCCTTTTTACAAAGCTTTTAAAAGCATGTCCAACCTCCCCTTTTTCTTTGTCCTCTGTCTTAGTGCAAATTTTTTAGCAGCATTGGGAGAATAGTAAATGAGGACAGCAGTGTGTCTGCATTAAACAGGGCAGTAAAGCTTGAGCTGGGAAAGAATGGGATTCTGTTTTAGTGGTGTGTGTTTACATCCAACAATCAAGGTAGGCAGCAGTTTCCTCCAGAACCCCTTACTGAGTATTTATGAACAGCAAAAAGGAGAAGAAAAGCAGGTAAGCCAGTTAGCTCCTGCCCTGGATATTAAAAAAGTATAGCTGTATACATGTTGCCACTAAAATGGAAATTAGAAAAAAAGTGGAGGCAGGTGAAAAAAATCCTAGATGCATTTTGGAAAAAAATCTTTCAGATAGTCTGTAGAAAATTCAACATGTTTTTGTTTACTTATGCAAGGCTTACTTGACCTGGCTGTTTTATTTTGCATGCACCTCTTTTAAGACAGCCAGCGCGGTGTAGTGGTTTGAGTGTTAGCTGATGACTTTGGAGACCAGGGTTTGAATCCTGGCTCAGCCATGTAAATCCACTGGGTGACCAAAACAAAGTTTTGGATAAAAAGTTTGCTGAAACATGTTGAACTGATCTTCTTTTTTGTCATATAGGAATTTATCCTAATTCTTTCCATGTTATTTCTGCTTCTGGTACCAAATATTCTCTTAAAGAAATAATAGCCAGGAACACATCTCCTTCATTAACTGAAGTATATCTGTAACTTTCTTTGAAATGCTATTTCAAGCCAAATAGCACATTACACTCAAGCTCATACAACTATAACCTGATTTCCATTTTTGTTTTGCAAAACACTGCTTTGAGGTAGCTCAGTTGGAACTAGAGGAAAATGGGGGGAGGGGGAACCACAACCCTGTTTCCCCATTCCAAAAGTGCCTTGCAGTCCTTCTGAATATAAAATTATTTTTGTACCTTTTCAAACATCTCATCAGACCTTTATATGTAATGCATTCTCTCTATGCAAAATGTAAGCATTAGATATATATATATATATACACACACATGCATCTGAGGAAGTAGGCTCAAGTCTATGAAAGCTCATGCTGCCAATTTCTGTCATTCAGTTAAAGTTATTATGAGGAATTCTGGATGAACCGTATTTGCTGCATTGTGTCAATGGCTGGTCTGAAACTGGTTACGGAGCTTTGAACCAGATTTTTCACTTGCTGGGCTTTGAATGCCACTGAAGTGTTCATAGTTTTTCCCCACCAGTTTGAATTTGAAGTTTTCGCCCTATAGGGCGCACTTTTTCTTCCCCAAAACGTGCGTGGGGAAGTGAGTGCGCCCTATAGGGCGAAGGGGCCGAGGCCGTGGGGAGAAGGAGCCCTCCTTCCCCCCGCGACCTCAGTCTTTGAATGGACTGGTGCTGGGATCGAAGCGATCCTGGCGCCAGCCCATTGAAAGACTGAGGCCACGGGGAGAAGGAGGGCTCCTTCTCCCCGCGGCCTCAGTCTTGGAATCGGCTGGTGCCGGGATCCAAGCGATCCCGGCCCCAGCCGATTGAAGACCGAGGCCGGCGGGGGAAGGAGCCTTCCTTCCCCCCCCCCCCCCCCCCGGCCTCGGTCTGCAATCGGCTGGTGCCGGGATCCAAGCGATCCCGGCCCCAGCCGATTGAAGACCGAGGCCGGCGGGGGAAGGAGCCTTCCTTCCCCCCCCCCCCCCGGCCTCGGTCTGGAATCGGCTGGTGCCGGGATCCAAGCGATCCCGGCCCCAGCCGATTGAAGACCGAGGCCGGCGGGGGAAGGAGCCCTCCTTCCACCCCGGCCTCAGTCTTGGAATGGGCTTGTGCCGGGATCGTTTCGATCCCGGCACAAGCCCATTGAAAGACTGAGGCCGGGGGGAGAAGGAGCCCTCCTTCCACCCCGGCCTCAGTCTTGGAATGGGCTTGTGCCGGGATCGTTTTGATCCCGGCACAAGCCCATTGAAAGACTGAGGCCGGGGGGAGAAGGAGCCCTCCTTCCACCCCGGCCTCAGTCTTGGAATGGGCTTGTGCCGGGATCGTTTCGATCCCGGCACAAGCCCATTGAAAGACTGAGGCCGGGGGGAGAAGGAGCCCTCCTTCCACCCCGGCCTCAGTCTTGGAATGGGCTTGTGCCGGGATCGTTTCGATCCCGGCACAAGCCCATTGAAAGACTGAGGCCGGGGGGGAGAAGGAGCCCTCCTTCTCCCCCCCGGCCTCAGTCTTGGAATGGGCTGGTGCCGGGATCGAAACGATCCCGGCACCAGCCCATTCCAAGACCGAGGCCGGGGGGGGGGGGGGGGAAGGAAGGCTCCTTCCCCTGCCGGCCTCGGGACTTCAATCGGCTGGGGCCGGGATCGCTCCGATCCCGGCCCCAGCCCATTCAAAGACTGAGGTCGCGGGGGGGGGGGGGAAGAAGCCCTCCTTCCCCCCCCCCCGCGACCTCAGTTCAATGGGCTGGTGCTGGGATCGGTCTCCAATCCCAGCACCACCCCGGCCTCCGGCTAAAGGGAAGAATCCTTTTTTCTTGGATTTTCCCTCTTAAAAATTGGGTGCGCCCAATATGTCGGAGCGCCCTATAGGGCGAAAAATACGGTATATGTGTGGCACACGAACATTCTTCATTACCAGGCCCTCCTTTATTTGAACTGCTTACAGAATCTACTCTGCCACTGACATTTTGACAGCAGAGGTACTCTTCAAAACATTATATTCTTGGCATATCTTTTTAGCATCTCTCACTGTTTCACATGGCACTCTAACTACAGAGGTTTACTTTCTTTACTGCTTGAGTGTAAAGAGGAACTTGGGTTAATATCATTTTTAACCTCAAATCAAGTATATATTGCATTCCAGTACCCTATTACCATATTGCTGCGAAAAGAATGGGTGCCCTTTCTGTGGGGATTCTGCAGAAAAGGACTTTGTGATTCATTTTTTTGCCTTTGAAATGGATAAGCTGCTATGAAGCTATAAGGTCATTACATAGTGTTTTTGCGGTGTGGGTTTTCCCACATTCATGGGGGTCCTGTGCCCCTAACCCCAGCAAATGTGGAGAGACTAGTGTAGTGAGGTTAGCACTGAAGCTAAGCAGTTCAGCCACAAGAGCACTGTGTTGTAGGATTGGATTCTCGCTTCTTCTCTTGTGATATTTCTTTTCTCTGAGAGCTTAGTTATGGTTTCAGTTGACAAATCTCTGACAATGCAAGGGCATATAGTGCTTGGCTTGGATGTTAGTGAAAGTAGGTTAGAATCTGAACTGCAGATATAACATTTCAGAGGATAGTTTTCTGTGGGTTTTTTGGGCTCTGGCTGTGTTCTGGAATAATTTATTCTTGATGTTTCACCTCAGAGTGTGGTGGGATGGAAGTGTGTGGAGTATTGTGGGACCCTTATTTGGGAGGAAGTGATTTACACGTTAATGGTTAGTTTGTGTGTTGTACTGTGTTGAATGGAGCAGCCTGGAGGCATGTTGTGTGGAGGATTTGCAAGGGGGATTTGTGTCTATTTAATTGGTAATCCATTGTCTGCGGGGGGAACGGGACCCCTTGAGCCTGGGTGGTGTTCATTTGCTTGTCTTGAGTCTTGAATTTGGTGTTTTTCAGGACTGGTAGCCAAACCTTGTTTACTTTCAGTGTTTCTTCTTTTCTAATGAAGTTGTTCAGGTGTTTGTGGATTTCAATGGCCTCCCTGTGCATTCTGACCCAGTAGTTGTTGGCATGGTCCAGAATTTCAATATTTTCAAATAGCATCCTGTGCCCTGAATGGCTTCTAACATGTTCTGCTACTGCTGATTTTAACTTTAACTTTAACTGAGTGGATGCAATTAGGGGGTTCACATGCTTTTGCCCTCATTGTTTGCTTAATTTATGCATTACTTTATTTCACAAGAGGTGGAATTTGTTATTATAAATCCTATTGGATATTTAGAAAAGGATTTAATTTGCAAAGGCTATTATAGTAAAACTATGGAATTTCTGTAATTATCGCTAAGGTTCACAAAGACAGTCTGATACTGGGACAGGATGTTTTTCAATGTTGCACTTACAGGCATGCCACAATGCTTCAGTCACTGAATTTAGGAGGCAGATTTCCTGATATGGAAAATGAAAGGGCCAGTAGCCTGTTCACACGTGATGACCACGATGGCATGCGCTTGAGATCTGTGTGGCTATACACATAGCTGGATACTGGATTGAGAATATTTTTACAGTGAAAAAGTGGTATACAAATTTGATGGAGAAATACAAAGACAAGTGATAAAAGGTAAATAAAAGCTGTAGATGGGCTAGGGAAAGGGAAAGGGAAAGGACAGGAAATGACACATATGAGGGGAAGAGCCTGCTAAAGCTTTTACAGTATAGAAACTGTTTTTGAAGGTCAGTTTAAAGGTTGGATGTGCCAAGGCACAACAAAAATTTTGTATTGATGTGCACATATAAGCCAGTGGTGTGATTCTAAGTAGTACTTCATAAAACAAACTGTCCTGTATATGTGATATAATTGCCGCTTAAGATTTTGGGAGAAAATACATAGATCAGCATAAATATTCTTCTGTTCAGAAAGTTGTCAGATTATGGGTGATTTTGATAAGTATGTGCGTCAGCACCAAAGTTTTGCTTGCAAAACTTCATTACTATAGCCTTTTATTCCATATCAAACAAAAAGCAGCCATCTTGTATTTATTTTGCTGATTACTGTGTTTGGAGTCTACAGTGTCCATTTGGCAGGAGGGGGTATGCAAAATCTTTCAAGCAAACCTGAATAAGTACCTATTTGACATTTCAGTTGTGGATTGATGATAATAAGCACCTTATATATAATAAGCCAGCCTTACTCTCCAATTATGTACAGTTGATCTCACTATTTGTTTGATTAGCATGATTAATTATTTTAGTGACTTTGCATGATTGGTGCTATAAATTCCTTTGTAGTCTATTTCTAGTATAGATAGGACTGTGGTAGTAAAATTTTGAAGCTTGCAGCCAGATGGATTAAAGTGTTGCTAAGGAAACAGACTTGGAAATGAAGTGGCAGCAGAATGTCCACAGAACATCATGCTGTTTGTAACTGGTATCATTTTATTCTATGTAGACAGATAAAACAGGAGGATGAAAAATGTAATTTTCTGACTTTTTGACTGTACCTTGCTAAGTTTCACTAACATATGGCAAAGAGCTTTATGCTCTTTGCTTTCATTACAAGATTGAAAATGGCATGAGAAACTGAGGGAAAGTATTCACGTTTTGTGTGTACACATGCATACACATGCGTACACACACACACATATGAGTTTTTGTTTTTTTTGTTTTTGCAGAAAGGTGAATGTCTCTAATTTTATTACACTTATATCCCACTCTTGCTTTTACCATGTCCACAATAGCTTCATGGTGCTTCCAGAGCTAGTTCTGCTAGCCACTACTCATTTCTAACTCCTTGGCATCCATGGTTAAGCACTGATACCCTAAATGTCAACAAGTGGTGAATACAGCAAGAATGCAAGTTTTAATTAAGTTTCAAGAGAAATATGTAAAGTAACCTAAGCAAAGTGATGGTGATCTTCTGAAGTCTTCCAAAATGTTTTATTGCCACACAGAGCCAAACTTCTCATTTTTCAAATGCATACTCAAGCTGCCCCTCAGTGGGATCTTACCATAGTTCACCTTATACTCTGATAGAAACAATTGCTGGAAAATGTTGCTATTTTTCATGGAAGTTGCAGGTTCTTATGTAGTGTGTCCCTCATATGAGTATTTGTGCTAAGGGGATGTTGGATTGAGGCCATAGTGTGGTACAGCTGCTACTGTCATTGTCCTCTCCCCTCCTTTGTTTTAGCAATATTCCTTTCATAGGAATATTCAAAGAATGAGTAATTTATCACATTTTTTCTAATGTTTAATCGTTGTAGTGTAGCTATATTACAGGAGCAGCATTTTAAGATCTACCATTTCATACAATGATATCTGACTGTTACTGAAAGAGCCACTGCAGCCTATGCACATCCCTCTGAATCTGTCCTGGAAGCCTGTTTGACTTTCTGCACAACTTTGGGAAGTGTAGAGGAGGAGAGGTCCCACTGCATAAGCAGAAGTATGACTTTTGATGCAGGTCTCAGTATAAACTTTTTTGATAACCAAAATTGTGTTTTGATCTTAGGAAACAGGTCATTGTTTTTGTATTGTATAGCTGTTTTTATGCAACAGAAATGCAGTATTGATCCAAGAATGTGAATATATTATTGAATCAGTATTCAAGAATTGAATATTATTAGACTCCTTAGACTCCTATGGCTATATGAACAGTGTGCAACTGTAACTGTAGATATTCTTATATTACAAATCTCACTGGCTTCCCATCATTTTTCACCATGGGCTATTATGGTTAGGGCTGACGCATGCAGTAATAGCCAACATGCACTAACATTTCCTACCTTTGAGCAATGCAATAAAAAAGACCAAACAATAAAGGCCATACCCCAAGTGCACAACACAGTATATGCAACCTCTACATATTTCCCATTTCATAAGTTGCCCTTCTGTATTCACATAGTGATAACTGATGCTGACCATTATATTTTGAATGGCACCAAAAATGTTTTTGCATATCTTATCAAGGACACTACTGCCATTTTTCCCATTTAATTTTACTTGATTTCAGGTGCTCTGGAGTTTTATAGACTGAAAATGATTACTAGAGGCATGGAACTGGAAAGAGAAAGTGGTTGGGCTTAGCATGTTCTCTTCTTCATAGGTTGCTAAAATATGCTTAGTTAATGACTTTCTAGTTCTGCATTGCATTAATAAACTACGTTTAAAATTTGTTTTCTGCAGCAAGAAGCAAGCAGCCACAAAAAATCTCCAACATTAGAATGGTTTAAAAAGTTGCCCTGTTAACTATTCCATGAGAGAAATTTGTTATATGTAGTTAACTGTGGGTCTGTTTTAAAAGAACAGCTAATTTATCTTATTCATGATAAAAATCTATAAAGATATCAGTAATCATTGAATTATAGGGTTGGAAGGCACTACAGAAGCCACCTAGTCCAACCTTTGCCATGCAGAGAGAGAGAGTCATCCAATCTCTGGTTAAAGATCTCCAAAGAAGGAGAATCCACCTTCCGAGGCAATCCATTCCACTGTGGTACAGCTCTTACTGCCAGGAAGTTCTTTCTAATGTTTGTGCAGCATCTCCTTTCTTGCAATTTGAATCCATTGGTTTGTGTTCTAGTCTCCAGAGCAGCTGAAAACATGCTTACTCCATCTTCAATGTGTTCTTGTTGTTGTTGTGTGCATGCATATAATTTCTGACTTATGGTGACCTTAAGGTGAGCATATCACATGGTTTTCTTGGCAAGGTCTGTTCAGAGGGGGGTTGCCTTTGTTTTCTTCTCAGGCTGATAGAGTGTGACTTGCTCAAGGTCACTGGTAGATTTCTATGGCTGAGTGGGGATTTGAACCCTGGTCTCCAGAGTCGTAGTCCAGTGCTCAAACCACTACACCATGCTGGTTCCCTTTTCAATATGGCATCTCTTCAGATATTTGAAAATGGGTGTCATATCATCTCTCCGCCTTCTCTTCTCCAAGTTAAACATTCCCAGTTCCCTAAGCCATTCCTCATAGGACATGGTTTCCATCTAGGTCACCCTCCTCTGAACATGTCCCTGTTTGTCAACATCCTTTTTTAACTGTGGTGCCCAGAACTGGATACAGTACTCCCAAGTGAGGTCTGGCCAATGCTGAACAGAGTAGCATTGTTAAATCCCTTGAATCAGAGCATGTAAGCAGTCAAACAGTGTTGAATAAGTTCATTTGGGGTGCTATTACTGGTCTATTGATGGAAGTCTTAATTGCATGCAAGCCGAAACAACAAAATAACTTCCTAGTCTTATACAGAAAACATTCAGGGCTAGCTGTGTTGGCCATTTAGCAAACTGAAACAAAAATCCATCATACCTTTATCGGCTAAGAAAAATGCACAATATACGTACGTGTTGCAAGCTTTTGAAGCTTCATGGGTTTCTTTGTCAGGCAAGATGTTACAAACCAAACAGGAGAAAAACAATTGGAGTTGTTAGTCAGATGCCTACATGTTGTTTCAGTCTTTAGTTAAGATGGTATATGGTGGGGAGGATATCTTTTTCTGGCAGGCTCCTCCTCTTCCTGACCATGTGGCTATAAGGAGATTTGCAAAGTCCATTTGCATCTCAACAGGGACCCCCTCTTTTACAATCCAATATGTCTCCATTCTAGTGAGGTCACAGGCCTCTTTGTGGCAGAGAACAGGCTTATACATTCTTGAAGAGGGAGAATCAAAAGGTGTTTGCTTCTTCTTAAGAAAGCAGGTTTTTTCCTGTTAAAGTTTTCTCTCCCATCCTTCCACAAATTGTTTGTATAAAATAATTTACTGAGATTACAGAACTGGAAGGGATGTCTAAAATGGCTTCATGACCCTTTAGTGCTATTATTACCTTTGAGGAGAAATAAGAGCCTTTTGAAGTACGCAGTTATATTTGTCTTTATGGATCGCAAAGTAATGGCTGTGAATGGCCTGGTAGAGAATGCATAAGGATGCTATTACAGCCCATCAATGCCTTTTTACAAAATAAGCTGAAAATCAGCAGATTTGTCATCTATGTCCTAGATAAACAATACCCGGTTGATTAAACATAATGGAACATAGGAAAATTAAGGTGATGGGTTGAACATAAGTTACTAGCTCTCATTTCCCTCCCCATATTATCGAAATCTGTGACAATCTGCTTTTTCAGTTACACCATTAAATAATTAAAGCATTAGGTACTGGCAGTTTAGCAGGGTTAAAGGCTGTAATTCTGTGTGAGAAAGCATTCATTCCCTGGTGTATCCATGTAGGGTCAAGATAAATCCTACACTGATGAAATCCTGGAGAGCTGCTATCTGGCAGTGTAAATAAGAATAGTCTAGAACAGGGCTCCATGTGTACTGCGGTCGCTCAGGAAAATGAAAGAAATAAAAATTGAATGAAATTAAAGAATAAGAATATATTCTTATATATACTCCTAAATACCATTAACATGTGAGACATAGGGTAGGTCTCTTAGGGGCTCCACCATAAAAATAAGGGCTCCGGGGGTCAAAAAGGCTGGGAACCCCTAGTCTAGAAGATGGCCCATGAAGTACCTTTTAATGTTCCTATGTACAGTGCCTTGCAGAAGTATTAAATCTCCATGTGATTTGTTCACATGTTGTTGTTACAACCTGGAACTAAATAGGGCAATAGTTTTCAAATGGTGGGGTGGAACCTCTAGGTGTGTGTGTGTGTGTGTGTGTGTGAGAGAGGAGTTTATCACATTCCCTTTTTTGCCTGATTTGGGCACAGGCTGGGGACACATGTGAATGGGGGGAAACAGATTTTATTGCACCCGAAACAGTTGGCAAGCCATCACCATGCCATCGCACAACCACCGCCTGTCCCCAAGCTGCACTGAGCTGGCTGATTTTTCAAGGACAGAAACTTTTCAGATGAGCAAAATAGGTTGGCTCAGCGCGGCTTGGGGATGGGTGGTAGTTGGGCGATAGCATAGTGACAGCTTGCTGACTGTTTTGAGTGCAATAAAATCCATTTTCCCTCGTTCACATGTGTCCTCATCCTGTGCCAGATCGGGCAAAAAGGGGAATGCGATAAACTCTAGAGTTGGCCATGCTCCCTCCTCCTCCTCTTTTTTTTTTTTTTTTTTGGTATAAAATTTTACACACATGTTGAGTTAAATATTGAAACTGACATAGCTGCGTTAATTTTGTCAGGAAGAATGGGCAAAAAATGTAGGATCCAGATTTGCAAAGCTGATAAGAGACTTACCTAAGAAAACTCACACCTGTAGTTGCTGCCCAAGGTGCTTCCAAGTATTGATATAGGAGATGAATACTTAAAGCACCAGCAAGTGCCAGTTTGGCTTTGTTTAGTTTTGTGCACATTACAAATACTTTCAGTGTCTTCTGTAGGTAACCAAACCAGTTTAATGTATTTCAATTCCAAGTTGTAACAGAACAAAATGTGGAAAGGTCTTGAGGATGAATACTTCTGCAATACTGTGTAATTGCTTTTTGCAGACTGATGAAACTTCTTAGCCCTTTTTCCCCCACTTACTTTGTTTCACTTGTAGAAAGATCTTGCAGCACCTTTGAGACTGACTGAAATAAATAAGTTGGAAGCGTGAGCTTTCCTAGACTAAAGTCTACTTTCTCAGATGCATTATGCATTTTCTAGACTTTAGTCTAGGGAAGCTCATGCTGCCAACTTCTTTCAGTTAGTCTCAAAGGTGCTACAAGATCTCTCTGCATGCTGATTCTACAGACTAACACAGCTATATCTTTGAATTTTACCTCTATTTCACTTGAGTAAGGGTTTAATTTTTTTTTTATTCCAGATCATTGTATTACAGCAAGACATTGTAGTTTTACTGAAATTAGTCCTGCACATAGGAACATGTTTGCCCAAATCTTAAAACAAAAACCACCATATGTCTCACAAGTATGTGTATATCAGTCTGAATGAAGGTGTTCTGTGTTGAAACACTTCTTTTCCTGCTCCACTCAACACCAGTAAGGGGCGTTGCAGACCGGCCTAAAGGGCCGGCCTGGAGGTGGAGTTGTGGCGGGGCGGCCACACGCCGGCCTCCCCAACCCCACCCCATCCTGATGCCACACTCCTGTTTGCATAGCGTGTGGCATCAGGACACCCTCCCAGTGCAGCATGTAGACATGCTATGCTGAAAGGGCGCGGAAGAGCTGCAGCGCTGACTCTTATGACGGCCTTTTGCCACCCCTAAAAGGAGCGACATTTTGCCACTCTTTTAGGGGTGGCAAAAGGAAGGATCAGGGCTGCAGCGTGGGGTTGCCGCGGCCTCAATCCACCGCTAGCAGGGGCGGTCCAGAACCGCCCAAAACACGCTGTCTATAAAGGCCCTTAGTTGGCAATATTTATATGTTAGGCATAGAATTACTTCCCTGCCCACATATTAAATGCAGATTATTAAAATGTATATCCCATGTTCATGGAATAATGTGATACACATCCAATCTAGAAATGGATTGATGCCCCACAGTAAAGGCATGTCATCTGGTGTGTTTAGTGCACTTTGCTGGGTGAAGGCTGTTTACTAGAAGTATTTTGGAGTCCCTTCTTTTCCTTTGTTGTTGTTGTGTTCCAGATGTTTCTGACTTATGGTGACCCTAAGGCAAACCTATCATGGAGTTTTCTTGAGAGGGAGTTTGCCAGTGCCATCCTCTGAGGCTTAGAGAGTGTGACTTGCTCAAGGCCACCCAATGGGTTTACATGGCTGAGCTGGGATTCGAACCCTGTTCTCCAGAGTTGTAGTCCAATGCTCAAACCACTATGCCATGCTGGCTCTTCTAGTTATTTTCCTAATTATTGGCAAAAACTATCTGATGTTTCCTGATATTTGTGTTTTTTGAAGATGCAACAGTTCTTGTCTAGCTTAAATTCCATGACAGCTAGTATCTGTTTGCAGATGCCCACTGAGCAGCTTCTCCCACCATGATATCCCATACAACTACAATGCCTCTGTTTGTGTGTGAAAGAGAGCATGATTGCACAAGCATGATAATGTAACCATGTGGATGGAGGCAAGAATTGGTCTTCCCAACTCAAACTGGCAATTTGCTTAGAGAGAGGAGGCCACCTTGGTAGGAATGACACATGATGAGTTTCATTCATCATCCAACAGCAAGGGTAGGCAACCTTTCCCCTTTAAGGGCCGAGGGACTTCAGCTCCCAGAAGCCTCAGCCATGTTGGCCAATAGTCCCATGTTGGCCAATAGCTCCTGGGATTCTGGGAGCTGAAGTCTCTCGGCCCTTAAAGGAGAAAGGTTGCCTACCCCTGTCCTACAGCTTCATGGCAAGTCTTCTCAGCAGCTTAAGGTGAAAGTGGCTTAATTTAAGTTACCATATATACTCGACTATAAGTACACCTCATGTAAAAGTCAAGGGCAGGTTTTGGGGCCAAAATTATGGATTTTGATATGACCTGTGGATAAGTCGAGGGAAAAACTTAGGGACATGTAGCAGAGGTTCTAAAGAATGAAGCAAAGGAAAACAATGCCAAAGAATTTACAAAATTCCAGCAGTCATAACTGTGCTCATGCTAAAGGCTGGATGGATGAAAGAATAGTGAGGTCAGTGCTTTCAGGACAGATTACACTCTTGTCTTTCACCAGGGGATGGTTATTTTTTTTAAATAAGAGTTAAAGTACAGTATTTACATTGACCTGTGGATAGGTTGACTCATTTTTTATTGGATGTAACCAATACATGTAAACTTGTACATGCAGTATTTTTCATTAGATCTCATTCTTAATTTTTCAGAAGGAGCAAGGCATATGTCTCAAGCTTCTCTCTCTCTCTCTCTCACCTGATGAAATTGCATTCATCTGCCTCAATTATAATTTAGCTGAACTGAAGAAGTAGATATTGTTCAAAGTTAAGCTTTCCCATGAAAGGGAACATTTTTCAGCATGTAGCCTCAGTAATATGTGCTGAGTTTCTAGTTTTTCCACTTACCTGCCTGGTTATTTTTGCTGATTGACTGACTGTGTTTGCTACAAATACTAAAGAACATAAACATAAAGACTTCACTTGTTTTCTGTTACCTGCCATTCTTTATCCTGAATTATTTGTTCCTGTCATGCTTCTTTTCACATTGTTCCCCCTGAGGGTTACTGCTGTCTCTCTTCACTGCTTTGCTGCATTATTTGAGTCATAGGCCTTTGTGGGCCTCCTTGCCAGTGATGCTAATGCTAAATTATTCCTTAGTACAACTGAAAAGAGAGGTACAAATTTATTTCCTTTGCTGGTTATAGATTGCACATTAGCATTGGAGGTGAATTGCAGTCTTGGTTGAAACACATTTATTTGCTTTATCTCAGTTAAGATTGGTAACTTGTCCTTGCTCCTGTCCTAGTGTTTATAGCCAGCTAAGTATTAACATTAGTTTAGGCTGCATTCGTATTAATATTAAAGTACAGTGCAATGGGAAAGAAAGGTTTATACATATATGTGTGAAAAACAGATTAATCATGGATGACAATCATTTTCATTGTTGCTTTGGGAAAGTGTTTTACCAATACTTATTCAGTCCTTTTCTTCTGTGAGTAAAAGAGCATTTCCCTAAGAAAGTATTAATTATATAGGCAAACTGTCAACCTCTCATGCCCAAAATCGGTGATCACATACTCTAATGCAAGTACACAAGATCTACCCCATGCTTTTGGCACAAATAGGAACACTGGTTCTATAAATCAGCAACAGAAATGAAATGAAAGCAGCTTTACCCATAAGCAATTACTGGAAAGATAGAAAGATGTGTCGGTTGTGAATAAGATGAGGGGGCTATAGTACAGCGCATTAAGTGTAGCTACTTTGGTGGTTTGGATGCAGTTTGTGGACTATCACCAAAGCTTGAAAGAGCCACTGGCTATGCTGTGGGATTCTGGAAGCTGTCCAAAAATAGCTTATTCCTAGGTGTGGCTATTGCTGATACTAATATTTCACCAAATTGTAGGTATGCTTGGCAATAGGAAAAGATGTACATCATCATTCTTTAGAAGCCACATTATTTCCAAAGAATGTGTGAACTATCTTGTTTCTACTTTGTTGTTGTTATGTGCCTTCAAGTCATTTCTGACTTATGGCAACCCTAAGACAACTCTATCATGGGGTTTTCTTGGCAAGATTGGTTGAGAGGAGATTTTTCATTGTCTTCCCCTGAGGCTGAGAGCATATGACTTGCCCAGGGTCACCCAGTGGGTTTCATGGCCAAGCTGAAAATCAGACCCTGGTCTCCAGAGTTGTAGAAGATTATTGCGCTCAAGTTATAAACCAGTTTACCTGAGCCAGCTTAAAATTAGAAATGGGCGGCATCCTGATAGTATCAGATGCATTTAGCTGCTGAAATCGCCACCTGGCTGCAGTCCAGCTCCATCACTGCTCCAAGGGGTGCTCCGGTGGCCATTTTTTCAAGCCGGAAAACTCCTGGCTTTGAAAAGAGGCATGAGGATTGCCCCTTGGAGCAGTGATGGCGGCTAAATGTGTGTGATGCTATTAAGATGTCGCCTGCTTCTAATTTTAAGCCAGCTCAGGTAAGCCGGTTTATAACCAAGTGCAATAGTCTCCTTAGTCTAACACTCAAACCACTCTGCCACACTTTCTACTTTTGCAGCCATATATAGGGTATTTTTATAGATGCAGGGAGTGGCAGTTGTGTGGATTATAATGTAGGGTGCATTTCTCCCTTCTGCTAGACGATCTATGCAGAAAATTTGTGTTGGAAGTACAAGCATGTTTGTTATTCTGTTAATGTCAATAAATATCAGTCTGTTTCTAGTGAGAGCTCAACATAGGTCTTACATCTGACAAGTCATAAGTATTTCCAAACTATTTAGAAAATTTATTTTTGAAAAACTTAATGTTTATTATAGCAAATTGGAAAGAATTTTGGCTAAATATAAAAACTTTCCAAAGACCATTCTCTTGTAAAAGTTTTACAGAACACACAGAGAACTGCTTCCACAAAAAATGTTACTTGCTGAGTAATTCTTCTGACTTCTGGGTTCTTCTGACCTCTTTCACCATTGGCTTACAAAAATTCTGGCAGATAGAGTTGGACAGCTCTGAAGCATGTTCAGAATGCTCAGCGGTATAGCTATGGGTCAGGGAGGGGGAAGAAATGAGGGAATTCCCCTCCCTGAATTAGAATTCTGCCTTTCAGTTAAACTTTCCTTCTGTCCCCAAAGTTTTAGCTTTGCAGAGTGTGAGACACTGAAAATCATTCACACGTAGAACTCATATTTATTGTGTTCACATTGTTAACTTGCCTGCCCCTTTTGTTTGGATACCTGAGCTGTACTTCTAAATGCTCCACTGAAGTCTTAAGTGCAATGCTAGAAATTCAGGAAGGAAAATTTCACAGGGGGATTATTTGGGGGAATCATTTCCCTCCTCCCACTCATGCCTTGAAAGTGATTTTTCTTTGTGAAATAAATATTTTTGTCTTTGTCTAGTGATTACTGAATCTGGTGTATCCTGCCCTGTTTTTAGCCTGCTGCCAGATGTGACACTGCCTGACAGATTGCCCTTGGATGGCATGGCAGTCAAACATAGGATGGATGGGCAGACGAATTGTGGACTGGGTTGTTAGTTGGCATGCAGCTGGAACATATACCAGGTAGTTTCACCAAATAAGCTGTATGATGTCTTACTACAGCTACTTATGCCCATTTAAGCTTGATTGTAGACAATATTTGGCCCAATTCTGTGTGTATTCCATTTTGGATAATTATCAGCCCTCCATTCTGCCCTGCTTTGTATATTAATAGGAGATGCTTCCCTTACCTGTTGATCTTCCTTGCCCTAGTAAGAAATATATTTCACAGTTGATGTTATCTGTCTCTAACTTGACTCATTTTGCCTTGAGTTAGTTCTTTTCTTCTCCCCCTTTCTAAACTTACTGGGCATCAATGCTGTACTCCATAGCAATTGTCAGTAAAATCAGTAGAACTGTACTCACCGTTATCATTTTGATTTTTTCCCCCCTAGACCAAAGTGCTGCCACAATGAGTGAGGCTCTACTTTCCTCCTGCTGGATATATAACTACAATTTGTCTCATGGCCATGGATCATGACATACGACCCTTATTAACTAAAATGCCTTGAAGCTTCTTTTTCTTTCTGCATTCTGCTCTGCTGAAGTGATGGTTCTTTCTGGAATGCTGACCCAGGCTCATTCTGCAATCCTCAATGCAACTTTCATTGTCTATGAAAATGTCTATGGAAATATCACCACTCCCTTCTTCTTGGTTCGTAGCAGCAATGTGCAGCCACTGAAATACCATTTGGGTGCCATGGTTACCACTGAAGCAACAGCTTTGACAGACAACAGTACACCTGCCCTTCCTTTGCAAGACTTCAAGAGCTTGAGCCTGCCACTCCAGATCATACTTTCTGCTGCCATGATATTTATACTCCTGGTTTCTTTCCTTGGCAACCTTGTTGTCTGCCTCATGGTCTATCAGAAGACTGCAATGCGCTCTGCTATTAACATTCTCCTAGCTAGCTTGGCTTTTGCAGACATGCTGCTTGCTGTGCTGAATATGCCTTTTGCTCTGATAACTATCATTACAACTCGTTGGGTTTTTGGCGATATCTTTTGCAGAGTCTCTGCTATGTTTTTCTGGTTGTTTGTCATTGAAGGTGTCGCCATTCTGCTCATCATTAGCATCGACAGGTTCCTTATCATAGTTCAGAGGCAGGATAAGCTGAATCCTTACCGTGCAAAAGTCCTTATTGCAGTCTCCTGGGCTATAGCCTTTGTAGTGGCTTTCCCACTCTCTGTGGGAAACCCTAGCCTACAGATACCTTCCAAAGCACCTCAGTGTGTGTTTGGTTACTCAACAAGCCCTGGCTATCGTGCCTATGTGATACTGGTGGTCCTTATTTCCTTTTTCATTCCATTCCTGGTGATGTTGTATTCCTTTATGGGCATCCTCAACACAGTACGGCACAATGCAGTTCGTATCCATAGCCACCCAGATAGCATTTGCCTCAGTCAAGCCAGCAAACTTGGTCTCATGAGCCTCCAAAGACCCTTTCAGATGAACATTGATATGAGCTTTAAAACTCGTGCCTTCACAACCATCTTGATTCTCTTCATTGTCTTCATAATCTGCTGGGCACCCTTCACCACCTACAGCCTTATTGCTACGTTCAACAGCCACTTTTACCACAAGCACAACTTTTTTGAGATAAGCACTTGGCTCCTTTGGCTCTGCTACCTCAAGTCAGCATTGAACCCACTGATTTACTACTGGAGGATCAAGAAGTTTCATGATGCATGCTTAGACTTGATGCCCAAGTACTTCAAGTTTTTGCCACAGCTACCTGGTCACACCAGAAGACGTATCCGGCCAAGTGCCGTGTATGTGTGTGGGGAGCACCGGTCAGTAGTGTAGAACTTGGAACAAGTGGACATTTGCTCTTTTTTGATGTATGCTTGTCTTGGTGGATTATTTTTTAAAAAATAGCTTCTTAGCTGCCATATTGACAACTTTTAGTATATATTCTGATATCATGTATAATTTCCAGAAGATAATAGTTGGACTTTGCTGCCAGAGTATGACTCAACGAAGTTATTGGCTACAAACCAAATAAGCTCCATGTGTGTGAAGGAAGAATCATGCAGGTGGTTGGAACTTGTTCTGTTTGGGAAAGCAGCTCCTGCCTATAAAGAGGCAAGCTACAGTTTATGTTTTCTCTTCTGCAGACATAGAGCTCAGTCCAGTAGTCCACATTAGAGCTGCCACTTTTGGAGTGGGAGATTTTCTTCTCCCCTGCCCCAGCTCCTTGTACACATCCCCAAATCTCTTTTGCACAGAGCCCCAACCCTTTGGAGATGATTTAGGGTGTGGGTAGGGGACTGGTGTGGGCAGAAGCAATTCAGTTCCCCAGCACTGGTTTGTTGGTTGAAACATACTATTGGACAGAACTTATAGCTGCTGCAGTAGACACTTTGGAGAACCTCCCACTATGTGCACAGATTTTCCTTACACACACCTCCAGCTGCTTAAGGATTGTGGTCACTACCTCCAGGGTTCTGTGGTGGAGAGACAAAACCATCTTGAATATTAGTCAGGGTTGATGCTAAAGACTGCAGATCCATTTAATTGTAGATGTTTTTAATGCTGCTATTTTATGGGTCGTTTAGCAGAAGGGAAATCATGTTACTGCTTTATGCCAATGAAGCAGAGCCAAGAAATCTCTTATTTCCTTGAAATTTCCAAGAGTTACAGTGAAATTAAAAATAGATTCCAGCATCTTTGTGCACTTTAAAATACCATTTAGGGGTGTGTGTGTATGTGTGTGTGTATTCTGTTTTATTTCATTTCATTCTGCAAGAGTTCTGTTATTAAGGATCCCTTGCAGTCTTTTAGTAAATAACTGTACAATCCATTTTGTTTTCAGTTTCACAGATTTACAATCTCTCTTGAGTTTACTTGAATTTCAGAAGTATCTCATGCATATGTTTCCAATGAGAGTTAGCAGTCCAGATTCAAATTAGTAAGAATTAAGCCTATGAATTTCATTCATTTTAGGCCTGTTGATCTCAGTGGGATATAAGTATGGGTTCAGATTTTATAGACTGGACATGTTCTGTGTCACAGGCTAAGCACTGTCCAGCTGTATTGTCTTTTTAAAAGTATAAATATGTCAGGATCCAAAGAGCTACTTTAGACATACCCTAAGCATGTCTAGTGGACATTTTGATTCTTCTTTTCAATGTCATTGCCTTATTTCATGTCACAGATCACTTTTTGAAATTCTGGTAACTTATCATTTCAAAAGAAATTTCTCATGGAGCATATATATTGATGTAGTTGTTTGAGAAACACATGTCTAACCATTGTGTTGTAGTTCTGATACAGATTAAAGCAGAGTTTCTAAGAAGGAAATTATATTTATTTGCAAAATGACACAAATCCCACAAAGTGAAAGTACTAACTCATGATTTATTATAGATTGCAACATTAATAATACCCTGATTTTTTGAGTAAGAGAGATTTTTGGGAGGAGGTAACAAGAGTTAAAAAGGTTGGAATAGTGAGAATAAACAGAATTTTCCATACTCCCACTGGAATTGTCAAGGTATCTCACTTGGGTTATGAACCAGACCTGAGTGTTCTCCCTCCTTAGATCAGTCAAGTAGCTCACATCCGTCACCAGCTTTATCTCTTGATGTTTGCCCTCAAAACATCCATTCCTATTTGAGAAAAGACTGAGGGAGGGAGGGTGAAAAATTACTCTCAGGAATTTTTTTAGAAGATTTACCTGCAATCTGTTAAATGAACTTGAGCAATGTAATATATTAAAACTAGTGTTAGTTTTACTGTATCTTACAGTGGGACTATATATATTGATATATATATTGAACCACTCTTTCAACATTTTGATGGCAGCAAATGGTGTTACTTGAAGTACTACTTCAGATGGGGAAAAGCAGTGAAGTTCATTTTTAAAAACATTCTCATGATCTGAAGTAGATCAGGTGATCCAAAACTATCAGTTCTGGCTCATCTATTTTATTTTACTGTAAGGAAGATTTCCATTTTGTCACTGAAAATTAGCTTAAGGTAAAGGTCAGACACGACTTGACAACCTTGTCATGGGAAATACCTTTACCTTTTAAGGAAGATTTCCATTTTGTCACTGAAAATTAGCTTAACTTCCTATTTAAAAATGTTACCACTCTAATAAAGTATCTTGCCACTATTGTCAGTTACCAGAACCATCTTCTGTCTTCCAGCAGAATGCATCATGTTTGAAGAGCATCTACAGTTGAGTCACATTGCTGACCTTGCCTCCAAGGTTCATGACTCCAGCTTGATTGAGGGGCATCTGATCTGGGACAGCATAAGTACTTAGACCAGACAGTTGGAATCCAAACTTCACAGGTCCATTTATGTAGGCTTTCTCAGCTCCTTTGTCTTTCCATGTCAGTTGGTGGCAATAAAGGTGCATTGTTTCTTTCATCCTGGGACCCCTTTAGTGTTAATCATTTGCCAATGGGTGGGTGGGGAGAGCTATACATATACATGTCTGAAGAAGTAAGGGAGCAAAGGAACTAGATCAGATACAAGGAGTACATATTATCATGGGTTTCTGGAGAGAAAGAAAAAAAAAGGTGTTCTCAAGAAGCAATGCTATATCTAAAATAATACTAGTAATGCATTTTAAAGAAGAATCTGTATGTGGAATATACAGTCAGCCCTCTGTATTCACTCATTTTTTTAATCCATGGATTCAATCATCCATGGCTTGAAAATATTTTTAAAAATCCAAAAAGCAAATCTTGGTTTTGTCATTTTATATAAGGGACACCATATTACTATGCCATTGTATATAATGGGACTTGATCAGCCATGGATTTTAGTATCCACGGGGTGGGGGGTCCTGGAAACAGACCCCAGCAGATACCAAGGGTCCACTCTATATTCTTTACAGTTCTTGACAGTTATTAATGCATCCATATAGACTGCTTTTCTTCCATTATAGACTTATTATGTGTAGAAACTTTGAGCAATGGATCAACACTCAAAGTATATCTTTATACACCCTGAGTGGTGCTTGCTTTAAATGGTAGTGGATGATATCCTGTCATATAAATGGGTACTACTGTTACCTTGACTGGAAAAGGCAAAAAGATTAGATATGATCTTATGCCACTTCACATGCTATACTTCACTAATTGTCCACACTAAGCAAGGAATTTGGAGGTAAGGGCATTGACATTATGGGTAAGAAAGGCAAATCTCCCATTAGAATCCCTGTCAGTATAGATAGATAATCCTTGCATACTGTAAACACTGGTATAGCCTGTACTTTGTTTCACTTCAAAGTAAGCCCCACATTGTTCTTATTTCAGTTTGTCATAGGATTGAAGGATCATGTTGAGCTAAGACCTCTCTTGCTCCCTTTGGTGGACAAAGCAGGGCTTATTGGTGCTGTGCATCTGGATTTACTCTACAAGAACAGCATTTGGTATTTGGAGCAGACTTCTGGTTGTCTTTACAGTTAACATCATTTTCATACTACTTTAATTATAATGGCTCAGTCCTACAGAATCTGGAATTTGTAGTTTGATTATATTCTTAGACATCTGTGTAGACAAGAACTACTCTCTAGCAAAGAATTCTAGGCTACCCCCCTCCCCCATATTCCATCATATGGAGCCATTTTTGATGTAGAAAGCGATAACAAAGCTGGCATAATTGTATTTACATCCCAAGACTACAGAACTTTCAGATTTCTTTTTTTATTTTACTGACTTGGATATGAGGGAATATCTGCTTAAAAAAGGGAAAGTATGCTCCCAATTCACAGGTGGCTAAATGAACTCTAAAACTTCTAATACTATTTTCTTACCATTATCTGCCCTGCTTCCAGTCTTCATGCTTGGATTTCCTGAATTCTGCTTTATTTGGGATAGGCAAATATAAATAGAACCTTTGTGTGTCAGGAAATTATTAACAGGATTTTTTATGTTAAAAGGAAAAGTATGCTCCCATACATTTAAACAATTTTAAATTGTGTTAAAGCACCTTTGGCTCTGTTGCTTTTAAAATGCTATTGCTTTAGGACAGTGCCTTGTTAATTTCTGATGAATTTCTAACTCTTCAGACTTGAGAATCTTTAACACCTACTGGTAACTGGGCATATATTTACTCTTCTCTGGAGTTTACACCCACGTTTACAAGCATTATTTATATGTGTTTCAGAAGATGACAGTCAAGTAGGTATTTTAAAAATTTGATGTAAATCAGTCTATTAAGAATAGTACCGAGTATGGACTGTACCATTTTGTTTCCAAATATATTTTTGCTTGATGTTGTATGCTTATATTGCAAGGTAACAAAACAAAGGGATAGGGGTTGGAAGATCAAACTGAATGTTAATTTTTAAAAAAAATATTTGTAGTTTGAATAAAGATATGTCAAACTGTCACACATTCTCAAGGGACATCGTGCATGCCTTGAAGGGATGGATATACTACTTGATATATACTTTTTTGTTTGTACAGAAAATAATTTGGTTTATTCTCCTTTTCCCCTTTGTCTAATATTTTTTATAAGATTTTTAGGAAACTCAGTTTATGCATTGATTGCTGCCAGAGTTTAATACTCTTTAATCATAAGACTTTTGCCACATTGTCCTCACAGAGAGATGTATTACTTTATTTTTGCTATGTAAAAACAAAGCAACAGAGTGTATATTTGTTGCACGTGAAGAAGTGACAAATTTCTTAAATGTGTTTCTTTTTAGAGTTAATATCAGTCATTAACTAAATGATTTGCTTTTTAAAACAAACAAACCACACACACACTCTAAAACCAGTATACATAAAGAGACGTCAAATGTATACTTTAAAATTAAAGTTGAACTATGTGTGGTGTACATATGATTTCAGTGGTAATAATGGGGGAAGACTTATCGGGGGGGGGGGGGGGGAGAGAATTTTCTCCAGCAGCCCAGAAGATGTCCTTTCTTGAAAAGCTGACCTATTAAAAAAATTCATAGTAATTCATTATTATGTGGTTTCTTTGAACACTCATCTTAAACCTTCATATTGTAAAGACTGGTTCTTAATATAAATGTTACTGACATTTATATAGTCATTCAAATATAGCTGTGAAATGCTTCAGATAAGATCACAGTATGTCAGGTGGGTGGAAAAGAGTAGCTGTGTGCCTAACATTTCTGGTAAAAGCAACAAGAAGACCTTTAAAGGATCGTGTTTTGTGGTGCTTTTGCTTCTAGCCATCTGTGTGCACTGAATAAAGGCAGAGCAGAATTCACTGAATGACAGGAAGCCCTGTTGTTTAAAGAGGGAAGACACCCAAGTATTTCCGCATCTTTGGACGTAAAACCTGTTACCAGTACACCTCAGACTGAATCTTCAGTTGTGCAGACTGGGTGTGTTCATACTACAAAATAACAATGCTACATTCCATTTTAAACTGCCATGCCCTTCCATAAAGTGCCATAGCTAAGATTCCCATAGCATCGACATCTAGCTGGGATGATTTTGAGACTCTTTCATTCCTCTTTCTGCTTCCCGTGCTGGGCCTGATGAAGAGTCCTGGAAGTTTTGAAAATTCACCTTTTAAAGTGATACTTTAGAGGTTCAGCCCTGCTTTGGGATTTTGCTCATGGACCACATGACTATTTTTCTTTTTTTAATAGATTTTTAAAATCTATTTATGTGGAAATGTCAAGGACTAATCTAGGGAGCTTGTGGATACAAAGTGTTCTGCTCAACACTGAATCCTTCCCAAAAGTAGCAGTTGGAAGAAGTAACATATATTCAATCTTGGTATTATGTGATACTTCTTACTGTTTTCACACATCACAGTGCAGAAGGCTTCCACAAGGCATACCAGTCCTGTAGACATGTGCTGACAATTTTTTTTGACATGTTCACCCTGCATTAATACTCCCAGTGGCTTCATCTACAAAGCTTCTGTGTGGAAGAGTGCATGAACCAGCCTATTATTGTTTCACTTCAAGTAGCTGTGCTATCTATAGCTGAGTAATTAAAAAATTGTTTGAAGTAAACAAAACATGCCAGAGGCATTTGTACCGTGCATGATTCATTTTCCACACAATATGATGACCTTTATGACTCAACTTTCTGTTATTAAGTGATAAATTATTTTCCTGAGTATGATATTGGGATAAGAAAGATCTTATGATGGGAGATGGTGTTGAGGGGAGCAAGATTCCACTGGAGCCTGGAAACGCAAGCCCTTTAAAGATCACAGTGTACCAGAGATTACTCTGAAGGGCAGAATAAGCATGCTATGAATGACCAATTTTAATAATCCTATTTATATATTTATAGCTATTCCTCTCTTCCCAACTTTCTCCCCAACATGGGACCCAATGCAGCTCATAGAGATTAAAACAAAATTAGCTAAAATACAATGATTGCAATATTTTTAAATAAATGATTTAATTAAGCACTACTAATTTAAAACAGTTTAAAAGCACTTAAAAATAACTATGAGAAGAAATGTACAGCACGTATCATTAAAAGATCCCTTGGCAACAATTGCAGAAATGATTGTGCAATTGCCAAAAGCCAGTCTAAATAAAACAGGTTTCTTTGCCTGCTGGGAAAAGGAGAGCAGAGGGAGGACCTGCCTTGGACTCCATGGGGATACCATGGGCCAAATAAAATGCCCCCTTGTCAGCAGGGAGTTCAGAAGATGCAGGGCCCAATCCCTGAGTCTGGTATGAATAGTCTGGATAGCGTCTGGCCTGTTCTGCACCAAACCAAGGGTGTAACCCTCTTGAAATGGAGTGAAAAACCTTACCATTTGCTCCATATCTTCCTGGAGGATCTGGAGCCCTCCACTGTGATGCAGGGCAGCTGCTTAAAATGTGTTCTGTTGTACTGCCTGCTGTAGCCACCACTGCTGCACATCGCTCACTGAGATCAGAATATTCCAGGCTGCTCCATGAGTACCCTGGCCTGTGCAGATATGACCCAGAAGGTCTCCTCTTTTGAGTGTTTCCTACAGATAAACACCTTATGTAACTGGAGTGCTACCAGATGACATACAATTGCCCTCTGCAGCCTCTCTCTTTGTAATGTGCTTATATAGTATATTCTAACTACAAATTTTCATCCTGCTTTCATGTAGTTTGTAATCTTTAGGTCAGATGTGGGAACCATGTAACCCAGGGGTTGGCAACCTATGGCCTGCGGGCTGGGTGTGGCCCACGGAGGCCTTGGGACCGGCCCGTGGCCAGTCCTGCCACCGCCACAACTGCCGCCGCGTGCGAGCGTGGGCGCCCTTCCCAAATGGCACTCTGCGTTGTGTGCATGCGTGCGCGATGCAGGGTGCCATTTTGGAATGGCCAATGGCACCGTGCGCATGTGCACGGTGCCGTTGGGTGTTCCAAAATGGTGCCACACATGCGCGCATGTGCATGCGCGGGGGCAAGCACTCCCCCTCCCGGCCCCAGGGCCATTTCCCCCCCGGCCCCCTGGCAACAAAAGTTGTTGCCAGGCCCCCTGGCAACAAAAGTTGCCAATCCCTGATGTAGCCCCTCCAGATGTTGCTGGGCTGTAGATCCCATCATTTCTCACTTTTGACTGTGTTACCTGGGACAGATAGGAGTTGCAATGCAACAACATCTGGGGGGGCATGATTCTTACTCCCACTTTAGACTAATGGTGATTGTTTTCTGATATGAAAGAAAGATGCCATGAAGAGTTATATTTCTGACTTCTGCTTCTTTAAAAACATTTAATATTATTTAGTATTTTAAAAACAAAAAATCTCAAAGGAATTCACAACATTAAAGCATCCATTGCCTATAGTCTCAAGCTGATAATGGAAGCTTCACAGCATCTCTGGTTTTATAAAACTTGTGAAGACATGTTAGATAGCTGAAAGGCTTTAGATGCATGTAAGAGTTTAAATCTAGAAATGTAAATTAAAAATAAACTTAAATCACAATTATCACCTATATTATCTCCATATGCATCATGATATAGTTTTAGCAAGACTTCTCAGTGCCTTGGTACAGCAAACATTGAGTGTAGTAAATTCAATTTCTTCGTAGAGGTCCATCTCACCCTGAATGAATGAAAATCCAATGAATGAATTTTATTAGCAATTTGTATAACTTATCCTTCATACAACCTTTGGATTAGTTTGGCACAATTTAGAGACCTAGCATATTACATATAGAGACTGCAAGAGTCACTTTCCTTATAACATGGAGCTGAAGACCTTTCTAGTTGTTGCTCAAGGAGGATTGACTCTACATTGATCCTAATAAGCATCCTCAGGAGAATTCACTGTTTTGAAACCTATGCCTAATAAGAAATGTTTTGTGCTTTTGAAACTCAAAACTAATTTCCATGGAGGCCACCATTGCTAAGTGACAGATTCTGTTTGGTGTCTCAAAGGCAAATACTATAATGGCTGTATGGTGTGAATTATAGTCAAAGGGAAGCCAGATTACAAAAGTTGGCCATTCTGGGACACTGACAACCATTTTGGGGTGCTTTTCATTTGTTTAATGTAAAGCACGTGTAACAGATTTCTGTTATTGACCAATACAAGTGATAAAGACACAATTTAAATGTTAGTTTTTAGTTGAACCTGTGAAGTTATGGACTATACATGAATATTCTAACTGATGTAGGGGAAAAGCCAGTCCACAAATTATGGATTTACATACTTTGTAAAGAAGAATTATTTATTATATTTATTTATTTTATTTACTCCATTTATATGCCAACTTTCTTGAGTGGATCCAAGGTAGCTTCCAGAAATAGCAAATTAAAAACATTTACAATAACATTTTAAAAAGCAATTAAAAATCCCCACTTTCAGCACTATAAAATAATTTAAAAGGCATACAAAAGTTAAAGACAAGTACAACACACATCTAAATAAAAACCTTCCCTGCTGAATCATTAAATGCTTGCTTAAACAAAAATGTATTTGCCTATGTCAAAAAGAAAACAGGGGAGACTCCAACCTAGCCTGCCATGGAAGACATTTCCAGAGGGTGGGAGCAGCCACTGAGAAGGCTCTCTCTCATGTCCTCACCAAGGGAGCCTGTGATGGTGCTGGGACTGAGAGAAAGCCTTCCTCTGAAATCCTAGGGTTCTGGTAAGTTCATATGGGGAGACATGATATTTTAAATAGTCTGGACCTAATCTGTATAGGTCTTTATAGATCCTGACCCACACTTTGAATTGTGACAGGAAATGAACTGGTAGCCAGAGAGTGGAGAAAAGATCCTTTCTGCCATAGCAACCTGTCACACTAGAAATGGCAGGGATACCTGAAGAAGTACCCTTGATAGCACTAGGTACGTATTGAGTGATCCTTCTGATTTCCTGTTGACCACAAGCGATGGTCCCTTGAGCTCAAATAGAAACCAAGAGCCAATGTAACTGGGGGAGTGCTAGTGTAAGATGAACACAGCTTGGCAATGTTGGGTTTTTTTGACCAACAGCTCTCAGAATAGACTGTTAGCAAGGTTAGTAGTCATAATAACAGAGGGATTCTGGCAGTTCTTACCCAAATTCTCTCTGCACCCCCACTTCCAATTCTAGGTTTTCATACACAGATCAGCTGGCCTTGGTGTACACCATAATTTGTAAAGAAGAAATTTAAATGCAAGTTTCTCTGTGGGGAAAACAAAGCAAAACCCAGGCTTAGAGTACTGCATAAAATAGGCCAACATATACAGAACCATGCAGATAAGGAACCTATATAGACAGATAGCTCTGTTTAAGGGAACAAACTGCTGTTCAATTGACAGTATGCTCTTATTGTGTGAATATAGAAACCTTGCATACCATGGTATCCTCCAGTTTTGGACTATATCTCCCATGATACCTGACCATAGGTCAAATGGGAAAGGTAGTACAAAATATCTGGAGTGTTGAAGGGATGATTCATTAGAAAAGAAGATAGTGCTAGGAAAAATAGAAGTAACATAAAGAGAGGCAGATTGCATGCCAGTTGGATGAATTCAATGAAGAAGGTCACAGGGCTGAACCTGCAGGACTTGAGCAGAGAGATTGAAAATAGGGGTTCTTGGAGATGTCTCATCCATAGGATTGCCATGAGTCAGGCTCAACTTGAGGGTAGTTAACAACAAACAATTCAGAGAAAGATGGTATATGCTAGTTATCAATGTAATGGATGGAAAATTAATCAGTAAAATATATCACATTTTAGCTGATCAAATTTCTATACTCAGTCAGCACATTGTTGGTTTTTACATTCCAAATCATGATCAATGGTGTTTTTCTCTTGAAGGTTTCCTTTTTAACTCTGCAAATCAGCCATGCAGATAATTGTTTCCACAATCTGTTGACTGGATGAATGAACCTTCTGCAGTCAGCCATTGTACATAAGGACACTAAATATAGTCTTTGCTACAGAACACAGAGCCTGAAATATTCTGAAATTTGCACTTAGCTCTATGCTAAATAAGGTAGAAGCAATGCTGACAAATCTCAGTGAATCTGATAGGGTGCCAGGAAAGATGAATATCTAGGTGTCCTTTTGAAAATGTAACAAGCTGTCATCAAAATTGGCATTAATTGACAGTCTCAACAGGCAGATTTATGGGAGCTGAGAACTGAACAACCTGATTAGCCCCAGATTACAAGTCAAAATAAAGGTGTGCTGATATGGACATTATAAGGGTTTTGAATTTACATCTACAGCCTCCTCCAGAGATTCTGTGCCAGTTTGAAAGCAAGTCCAAATTCAGCACTCCCACAATTTCCCACAGAATGCATTAATGCCAGAACTACATGGGAGAAAGAATTAACTCTTGGGGAAACTGGTACATGCCTAATTGAAAAGATGGTTATGCTTAAATAACACAGATATCAGTGGATACAAAACTCACTCCTATAAGGCAACATGAACTAGGCCAAGTCAAACACTAGGATGTCCTAGACTAGAAAAGACACTTGTTTATGCTACTGAACAGAGGATACAGGATATCATCTACCCATGCCCTTAATATGAGGGGGAAAAACATATGTTTGATCATTGTTCTGACTTTAGTTTGTTGCTGGTGGTCCACAGAATGATAGGCAGCTGTAATAGAATTATCCAGCCTGTCTCCTTTCCTGTGGCCATATTATCTCTATACGTAGCACTGAGTCCAACAACCAGTCACTCAGAGAGTGCTTTGTGTTCCAAGTACGGTGTTGGATCCTAAATTCTATTTCAGTTACTCCAGGCTTTATAGCAGGGATGGGAAACTGACCCTATAAGTATTTCTGCCTTACAATTCCTCTCAGCCTTAGAAAACATAACTAATGGAGAAGCAGCCCAACAACATCTGGAGCCACCACTGCTTTATAGAAATTTTAATTTACATGTTTTTCTAGTGTTCACACAAACCTCCATCCAAAACCGCATGACATTTCACGGAAAGTTTTTTGTTTCAGCCACATATGTATAACAAAATACCTTCTGCTTAAAGAAGTTCAGATGTCTTCCCAGCTTCTTCTTGCAGAGCTCCAAGGAAGATGCTTCTACAGTTTCCCTAGGCAACAGATTCTATTAACTCTTAATTGGTTGAACTACTAACTCTTAATTTGCAGTAGTATTTTTAGTGTCTGATATAGTGTTCAGTAGCTGAGTCAGATAGTACTTGTTGCTCAAAGCTATCAGATGTCACAAACTGCTGATTTTCTTCCTTCCTTGGCACCATTTTCAACACTTAAAAAGATTCAATTCTGCCCCATGTCATTTTTTTTGTCTAGCAGCTTCTCATATGAAGAGAATTGCAGTAGATCATACAGCTTGTGTGCTGCACTTTCACATTCCTGCTCTGAAGCAACACATTGTGTAGAAAAGGGAAACAAAGGCAAACAGTAACTTTAAATGCAAGTGTCTGAAGTAGAGGTGTGTCTCTGACCCCTTAAAGAGCATCAAAATGCACATCTCTGGGTTCCCCTGCTCAACTAGCAGCTCATGATCTGCATCCCAAATCCTCCTTGTTATATGATAATCAATCCCACCATTACCCATCTGCATTACAGAGGCAACAATAAGAAGCACCACAGTACAGAAATCCAATGTATACATTCCCAATTAAGAAGGGTTGGATTACCAAAAATGAAGCACGGGGAACAATTCTGAGTGCAACATTCAAAGCCTACCCCTTTATATCCATCAGCCTGTTTTCCCCAGCTTCCCTTGTTTGCTAACCCAGCAGGTCACTCTTTTGTCACTACAACAGGCAGCCCTCTGTATACACAGATTTTTTATCCATGGATTCAACCATCCATGGCTTGAAAATATTTTAAAAATATATAAATTTTTGAATTGTTAATTATTTGTTTTAATATATTACTATTTAATACTTTTTAAGGGGGAGGGGGGTATTTTCTATTTTTATTGTATGGGTTTTATTGATCCATTTCATGGATTTTAATATGTAAGCCGCCCGGATTGGGTTTCCATTGGGCGGGGTAAAAATAAAATTTATTATTATTATTATTATTAAATTTCAAAAAGCAAACCTTAATTTTGGCATTTTAGATAAGGGATGCCATTTTACTCACCACTATATTTAATATGATTTGAGCATCCACTGATGTTGGTATCCATGGGTGGCCCTGGAACCAAACCCCAGTAGATATCAAGATGTTATCCTTGTTGGTGTAAATGCTCTCTTTAGAATAAAAAACAAACAAAACAAAACTGGCTGATCTGCTGTGGGTATCCAGTATGGAAACCCATTCAAAGAGTAAAAATCCAGTCTCTGCAGAAGCGCAGACACACTGGATCTTTATTATATTTGATGGCAAGGCATGTCAGCCTTCCTGGATGCCTTTCCTCATTTTTTTTTTAACTGAGCTAAGCTTAATGGGCTCTTATTGAGCTCAGAAGAAGCAATGGAGCTTGTGCACAAATGCACAGGGCCAATATTCACCCAGAAAGCTTCAGAGATTCCTGAGATAGTACTGGTAGGAGGAAGCAAAGAGGACAGGGTTAATACTAGCATTAGGCATACTAAATTGCCTCAGGTAGCAAATATTAGAGGGCCAGCAGAGAGACAACAGCATTTGTGCCATACAGACTACCATAAGGTCCACAAGACAGCCTGATGTTTTCGGGGTGTTTGAGGACACTGTTTTTAAAATACAACTGCTACTCCAGTTGGCTCTTAGAAGGATGGGAAGGGATGCCATCTTGATTTTCAACCCATCTTTGGTTCTTCTAGGCATCATACAAGGTAGTTAAAAATGGAATGCTCTTTCATTGAGAGGCTCAGTGGTTTCTGCATACCCCTAGTGCAGTACTGTGCATTATCCCAACCGAATTATCAACTTTTCTTTCCTACACAGAAGATGGCTGGAAAAGGACTTGCTGAAGTGACTAGCACAGGCGCAATAGAATACAGACAGTAGTGGCTGGTGTCATCAATGTCAGCATGGCAGTGAAAACTGTTCAGGGATTTAGGCCAGATTTTAAATGGGTTATCCAAAGTGCTGAACCTATTTGGAAAGATGAGTTCAGCCCCTTGGGTAGCTCCTTTAGAATTCCATGATGAAATCCAGAATAGATTCATGTGCCCACTTATATGGAAGTCATCGACCACCACTAGGTATAGATGTACAAAACTCTGTACCCAGCTTGTGGGGGGCAATTGGCGTACACATTGTAAAAAGCTTAGGGTGTGCTTAAGTGCACTGATAAGCAGTATAGAAATGTTATTGCTATTTCTATTTGCTCTGTGCTTTTGCTCAACATCATTGATCTTAAAAATATCTTTTAACAGAATTTCTGGTACAAAATAATGTTCAATGAAAGAAGTAGATTTCAGCTTTTCAAATATCTAAATATTCACAGCTAGAGATGTTGAGGATTTGGGCAATGTAATACAATTGGCATTAGTATCCACTGGTGTTTGGTTCCAGGACCCACCATGGACACCAAAATCCATGGATGTTCAAGTCCCATTAAATACAATAGATAGTAAAATTATATAAACTGGCAAAATCAGGGTTTGCTTTGCGTGTGCATATATATATATATATATATATATATATATATATATTGCACATATGTGCTGTGCGCGTATATATATGCTGGGATGCAGTGGCTCAATTGGTTAAGATGCTGATTCTGTTGATTGTAAGATCAGCAGGTTGGCAGTCCGAGGCCTGGGTGCTGTATGATGGGGTGAGCTCCCGTCACTAGTCCCAGCTTCTGCCAACCTATCAGTTTGAAAACATGCAAATCATAAAATCATAGAATCATAGAGTTGGAAGAGACCACAAGAGCCATCCAGTCCAACCCCTTGCCATGCAGGAACTCCCAATCAAAGTATCCCTGACAGATGGCCATCCAGCCTCTGCTTAAAGACCTCCAAGGAAGGAGACTCCACTACTCTCCGAGGGAGTGTGTTCCACGGTCAAACCACCCTTACTGTCAGGAAGTTCCCCCTACTGTTGAGGTGAAATCTCTTCTCCTGGAGCTTGCATCCATTGTTTCGGGTCCTAGTCTCTGGAGCAGCAGAAGACAAGCTTGTTCCCTCCTCAATATGACATCCCTTTAAATATTTAAACAGGGCTATCATATCACCTCTCAGCCTTCTCTTCTCCAGGCTAAACATCCCCAGCTCCCTAAGTCGTTCCTCATAGGGCTTGGTTTCCAGACCCTTCACCATTTTAGTTGCCCTCCTTTGGACACGCTCCAGTTTTTCCACATCCTTTTTGAATTGTGGTGCCCAGAACTGGACACAGTATTCCAGGTGAGGCCTGACCAAAGCAGAATAGAGTGGCACTATTACTTCTCTTGATCTAGACATTATACTTCTACTGATGCAGCCTAAAATTGCATTGGCCTTTTTAGCTGCTGCATCGCACTGTTGACTCATGTTCAACTTGTAGTCCACCTGGATTCCTAGATCCCTTTCACACGTAGTCTCATTCAGCCAGGTGTCCCCCATCATATATTTGTACTTTTCGTTTTTCCGCCCTAAGTGCAGTACCTTACATTTCTCCGTGTTGAATTTCATTTTGGTAGCTTTGGCCCAGCTTTCTAGTCTGTTCAAGTCATTTTGAATTTTGATCCTGTCCTCTGGGGTATTAGCTACTCCTCCTAATTTGGTGTCGTCTGCAAGTAGATAAATAGGTACCACTTCTGTGGAAAGGTAAACAGCGTTCTGTGCAGTCATGCTGGCCACATGATCACAGAGTAGTCTCTGACGATGCTGGCTCTTCGGCTTAGAGATGAGCACTGCCCCCTATGGTCGGACATGACTTGACAAGGTTTTCAAGCTGTGGATGGTTGAATCTGTGGGTAGGGAATCCATGGATATGGAGGGCTGACTGTATCCAGCTGACAATAACATTTATTATTTTGCCTAGACATATTGCAAATGCCTTCATCTGGTAAATACAATACAACCTGAAAATTTATTTTATGAATTCAATGCAGAGTGTTTCTGATTGGCTCTGTGTGCCAGGATTTTTTTAACATTCCAAATTCTAATTCCATATTTATTTCATGTCTAATTTCTTATTTTTTGGGCTTGATGGGTATAACGATTTTTTAAATTTTTATGAACAGAACAAGCAATTTGCTGCATTCAAAATATTATTGTGTTTAAGAATGTCTGTGTTTCATCAACTACAGTAAAGCATTTGAAAGCAAAAAAATTATGGAATGCACTCAAAGATATGGAGGTGCCACTACACGTAATGGTCCTGATGAGGAATCTGTACCAAGGACAAGAGGCCACCATCAGAACAGAATTTGGGGAAACAGAGTGGTTCCCAATAGGCAAAGGGGTCAGGCAAGGCTGCATCCTATCACCCTACTTGTTTAACATATATGCTGAAAACATCATAAGAAAAACAGAATTAGAATCAGAAAAAGGCGGAGTTAAGATAGGAGGAAGCAATATTAACAACCTAAGATATGCAGACGACACCATAATATTAGCAGAAGACGTTCAGGAATTATTATTAAGGAAGGTCAAAAATGAAAGTGCAAAGGTAAGTCTGATGCTGAACATAAAGAAAACAAAAATAATGACCACAGAAGAAATACACACATTCAATCTAGACAATAAAGAAATTGAAATAGTTAAAGAATTCCCTGATCTAGGATCAAACATTATTCAGAATGGAGGTTTAGCAGTGGCTGTTCCCTGTTGGAAGTTTAAATGGGTCAGAACCTGCAGTTATCCAGCGTATTGGGCACAATTGCGTGAATGATTTTCACACGATGTCGCACACAAACTGCTCAGAATCCGAACAGAAAGTGACATGGATCAGGGAATAGTCATTTTTGGGAAAATACCATGTTTTCATTTACATTTCATTCACGAATTTGCTTTCTTTGTCCAATTGTTGTAGTGTGAAAGCTATTTGTGAGATTCCCTTTGTTTTTGTGCTTGTTGCCAGATTTCCCATGGTTCTTTGCTGATTTGCTATGCTTTGTTGTGCTGAGAGGGATGCAGCCTTTTATGCTTCAGCCAGAGCTCTTAAAGGATCAGCAGGCACACACACACACACACAGAGAGAAAGAAACAGGTTGCTTCTCTCCCTTGTGCAGCTCCAGCCTTCCCTATTAGCTGGGGTTCTGAAAGGAACAGCTGGTGAGGAAGGTAGGGATGCAGCAAGAGCAAGAGAGAAGTTTTCTCTTTCCTTTCCTACTTCTTTTGGGTAATGTCCTGTTCTTTTTCTCAGGTTGGATACCATTTCTTGAAATAAGAAATTATCAAGAAATAAGAAGAAGACTAGGAATGGAAAGGGAGGCTATGAAAGAACCAGAAAAGACACTGAAGAACAAAGACATACAACTGAGCATTAAAGTCAGAATTGTTCAGGCCATTGTATTCCCAATTACCATATACAGATGCAGGAGTTGGACAGTGAAGGAAGCAGAAAGAAAGAAAATCAACTCATTTGAAATGTTTTGCTGGAGAAGAGTACTTAGGATACCATGGACAGCCAAGAAGACAATCAAATGAGTTCTTAAACAAATCAGACCAGGGCTCTCCTTGGGAGCAAAGATGATCAAGCTGAGACTATTGTACTTTGGCCACATTATGAGAAGGCACGGATCACTAGAAAAAAACAATAATGCTAGGAAAGGTAGAGGGTAAAAGAAAGAGAGGAAGACCACAAACTGGATGGATACTCAATCAGGGGGTTTATGGAGAAGGGCTTTCAGGATCTGGGCAAGACAGTGGAAGATAGGGATTGTTGGAGATGTCACATCCACAGGGTTGCCATTAGTCAGAACTGACTCAAGGGCAGCTAACAACAACAACAAAGTATCAGTATTTTATCTTTGGGTCCAACCCAGTCTGCAACTCTTGAATATTTAAATATAGAATTGTCACAATATTCAAGAAGATCCAAAAAGTTGAAGCAAACATGTATCTGCAATAACTCTTCATGGAAAATAGAAAATAAAATGTATCTTTGTTACATAGTCTAAAGCAGGGGTAGGCAACCTTTCCCCTTTAAGGGCCGAGGGACTTCAGCTCCCAGAAGCCTCAGCCATGTTGGCCAATAGTCCCATGTTGGCCAATGGCTCCTGGGATTCTGGGAGCTGAAGTCCCTCGGCCCTTAAAAGGGGAAAGGTTGCCTACCCCTGGTCTAAAGGCTTCAGCAACCCACTTGTGACTCTTGATCCAGGGATAAAATTGTCAATGTGTGGATGATGGGTGTTGCAGTGTTGCTCTTTGACAACCAGCACAATCTGCAGGACAAGCTGGCTGCTGTGATCCACAGCCACTTTGTAACTCTTACCATCAACTGGCTCAGCTTCCCTTCTTCAGGATCCTGTCTTCCTCAGTCAAGAAGACACATTGTAAAGTCCAAAAGCATAGTTTATTAATGCATATAAAATAAAAATAAAATAGCTAAGTAAAATCCATTGTGATGAACTTGTCCAGTTCAGCCACGGAAGATCACATCTTTAACAATCCCAAAAGCTTAGGATCTCAACTTGTTGCAGTTGAAACCACTGCTGCCAGGCACATACATGCACTCACATCTTGAATTATAAACATAACTAGACAAAGGCTTCTCTAGGCCCTTACCATACTCCACCTTCTAGGTGTTAACCTTATGTTAATTGGATAATGCCTGTATGATGTATACTAACCCAGCCTCTTGCTGTCCATCATCCACCATGTGACTATTTTCCCAAGCCTAACGATGTTTACCTTTTTTGATATCTCTTGTTTTCCATAACAAAATCTGTGTCCATGAGTTGTAACTTTGGGAAAGTTCATGTTTATGTCTGTGTAGCCATCTGGTGTTAGATTCACTTTGTTTCTCTAGATGTTGTTCTCATGAGGAAAATTCCACACACACACCTCTACATTTCACCTTTGACTGTATAACCCATCTATATTCTAACAAAAATAACCAAAATTATTCTGTGTTTGCAGTGGGGTAACAGTGCCAGAATATTTGGAAGTAAATAGTGAACCATCCTCTGAGGCATCACTATGGATCACGAGATTAGAAATGCAAAAACAGCCAGTACAGATATCATTCTGTTTCACAACCTAGCTGAATCAAACTAATTGAATTCAGCAAAAGTCTCTCATATGAAAATTTACTTGAGGTACATTCTACTATATTGAATGGACAATTGTAACTATAATGCTATGATTTGAAAAGAAGTAAAAAGCACTGAAATCTGAATACTTGAATTCAACTAGATTGTTTTATATTTATAATACTAATGACAATTTCATAAAATATTTATGCCTTGCCATGGTGGAAAACTGTATCTTTGGGAATCCCCTCTTGCTTGAGAATGCTATATATCTCCTGTTTTGTTTCAAACATTTCTATTTCTATATGCAGACTTAAGATATCATTATCTCTCTGCTTCATCTGTAACTTTAAAGGTTGACTAATTGTTCTTTGCCTCAGATCCTTGATAGTTCTTGGCATTACAACAGAGTATTTTTTTTATATAAAAAAGCAGCTACATTCTGAGATAAAATTAGGTTGACACCATAACTAGCATCTCAAAGCAGCTAGGAAGCAGACATGCAATAGCTTGTTTGAAAGCCTTTCTTCCCCAAAGGAAGATAAATAGTTTCCTGTATAGAACTGAAAGATGCAAGATTGATTGAGGTAAAACCTGTTTTAACTGGGTCATAGCAATAGTGGAACAAGCCCAGTAGCCTATTTTCACAATATCTGGAAATATCAGTTAGAATCACAAGGCTGACGTATATAGACATTAACTAGTTCAAGTATATTTCCATTTGCGAACATTGTAACTTGTTCCATCAGATACTATTAAACCTAACCATACAGAAAGGGAAACTATTTTTTTAATTTCTTATTTCTTAATAAAATATTATAAAATTATAAAATACCAAACATTAAGTTCCTCTTATCCTGAAAGAAAAAAATCTGATCATGGAAGCTAAGTAGGAGGAGGCCTGGTTAGTTTGAGGGGAACCACCAAAGAATATCAGGTGCTGTAGGCTATATTTCAGAAAATGGCAATGACAAACCATTCTGGGTATTCCTTGCCTAAGAAAGCCCTATGAAATTCATAGGGTGCCATAAACTGATGGGTTACTTGAAGGCACTTACACACAGACACATATTTGATGTATCACAAAAGGTACTCATATCAGTAACAATTATTTCCCATAGACAATATCATATCAAAAATATTGTCTCTCAGTTCTTATTGTTATAATGGATGCTTTCTTTCTTTCTTTCTTTCTTTCTTTCTTTCTTTCTTTTGTAGCATTGTACTTGTAATTTTGAATGTTTAGATCTCTGTGGAATCCAGTCTAGATTTTTAAAAAGACAAACCAAAGTAGCACTGTCATCACTGAAGGAGTGTTTCTCAGCCATCACACCTACTTTGACCCTTCCTGTTTTGTTAGAGCTTAAAGCAAAATTCTTTGGGCCAAAGAAACAGGAACAGCCACCAAACTATCTTCTGAGCTACTTCTTTTGAAATGTGGACATTGCAGATATCACTTTTGGCCATTAAAAGTGCCAGGCTTTTTGTACCATCTGTAAAAGACACAGTTTTACAATGAGGAGGAAGCATCCCTCCCTCACCTTATTTTATTCAAGAGTGCATGTTAGAAAGGTAAGGCTTATGAAAAATAAAAGGTCTGCAATTTCATGCAACCCATTTAAACCTGAACTGCTAGGGTTATTTTTAACCATTTGAATTTCTTTTTCTTTATTTATTTTAATAAATAAAAAGATGCTTTATTTCCATAGCCATCCTATGCTATCTTGAAGGTGGGTGAGAATAAAAGCTTAATAGCTCAGTCCTATGCAAATCTAATCAGATGCAAGCCTAATTACATTAAATGGGACTTCCTCCCAAGTAAATGTGCTGAAGAGGTGGTTATTATTTGAAGAGTCAGTAGTTTGAGAAGGGACCATTTCAAAAAACTGTTCCTTTTGAATTATTGGGTCAATACCCCGAATTTACCCTGAATCGCTGTTTCTTTCCAGGCCTTCCATTGATGTGACTTTGCTACAGCAGACCAGAGCTTTGAATATTTTAAAAATCTTAAGTTATTTTGCTCATCATTCTGAAATCCAACAAGTCATTCCTTGTTATAAGTCCAGGAAGGCAACTCTTGGTTTTACTAATTAATATAAGTGTGGTGAAGTGGTTTGAGCATAGGACTGCAACTTTGGAGACCAGAGGTCCATAAAAACTCACTGGGTGACCTTGGGCAAGTCAGACTCTCTCAGGGCCTTTGCAGACTGCCAGAAATAGTGCAAATTGAGTCCACTTTAATTGCCCTGACTCAGTGCTAGGGAATCATGGGAATTGTAGTTTATTGTGGCACCAGAGCTCTCTGACAGAGAAGGCTCAATGTCTCAGAAAAAAACTTCCCCCTCTCTCTTAGCCAGACAAAAGTAACACCATACCTTCCTTCTGTGGTGATGACTGCAAACATCAGATTCAGGGTGGAAAGATTTTGGAGATGGGGAGAATTCAAAGTTTGTCAAAGTGGGGAAGATATGGTGTTGTTTTTGTCTGTCCAGGAGGGATGGAGGGAGGAGGAGGAAAAGGAGAAGGAGGTGGTGGGAAGGTGGATCCTTGCAACTGTGGCTGCTAACATTAGATTGAAAGTGGAAGCACTTTAGAATGTGGGGAGGCTATGTGTTTCAAGGTTGCGAAGAGAGCTATGGGTGGTGTTCTTGGTGGGTCAAGACTCTATCATTCATGGGGGGATAACATATTTGCAGTTTTTCCACTCATGGGGCTCCTTGGGCCCTAACACCCCCAAATGTGGAGGAGTGACTGTATATATTTTCAAGCACTGGATGGTTGAATATGTGGATACAGAGGGCTGATTCTAAAGGCGTTTTCACACAGGCGGCTCTAAAGCCGCCTGGAAGCCCCCTGGAAGCCCCCTGGAAGCAATCAAGAGCCGCTCCGGCGGCGAAAACAGCAGCCGCCGGAAGGGCTCCTGATTGCCTCCGGCAGCAGCCCCTCTAATTCCTTTTTAGAAAAGGAATTAGAAATATGGGGCTAAAGCCAGCTAGCGGCAGGGATGGCGCAGGGATTGCGCAAGATGGGGCGGGGCTTGCTGCGACGTCGTTTGAACACGACGAGCAAGACCCCGGAGTGAGGCAGGGATGGCGCAGGATGAGGAGGGGCTTGCTGCGACGTCGTCTGAACTTTTAGGTTCTGGAGCCGGAGTGGGGCCGGACGGAGGTAGGTTTGCCTCCGTTTAAAGCCCAGTGTGAAAACGTCCTAAATCCCAGATCATTGTTGCATGCAACACATTAGAAAAACAAGTTACTCCTAACTCTGAAACAGATTAATACAGCTATCTGATAACTTATCCATGTTAATGACCTATGTAGTAATTTTATACCAATTGAAATACACAAAGATTCCATGTATTTACAAAATTTGCTATGGGGTATTGGCTGTTACTTTCTTCTGAAAATCCTTAACATATGGACATTTCTGCCTCATATACAATTAAACTGAATGAATAACACTGCAATTGTTTAGTTTTGTCAATATTTTAAAACCTTTGAAACACCACCTATAACATAATTTTGCACTGAATTTTGTTTAAAGTCTAAATTTATGGGAAATGGCTGAATAGAATCATACATCATATTCCAGTTCTCCTCCACATTACTTGTAGAAGTGCTGAGATCAAAATGGGTTGTCTATTGCTTTTTATAATTAAAGGGGGTTGCAGACTGCCAGAAATAGTGCAAATTGAGTCCACTTTTAGGGTTAGGGTTAGTGCTAGGGAATCATGGGAATTGTTTTTTTCTGAGACATTGAGCCTTCTCTGTCAGAGAGCTCTGGTGCTACAATAAAATACAGTTCCCATGATTCCCTAGCACTAACCCTAACCCTAAAAGTGGACTCAATTTGCACTATTTCTGGCAGTCTGCAACCCCCGATAATCATTGGAACATTCCAATTCAAGGATCAGTGTTCTGCTATATTAAATATAATGCTGACTTTTAAAAAAAAATATATTCTCTGTGTAGAAAATTCTTAGGTACCTTTGAAGTTTCTATTTTCAGATAACCAAAAACTTTTAACTTGTGGAGTGTCAGTCAGTCAGTCGAATAATTCTAGTATCTATATTAATTTGGTTGTGAGCACTCCTGTGGGAAAGAATCCATGTTTATAGTTATGCACTGCAACCTGGTGCTAAAGACTGCTTCTTATGCTACTCAGGATAAAATCTATGATTATACAGCAGGGGAATTACACACAAAAATGGGGGTAGGGGGTGGAGAGTGAGCTGATAGTATTTCCTATCCTCTTTGTTGACTTCTGTATGTCTACAGATGTCTAGTACACTGCTTTAACCCAGTGCTTGGTTCACTCAGAGCCTTACTAACCAGGTCTGAGGGTGATCAGAAAGAGTATAGGCTATTTCTGTGAAAAAATAACACAGAAGGTAATCAGTACAGTGATGCATTATGGTTGCCAAAAGTTAACAAAATGTATAAGCAATGAGATACTTAAAGCTTTCTCCTCTTTAATAGCAGTTTCCAGGCCAGGATGAATCTGCTGCAAGGATCTCCAGACACCTGCATACTATTGATCAAAAGCTTGAGAGGGGCAATCTGGGTTTAGGTTTTATCTGTACCTAATGCTTCTGGATGTTGCTAGCAAAAAGGAGATAGAACCAGGCAAAACAGCAAGTTCTCAATTGTCTTGTCTTGCAGTGGGTTGTTATGTCACTAACAAGGTGCTAGCCTTAGTGGCCATAATCTAAGAGTATCTTGTTTTCATGTGGCACTCAGCTACAAAAGTGTATGAATTCGAGCAGGGAATTAATTAGCTAAAAGAGAGGGAGAGACAATCCTCTGCTCAGTAAACACATAAATCACAGAATTAAATGAACACAGTAGAAAATCCTTATTCCAGACTTTAAGGTAGGGGAATTTGTTGTAGGTGCATGCATAAAGAGGAAACTGTGAGGCCTGAAAACTAAAGAATTGTTTGTGTGTGCTTGAAACTGACTGAAATCGGCTGGATCTTATTTTCATGAGATTGGGAGGTTCAGGGAGGAAAAGAGACTGGAGGAGAGTGTGGGGCATACACAGATTTTGCAGACTCTTGTTTGAGCTCATGTAGAGTGCAGCAGCTGTTTCCTGCAGATGTTCACAATATCAGATTCATTTGGTTAGAGCAATCAGGCCAAGATTCTACTTGAATCTGGCAGATCATAAAATTATACCAGTATACTGATGTGGAGAGCTAAGCACGAGAGAGGGAGGGTGCAGGCAATTGGCTTGGAGGAGCTCAGAATATTCTGGACTTTGTGGTTTAGATGGAGCTGCACTTGGGTGGCAGACAGCAACCATTGCACAGCTAAGCGAAGCCATTGCATAGAGAAGGGAGTATATTAGTATAAAGCCAAAAGATGATCCTGGCCTCATTTTCTGGCATCATATACATTGTTTGGTTCACTTGGTTTGCTCCAGTTCCTTTAGAGATTGCATTCTGTTCAGGGCGACCTGATGTCCTCCTTTCCCAGGACATTTCCTACATTTCAACCTTCTGACCAGGAGAAATGTCAAAATGTTCCCCATTTTGAGCATGACCAAGAAGCATGAATTTACATTTATATGAATGTTTTGAGCTTTTGTTTTTCAAGTCTTCCATTTTTCTTGATTATCCTGAATTTTGCGGGGCCTTATCTTCCATTGCAGTTATGGCTTCTGGTCATTCTGATTCTGTGTTATGACAATTTCTTCTGAAGAATTTCACATGACAGAATGGGGAAATATGATTTGGAACAGCAAATCAGAGGGACCAGCTACAGATACATCATTGGTGGCAAGATTAACCAAGGAAAAACTACATAAAAATGGCTAGACTTCCAAAAAGAATGATTTACCACTATCACAACCACCAGTTTTCCCCCACAAACATATGTTGACTCAGAAAAACAGAGAAAAGAGATAGAGACTGCTATTTATAGTAAAGATAGAAGAGAACCTGAAGCATACCTTCTGTGGGATCCATCATGAAGATACAGATGAGGTTCAAGGAACTTCCATCATGAAGAGAAGAGCTATGGAAAAGGATATGGTTAGGTATTCTGCCACTTCACAATTAGTGTACCTTGGGAAACCAGAACTGGGAGGCTCTCTGGTTTTGTGGGTCAGAAAATGATTTTGGTTTCTGGTGAGACAAATGTTTTTAGCTAATGATTTCAGTAAGTGAGCAGCAGACTTGAGTGACAAGAATTTGAAGAGCCATAGATCTAATGAGAATATATGCCATGCTGAGAGAACTTTGTAGCAATGATGAAACGACTTGACAGTGAAGCCCTAAGTTTATATAGTTTTGTTTTTTAAAGAGGCAAATGGAAGAAAGACAGGGATAGTTTTGTGCTGATTAGACAAAGGGTTCTAGGGCAGATTTACCAGTCCTGGGGGCATATGATTTTAGTCAGGTACATTCATATATTGTACCCAAACAGTAGTCCTCAGTAATATTCCTATTGATGGGTACCTGGTAAAAATGGGAGCTAAGTAGAGAAGTGTTGTTAAATCCTATCTTGCATTTGAGCAGCAGTTTGTAACCCCATAAAGACAGTGCTTGCTAGTATTAGTTTCTGGGTGTGTGGGGGAACCAGCCATTTTTTAAAGCCAATGCTGCCATGTCTCTTTGCTGATTCACATATCAATCAGGCTTTTGGATCACAACATGAGCTGATAAGCTTTCATTAAGCATTTAAGCAAAGAATGTGTGAACTAGGTTCAACATGACAACATATGCTCATGGATATGGTTTTTTATTCATTTTCCTGGAAGAAAATAAAAGAGAAATCATGTAACTGGGGTTATGCATGATCGATATGGATGTCATGGTTGACTCATTTGTTGATAGGCACAGTGGAGATGATGAGTATCATTTTATATAAGAAAATAAATAATAATACTGACACACACACACACAAACTATTTAATGTTTGATTTTTTTTTTTTTTTTAAAGAGCACATGTCCTCTTCACCATGCAAGGACCACTATGGCATTTCATATCAACTAGGGATTAGAGTCCACATTTTCTAAAATATATTCTCTATTCTTTCAGAGTTTAATTTTTTTCATTTTGAAACTGACTCAGTCATTCACACTAATGTATGCTTGCTTCTGGCTACAATAGCACACTTGTTTTGTGTGCTGTAGTTATCATGGGGTTAATGAAAGCTATTTTACCTGGCAGCTGTTTGCTCCTGTTCAATTAAGATCCCAAACAGTGCAAAGGTGGTAGCATTTTATAATCTAAATTCAACGTGTTTCTGGTTGCAAGAAGTGAAAGATGTCTGTGTAGCAGAGGTGTTGCTAGAGAAGTGCAGGAGTACGAGATGTACCAGGTGACACCCTAAGGGGGTGTGGAACCATTGCTCCCCAAAAATCTGCTTTTGGGTAGAAATAGGCTGTGGCATTCATCTATATCCCTTTAAAATGAGGAAGAGATGGTTTGAGTGGGGTGAGGCTCAGTGGGAAGAGAAAGGAGAGGTCCCATTTAAAAAAATAAATAAAATTAAATTAATTTTTAAAATCCTTTTTAAATTTTGTTAAAAACATCACATCTTATCAAATTTTCATCTTAATCACATGAAACTATGTACATGTAAATGCATTTAGAGTGTGCAATTGATATTGTAATTTAAAGGTATAATCTTAATTTTGCTAGTTTATGTCACAACTATTGCCATTACATTTGGTGATATATGGGAATTACAATTTATAATAACATTAGTACAGAAAAACATTACTATGGATTCTGCATGGGGTGGTATGGAAGAAGATTAAGGGGTGTGTGACACTATGTGTTACTACACCAAGTGATGCCAACCCTAGTGACACCATTGCTGTGTAGTAGAAGGAGTATCATCATAAGCATGCAATACATTGTTTTTTGTGGGTTTTTCGGGCTGTGTGGCCATGTTCTAGAAGAGTTTCTTTCTGATGTTTCACCAGCATCTGTGGCTGGCATCTTCAGAGAATGCTGGAATGGGAGAAAGTGGATATATATCAACAACAGAACAATACACAGTTTACATGGGTATCACTCCTCCCTACCCATGGTCTCACAGTATATATATATATATATATATACCCACTCTCTTCCATTCCAGCATCCTCTGAAGATTCCAGCCACAGATGCTGGTGAAACGTCAGAAAGAAACTCTTCTAGAATATGGCCACACAGCCCGAAAAACCCACAAAAAACTATGGATGCTGGCCATGAAAGCCTTCGACTTCACATACAATACATTCCTTACTTTTAAGCAATATGAAACTTTAAGGCAGGTTTGTACTGGATCCTTTACACCAGGGGTAGGCAACCTTTTTGAGCCGGGGGCTGGGTTGCTGTCCTTTAGACAATTGGGGGGTTGAAGCACCATAAATAAATAAATAAATAAATAAATAAAATAAAAAATATTAAAAAATATGCATGCACACTCTCTCAGCCCCAGAAAAGCCGTGGCAAAGCCCCTGTGGAGATTTTGCCAAGAAAACCCCAAGAACAAGTAATAACAACAATAATCAATATCATTATGGTGGGTGGCGGCGGCAGTGATGGCGGCAGCAGGACCGGCCTGGGGCTGATCCAAAGGCCTCGGGGGGCCGCATCCGGCCCCTGGGCCTTAGGTTGCCTACCCCTGTTTTGCACATATGTCTTGTGATGTAGTTTCTGCTAATTTACAAATATAAAATTTGAGCAGGCCAGAGAGAGCTGAAGAGTAACTGTATAACTTTGCGGCTTTACAACTTGTCATCACCCTAACAGAAAACTGTTGCATTTCTATGTGTGTTGACTCAGCAGCAGGTCCACTGTATCCACTGGTGCTTTCCCTCCACATAAGTGTGCATAAGATTGTAAGCACATCATGTTTCTCTAGCTCCAACTTCTGTGCCATAGGCTTGGCAGAGGTCTGTGGACTTCATCTCATGAATGGCTTTTCCCTTCTATGTTATACCAAATGAGGAGTTATGGGGACATCCTACTTGTGGTTCAGGACCTGCAGCCAAGATCTCAGACATCTGACCCTCAATGGTTATGTCATTGTTCTGTCCCAGAGGCTGGAGGTCTCTGGGCAGCACTGACCCTCAAGTCTGAACCCATACAGTCTCAAATTAGATTTTGAAATGAGTGAATTTTGAAACATGGTTGAGTACAAACTGAAGACACTCTGGAAGTCAAATGTAAATATTTGTAGATAACTATTCTAAAAGGCATTAATATTTCAATTTGATAGGTATGTTAGAATAATACATGTTAATAAAATATAAAATTGCAAAAAAACAAAAAAATAGATTTTGAAATGAAATCATGGAAACTAGACTCCCAGAATCTGGGAGGAAAGACTCAGGGTAGTTCCAGAGCTGTCATTGTTTGGAAAAATCTCCAGTCCTTACTGGAGACAGTACAACCAATTTTCTTTTTTAAAGACTGTGGGTGGAAGCTGTAAATAGTCAAACTACATTCTATTGGTTCCTTTCTTGAGTGTGCTACATTTTGGATTTATTTCTCATGTATGGCACACTGGAGAGAAAGAAGAATAGAAACCAGCTTAAGCAACACTGACAAACATGTGCTTCATTGCTTTCTCATATAGCTGTTGAATGCAACAATAAAACATGGAGAATTTAAAATAAGTGTTGAATTTAGGGAGTATTGAATAACATCTATTGTTATTTTTAGATTTAAAACAGCTGTACTTGCTTTTCTCTCAGGACATACAATATGTGCTAAAGGTATAGGTATGATTTTTTAAAAAAAGGTATAGATCACATTATTATTAATGCATTCATTTATTTAAATTTATATAAATAAAAACTATATTTTTGGGTCATGTGCCAAGAAAACCCTGTGATTAATAATAATAATATAATAATAATAAATTTTATTTCTAACCCGCCCCTCTGCAAGCAACCGGGGCGGCATACAACAGGTTAAAACAATACAAGAGTAAAACACATCACCAAGTACTCCCCCTAACCTTCCCGCCCCTTAAAAATGAATTAAACTAGAGATAGTATTAAAAACAACAGAATAATAAAACATCAAATAATAATATCATAGAACAATTGGTTTGCCTTAGGGTTGCCCTACATTGAAACAACCTGAAGGCACACAACAGCAGCAGCAACACCAACAAAGGGCCTTTGCAGACTGCTAGAAATAGTGCAAATTGAGTCCACTTTAACTGCCCTGGCTCAGTGCTAGGGAATGATGGGAATTGTATTTTTTTCTAAGACATTGATATTCTCTGTCAGAGAGCTCTGGTGCCTTAATAAACTACAGTTCCCATGATTCCCTAGCACTGAGTCTGGGTAGTTAAAGTGGACTCAATCTGCACTATTTCTGGCAGTCTGCAAAGGCCCAAAGTCTTACAATTTCAGGCAGCCATCTTTTGTAGTTTGAGTGAAGATGTCTGTAGTGGTTGCCTAGCAACACTGAGAGATGCTCCTTTGGAAGTAGTTAGTGAGCTTGAGCCATGGTTGAGATGGCATTTCTCCTCATTTCTCATCTTTCATTATACATTATGACAATGCATAAAAGAATATGCTAGTATTGCCTCAGAAGATGGCAATGGCATCCTTACTAGAGCATAAAAATTCACTAGGTGACCTTGGGCAAGTCACACTTTCTTGGACTTAGAGAATGGCAATGGCAAACCCGCTCTGAAGAAACTTGCCAAGAAAACCCTATGATAGGTTTGCTTTAGAGTTGCCATAAGTCAAAAATGATTTGAAAGCACACAACAACAAACAACAGGATCACAACTGGGACCTGTCAGCATGAAGGGTACCTGACTACCTGGTACATGTGACATATATCAACAGGGTGATGGGGTTATGTAACATATATCAACAGTATGATGGAGTGAACTGTCACTAGACCCAGTTTCTGTCAACCTAGCAGTTCGAAAGCATGCAAATGCAAGTAGATAAATAGGTACCACTTTGGTAGGAAAGTAAACAGCATTCTGTGCAATCATGCTGGCCACACGATCACAGAGTAGTCTCTGACAATGCTGGCTCTTCGGCTTAGTAACAGAGGTGAGCACTGCCCCATACGGTTGGACATGACTTGACAACCTTGTCAATGGTGAATATCTTTATCTTTATATCAACAGAAGGATAAATATATCTTGACACTGCGGTGCCTTTATATCAGGTATAGCAACTATGAAATTTATAAAAACCCACATTGCTAAAGTCAGCCAGTAGTTTTCCCCCACCCTTTTCTTTTGGCATCCCTTAACCTGGCTCTTGCCTTTTAAAATATTGCAGGCCAAAAATCACAGATGCCATAGGCAGGATTTGAAAAGTTCATACCTGGAGCATCATCCTAGCACTGTGCAGTTAGGAATGGATTTAGCATGTTTATTATTGCCCATCTTCTTAAAAACAACTTGCCAAGTTCTGGCATAGGAACTTCTTATATATGTACTAGATGCCTCTGGGCATATCTACACAGTTTCCTCTCCGAGAACAAAATGTCAGATGCCCTTCCCTCCAATCTAACTAGCCAAGTGTTTAGGTTCTGCTTCTTTTTTAGGTGATGTATTGACTCTCTAGCTTTCCATCCTGCCAACTGAACAGTCCTTTTTATTCTGACAGTGTTCCTGTACCTGTTATTGTGCAGTTCCTCCTCCTGAAAACACAATCATAGCAAGTGAAGAGCAGGATATAGGTAACAGTAACATGAAAGGAAACTATTTGTATCATTGTTGGTGTTGAAATAAGATTCTGCTGCCTATCCAGCTTGTACATGGAAAGGGAAGGGTACCATCTTGCTGTTTGCCCTAGACAGCCTTGGACCATCCATGCTCCACAATCTGCTGCAAAACTGTGTCCAAATAAAGCAATAGGAAATATTCAGGAGACAGAAGCAGCAACAACAACAACAAAAAAAGAGTTTGTTCTACTTAATAATTTGCCATCAGTTGTCTACCAGGGAGAAATTAACGGAGGAATGTTTCACCTCAAAAGAGAGTAGGCAAAAATGGGTTTAGAATATTAATTATCCAGATTTCTGTATTTCTATTTTTGTGTGCTTGGGACATTAGTTGCTGCTTCATTATTGCCTTTCTCCTAGGACTTACTAGTATTCCATATTCAGAGAATGTAAATTTATTCTTCTCTTCAGGGCATCTCAACAATTACAATATGACTAAACTACACTCCACTGGAATAATTCTGAATCTTAATTTTAAATGTACTACCCTGCCATACTAACATGTTTAATAACAACAAAGAGTCTTGCGCTACCTTAAAGACTAACACAGTTTATTATGGCAAAAACATTTGTAGCTTATATCCATATCCATCTGATTCTTCTATGTGTTGAAGTGGACTGTAGTCCATAAAAGTTTATGCCATAATGAAATATGTTTTTCTTAAAGTTTGCACAACAAAATGGAACAACCTGATGGACTAATATATCTACCATCCTGAACATTCTTGAAAAACTTTATAATTTTGAATTCAGTGATACAGCTATGTTAGTCTGGAATATCAGTATGCAACGGTAGCACCTTAGATACTAACTGTGCCAAAGAAGATATAGCATAAACTTTCATAAACTTGGTCAATTTAAGAACATTTAAGCTTCCTTCATGTACAAATATAAATTTAGTAATAATTATCCAAGTATGTGTGGATGGAGGACTTTATTTGTTAGTAATCTGGAGTGAACTTTGCTGACTTTCCCCCCCTTTATGACAGTTCCTTACTTTGATCTTATGGGAGTACATTTTGTTGCTGGCTTCTTCAAAGGGCCCTTTTTGTCCTTCCTCCAACATATACTTTTACCCACATGGACTACAAAGCCCAATAATAGATTGTTCCCATGAAAGAGTGGAGTCCAGCATGCCTAAGAGCTGTGAGGTTGGGAATGGCAATCCCAAAGCATAGGATCACATCTTACAAACTCTACAGTTCAGCTTGCCACTAACCTGCTTTTCTCTTTTCTTTCCATCCTCATCAACATGAACACTTCACTCACTCTTCAAATGTCTGTTTATTCATTAAGGAATTATTTGCTGTACATGGAGGGGGGTCAGTTGGGGACACTGACCCCATCCCCATGTACAACAATAAGTAGGTAACTACAAAGATTTGTCAGAGAATGAAGAGTGGAGAGTTCAATCTGAGGTGTTTCAGTCTCTGAGCACATGCAGAATATTTTCCTACTCAAATGAGCACTACATCCTTTTTGCATCCCTGCTCCCAATCTAAAAGTGAGGTGTGCAAAGATCAGTAGTAGAGCACATGATTTGCATTCAGGATCCAGGGATCCCACATTCTGTCTATGACATCTTTAGTTGAAATGACCGGGTATCTAAGAAGCCACCCTCCTTTTCCAGGACATGTCCTACATTTCAACCTTCTGTCTAGGAGGAATTCCATAATGTCCTCCATTTTGAGCTTAACTGAGAAGCATGAATTTATACTTCTATTAGTGTTTTTAGCTTTTATTTTGTAATGCCCTATATATATATTTGAATGCCCTACATTTTACATTGCATTGTCCTCCTTTGCAGTTATGACATCTAGTCATCCTGACTCTTCTATTACCTGAACTGCATAATTAAAAGGGGGTGTAGAAGAAAGAGGAGGAGGAAGTTGAAAAGCTAAATGAGAAGAGCAGAGAGAGATGGAGGGAGAAGCCAAGAGAAAAAGAAATAGGAGATGAAAAAATAATTTGAAAAAATAATTTCATTTAATTATCAAAGAGCATTGCATTCCATTTCCACCTTCTTAGACTCTAGAAAGTGTTCTGTCTCTCCCTTCCCCAGCTGTCTACCCAAAGAAATATTATAGATTAGTCTGCCTAACAATGGAGCCATTTCTTTTCTCCAATCCTAATACTATTTCATAGAAGCAGCAGATCTGAATAAGTTTTACTGAACATGACAGAGGGAGAAGCACCCACTCTAATGAATTCTAACAAATTCTATAACCTAATTCACTAAAGCATATTTTTAATATCAGTGGTTAATTAGGGAATGTATTGAATATGGAAAAAATCACTAGAAAAAATGGGTGAATTAATAAATTAATGAGATAATTGATGAGTTAATTTCAAGCTCTGATCTTGTTGCAGAACAATGTTTGAGTGACTGACATCCACGCCACATAAAACCCAGTCCCTAAAATCATCTTAAGATTTTATAGACCTAGGATCATACCTTTAACCATGACTAGATCCTTGTCTATTCTTAAACATGCTTATTTGGAGAAATGTCAATGATACTTTGTTATGTGAATGACAAAGAAGAAAGTATCTATCTGAGTTTCAGCATAGATAAGTGAAGTTACCTAAACTGAGAGAGGCAGGAGCAGGGGATGAGGAAAAGTGGGAGTAATAGTAGAGTGCTGCAGTGCTGTCCATAAAATGTCTCTCCTTTTCAGGAAATGGAGAGCATATTATTATTATTATTATGAAGCACCCCATAAATTTTGATGGAAATAATGAGATCTCAGATATATATGTTTATGCATACATATGTATATACATGTTGATACCAATATTAATATCAAATTTACTGTTTTGATTAGGAATTCCCTGAAGAAAAAGAGCCCAACACCAAAAGATTACATAGCTCATGAGAGCCCTCATGATTTGACAAAAAAAGGGAATACCATTTAATTTAGAACAGAGCTTACTTTTATTTCATCCTGAAAACTAAACCTTTGGCATGATCAATAAGTTTAAAAGGAATATTTGCTGTTGGCAATGTTAAAAATGTATCCGTTCCATTCCTTTCCCATGCATTCCTCTCTTGTTCTGCCTGATAGTACAAACTAGCTTTAGTGCACACAATAGATTCTGCTGTGGAAGCTTCTGTATGCTCTGATTCTCATAAAGCATCTGCTGTAGGGAAGAAACTGCCCATGGCTATGCCACTGAATCTCTCTTGCTTCAGCTTGGCTCACCCTGACCCACACCCCTACTATGCTAGGGCTTTTCAGACATTCAGTTTCTATAGACAAAACATTCAGAGGATGGGGAAGGATTGTAGTGGCAGTGTTCATCCTAGAGCTATACCCATTCATTACAATATCTGAAGATATAATTAGAAGCTCCAATATGGCAGGATTCCAAATGGCACAGAAAATTCCCTAGGTCCATGTACTTGAAGATGTATAAAGTTTCTTCAGCCTCCCAAATGAGCAAGCATAAGAGCCTGATATCCTTCCATAATATGCATTAACTCCACCACAATTTGATATCTATCAAGGCTCGTTCTCTTATTGCCTGTCTTTCCATTGCAAAAGTCCTTGTGGGAAGAACTCTAGAGCAAAATCATTAGACCAAAAAAGAAATGGGTACCCCTCTGCTCTCACACTGTCTCCTTTCCAAGCTGCTTTGTCCCAAAGAAAATTTGTAAGGGAGAAGTAGTTGTTCAACTGCTTTACAAATGATACTTAACATCCTGCACTCCCTCTTTTCCTTCAAGGAGCACAAGGCAGTTTTTCCATTTGATCCCCACAACAATCCTGTGACACAGGTTGGTCAGAGAAGTAATGACTAGTTCAACATCATTCAATAATCTCCATGGCTGAATAGAGATGTACATTTGCATTCCAAGCCCTCCACCAAAGTGATAAGTTTAACTGTTCAAGCAGTAATTCATTGACTCAGAAAATCCCTCTTTTACCTGTCTGGATTTTTATCTGACATCTCATAAATCTGTCATCCTATGATTTATTGTATTGTAATATTTCATAGAGGAAGGGAAAAAATTGACATTTCAGAGCTGTAGAGTTTTAGTGTTCAACCCCTTGCCCAAAAAGAGGAGTATATTTTTCTCTCTCCTCAGAAAAGCCTTTGCAATCTATGTGAGACCACAGTGTACTCAAAGTAGAGAATAAGCAGAAGGGAGGGAATGAACAAATCAATAGCTCCAGGTGACTCATGCAAGTTTGCCAAGCTAGTTGCTGTGGGATTTTTTAAAAAATGAAAGGAAGATGCAGGGATTGTACTTAACAATTTGTGGTAATTGGTAGGGCATTGTAGCTTTGTGTGTGTTTTTCTTTGTCAATTGAGAACCCAAGGCCTTTGAAGGATTCTTTCTGTTGTTTTAATTGAATGGTTTAGGCAAACTGCATGGCACATATTAATTCACTCTTGCTCTTGAAGAAATAAAACAAGAAAGGATTAAACATAAAATAAGAGGTGAGCAATGGGAACAACAGGCTAGGAACCTGTTCCTAACACTTGACCCAATACAAACCACATTTACTATAAAGGAGAGCCTGTTCAACAGATTTCTGTGCACAGGATCATGGCCTAATAATAGCAAAGCACTTCATAAGGCAGCCTGTAGGTGACAACCACAACAGACTTGTTAATGTCTTATGAAGAACCTGCCAAACAGAAAATTGTTGCTAGGGTTAATCATACACTTAGCACATATTTAGCTTTTATTTTGTACAGTTCTGTCATTTAATTTTAGACATGCAAATACTTTTCCATCTCACAATATCTAATTGCAAGAAATATGATTATCAGCCTTTTAAGCTCTTTGTAATGGAAACCTAATCTCCTAGGGCTTTTGTCCAAGCAGGAGAAGTTAGGCACACTGGTTTTTTTTGTTTTTTGTTTTTTTGGAGGAGGGGGTTTCAAGTGATGTAGGCTATATTTCAGAGGAAGGAATGGGCAAAACCACTTCTGACTAGGAAACCCTATGAAATTCATGGAGTTGCCATAAGAGGACAGACAAATTGAAGGCACGTGCACGTATGCACGCACGCACACATAGATATGAAAGCCCTGGATAGACCTATAGAAAGTGCTATCAGACCCAAATCTAAATCTACACAAAGTTCCAACAACAAGGCAGGGGTTGGGGGTGTGGCCTTTGAATCTTCCTTGTGGTTCCAGTTTAGTCTCTTTCTCAGTAATGGAAAGGAAAACGGAGAACAAAAATGCTAGGGAATACAATAACAACAACAAAAGTCCAGAGCTCATAAGAGATGTATTACAAATAATCATGACTTCTAACATATTACTTAACTAGGGCATAATGATGATGAAGTGGTTAAGACACTGAATCTGTTGATTGCAAGATCAGCAGGTTGGCAGTCCGAGTCCCAAGTGCTGCATGATGGACTGAGCTCCTGTCACTAGTCCCAGCTTCTGCCAACCTAGCAGTTTGAAAGCATGCAAATGCAAATAGATAAATAGGTACCACTTTGGTGGGAAGGTAAACAGCATTCTGTGCAGTCATGCTGGCCACATAATCACAGAGTAGTCTCTGACAACACTGGCTCTTCGGCTTAGAAACGGAGATGAGCACCACTCCCTACAGTCAGACACAACAACTTTGTCAATGGGGAATACCTTTATCTTTACCCTTAATGATGACCCATTTGAACAGGGGTAGGCAACCTTTCCCCTTTAAGGGCTGAGGGACTTCAGCTCCCAGAATCCCAGGAGCTATTGACCAACATGGGACTATTGGCCAACATGGTTGAAGCTTCTGGGAGTTGAAGTCCCTCGGCCCTTAAAGGGGAAAGGTTGCCTACCCCTGCTTTAAAATAATAAAAATTAACTTATAGGAATGTACATTACATTAATAAGTAATACATTTTTTTAAAAAAAGTAGCTAACTACAACATATAAATTTACCAAAACAAACCACCAATGCACTAAGCCAGGGGTAGGCAATCTTTCCCCTTTAAGTGCCGAGGGACTTCAGCTCCCAGAAGCCTCAGCCATGTTGGCCAATAGTCCCATGTTGGCCAATAGCTCCTGGGATTCTGGGAGCTGAAGTCCCTCGGCCCTCAAAGGGGAAAGGTTGTCTACCCCTGCACTAAGCTCTTGGTAAGTCTATGCTCTCCCTCTCCACCCTCACTCCTTGCCCTATAAAAAAGGCTTTGGGATTAGTAGGCAATCTTTCCCTCCACTTTCCTTCATAACATTTGTGTATGCCTACTTCCATTAGAGTTAAATACTAGCCTTTCCAATGGGCATGTTAGTCTATTGTAGCAAAACAACAACAACAACAAAACCCCAAAATGAAACAAACAAACAAACAAACAAAAAACACCCCAAGACAGCAATAACAATAACAGCCTTGTGACACCCTAAAAAGTAAGGTATTTATTATATCATAACTTTTTGTACATCAGATAAAGTATGCTATAACTCACATAAGTTTATCAATAATGAATTGCTTTTTAAATTTAAGCTGCAAGAGTACTACCTTAAAAAAAAATCAGTTATTTTAAACTACTGTGAATTTAAGCATTTATGTTGTGTATAGGGGGTTAATAGATAGACCAGACCACATCATATTGACAGGCTACTTGTTACAATAGATAGATAGATAGATAGACAGAGGATAGATAGATAGTAAATCTTTTATTTGCAAAAAAGAAAAGAAAAGAAAAGAAAACTGCACTTTCAAAGTTTAACACAACCGCTCTAGTTGACAGTGATACAACTGGATTGCTGTATCCCTGATCCTTATTAATTGAACTGTATAGTTTTGGCTCTAAAAATTTGGCCAAAATGGCTGCCATTGCTGTTTAGTTACTGGATGCTGTCTTCTGCCTTGTTCATGATCAGCCTATTCAATGACCAATGAAAGAGCTGTCCAAGGTCCTACCAGACTCCTTACTGTTCTATTACTTTGCAGCTTCTGTCACAGTCCAGCCAGCAATTTGGTCAAGCTATGGAACAAAGAATTTTAGTTGTGGTGCCTAGGGACTGGAACATGTTTCTTAGTTACCTTCATATCTGGCTGTGGGGATGGGAATGAGACAGTGAAAGCTCACTTCTATGTGTATGTTCATGCAGGTTTGCTCATGATTTCCTAGGAGATGTGCTTTGGCCTAAATAGTCTTTTCTACAGTTCATCATCTGTAAACAGCTTTGCCAAGCGTAGGCACATAAAGATGTGCTCAGTATGAGCCCATTATGAAGGCAGAACAGTCTGATCTTCACTGCCCTTCCTATTGCTGCAGCCATCTCCATGCAAAAACATAGTATGGGAATGAATTCTAAACCCTTGTAGGCTACCTATTGAAATAGTCCAGGCTGTTAGACTCCCTTGTGAACAGCCAAAATAAAATTGTAATGATAAAGGATTAAAAATAGAATGCAGAAAAATGCTATCTAGGTAATAGCAGTGAGAAACAGACAATGAAAAGCTCAGAAAATAGCTGAATTATTTGGTTTGAAAAATTGTTCCAAAGCACATGGAAAAGAGACTCAGAAAAAAGGAATAAAGAGCAGTACTTTGACTAATGTCTTCCTTTTGCAGCAGCTTTATTCATTTCATTATTTCTGGACTGCAGTGTCTGGTACATGTGATCAGTCCCCTTGAGGTAAGTATGCTTTGGCAAAATTACTTTTTTTGCAGAACAATCAGTTGTCATTTTGTTCATTGTGCTTTTTCAAGATAATTTCCCAGCTTACAATAATAAAACTTCTGAAGAAACTAGAAATCATACATTTCACTGCTAAACTTTCAAAAACAAACTCAGGGAAAGAATTTGTGTAAGACTGCAAAATGTACTTAGAGGCTACAATACAAGTTCAACTTGTCACAAGATTTATTTTTTTAAATAGAGATGCCACATTTCGTAGGCTTTGCCTGTGAAACTGAACTAAAGGCTAAGATTTATAATGCTATATATTTTGCAGAATTTCATACCAGTGACTGCTTATATTTATCCCTACATTTCCTTTTGTCCTTAACTAGAAGATAGCATCAGAGCACTTCCAGGTGAAGAGAACCAAGTGCTATCAACCAAAAGGTATTTTCTATCTTTCCTCCTGAACAGATTTTAATGGGTTACAAATGGAAAGCAACAATATCTAGATCCCACCTAAAATGCTGCAATTGAGGCAGAGCAAGGATGAAAGTCTCATCATTTTAATGATGATTGTACAGAAGGGACAGAGAATATTTAATCCTTCAAATGTTTATGAACTACTGCTTTCATCATGCCTCACTACTGGTTCAGCTCATTAGAGGAACTGGAAGTTGGAGTTCAACAACATCTGGAGACAGTGTAAGCTCTTGTGGACTCTCCATGTCAAAATGGAGTGATTCTATAAAAGTTTATGCTTGAAATGTCTTCTCAGTTAATGTCAAAGGTGCTACTTGATTCCTCTATGTCTTTTTAACAACTGGAGAGTCATAGGTTCCCCAGTGCTGGAAACTGCCAAACTAAAGGAAAAGTCACTTTTTTGGCATATAACTTTTAGAATTCCAAAACTTTCAGACTCTGCTGAATGTGATATATAAACAGTTCATTGACTGTTTATCTAAAGAAATAAAATTAACAGCATCTACGCATTAAAATTCACCTTCCCATGTATCATTAGAATGACTACAAGAAACTTCAGCATATTCAAAATATTTGAGATGAATAGTTTCTTCTTATAATTTCTGAATATATGTTTTGAAAAAAAAAATTAAACAATTTATTGCTGAAGGTGTTTTTTTTTAAACAATGGAATCTTGTCTCATGTTACCAGTCTTGATCCCTCTTCTGTCATTATTTCCCCACCCTCATACCTCTGAAATACACCATATGTATGTCCATGGTCGTGTACTTTATTCAACTTTACATAAAATGCTAGCAGGTTTATAAGGCATACACATTTTATATTAAAAGCTTTAGTATTGGAAAGTGTACAGGGTTGAGAAAATAAACATGCTTTACATTTCATTCAAGAAGCAAAGTTGATGATACTCTAGATTTAGATGCTAGGTGGTACAAGGTACTAGAATGTATATGGCCTTGTCATATGCGGGAGAAATAAGTTGCATGGAATCTCATTTCTGGACAACTGTTAAGTGTACAGATATCTTTGCAATATCCTTTGCCAAAAAGGACACTGACAACTAATATATGTAAGTGCTAAACACAGACCAGATATTCTCTGTGCTGAAAACTCAGTTTCTGAACCACAATCACTTTACTGCTATACCCTGGAATCATTTCAGTACAAAGGAGGGATGGGCTGGAATGGAGGTCATTCAGAGGTGTAGTTGCTTTGTTGGGAGGATGACGGTGTAAATAGCTGTAGCAAGACATCATAAAGACCTATTTGGTGAAACTCCCTGGCATGTGTTCCACATGCATGCCAACTAACAACCCACAACTCCTTTGCCAACCACCCAGCACCTCACATTTGTCTGCCATGCCATCTAATGCCAATCTGTCAAGCAGTGTCACATCTGGCAGCAGGCTGAAAGCAAGGCAGGATACACCAGATTCCATAATCTCTAGACAAAAACAGAGGGATTTCCTTGGCAAACAAAGAGCACTCACAGGTGTGTTGCTATGAGAGGGAGCAAAATAAAGATGTTGAATGGTGGGAGGGGAGAGGAAACATCAGTTTGCTGTGTCCCAATTGACAGGACAACAGACCCCCACTACTCGCAGCAGTTGCTGCTCTATAAGTCAGGATGTGGGGTGGTGGGGTCAGCAAATACTACTTAAGTATACTAAGATCTAAAACACACTGCAGAAATAAGTGAGTCTGAGATCTCTTTAGCTGTCCTGGCTCAATGCTAGGGAATTCTGGGAACTGTAGTTTTGTGAGACATTTAGCCTTCTCTGTCAGAGAGCTCTGGTGCCACAATAAACTACAACTCTTAGGGTTCCCTAGCACTGAGCCAGGGCAGTAAGACTGGTCTCAAACTGGATTATTTCTGCAGTGTGTTGGGACCTAAGTTGCTCTTCTAGAATTTTGGCTGCAGTTTCTAAGAAAAGGGAAATGCAAAGTTACAAAAGGAATGCAAAAACAGCAAATATAAGAGGGCTAGGTGTGAACTAATTCCAGAGACTCACTATGTGTAAAGTTAGACATTTGGGAACTCAAGGAAAATTTCATTGGATGGGAGGAGAATTCTTATGGGCCCTTATTTTGTGCACCTCGTACCTACATTCCTGCAGTGGTTCTAAATTGCTCACCAAGCCCACCAACATTTTATGGCAACTGCCTTTCAAATAAAGCATAAAGATGCATTTAATTGTAGAGTTGGGTGTTTGTTTATGAACTGGTTGTCTTGTGCTTCATGTGTCTCCAAATGCCGAATCAAGTTGGTTTTCATAAACAAAAGAAAATTATGGAACTATCTAGAAACAAATTAGAGACCAAAATAAAATAAAATAAAACATTGTGAAGTCGTAGGCTTTCATGGCCGGCATCCATAGTTTTTGTGGGTTTTTCGGGCTGTGTGGCCATGTTCTAGAAGAGTTTCTGACGTTTTGCCAGCATCTGTGGCTAGCATCTTCAGAGAAATCTGAAGATGCTAGCCACAGATGCTGGCGAAACGTCAGAAAGAAACTCTTCTAGAATATGGCCACACAGCCTGAAAAACCCACAAAAATAAAACATCCTTCACCTCAAGGTTCATCTACATTGTAGAAATAATGCACTTTGACATCACTTTAAGCATTGTAGCTCCATCCTATGGAACCCTGGGATTTGTAGTTTTACAAGGTCTTTAGCCTTTTCTGCCAAAGAGTGCTGGGTGTTTCACAAAACTACAAGTCCTAGGATTCTGTAGGATGGAGCCATGTCAATTGTAAGGGAACTCAACTTTAAACTGACAGATGCAGCAAAGAAGTATGCAACAGAAAATATATTTTCAACCACATGAAAGGAAATCTAAATCAATTGCAACAGTCTTGCCTGGAACAGCATTAATCGCACAGCAAGCTGCTATAACTGATACGTTTTAATTAAGATGAATAAAGGCTGCAATTTATTTTGCTTTTCCAGTTGGATCAGCCATCCTCCTAGAGCAGGGGTAGGCAACCTTTCCCCTTTAAGGGCCGAGGGACTTCAGCTCCCAGAAGCCTCAGCCATGTTGGCCAATAGTCCCATGTTGGCCAATAGCTCCTGGGATTCTGGGAGCTGAAGTCCCTCGGCCCTTAAAGGGGAAAGGTTGCCTACCCCTGTCCTAGAGTGACAGTGGGCCTTTACAGACTGCCAGAAATAATGCAGCTTGAGGCCACTTTAACTGCCCTGGCTTAGTGCTAGGGAATCATGGGAACTGTATTTTTTTCTGGGACATTGAGCCTTCTCTGTCAGAGAGCTCTGGTGCCACAATAAACTGCAGTTCCCATGATTCCCTAGCACTGAGCCCAGGACAGTTAAAGTGGCCTGAAGCTGCATTATTTCTGGCAGTCTGTAAAGGCCCAGTGTTTCAAGAACTTATCAGTATTGGTGCTGCAGGAGCAGAACAAGAGAGAGTGATCTAGGCAAGAAAAGGCATTCTAATTAAATAGACACTGCCTTCCTCCAGTGCTTGGCTCCTCAGTTCCCTAGGAAACTATTCATAGAGGGGGAAAGAGATTTTAGCCTCAGAGACTGAAAGAAAGAAAGAAAGAGACTTATTTCATCCTAGGGATGGCTTCTTAAAGAAAAGGAGACAGTGTTCTCTTCCTCTGCTTCAAATGCTTTTGGCTACTTGGTTGAATGCTGATTGCTAGGGACAGCTGGTACCTCTGGAAAGCAGAGCTACTATAAGTTTCACTCAACCTGCTAAACTACTTCACACAACACAATCCTTAAAAAAAAACCCCACCCTTATAGTACTTATATCCTGATCTGCAACAGTGATGGGTCTCAGACTGGTTTAGGTCTTAGGTCACCAAGAGCCCTGGTGGCACAGTGGTTAAATGCCTGTACTGCAGCCACTCACTCACAAACCATAAAGTTGTGAGTTCAATCCCAGCCAGGGGCTTGTGGTCAACTCATCTTGGCATCCTTTCGAGGTTGCTAAAATGAGTACCCAGCTTGTTGGGAGTAATTAGCTTACACATTGTAAACTGCTTAGGGAGTGCTTAAGTGCACTGATAAGCGGTATAGAAATATACTTGCTATTGCTATTGCTAGGTCTTCTTCAACATGACAGTCCCAGTAATGTCCCAGCCAATGTAATAAAAGGCAAAAAAAAAAAAAAAAGGATGTTTCCTTAGCCTACTGGAATGACTGGAATGACATTTCTTTCTACCCATCTGCCCAAGCAGCGTTAATAAATAAAATCCTATCAGCCATAGCAGATAATGAAACCTCCATCGTCATAGGCACTGAATATCAAATGGCAAATAAAAAGAGGGGAATGCCTTATTCCTCATTTGTAAGTTCCCTAGGCTGCATCTGCACTGCAGAAAAAAATCCATCAGTTTAACTGCCATGGCTCAATGGTATTCTAGGAATTGTAGTTTTGTGGGGCATTTAGCCTTCTCTGATAGTGCCACAATAAACTACAAATCTCAGGATTCCATAGGATGAAGCCATGGCAGTTAAAGTGGTGTCAAACTTCATTATTTCTGCAGTGCAGAGACAGTCCTAGAGAGACCTAGTGCCTGCAGTTAAAAAGAAGATGGATATTAATGATGAGTTCAAGATTGAAAAATTAGTGCAGTGCAGGGGTGGGCTCTAGACTCGCAAGCCAAACCTTCTAAGTCAATATATCTCTTTCCCAGAATTTTGAGTAATTAAACTCCAGCATGTTGTTTTCAGAACATGGCAAGTTGAATGACTCCACTTTAGTCTCTGTTCAAACCCAGCTTGCAATATTTGCAAAGACAAAAAGGCAAAGCTACTTCAGACAGAAGCAGCTTAGTTTAGCAAACACAAATTCTTTCTGCTATATGCAACTGACATATGGAATCTACAGGTAAGGTGTTGTTGTTGTGTGCCTAAAAATCATTTTTGACTTTCGGTGATCCTAACCTGTAATGGGGTTTTCTTGGCAAGATTTGTTCAGAAAGGGTTTGCCTTTGCCTTCCTCAGATGCTGATGATGCAGGATGAAAAGAGGTTAGAAATAGTAGATAATATTAAGAGTTCAGAATGATGAAAATAAAAGTGCCCCACTCTAGTGAACAGATCAACTGGGATAAGAAGATACTGAGCCAGTGTGTTGTAGTGGTTTGAATGCTGGATTACACATCAAAACCAGGGTTTTAATCTCCACTTAGCCAGGGAAACCTAGTTGATCTTGGGCAAGTCTCAGCCTCCCTCACTGCAGGCAAATCAGATCATGTAAACACAAGTGTGAGGGATACCTTCTTGCGTTGATATTTAAATACCATGGCTAAATCAATGATGAATACAGAAAATGCACTATTTCCACTCTATCTAATATGCATCCACCTCTACAATATAGACGTAAATATAGTAGAGCTATTGAATTAACTGGAGTACCTATGTGTTCACTTACCACTCAGCAGTTGACTCAATGGGTCTGCTCTTGTTGGGAGTCACCAGCAGGATTTCAGCCAGTGTTTCCTCTTATAATGAACTCAGGTTGGACATGAAATGGAGCCATCCCAAAAGAAGGTAGCAGTTTCCACTACCTGTTGGGCTTCCCTAGACATGCAGAAATAGAAAAAAAGAAAACTAAGAACTCAAATAAATAGCCTGACATAACAGAAGGATGAGAGATCTTAACATGATGCTGATGATGATTTGGTGAACGAGCCAGAATTCTGTTGGGGTCCTTTTCCCTGGATCACACAACAACAGTGAGGGAAAGCAGACAAAATCTGCTCAGAACAGCCTGTTTCCCCCACTACTGCCACTGCCTATCCCGACAAGACCAAGACCTGTACAAACCGGACAAAAGGGCCGGCCTGGGGGTGGAGTCAGGGCATGGCGACTGCACGCTGGCCGCCCCAACTCTGCCCTGATGCTGCCGTCACGCTGCACCTCCACTGCACAGCAGGTGGCATCAGGGCACTCTTTGCACAGCATTCAGACATGCTGTGCCAAAAGAGTGTGGAAAAGCACCACCATGGTGGCAAGGGCAGCTTTTTGCTGCTCCAGAAAGGAGTGGCATTTGCCATCTCTTTTGGGAGCGGTAAAGTGCCGGATCAGGGCTGCAGTGTGTGGTTGCCACGGCCCCAATCTGGCAAGGAAAGGGGCAATGAGACGCCACCCCTTAGAGGCTGTCTGTTTAGCCCCATAGTTATATCAGCATCTTGTATGATTCTGGCCATAAACTTAAGGTAGCAGCAGAGGGAAGTCAAGAACCTAACAATTTATATGAAGTACAGTTACCCCTCCATTCTTGCGGACTTCATGTCTGTGGTTTTATATATTCATGGAGGGGCAACCTCTGTTTAAATCAATGGGGGGGGTGCCCCGAGGTTGTGCATCCGTATAGGGCTTGAATATTCACTAATCTCCATTTTCGCAGGGGGTGGGGTGGGGTCCCTGTGAAAATGGAGGGCCAATTGTATTTTAAAATAGATAGGTGGTGGTGGGGTTATGGTACAGAGGATATATGAAATGATATTCTTGGACAATAGAAAGTCATTTGAGGGGCATTTGTTTTCCTTTCCCATTCCCCAGAACTAACCCCTCCCCTAAATATTCAGTCAATGCTACTCCTGCAGCCACAAACCTAAGCTCTTTGTGTACTATATTGCACTAAAGAAGAAACCAGGGGTGGGTGAAGAAGGAAGGTGCTTTTCTGCCTTCCCTGCCTCCCTCATGAGGTCTTAACAGCACTCCTTGGCTCCTATTCTAATCAAGCCTGGCTGGAATCCTAAATAGGAGAAGTGGTCTAAAGATTGGATGTGTACTCTGCAACATTCCTAGCAAGTTCCAATTCATTCATGTTTATTTTTTATCAGCAAAAATCCCACATGTTAAAAAGTTTAAAGCGAATAAATCTGCCATCTGTATGTCTAAATTGTTTATAGCCCTAGTTCAGCTACTGAAATGAATGTAGATTCAGCAATTGTGCTCTCCTTGCTGAATTAATTAGAGTACAGGTCACACATCGACATCTGAAAAGGCGAGAATATGCACACAAGCTGGTAACAAGTAGGGCTATTAACATTCTTTGCAAGTGCTCAGTTAGCAAAATCTGAAGGAGGGGACACGGATTGAACTTTCAGTACAGAATCACTGTACTGTGGCACAGTGTGATTGTGGCAATGGGGATTTCATCTTCAAGTTCAAAAGCATTTTGAAAAAGAGATGTTGCTGTAATAGGGTTATTAACCACCCAGGATTAATTAATTTGGTTATTTGCTTTGTTCCTCTAAATCATATACATCACTCAGGACAACTTATAATAGTTAAGTTCACAACATCAGAATTAAGGAACAGAATCCAACAACAGAGGCAGGCATAGAAGAGAAAACAGTGATCAGATAAAATATCATCTCTCTGGCAAGGAAAAAGCATGCTGGCAAGGAATCAGTCTTTACTAGCTAGTAAAAGATAATGAGAGAATGGGTCAGCTGGTAGGAATAAGATTTAGTATGGTAGGGATAAGATACAGTAATGGAGGTGCAGCTACCAAGAACACCCAGCCACATCTTAACCAACCACATTTCCATCATAGAGGAAAGAGACAGAGATCAGGCAAGCTGACCAATCAGATAATGTCAAAGCCACTGTGTTCTGCAGAAATCACTAGATCAAGCTTTTAATGACACTACTTGCTAACTGCTTAATTTTGTTTTGTTGTTAACTGTCTTCAGATTGACTTTGAGCCATAGCAGCCCTATGAATGAGAGATCTCCAAGCCACCCTACCATCAACTGCCCTGGTCAGCTCTTGCAAATTCACGGCCATGGCTTCTTTGATTGAGTCTACCTATCTGGAATGTGGTCTTTCTTTATTCCTATTGCCCTCTACTTTACCAAGCATTATAGTGTTTTCTAGTGAGTCCTTTCTTCTCATGATATGACCCACATACAACAACCTTAGTCTAGTCATCTTTGCTTCCAGGGAGAGCTTGGGCCTGATCTGCTCTATGACCCATCCATTGACCTTTTTTAATCAGTCTACAGTATCCTCAGCACTCTTCTCCAGCACCACATCTCAAATGCCTCCTTTAAGATACTAAGGCTTGGAAGTCTTTCCAGAGTAGCATTCAGTTGGGTATAAAGGAATGCAGCTCTGAAAGACAGAAAATAAGCTCCCATGCACATGTAAAACACAAGCATGCTTGTATATTGGCTAATGTTTTTAAAATGGGAGCATAGAAATAGATTGTAATATATGTTTTGTGTTGCACCACCTAATGGTCAAAAGGCAAAATTGTTTCATTCTAGAGAGTCAGTGTGGTGTACAGGTTTGACCACTGGACTATAATCTAATCCCGGCTTGGCCATGGAAACCTTGGCCAAGTCACACTCTCTTAACTTCACAGGAAGATAAAGGCAAACCTTCTATGAACAAAAGTTGCCAAGAAAATCCTGTGATAGGTTCACCTTAGAGTTGCCATAAGTCAGAAATGACTTGAAGGCACAGAGCAACAATACTGCAATTTACAACATGCCCAATTCTGTTGTTGTGTGATCAGTTACAAGATGTCTGACTGTCAAGATTAGATTAATCTTGTCATGATTTTTCCTTTGATTGTTATGCTTAAGGTTAATAGTTCTTTAAAAGTTATGGTATAGACTGGTTAATTTAGGGTTGAGAACTGAATTTGTGTTATGGGATTTAAAGTTATGGGTGTGTGTTAGAAATTAAAGGGAGCTTGGCATTCTCTGAGGTAGAAAGAGTATGGCTTGCCTAAGGTCACCCAGTAGGGATTTGAACCCTGGTCTCCCGGAGTCATATAACACTCAGACTGCTACACTATACTGCCCCCTACATTTCAGTGTTATTTACATTATTTCATGTTTACAAACAAGCATTTAATCTCTTTATATACATTCTGCATGCTTTCATGTAAAGAAGCGTATTTAAAATGGAGTGTTTGTGTGTGTACCTGTTGACTTATGGTGACCCCATGAGTTTCATAGGGTTTTCTTAGGCAAGGAATATTCAGAGGTGGTTTTGCCAGATCCCTCCTCTGCAATATAGCCTACAGTGCTTGGCTTTCTTTGGCAATCTCCCAACCAGATACTAACCAGGGCTGACTTAGCTTCCAAGATCAGACCCTCTGGTGCCTTGAAGGTATTTAGGTCCCTGTTTACAATAGAGCAATTTATAAATGGGTAAAGAGAACTATTATGTGAGGGAGAGGGAAGAAGGGAGAAGCTGTGGCAGAAGAACCTTCATTTCTTAATCACCTCTCCCATCTGCCCCTGACATAATTCTCCTGGAAACCACAGTTTTGTCTCTGTGAAGTCCAGTGGAGCACCAAGGAAGGATCTCTTTTGTTCAGTGAAGATCTCCATAGGCATAGGTGAATCACTAGACTCCTCCAGATAGGAGAAGTGTGCCAGGAGGTCCAATTTCCAGTTTTTATAAACAATATCCAAATAATGTTCTTGCTGTCTTGAACTATTTTCTGGCAATTTCCAAGTGCTAGCTACAACATTTTATCCCCATCTTCAATTGGGTTTCTTTTTAATTCTGAAACATATTGGAACAGATTATTGCCTTCTTTTCTCCCCACTCTTTTTTTTTTTTTAAGAAAAATCACAATTATGCATAAGTGAAATGGCACTTTTGCACTATAACTAAATTATTCTAAATTTTTAAAAAAACCTGAGAGGAGAAACTCTGCCCTTCAGAATATAGGGGCATAATATGGACCGTAGGATCATAGCAGTAAACATCATCCAGGACCTCCTGCAGGTCCTCCAGACATCCAGGAAAATGTTGTCACTGCTGCACATCCATCTAAAGTAGTGGTTCCCTATTTTTGGGCCTCCATTTGTTTTGGATCTCAGCTCCCAGAACCCCAGATCATGAGCCAAGATGGCTGAGGCTTCTGGGAACTGAAGTCTAAAACATCTGGAGGCCCAGAGTTTGGGAATCACTGTTCTAGAAGAGCATAGATGCTTCACCTCCACTCTCTTGTAAACAGTAGGTTTTGAGAGGAAGTTTCAGTCAGCATGTGGTCCATACAGAATTCTGTTCTCTGCAATGACCAAAAAAAGTGAGTTGCTCAGTCATGAATTGGACTTATGCTCTCATGCATTGCTATTGTGCATTAATGAAGTGGCACTTTTGCACTATAAATCAATACCTTTTAAAATCAAAAACAAACAAACAGCTCAGATATAAGAAAATCTGCCCTTCATACCATAGGATCGCAATTTGGATGGTAGGACCATAACAGCAGGTATTATCCAGGATCTCCCTGGGGTCCTCCAGAAGTCCAGGAGAAGTTGTCACTGCTGCACAGCGAGCCATAGGAACACCACCACTACCACCCCTCTTTCTACTACTCAGTAGTAGTAGATTGTGGGAGAGATTTTGGACAATGTGTGGTCAGTTAAGAATTTTGTTCTCTGCAATGACTGAAAAAGTGAGTTGCTCGGCTATAAGTTGACTTATGTCTTCATAAGTCACTAACAGGGAGCCAGCTACCATGTCAGAAAAGGAAACCATCCATCCTGCATAAGGCATTTTCTGAGGAAAAGGCAAACAATCCAGAAAATTAGGGTAGACAGCCCACAGGAAAGGTAGGGGGAGTTTGCTGATAACAGAGACAGTAGCAAATAATCGATGGAAGGAATGAGGATACTGGTCTTTGTTCTTCTAACCTTATGAAGAATTTTATGTCAATGTTAGACTCAATTGGTTTTTTTAAAAAAACATCAGGAAAATTCCCTAGTGATCTAGGGGGGTTGCAGAGTGCCAGAAATAGTGCAAATTGAGTCCACTTTTAGGGTTAGGGTTAGTGCTAGGGAATCATGGGAATTGGTTTTTTTCTGAGACATTGAGCCTTCTATGTCAGAGAGCTCTGGTGCCACAATAAACTACAGTTCCCATGATTCCCTAACCCTAACCCTAAAAGCGGACTCAATTTGCACTGTTTCTGGCAGTCTGCAACCCCCCCCCCCAAATAAAGATTATACTGGCCTAAATCCCAGTTTTTGTCTGAAGCAGAATAAAGCCATTGGAGCCGGTGGATTTACCTACATGTTGTATCATGATTCAACAATTAATTCAACAGATCTACACTAGCTCTCTAATAGGATTTTAGCCATTACATGTAAACCAATATGCACATTTCCAAATATGTGAAAACATTGTGGGGGTCTTTGCTTGTTTTGTGGCCAGGAAGTATGTGGCCCTGCAGATATCATTGGACTAGAGTTCTCAACAGCTATGGTCAGCAGAGCCAATCATGGGAGATTTGGAACTGTACTCCAACAAATTTGAATGGTCACATGTTCTCCATCCTTGATTTATGGAAATAAAACACATCAGAATCATAGACTTGGAAGAAACCACAAGGGCTATCCAGTCCAACCCCCTGCCATGCAGAAATACACAACTAAAGCACTCCTGACAGATGGCTATCCAGTTTCTTTTTAAAAAACCTTCAAAGAAGGAGACTCTACCACTCTCTGAGGGAGTGTGTTCCACAAGATGCTGCTGGCATTTGATGTGACTTCTGTCTGTTATAACATGGAAAAAGGGCCAGAATCCTGTATCAGCCACTTAAGCAACCTCTTCTGGCCTGACCCCTGGAAACCTGACAAAATGTCATTCACTGATGCTCAAGGCACCAGCAGAATGGACTGCATTCTCCCAATGCAGCAAATACACAGTAAAGTAGATTTTGGGTTGTTTTTTTTTTTTTTTTTTTTGCAATAATGGCAATAGAGTGACAATCATTACTAAATAGCAAGCGTGAACATGAAACAGTTACCTAGATTTACTCATCTGTAACTGATTCATATTCATGATCACTTAGTAAATCATGATTTTGACACTATCGCCACAATCATAACTTCCCCCTCAGCCTACTTTACTAGGCACAGCTGCATAAGGAAAAGGAGATCCATTCTGTCAATAACTGGAGCATGAGTGAATGATGTTTCTGTCAGATTTGAGTGGGTCACGGCAGAAGAGTTTACTTACAATTTTATTGCATGCTGTTTTAAAATGACTCAATCCTCCTGGGTTGCAGCTGGGAGACAGGATGGAGGCGGGGATTACTGCAAACTAAATCACTGCCGATTCACCTGCTGCCATCAGCCCTGGTCCCACTCCCCCCCCCCCCCGGGCTTGCCTTTCAAAATGTTCCATGTAAAAGTTTGCTATCACAGGGCTCAGGTGGCTTCCCATAGCTACCCTATCTCTCTGCTTGTGGTGAGGCAATGTTCGAACACTAATCTGACCCTAAATAGACACTAATCCTCCTCGCATAGCCTCCCACCCTGAGGCCTTACCTCAACAGAACAATACATGCTAATCTTCTCAACCAAGGGTCACAGAGTATATATACCCCCCACCTCCATGCCACCATTCTCTGAAGATGCCAGCCACAGATGCAGGTGAAATGTCAGGAATACATTCTTCTAGAACACAACCTCACAGCCTGAAAAAACCACAAAAACCTATGGATGCCAGCTGTGAAAGCCTTCAACTTCACATTGCCATAAGTCGACAGGTGAGTTGAAGGCACATGCACACATTTAGGAGACACAAAACTTAAATTAAGCAAATCACATGTCATAGAAGAAGAGCAGGGATGAGATATTGGTGGATAAAGCTTCGTGTGCCACAGGACTTGTCCTGCATTCCCCCAGCTAGGTAGTGCCATGTAATCAGTACATACATCCAAAAGGCATTGCACCCTTGCTTCTGGCAGGCTGTTCTCTGATCCAGAAGATGCTGTAGTGGTTTGGCCTTTGCAAAATCAAACTCCATTTTAGCTATGGTGCTAACTTCCCAAGTTCCTTCAGGCTCTGCCCTTGTTTTGTTGGAATTTGACTTAGCTTTGCTTGTCCTGGATTTGCTTCCTAATGAGATCAGCTTTTAACAATCCTCTGGGGCAGTCATAGAAGTAAACACAGGAGACTCACCAACCATCTGTGTCATTTTTCTTTTCCTAAGGAAGGAATAAGTGTTAGAACCATTTAGGAGTGTTTTCTGTGTTTTGAGTTGTACTTGGCACCATTTCAGAGATTGCTTTACCTTTGCATCTGAGGAATGATGGCAAGTCATTCGAACTGAAAGGTGAATATCTGGTCATTTGTGATGTGAAGAGCTCAAAGTGGGTTTTCTACAGTTTTGAATTAGACTTTTCAGAAACTGACAAAACAATTTGGCATGGGATATTGATGAAGACAACCTCAAGGGATAACCAGGCAAAGCCATATTTGCTTTGTAGCTTCATATGGCAAAATAAATTTCTATTCCCATGATTTGAAGACAGTTTCTTTCTTTCACATCAGTCCTGCATCACCAATCATTCACTCTATCTGTGTTTGAGTTCATTCCCCACAGTATTAAGATTGAAATTTACATTTACAGTCTGATACAATGTATTCCTTTTAATCAAAGCAAAAAAGCAGCTTATTTATATACCGCTTCATATCACGCTATGGGATGTCTAAGCGGTTTACAACTGTGAGCTGATTGCCCTCCAACAATCTGGGTACTCATTTTAGCGACCTCGGAAGGATGCAGGCCTGAGTCGAGCCTCAGCCCTGGCTGGTATTGAACTCACAACCTTGTGGTCTATGAGTGAGTGGCTGCAGTACAGGCATTTAACCACTGCGCCACCAGGGCTGATATCAGAATATATAACAAAATCTATGAAGTAGAGTTAGTGTGCTGTAGTAGATTGAGTGTTGGACTAGGATTCCAGGAGACCAAAGTTCAAATCCCTGCTCAGCCATAGAAACCCACGGGGTGACCTTGGGTGAATCACACTCTCTCAATCTCAGAGGAAGGCAATGGTAGGCCTGCTCTGAATAAATCTTGCCAAGAAAACTCTAGGTTAGGGTTGCCATAAGTCAGTATTGACTTGAATCAACTACCAAAAACTTCATGGTTTTTGAAATAATGTAAATCTATGTTTTGCCTCAGAGAAAAGAACAAAAGCTTTAGACCTGATAAAAAACTTTTGATCAGTTGTGCTGTAAGATAAGAGTTTTCACATGTTGTCAAACTATCAAACATATTTCTTTTTTTAGAGGGATTGTATTACTACCATCATTTTTAAATTTTATTTTTTATTTTTTTTAATATTCAATATTCAAGAATCAAATATTTTGACACTCCCTTCCTCTTGCCTCTCTTACCACTCTGATTATCTCCCTTTATTAATACTGTATTCTGCTATATTCCACTTATTTTGATGAGATTGTTTTTCTTATAGGAACTGACCAGTAACATTCCAGGAACCTGGGGGATGTGTAATATTACCAGGAAAAGCATAACACTGGACTAGCACCTCCTCTTAAACCCTCCTTGTCACATGGAATGCATGGAAAAATCTGAGAATAGATTCTCATGACTATTGGAACAACTACTTTCAAAATCTTGTTTTTTAAAAATCTTCCAACTGTCTTGGAACATGCAGGAGCTACAATCTTGCAAATGATTACACAAATGAAATTTCTTGCAGCAGGTAAATGGTGTGAGGGGGCCTATTGACATTCCCCAGATCTCATTCATTCCTAGAACAGCAGATATGGGAAGTAGCTGTGGTGAAAACTTCGGGATCAGCTAATCTCTTTCTATTTGGGATCCCTTTAACACCTTCTGGTTGGCTGGACATCCAACCTGTCCCCATGGTAAAATCCAGACAGGCAGTTAACTTCATCATTCCACTTATGTGTTCTTAAATCTTGAATTCTCATGATATTTATATGGGAGAATGAACAGGCTCTCTGGTAACTGTTTGGACTATTTATTGTATGTAGTCATATATATGCAAAGATATACACTCCCTCTACAGAAAAACACAGACATGTTAATGTCTGAGCATATTTCTTTCACTATATTGCATTGCCTGGAATGCACCATACATTTCATTACATGCCAGTGTATGGCAAGTCAGATGTTGATACTTTCATAGGGAATGAATCTATGGGCCTTTGCAGACTGCTAGGAATAGTGCAAATTGAGTCCACTTTAACTGCCCTGGCTCAGTGCTAGGGAATCATGGGAACTGTATTTTTTTCCTGAGACATTGAGCCTTCTCTGTCAGAGAGCTCTGGTGCCACAATAAACTATAGTTCCCATGATTTCCTAGCACTGAGTCAGGGCAGTTAAAGTGGACTCAATTTGCACTATTTCTGGCAGTCTGCAAAGGCCCTTTATCTTATTTGCATCTCTCTATCTGGCATCTCTAAGATGATCGTTCCTCTGTGTATTAACTGTAGAGATGTCTGCTTAGCCATTTATTTACTAAGGAGCATACTCACTTTTGTTGAAGAACTATACATCTTTAAACAGGCATCTGTGAGTGCAAAGGCCTCCAAGGGTTAAGTATCCTTGAACATTGCTAAATCCGACAGCATTGCAATCAGAATGGAAAATAGATCTATTGAGTATAGTCTACTTGAGAGCAGAGATGTTCCTCTGTCTTACCGGCATGATCTGTTTTGATAAGCATGTCTGGGCCATTATCAGGAATAGCAGAACTGGGATTTCATTGCAACCTTTTTCCCAGTGCATATTGCAAAGCTGACTTCTATCTCCTCTCAGCTTGTTTTATATCCTCTCTAGCCTAATGAGCTGCAGTCAGTTGACATATTTGGTCCAATGAGTTAAAAGATTTCTAGTGAACCTTGTTTATATAAACTTCCCTCTCATCCAAATGAATTCTTGGAGATAACATCAACAAACCAAGTAGTGTCAGGTCTTGGTTTTTGGCTGCCTTCCATCAGATTATATCAGCCATCTGATTGCATCAGTCATTGCTCTGTAGTCTGCATCTGCTATGATTTTATTATCAGCCAAGTCTGCTCATAGCTTTGGTATTGATCAAGTCTGCTCATAACTTTGTTTACAGTTGTGTTGGAATTAACCTATCTCTGTTTCTCAGTAACATAGACACATTGTCCAATACACCAAGCTTTCTGCATTAAATTACATATATATTATTTACATATTTTATACATCTCCTAAACCCATTATTTATGTTTTTGAGGGCTACATTTTGTAAACGTTAACCCTAATCAGTGCTCAATCTGTATCAAATTCATGCAATATTTTTGATTCTCAGCTAAGTTGCATTGGCTATTTCAATTTCAAATAAAAAAGGGGACATCTGTGATAATCCACTAAGAAAATATTTTTAAGGGGCTAGAAACCTGGAGAGGGCTCCCTGAGGCAATGCTACTACAATTAAGGCGGGGTGGGTGGGTTAGGAAAACAAGAATTATCAGCTGCTAAATTCTTGAGGTTAAAAAATCAGCAGGAGAACAAGAGTAGGCTGACTGAGGTATTGGTGGTATGGTTCCTGGGGTAAAGAAATGGAGTGAGGTGAATAGGAAAACAACACATTTGGAGCATCAGGTAAAGACACAGAAAGCATTGGGCAATCATATATATGAGTCTGACTTTCAGGCTTAGAAGGCTCATTTCAAATGCTCTTCCTAGTAGTCTCTCAGCTTCAACACCTGCCTCCAGAATATTCGAGAACTGAAGTAGAAAACAGGATAAAAAGCTATTGTGGGCAATAAGGATGACAAAATTTTGGCTACCACCATTACTTCATCACATAACCCCCCCCAGTGGTCAGAGATCTGTTACAGTCTGGCTCAAAGGGGAATTTTAGCAGCTCAGCAGCCCACTGCAAAGAATTTGCCCACCATTTTGAAGGCTCACATTCTCTCTGACTTGGATGCCACAGTTGATACAGGTCCCATGGATGAATTGTTGACTCTTGCTTGTCCAGTGTTGATGGATACTCTTCAGTTTGTGCAGACTGAGGGTATGGACAGGATCCTTGGAGAGATGAGTCTGGTTGATTGAATAAGGGACATGATTAATGCCTCTTTACAACAAGGCAAGATCTCAACATGCCTGAAAGAGGCTGTTGTATGACCTCTTCTGAAAAAGTCTTCTTGAATCCTACTATACTGGATGATCATAGGCCAGTCTCCAAGCTTCCATTTTTGGCCAAGGTGCTGGAGTGTGTGGTGGCTTCTCAACTCCAGGAGTTCCTGGATGAGATGGATTATTTAGACCAGGGGTAGGCAACCTTTCCCCTTTAAGGGCCGAGGGACTTCAGCTCCCAGAAGCCTCAGCCATGTTGGCCAATAGTCCCATGTTGGCCAATAGCTCCTGGGATTCTGGGAGCTGAAGTCCCTCGGCCCTTAAAGGGGGAAGGTTGCCTACCCCTGATTTAGACCCTTTTCAGTCTGGTTTCAGGCCATTCACTTAAATGTTTCTTCCAAAGTGCATCACAAGATGATTTTTGTTTCTTTCAACAACCTCCACTTTTGTTGTTATTTCCATTTTGGGTGGCAAAACATTGATCTATATTTTTAAAACTTGCCAGGGTAACAAAGTAGGTTAATCTCTTGCCCCCTTTCCTTTCTGTGTCCCTCCTCACACATGCTCAGTAAGTGATTCTGGAGGTAGTTATTTACATTGCCTGTTGCATGTAAGTACATACAGCTACAGTAGGATCACCTAGAGCAGAATCCCATTCCTTCCCAGGTCAAGTTTATTGCATTGTTTACTTCAGACATGCTACTGCAACTGAACACTGATATACTGTCTTTCTTCAATTGTCATTCACCATCCTCCCAATGCTAATGCTGCAAACAAACTTGTAGACAGAAGACAAGAAAAGGAGGTGGGCTGGGTTTCCATTAAAAAAAAAGTTTGCAAAAAGGAATGTCTTTGCCAAAAGCTTTATTAACCGAAGTATCCCTGGATCCATATGATTTGGGCAATGCACTTCTTCTTCTTCTTCTTCTTCTTCTTCTTCTTCTTCTTCTTCTTCTTCTTCTTCTTCTTGTATGCCTTTAACTCATTTCCAAGTTATGGCAACCCTAAGGCGACCCTATCACAGGATTTTCTTAGCAAAATTTGTTCAGAGAGGGTTTGATATTGCCTTCATTTGAGGGTGAGAGATTGTAACTTGTCCAAGGTCACCCAGTAGGTTTGCATAGCTGAGTGGGGATTTGAACCCTGCTCTCCAGAGTCATAGTCCAGTGCTCAAACCATTACATCATACTGGCTCTCAAAGTCAACAGGCAACTTGAAGACACAGTGTTGATGTGTCTCTTGAAGTCATTTCTGACTTGTGACCCTAAGGTGACCCTATTATGGAGTTTATTGTGGCTGAGAATATGTGACCCATGCAAAGTCACTCAGAGATTTCTGTGACCAAGTGGGGAATCGAACTCTGTTCTCCAGAGTTGTAGTCCAATGCTCAAACCACTACACCACCCTAACTACATTTAAATAGCTGCAATAAACCTAGTGTGAACAGTGATAGAATCAAGTACACTTTCAAGAGTTTTGTGTACCATTTTCCATGGCACCCCCAGCATGCTGTATTAACCACATGTGAATCATGAGGGATGCTATCCAATCCATGCGTTAAATTGCATAATATGGCTGGAAAATTTTTAATAACATCATTGGACCAGGTGCAACTCTGGCATAAATCAATATTAGCAACAATGAAGTCAACATTGTGCCTATTGATTTCACCACAAAGTTAATTTTCTCTTTTTGTTTCTTTGCCTTATTGGCTATCTTCTGATCCAACACTGATGAATTCAGAGATGAAGCAGCATCCCTTCTGCTTTGACAGCAGCAGTGTTGTGCCACCTAGTGGGTCTAAAAGAGAATCCAATATTTCTAGGAAGTGGATTTACTTTGCTGCTCAATATGTGTGCAGACATCCATTAATTTTAATGCTGTTTCACACTGGTGCAAGATAGTATCCATAATAACATGCATGCATTTCTACTTCTGGTATCCCTAATTTAGAAAAATGACCAGCAAATGAACATTCATATGAAGGGAGGGTTCCTATCTTTTATAACTGTCCTTATTCTTGTCTATATTCCTATAACACAGTTATTGTAGTTGTTGTTATGTGAGGAACGTGGTGGCTCAGTGGTTAAGATGGTGACTCTGATGATCACAAGGTTCAAAGGTTGTCAGTTCCAGTCCCGAGTGCTGCATGATGGAGTGAGCTCCCGTCACTAGTGCCAGCTTGTGCCAACCTAGCAGTTCAAAAATATGTAAAAGTGCAAGTAGATAAATAGGTACCACTTCAGAGGGAAGGTAACAGTGTCCTGTGCAGTCATGCTGGACGCATGGTCACACAGTTGTCTTTGACAATGCTAGCTCTTCGGCTTAGTAATGGAGATGAGCACCTGTAGTCAGACACAAGTTGACAACCATGTCAAAGGGGAAACCTTTACCTTTTAGTTGTTGTTACTGGCCTTCAAGTTGACTCTGACTTATGATGACTCTAGTCTCAAGTTTTCTTAGCAAGACTTTTTTTCCAGAAGAGGCTTGCCATTGACTTCCTCTAAGGCTGAAAACTTATAACTTAGCAAAGGCCACCCTGTAGGTTTCCATTACTGAGTGGAGTTCTAATCCTGGTCTTCTAGAGTCCCAGGGTTTGTCTTCACTGGCCAAAATACTCTGGGCTGCCCCTGGAGTATTCTGGCCCCAAATTCCCGCCCCCCCCATTACCTGTGCTCTTTCTGTAGTGACAACAGGCAGTTACCTTCCCACATGATCTCCATTCATTGCTTGATATTGCTGCAGAGGTCAATGAAATGCCCAGCCATGTTATTGATATGGGGTGCTGTGTTTTGATCTCAGAGCAATTTGCACCCACAGTGGCGATGCTGAGGAGACTTGCAAGGACCATGTGGGAAGGTAGGTGCCCATTGTCACTGTGGAGAAAGCCAAAAGCCCGGAACAAAATGATTTTTTTAAAAAAAATTCCCTTTAAAGGGAAGAAAGGCTGAATTAGGGGTGGACATTGTGAAAACTAGCTGCACCTATATATATCGTTGTTTGTTTGTTTGTTTTTTTGTTGTTGTTGTATTGCTGATTGTGTAACTTGTTTGTTTATGTGTGAGTGTTGTTGTATGTATTGTATGTATTGTATGTAGAGGAATTTTGTTAATAAAAATTAAAAAAAAAGAAAAAAAGAAAAGAAAACTAGCTGCACCTGATTTGATGTATTGACACTGCATCATGTAAACAGAATGCAGCAAGCCCAGGGGGAATTTGGAGTAAATAACCCATATAGATAAGCCCCTAGTCCAACACTCAAACCACTGTAGTATGCTGGCACTCCTTATATATAGTATATATTGAAATAAAATTTACATTACATAAACAAAGCAAAGCAGATTCATTTATATACTGCTTCATACCGCACTATGGGGTGTCTAAGCGGTTTACAACTGTAAGCTCATTGCCCCCCAACAGTTGGGTACTCATTTTAGCGACCTCGGAAGGATGCAGGCCTGAGTCTAGCCTGAGCCCTGGCTAGTATTGAACTTGCAACCTGGTGGTCTATGAGTGAGTGGCTGCAGTACAGGGGTGCTTTGATTGTGAATTTTTGTATGTCAGGGGGTTACACTTGATGGCCTTTGAGGTCCCTTCCAACTCTATGATTCTATGATTTCTGTTGCCATGCCTGGGAGCAGAGTTTAGTACATCACAAGACATTTTGCTGCCTGCAGCAAAGGAGAAGATGGTGTCCCCTTCCATTCCACATGCAGACGCTGAGTAGAATGACAGCTTAAAGTGTCATTGGCATCAGCAAAGGGAAAGGGTTTTCTGCTAGCTTGATATTCTGTCGGTGTCTGAACCATGTGTAAGTTCCCACTGGGAACTTATACTTTTGCCCTATGTGGAATGGTCATATGCAGTCCAAGGCTGTGAAAGCAGAGTTGTGCATGAGATGCCATTGCATGTAGAAGCACATTCTATGCATTGCACATGGATGTGCATACTCATATTTACCACTGCAGTTCATTAGCAAGGTGGCATTGGATAACTCTATATGCATCAAGATACATTCTGCCTCCTTGATGCAGGATCTTGGCCAATGCAGTGTTTTCTCCTTTCTGCCTAGTCATCGCCAGCTGTTACTTACCTCATTCCCATCAAGGTTCATAGCTGTTGCCAAGAGAAGAAGAAAGTAGATTTGTTAAAGTGGCATTCTGAGTGGCCCATTTTGCTGTCATTTGGCTCTCACAGAGTTTTCAGAAGTATACAAAAATTCAGAAAGAAAAAGAAAAAGCCTTAATTCGGGACCCAAACTGCCTGAAGAGCATGATCAGTGGCTGCAGAATATTGACGAAATGTTAGTGGTGGGAATGGGCCAGGAAGCAGGAGGAGGGAGGATGGAATAATGAACAGGAGGACCCCATAGTACAATTTGTTTTCCCTAATGGCTTTCTGTTCTCTTTCACTTGAATCCTGTTCGTGACTTACATTGGCATAAGTATCATTTATTCCTGTATAAGTCTCATTTTTTGGCAAGGACATAACAGCAGGAGAAGATGGCAGCAGCTTCAGGAGGTCAAGCTGCCTTGCCAGCTCCTTAGTAGCTCAGGAGTCAGCAAAACAACTTTACATCCAGATGGGAGTGTCTTTCACTGCCATCTTTGCCATTGCTGAAGTGCCTGTGGTCCCTTTTCCTCTGCCATTGTGCCCACTGTTCCCTCCTCTTCTCCACTGGTGTAGTCATTCCATCAAATAGTAATTTCACATGTGTATGCATGCACATAAGTGTACACAATCACACACACACACACAAACATATCTCAGGATTATGTGCATAGATTTGATATGTGTGGAGTCTGGGTTATATGCATAGTTTTGTTGTTGGTGAAATACATAGGCATAATATTGAGCAACATCTGCATATGTCCTTTTGTACTCATCATGGAAGGAAGTACTCAATACCTCCTTCACACACTGGTCACCCCATAATGCAAAATCCTCTTCCTCCTGTAGCCCCACACCCTGACATGGCTGTTCAGTGGCCATGAGAAGATAGGGACAGCCAATGAGCAACCCTCCATGTTCCTGTCACTGGATGCACAATGGCAATGCCATCCTCTGGATCTCTAGATAATCCCTTGGAAATCCTGACCTTATCATTATGTCTTCAGCTCAAGAAACATAGATGTATGTTCTTTGGCTTCTCCTACCATTCCAAGCCTCTAAATCAGGGGTAGGCAACCTAAGGCCCCGGGGGCCCGGATGCGGCCCCCCGAGGCCTTTGGACTAGCCCCAGACTGGTCCTGCTGCCGCCGTCGACCACCATGATGATATTGATTATTGTTGTTATTACTTGTTCTTGGGGTTTTCTTGGCAAAATGTCCACAGGGGTTTTGCCATGGCTTTTCTGAGGCTGATAGATTGTGCATGCATGTTTTTTTATTTTTTATTTATTTATTTATTTATTTATTTTTGGTGCTTCAGCCCCCCAATTGTCTGAGGGACAGCAACCCAGCCCCTGGCTCAAAAAGGTTGCCTACCCCTGCTCTAAATAGTCATATTGAAGGGAGGAGGCTCAGGCAAGATGAAGGTTGGGAAGAGGAGGACATCATGGAGTTCCATCTATCAGAACTTTACACTCACCAGATTATGTAGTATCTTAGATATTGTTTCAGTTAATGTTCAGAATGTGTGAAGCAAACAGTGGCAACCCTGTAAGAAAGGTGAGGAAACAGCCCAGTCTGGGTGTGACATATGAGTAAATGAACACTAGCAGTAGCAGCTGCCTGATGTAATCTTCAGGTTCACCAGAGAGTATGGAGGAGATGAAGGGAAGCAGGAACAAAGAAAAGGTTCTAGGGATGATGTGGTTCTGGGGATGCAGGATGGAAAGGGCTTGGCAGCTCTGAAGACCAAACAAAATATGAGTACCTTCCATGATAAAAACATTATAGAAGTGAGAGGAATGAGCATGTGAATATTCTTTCTAAGCACTAAAAATAACATTGGACATATCTGACCCAAACAAGTGAAGGGCCTTTTAATTAGTGACAGCACTCAATTGTGGAGTTGCTAAGATTTTTTAAATTTATTGCCCAGTATTATTGCTCTTTCTTTCAGTACCAGCTTAGGTTGCAGTGATAACAAGGAAATAATACGTTTCATTTCATGTTATGAAATGAAGAATTTATGAATTCTACATGTCAGTGTTGTTAAAGTCACACAAGCAGGCTAGACCAGGGCCTTGTTTGTATGGGTTAAAAGGCCAGTACTCCCCTCCTACCCAATTCTGACATTGTCCTATTTGGCCGATGCACGTCCCAGACCTTGGTTCTGGTGCAAGCAGTCTGGATGACATCGGCATGTTCCACACAAGAACCAGGATATAACACCCTTAAAATGGTTTTTAAAAATGTACCTCTTCTTCCCAGAAGATCCGGAGCCCATCGTTTCTGTACAGGTTGTCACTCTGACACTTGCTCTGAGATCAGAATGAGGCTTCAGAAATGAGCAACCCATGATGGTGGCAGACACACCAGGCAACTCAGTGGGAGCCAGGATACTCCAGGCTGCCCCCAGAGTATCCTGGCCCATGCAGACAGGGCCTAGAACAGGTTTTATTACTTTTGCTGCTGTTTCCCTGGTCATTTGGTCTCACTCTAGAAAACTGATGGAATATACTGGCTTTCAGGAAGTGAGTGTACTACAGCATATTGTTTTTTTGTTTTTGTGGTGAAAAGCTCTATTACTAAAAATTAGGGACACCATGGTTACCCGGCAGATTCAATTTCCATCATGAATATTTTAATTTTGCCAGAGCAGCCCAATGTCATTTTCTGACCTTTTCCCCTTTGTTTTCCAGTAAGGGGGTGGATAAAAGCATATGACTGGGGACTGGGTGTACAAATTCATGTTAGTCGTAGGTTTAAGTGTGAATGGCACTGTCCACATATCTCTCTCATTGAACATAAAGGGTCATTATTTGTGTGGTGTTCTTTTTTTTTAAGCAATAGAAACGCCATATCTGAATGTGTATAAAGATTTATGTCTATAGTTTCTAAAGGCACAGCTATAGGGAGAAAAACCAGAAAATTCCAGAAAAAAGGGACATAGATTGTGCATTTTTTTTTAAAAAAAGGGGAAACAAAGAAATGTCTCACTTTCAAAATTTGCATTTGGATAGGATTATAGTACTTAATGTTAAGGCAAAGACATCAGCCACAATACTACACAAATGCATCTGAGGCATAATTCTTTGCATATTAGTGTTGCTAGATGAAAAACAGAATAGGGCTCCTGTACCTTTAACAGTTTTGCAGAAGAGAGAATTTCAGTAGGTGGAACTTGTGCGACAAGCCCCTCCAAAACATGAAAACTGTGGTGTGTATGTCTGAGTTGGAACATGGTACAAGGAAATAGTGATGGCTGGACACCCATCATGTCACATCTGTAGAAGCCATGACTGTTGATACAGGTTGCAGACGTCATTTAAGACAGGAACAGAGAAGCCATTCTGCATGGGCCAAAAGACTAGCCCTTATACCTCATGTGGACTCAGGACCAACTTCAAGAGGGGCAGGCCAGTTACTGAGGGTCAAACTAGACAATGTGTTTACCATGATGTTGGGAGGTGCTTGTTGTTTATGTAGAGGAGTTCTGCTGAAAAAGATGTCTGTTAGTCATGTTGCATGATTTTCCTCATCTGTGTAACTTACAATTAGCATACTATGTTTTGTTTTTCTTCATTGGAAGGCATTAATTTCAAAACTGATTGCTAAGGATCATCTTTAAGGAAATCCTGTTGTGGAAGGGAAAACATGAGTTGATCGCAGGGAATACATATTCCCCCTAATCTCTAGTTAACCCTGAGCTGCAGACTTGAAGTTCAAGTTTAAGAAAGGCAACAAGCGAAGCATGATTTTTTCATTAATGGAACCTTCTTTAAAAAGCAAGAAATGCACCGTTATTTTTTTTTTTTTTAGAAAAGAGATATTGTACAAGCCTTTTAAAAATACTTACCGTATGTGAAAAGCGATACAAGTCAATTATTTTAGGTGAGTTCTAATTTTTGTTCTAAGGTCATACATTCCAACCATCTGGTATTTATGGATGCATTCAGTGCTTATAAATCATTGCACATGTGTCTCCATCTGTAATTTTTATTTTTAGGCCTTGCAACCTAGTTCTTTTTCTGATAATTGAAGCCTTGTAGAGAGGAGAAATTGTATGAGAGCAGACAGCTGAATTTGGCAAGCAAGGATAATGCAAAGATAGGCTGGCTTGCAGGTGTGATGGAGGCAATCAGACCACTACTGATGGAGTGTGAATTGTGGTACATTTTAGCTTTAGAAGATGGAGTATGAATTGTGGTACATTTTAGCTTTAGAAAAATGAGCAAAATAAAACTGCTGATAATAAATATGTAGCCCAACCATTATAAGGGCAACACAGGCTACTGATTGTAGCTGTCTGTCATCCTTTTGGCTCAAGAAATGCAAGCAGGAAACCTGTAAACTAGCTATTTACAGTAGAATATATGAATTAGGAAAGTGAAAAGGCCAGCAGTTTGGTAATAAATAAATTTCCCCCTTCTTGGAAACAATTGTGAGCTATTAGCTACTGGTTTGTGTGCTTTGGCTATATTCCTTGTGTTTCTAACAACAAAAGACCAGTAGAAGAGGGCAGGTATAAGCCTATCTTTTCTATGCCAAGAATAGTGTGTAGCAGTTTGGAATGCATGCAGTGTAATCCTCCTTGCACCAAATCACACCCATCCAGACCACATATGGCCATTTGAGGTAAGCAGAAAGACCATTTTGTGTTTCACACTTTTCAGCGTGCGAGGGCCTACCCCTCTCTCACCTGAACAAAGGCCTAGGCTACTCACAGGTGCACACAGGTCAATAGCTAGCTCTTGTTGTTTGGAATAGGAATTATGGGCCTTTGCAGACTGCTAGAAATAGTGCAAATTGAGTTCACTTTAAGGGTTAGGGTTAGGGAATCATGGGAACTGTATTTTATTGTGGCACCAGAGCTCTCTGACAGAGAAGGCTCGATGTCTCAGAAAAAAACCAATTCCCATGATTCCCTAGCAATAACCCTAACCCTAAAAGTGGACTCAATTTGCACTATTTCTGGCAGTCTGCAAAGGCCCTATGTAGCCCTCAAGATGTTAGGGAACTGCAACTCCCCAAATTCCCCACCTTCACTATACTAGCTAGGGCTGCGGGGAGTTGTACTCCAACTATGTGCACATAAGTGTGCCATACACATGTGTATGTCTCTTTTTGTGTGGGATGCAGGTGGCGGTTATCCATTGCTTGTTGATGACCTATTGGTTTAGAGAAGACAGAGATGGTGCCAGAAAAAGATGCATATTGTGCTGTTGGAGAAGTCCTGTTTTCTGTTTCTTTAGCCGTACCACATTACAGAATGTCTTTATTAGAATTTAAGCACAATATTGGTCTCTGTTGAAAAACTGTACCTCCCTGTATTTCAAACAGCAGAGTGCACTCTCCTCCAAGGAAAAGAAAACAAACAATCAAACTCTTCCAGGTTAATACATATTGGAAACTGTTTTTGTAACAAGTACAAGGATTATTTAAAGTGGTTACACAGAATGTAAGAGAGGTACACTACTACAATAGAATAGTGATTTGTGCAACTAAACAACCATTATACTTGGTTGACAGACTTTGGATGGCCTAGCAGTGAGATTGCAGAGGAAGTCAACAACTATGTGGTGCTGCCACAATGGCAGCAAAGGATTCTCCCCTGCTGGGTCAGGAAGCCTTTTCCCACCAAGGAGCTAGAACATTTCCCACACTTAAAGCAGTCACTGTGCCAGTGGCGATCCTCAAACGAGATAAATTTGGCTCCCCCGAGAGCTGGAAAGAGAAAAAAAGGGGGGGGGGAAGAGAGAAGTGAAATTGCCTGTGTACCTTTCAGCACATCACAAAGGCATTCAGCTTATGCTCTAATAAACAAAGTTCTTTCATTGCTCCCGAGAAAACCTACATGAATTTCATGTAGCTGGAGATAAACAAATGAAGCCGTTTTATGTTGAAACAAGTGGTAGTATGCCATCTCATTGCAACACATGTAATATGATGCTGAGCTATGGGTCTCATGAGAACAGCCTGGAAAAATGTTTTTGAGGGTTTTTCTTTCTTTGTTTGGATTACAACTGCCAGAAATACCAGCTATTATGGTTATTGGACAACTGAACACATAGCTGAGAGTTATCATCCACGATACACATGAACTCTAGCATGGATGAGTTCTGTTTGTTACCCCCCTCTCTTTCACACACACACACACACATACACACACACAGAATTCAAACGAAAATCCATCAGTGATACATATATATAGAGAGAAGGATGTGTGTGTTGTGTGTATACACACAGACACAGTGGATTCTCCACATTTGCTGGGGTTAGAGGCATGGGACCCCCATGAATGTGGGAAAACCACAAATGAAACAACAACAACACTTTTTTTATCTGAGAAAACACCTCTCTAGGAATCTCTAACTCCTCTAGGGCAATTCTGTGGTCAAGATCTGCCAGAAATTGACAATGAAATTGCTCTGGAGGACCAACAAATGCCTAGAGAAGTGTTCTCTCTAGGAATCTCTAGGTCCTCCAGCATGAGTTTTGGCAGACATTGACAACAGAATCACACTGGAGGACCTAGAAATTCCTAGAGAGAACATATTAATCTAATCCGTAAATACTCAAATCCGCAAAAGTCAAAACTGCAAATATGGAGGGCTGACTGTATATGTACGTATATATGAGAGACAGCCAGTGTGGTGTAGTGGTTGGAATATTGGAATATGACTCTGAAGACCAGGGTTCAAATCCTCACTCAGCCATGGAAACCCACTGGGTAGCCTTGGGCAAGTCACACTCTCCCAGCCTTAGAAGAAGGCAAAGGTAAAGGCAAATCCCTCTGAACAAAATTTGTCAAGAAAACTCCGTGATAGGGTCACTTTAGGGTTGCCATTAATCGGAAATGAATTATATAGTCTCTCTCTGTATGTGCATGCATGCTAGGAATTTTCTCCTTGGGCCTGCATACAAAGCACAAGGCAATAAGTAATGTACAAGATCTTCAACCTGGTTAATTTCTACAATCTATGGACGTTTTCACACTTCCCTCCTAAAGCCGGCTGGAGCCATTCCGGAACGGGTCGTGCCGCCGATTCCGGAATGGCTCCGCCGCCGAAAGGCTAATTCCTATTGGACAGCCGGAATTACCTTTCCGCCGCTGAAGCCGGAGTTAGCGTTGGTTCGGCCGGAGTGACGCCGGACTTAGGGCTCCGTGCGTTTGAACACACAGAGCGAAAAGCCGGACGGACGCAGGGATGACACCGGAAGGGGTGGGGTTTGCCGCCACCGCACGCGTCTGAACAACCGGGAAATGGAGCCGGAGTGAGGCCGGACAGAGGTAGGATTGCCTCCTCAAAAAGGCCCGTGTGAAAACGTCCTATGTCTCTTTGGTTTTATCCTTATACAAAAGATTTTATATTTTATAAAATCTGTTGGTTTTTTTTAAAATACACTGTAGACTTTAATTGCAGATTATCCTAAAAAGTCAATTTCTTGGGAGCTGAACAGTATTAGTGCCTGGATGCTTGAAATTAACTTTTCTTGTACATGAAATCCCAGAGTCCCCTATACATCAGAAAAGAAGAGGGGAGAAGGGGGGGCAGGTCATAGTTGATTGAATTTTCCTTTCTTTTCCTTCCTTTCTTCCTTTCTTTCTTTGAATGTCTTGATTAGTAATCTCTTGGCAACTTTAGGAACTAGGGCAAGAGGCCATTCAATTTATTTTTAAGAGATCCAGTTAATGGTCTTAAAGTACTTTTAAACTGCTTCTGAGTGTTTGCCAAGCATTTAATTATCTGCCATTTAAATAACATTTAAAATATAAACACAAATACATAAACTAGTTTTTTCCTCTGTTACTGGCAAGATCTGTTCTTCAGCTTTGGGAATTTAAAAGCTGCCCAGCAAAGCTGGATGTTTCTAGCACACACACACACACACCAGAAAGTATTTAGAACCCCATGGCCCCAACTCCACAATCTGAAGTACTATTGGACTCTCTAAAGTACAGAGGTTCCCCAGATTGCATGTAGAGATTAAGAATTTCATTTGCTGAAATGAGAGAGAGGCTGGGACAGTCAGGTAAGTGGAGGGTCCGTCTTGATTTCCTATCTTTGCAAATCTCCCAATAGCCACAAGGACAGAAGGAGGAGGGGCCAGTCTGCAAAAGATACCCTCCACTTACTATCTTAACTAAGGAGAGAAACATCAAAATGCAGGCATCTGACTAAGCATCTCCAATTTTTTCTCCTGTTTGGTTTTAACATCTTGCCTGATGAAGAAGCCAGTGGAGCTTCGAAAGTTTGCAACTAGTATATTGTGCATTTTGGTTGGCCAATAAAGGTATCACTGGTGGATTTTTGTTTGAATTTGCTAAATGGCCCACACAGCTACCCCTGCATGTTATTTGCAGTTAGTTATGCTTCAGTTTTTTGTTTTGTAGATTTTGATTCCTGAAGGCTTAAAACTGATTACTGTACTCTTATTGTACTGTTCCATTACCAAAGCACACATGTGTGTACATCAAGAACAGCAACTTTCATCCAACTTAAAAGATGATGTCTGTCTACAATCCACCCACCCTCTTTCTGTGCAACTCCACATATAGAAGCTGACTGGTGTGGTAGCCAAGTCAGGGATAGTCCTGGTTATTGGACTGAGGGGATACTGCCTACCTAACCCAAAATATGCTTCTCAACTAGCAGAGGGATTCAAGGAATGCTTAGATTTAAATAGGGAGGCGGCTGACTTCCAATCTACGGACGTTTTCAGACTGTCCTCCTAAAGCCGGCTGGAGCCATTCCGGAACGGGTCGTGCCGCCGATTCCGGAATGGCTCCGCCGCCGAAAGGCTAATTCCGGTTGGACAGCCGGAATTACCTTTCCGCCGCTTCAGCCGGAGTTATCCTTGGTTCGTCCGGAGTGACGCCGGACTTAGGGCTCCGTGTGTTTGAACACACGGAGCCAAAAGCCGGCCGGACGCAGGGATGACACCGGAAGGGGCGGGGTTTGCCGCCGCGTGTGTGTAAACACACGGGAAATGGCGCCGGAGCGAGGCCGGCGGGAGGCCGGCTAGCGTCCTCCTTTTGCCAAGTGTGAAAACGTCCTACCTGTTGTTGGCTTCACTTCTGGTGAATGCATCTGACTGAGTATAATCCTCCCAAACACTAGGAACAAGATAGCATTCTTTGCTACACCTGTTGTCAGCAGGTCCAGAGGCACACATAGCTATTTCCAACATCAGTTCAGTTCAGTTCATCTTTATTATGGTCATAGACCAGTACAATTTTCAACATCAATTTGTTGCTTCCAGGTCTACAGCTTCTACAGGCTGAAGTGGTGGCTTTACTTTGCCTAATACCAGCAGATGTTTAATTTGTGCTAATATGTAGATGGGAATTTCTGAGAGAGGGAGCTGAATATCCCCCTTCCCTCTCTAACACTCCATGGCCAGAATATTCTTAGGAGCATTTGCATGTGTAAGTATCCCTTACCCATGCAAATGTCCATTTTGGGGACACTGCAGTGGATGATACAGTAGTCCCTTGGTATTCGCTGGGGTTTGGTTCCAGCACATCCACACATGCTTCTGTGGATACCAAAATCTGAGACTGCTCAAGTCCCATTAGGTACAATGGCTTTCATCCAATTTAAAATGCAAATAAAGTTTAAAATGAACTTTCATCCAGCATGCAAATGCTCCTAAGAGTATTCCAGCCATGGCATTTTTGGTGTTGTTATTGTGTGCCTTCAAGTCACCTCCGACTTATGATGACCTAAGGCAAACCTATCATGGGGTTTTCTTGGCAAGATTTGTTCGCACTGGCTTCCTCTGAGGCTGAGAGCATGTGATTTGCCCAAGGTCACCCAGTGGGTTTCATGGAGAAGGTGGGAATTGAATCCTGGTCTCCAGAGTTGTAGTCCAACACTCAAACCATTATACTACATTGGCATCCCTTATATAAAATGTCAAAATCAAGGTTTGCTTTTTAGGAGATATATAAATATTTTCAAACCATAGATGTTTGAATCTGTGGATATGGAGGGCTGGCTGTATTCCCATCCTCCCTCTGCAGTGCCCAAAACCCACCCAACTTACGGTATTGTAAATCCCTTGAAGCCTCCCCTGCCCTCAGTATGGCCTGTATTCTGTGCTTTGTTTGGAGAAGGCAGGATCAGAGATGCATCTGGCTACAATCCCATAGCCACACATGCAATAATGACATCAGTGCTGAGACCTGCAGGGGTCCTCTGGGAGTCTCAGCACATATGTCATGATTGTGCATCTGACTATGGGGAAGTGATCCTGTCTTGCTGAGAAGCATGTGCCCAGCCATGCAGGGCATCTTGAAGGGCCTTACAGTAAGTTGTGGGAGATATATGGGGGTTTGTTAGCAGATATTTATGTTATACTGAGGGTATTAGATTGAGGCCCATAAAATGTAGGAACATTCATACATGTCACAGTGCCTCCACATGCCAGTCATTGACTGTCAACAGCAGTGCAAGCCAGTACAAAATATGGGCTGCGATTCTAAACCATAGACATAATTATGGATGTGTAACTACATATCATCTCCTGACCCAACTCCACAAACCTACCTTAACAGCCAGCAGCCATGCTGAGTGACAGAGGTCTATTGTGCTGGCAATTGGGGTGCACCAAGATGACATCTTCAGCTGTATTCTGTCAGCAATCTGCAATGTGACAAGGAGTGGTGATGGGAGCCCCACTTCTGATTGTTGGATCACAGGTTACTGTTGGGAGGGGCTGGAAACATCATCTTGCTGCACCCTGATCACCAGGAGAAAGACCCCCCCCCGACGAGTTGGGAGGGGGCCTTCTGTTGCGTCTGCCTTAAAAGGGCATAGACGCGTGATTGGCCAGGTGAGCCAGAAGGCCCGCCTCTTCTGGTCAGCCTGGCCAATGGGGATCATCTCATGGCTGAGGTCTCGCGAGATTTGAAGTCTCGCGAGATTTCGCCGCGAGATTTGCGGGGCTATAAAGCCTCGGGCTGCCTCGTGGCAGCAGCCATTTTAGCTCCGGACAAGCAAGGAGCACCTTGCTTGTCCGTGTTTGTTGGGCCTTTCAGCCCGTTTTATTCTCCCAACCGCGGAGAGCGGAGGGGAGAGAGCCGGCGGAGGTTGGGAGGCGCCTGAGGCCGTGGGTTAGGTCCCGCTGCACCTTCCACGAGGAGGCTGGTGCCGAGGGACACGCTCCCAAGGGGTTCCTCCGCCGCAGACATCTGCGGCTCCAAGGCTTATTCAGCCTAACGCGGTGGGACCGCGTCCTTACTCAACTACGGTGCCGCAAGTATTGGGAATACAGTCCCAGGGGACATAACTTTTAATTGGCCTCCTAGAGTAGAGGCCTATATAATTGGGAACGGGTTGGGCCTGCACACTGCGGAGCAGGCGGCTAGCTGCGGCTGCGGCCAGTTAGTACCCCGCGGCCCCCCCCTCCCATCTCATTGGGATCACGACAGGCTGTGGTTTTGAGGCCTGGGCTGTCCTCCTTTATTTAGAGGACACAGGTTTATATTAAAAAAAAAAAAAAAAAAAAGCGGCCACAACTCTTTTTCGTATTGTGTTGGGCACTGATATTAGTGCCAGTTATTATTGATTAGCCATCCCCTGGGCTTTGCTTGCTTGCTTTGCTTGCTGGGGCACGCTGATCGGCCAATTGCCCCCCCCCCCTATTTGTGAGTGCCAAGCGGCACATTATTGTGGAAAGGGTAGGGACAGGCCCCGGGATCGGGCAGACGTCTAAACAAATTGGGCAGCCCCCTCCCATTACTCCGCCACCCCCTTTTTACTTCACAGTGGCTATTAATGGGAAGGGAGTGGGAAGTGTTCCCCCACGCCACTCCTTCCTACAGTTTCTGTGAATATTATCTCGTTCAGGCCCGGCAAGGGATAATTAGTGGCTAGGCCTGGCCATATTGTCAAACTAATAATAATAATAATAATAATAATACTCAACAGGGTGAGTCTGGTAGAGGGCTTCCCCCTTTCAGGTGGGCTGACCTACGTCGGTTGGCAGTATTAATTGGGAGTACATGCAGTTGGTTGTATGATCGTTGGCACAGGGGTATTCAGTTAATATATACCCTGCAACAATCAATTGGTTGTCAAACCCCTTCTGTTTTGTATTAACAGCCACAGAGGGCTGAGTGGGGGAGAGCCAGTGGAGGAAAGGAGGCACCCAAGGCTGCGGCGTTGGGTCCCGCTATGCCTTCTCCGAGAAGGCTCTGGCCGAGGGGACACTTCCATGGGGAGTGACATTCCCTGCTGACCTTGTGGCGGCGAGGCCTATTTGGCCTAGCGCGGTGGGCCCGCGCTTGCTCTGGCAGTCGGACGGGCACGGCTGCAGCCGTTTCAACGCCTCGCCGGCCCCTTGGGTTCAAGCCAGGCTGTAGGTTGAAGGCCTTGGCTGTCCTCCGGACTTTGGAGGATGCACGTGTTTGGCGCGGCGGTTCTATTAAAAAAAAAAAAAAAAAAAAAAGAAGAAGAAGCCGCGACTCTGTTCTTTTGTGACTGGGCCCTGGACCCGGCTTCCAGGTGTCCCCAGATTGGCCTTCAGGCCTTGTGTGTGGTGCCAAATGGCACAAAAGGTGGCAAGAAAGGGACAGGCCCCTGGATTGGGCAGACGGCCTGGATACATAGGTCAGCCCACCCCACCCCTTTATCCATTTCACAGTTGCTATTTAAGGGGAAGGTGGTGGGAAGTGTCCCCCCCACACCACTCCTTCCTACAGTCTCTGTGGGCTCATATTCGATCAGGCCTAGCAGGGGTTAATTAGCAGCTTGGCCTGGCCATAATAATAATAATAATAATAATAATAATAATATATATATATATATATATATATATATATAAAGTAATATTAAAGGTGGTGAGTTTGGATGAGGGCCTCCTCTTGCAGGTTGGCTAACCTAACTTGGTTGGCAGTTGTTAAACGGGAACACATGCAGTGTTCATGATTTGGTGGCACAGGTATAGTTAGTTATTCTATATCCTGCATCAGTCAGCTTATTAATTATTGAGTGCCTCCTCTTACATGTTGGCTAACCTAACTTGGTTGGCAGTCCTCGAACGGGAGTATATGCAGTTCACATTATAATTTGATGACACAGGTATAGTTAGTTACTCTATATCCTGCATCAATCAGCTTATTAGTCATTTTGCATTTAATTAATTTTAAATTTTGCCGCGAAGTTTGGCTCAATCTAAGCGACGTGCGACCTCAACTGGGTCAAAAAGCTGACTAGCCAGCCCCGGAGTGAACTGCTAATTTTACAAACAAAGAGGATGATATCACCACTCATGTGACACAGATAGGTCGCACTATGAAGGCTTGTGCGGCACTATGGGAGCAATTGGCCCAACATCAATGGTAAAAAAGGGTGCAAGCAATTACCTCTTCAGTTATGCATACTAATGTTAATGTTGGACAAGCCACTGCTCAACAGGTGATTGATAATACAATTACATCACCAGACACTGCATGTAGTTCTCTGAGTACTTCAGCTATGGAGGTTGGGCATCCAACCGTAGCTGATGCAATGGAACTTTTGAAGAAAGTTCCTGGTGTGGGGCACCACGGTGCCACGGTGCTTACTTCTGGTTGACCTGCTTGGTCGGATTTATGTCACTTTCTTCCAAGTGTGGCTGTTACAGGCCAGAGTGATGTGTAGACACCTGAGACATCTGCGGCTTGCAGTGGTGATGTACCAGGTGCTCATGGCGGACAGCACAGCACTAGAGCTGCTTCAGTGACACCCACGGTGGGAGTTCAGCAAGCATCTTGGAATGCTTCTCATTATACAATGAGTTCAGGTTTGTTGGATGCTATTAATTTGCTGGCAACATGGCCTTCGGCAGTGTGGGCGACAGGTGGGCAGACAGGGTTGACATAGTCGAGCGATCGCCCTAGCCTGGAACCTGTAACAGCACCTCTACATAGCTCTGCCCCAACACAAAAATTTTGGAATTGGGGTTACAGGGCAATACAAACATTATACACCACGGTAAGTCAAACAAAGGTAGGTGCAAAAAGGCAGCTCTGCAGGTTTGAGCATAAGTGTTATATCTGTAAGGAAAGCCACCCAGGATCAACATTCCTTAAAGTTAAGAGGTCAGGAGGTAGAGTCCCCTCGCAACTCTTGGCATGGGTAGCCTTGATGGCAAAGTGTGATATTAAATCGGCCTTTAGGCTACTTTCAGTTCATCCAGTGGATTTTGATCTTTGGGTTTTTCATTTTCAAGGGAAATACTATTGATAAAGTTGATAAAGCCATGCTATTGGGATGTCCCATTTATTGCTCAGCATTTGTAATATTCAGCACTTCCTTACATCGGTGTGCCTATAAAGGTTGGGTAGTCAAGCAATTATTCATTATTTAGATGATTTTCTTTTTGATGGTGCCCCTGGGACAGTTGATTGTGCAAATATGCTTGGCTTTTCAACCTGTGGGGGAAAAAACTGAGGGCCCTGTTACACGTATTACGTTTTTGGGAAATGAATTGAATACTCTCATCTCTCACCTGACAAGCTAACAGCTATGAGGCTGCAGGGAGGACGATGAAAAGTAAATCAAAAGCCACACTTAGGGAATTTCAATCTTCATATGTTTGTTGAACTTTGCTTGTAAGGTGATAGCCCTTGGAAGGGCATGCTGTTCACGTTTATATAATGCCGCTAAAGGAGTGAAGGCCCCTCATCATCATTAAAATAAATTATGGGATAAGAAAGGATTTGGAGATATGGGAGTCATTTTTGGAACGATTCGATGCTATTTCTTGCTGGAGATCTGAACTGCTACTTAATGCAGGTTCTCAGATACACTCCGATACTTCAGGGGCCTGTGGTTGTGGAGTTTACTTTAATGGCCAGTGGACAGCTGAGGAATGGCCAATAACATGGGTTGAAAAAGGTTGGACTAGAGACCTAACCTTGCTGGAATTATTTCCTATTGTGGTGACGGTTCATTTATGGCCAGATCAATTTGCGAACAAAACAGTTCGCTTTTGGTGTGATAATCAGGCTGTAGTATCTATAGTGAATTCCTTATTTTCCAAGTCCGACAGAGTGATGTCATTGGTTAGGAAAATGGTGGTCCAATGTTTACAGTATAATATTCTGTTACACGCTCAGCATGTTTGTGGTTTATTAAATCCCTTGGCGGATGTCCTTTCGCGTTTCCAGTTTTACAGATTCCGCCAGTTAACGCCGGAAGCAGCGGCTCATCCTTTGGAGGTACCACATCAACTTTGGAGCCTGAGAAGGCGATTTTTCTCTCCGTCGCCTCATCGACACGCAAGTCATACCAGCTCGCATTGCGAGCGTTCGGATCCTTTTTATTGTCTATTGGGGAGGTTGAGGTTTGGCCACTGGATGTGGATATTATTCTTCGTTTTGCAGGGTATCTCAGACAAATGGGTTTATCTACAGTCACTATTAGGGAAGATTAGCGGCTCTTTCATTTTATTCTAGAGCAGGAGGTTTCAAAGACCCTACAATCGATTTTAGAGTACGTAGGACTTTGGATGGATGGGCCAGGGAGTCTTCCATTTCTCAGGACAGTCGCTTGCCTATAACGGGGTCAATATTGTTGCGAATATGGCAATCCCTACCAGTTACATGTTCTTTACCTGAAGAGGTGATTTTGTTTAAGGCAGCCTTTTCAGTAGCGTTTTTTTTGGAGCTTTAAGAATAAGTGAAATTGTTCCTAGTTCACGTACCGACAGTTCTGGTAGGGCTCTTTTGATATCAGATATTTAAGTGTCTGAACATGGCATGCAACTGACAATTCGACACTCAAAAACAGATCAGTTAGAAAAAGGACAGGCCATAAGCTTAGCTAAGGCTCCTCAAGGCCATATTTGCCCGGTGCAGGCTTTGAATAATTACATGCAAATACGGCCGAGCACAACTGGATACTTGTTTTTACATATATCTGGTTTACCATTAACACAACATCAGTTTAGAATGGTATTGAGAGGGGTTTTAACTCATGCTGGTTTACCAGCGGGTCAATTTTCATCCCATTCATTCAGGATTGGGGCAGCTACAGCTGCAGCTACGCAGGGCCTGAGTGACTCAGCGATTCGTAGGATTGGTCGCTGGCACTCCAGAGCGTTTAAATCTTATGTTCGCACTTAAAGTTAATGTAGTTCTAATGTTCTTGTTTTGGTTTAACTTGGCAGAATTGATTCCAAGAGATGTATGGATACTGGGACACAGTTTGGTATTCTGGGCTGAGAGACACTTCATCGAGCAGCACCATGATTTGGCCGGTGGACTAGGATTGGTGGGAACAGTGAGGTGGTTCGGGTGCAGTGGCATGCTGTGGGGAGCAATACTCCCTAGAATAATTGAACTGATGGCGTCATTCGCACAGCCAAAAATATTATTGATTCATTTGGGAAAAAACGACCTTCCAAAAATGACTTCGTTGCAATTGGCTAGGCGCATAATCAAAGACATGAAGGAGATTCGGCGAATGTTGCCGCATACACGCCTCATGTGGACAAAGTTTCTTCCCAGGCGAGTTTGGCACGGTGCCAGTAATGACGTTGCATTGATGGACCCCGGCGCTGGCTAAACAGATATATGACGAAGATATTGAAGAAGATGGGGGTGGCCATAGTTGATCACCAGGGAGTTCAGTTTGGGTCGCCACATTTGTACAGGGGTGACGGAGTGCATCTCTCCCTCAAGGGAATGATATGTACCTATCTACTTTGGAGTATTCTTTAAAGGCTTCTATAAGGGGGGGGGAGAGGGGATGCCAAGCTAGGCTGACCCCCTCTAGTGGCGGGAAGGGACCCTCCCCCCTTTAGGGAATTTTTAGGTTAATTGGAATTATTAATTGGAATTGAATAAAAAGAAATTGGGTATATATCATTGAGATTAAACAAATTCCTTATGACGTCATATTAAGCTAATGACGTCATAAAGTGGTTGCGTCATAAAATGCTTTGACGTCATATCCGGTTGGGAGGGGATTATAATTGTTAGGTGATTTACTCACTTAAAGTTTTGACGCATGCCCTGAAAAGGTTTAAATTTTACAGCACTTGCGCCCAGAACATTTGGGCATGCGTCAAATAAATTATTGTTAAGAAATATTTAAATTGTGGATAAACAAATAGTTGTTATATATTGAATTAAAATGTCAGACCCTGTACAAATAAAGTTGTGGCCAATGTTTCATCCATAATATTGAGTCGGTGTCCTTTGTGCAGACGCAAAGACCCCCCCCCGACGAGTTGGGAGGGGGCCTTCTGTTGCGTCTGCCTTAAAAGGGCATAGACGCGTGATTGGCCAGGTGAGCCAGAAGGCCCGCCTCTTCTGGTCAGCCTGGCCAATGGGGATCATCTCATGGCTGAGGTCTCGCGAGATTTGAAGTCTCGCGAGATTTCGCCGCGAGATTTGCGGGGCTATAAAGCCTCGGGCTGCCTCGTGGCAGCAGCCATTTTAGCTCCGGACAAGCAACCCACCCTTCCCACCCTTTAATTGTTGGTTAACATGTTGTGGACACCCAGGCTGCGGCTGGTCGCCCTCAGGGGGGCCGGGAGGGAATTTTCCCAGTAAATGACTGGGTTTTTCGCCCTTCTTGGGGTAAACAACATTACCATATATCATGATTCATGTTGTTGGCTATTTGACCTTGTGGGAGTATGTTTTAGGGATAGGGTATTATTATGGTAACGTTAAATGTATTGGGATTTGAGAAGCAAGAAGTTATAATTGTCGCAACTAGGATGTTGGGTCTGTCAATGTTATGAGTATGAAGTTTTGAGTGTTGGCGGGAAGGGACCCTCCCCCCTTTAGGGAATTTTTAGGTTAATTGGAATTATTAATTGGAATTGAATAAAAAGAAATTGGGTATATATCATTGAGATTAAACAAATTCCTTATGACGTCATATTAAGCTAATGACGTCATAAAGTGGTTGCGTCATAAAATGCTTTGACGTCATATCCGGTTGGGAGGGGATTATAATTGTTAGGTGATTTACTCACTTAAAGTTTTGACGCATGCCCTGAAAAGGTTTAAATTTTACAGCACTTGCGCCCAGAACATTTGGGCATGCGTCAAATAAATTATTGTTAAGAAATATTTAAATTGTGGATAAACAAATAGTTGTTATATATTGAATTAAAATGTCAGACCCTGTACAAATAAAGTTGTGGCCAATGTTTCATCCATAATATTGAGTCGGTGTCCTTTGTGCAGACGCAACAGACCTCCATCAAGTGGTGTGGTTGCTAGCTGTTAAAAGAAGTTTGGGCGGGGGGATTTCCAATTGTGGCAATAATGCCATGATTAGAAACTTGAATACAGAAGAATTACAAATGGACAGTGTGATGCCTATAGTGGTTTGAGTGTTAGACTACGACCCTGGAGACCAGGATTCAAATTGGTGCTCAGCCATGGAAGCCTCCTAAGTGACCTTGAGCAAATCATATTCACTCAGCCTTAGAAAACCTCTGATAAGTTCAGATGAAGAGCAGAGCAAATTCACTGCCCCACTAACATGGAAACCATGAGCTGCCACTGCTAAGGCCAAAATTGTATTGGTGTCCTATGCCTGTCTGAAGTCCACTACACCAGTGTAAGTCATTTTGGAGCAGTGTGGAGTAGCTGCAGGGGGACAGCAGAGAAAACTGTCTCTGTTGCCATTATAGCTGCCCTGCTAGTCCAAGCAGCTTAGGGGTGAACAGGTCAGCTTTCTCTCCTGACAGAGATGACTTTCATTGCTTTCCCCTCCCATCAAAGTGTGTGCAGCCATTTTTTTCCATTTATGCTATCGCTCTGCACATACAGCAGTAAGGCAGGTTCACCAGCCAATAGGATTGCTGGCTAAGGGCCCAGCCCACAACTGTTTGCAATGCATAACATAAAGAGTACAAATGCTGTCAATGGCTACAAGAACAGATTTGCTTGTGCCATGATTATCAGCAATTGGATCGGTACTAGTAAGTTACCTGTAATGGGTTTGGTGCAGGCTGTGCATTTCTTTGCATAACGGCTGCTGAAGCATTCAAGACAGTAAGGGTGTTCATCTTTGGAAATAAACCGTTGTCCTGCAAGCTGCTTCTCGCATCCACTACAAAGGAAGCATTCATTGTGCCATGGCTGGTCATGATAAGTCACACCACCAGTGGTTATCACCTAAGGAATATGACCAGAACATTAAGAAAAGCTGATGAACTTGGTAATAGTTTTAACCTTCAAAATTAAGGTCAATACAAGAAGTTAACAAAGCCTCTGACAAAGAAACACCTTTTTGCATTCCCAGCCCCCCTTTTTTCCCTCATCTGTCTAACTGAAAGGTGTTTTGTTTTGTGTTTAGCAGTGTCAACATCAGGGGAAGCAAAGACTTTCTGTGTCAGGTTTCTGTGTCAACTAAAAAATGCAATAAAGCTTCAGCTGGGAAAGAACAGGATTCTATTCTAGTTGATCCTACTATATCTATGTGTGTCTGTCTACAGCAGGCAAGGTAAACAGTAGCTGCCTCCATAATTCCTTACTCTGCATGTTTGAGCATCAAAACCAAGAGAAAAGGGAGAGCTGATAAGTATCTTTCACCAGCTATTCCCAATAACCCAAAGAAACACAGAGCTATAACCTTGCCACCAGAATGGAAATAATAAGAAATTTGGAGGAAGGTGAAAGAAAAAAAAAATCATCCTTAGATGCATTTTGGAAGAGGCCTTCAATTGTTCTCTAGAAGGTTCAAAATGTTTTTTACTTAAGCAAAGCTTACCTGACTTACTTGTTTCATTTCACATGTGCATAATGTTAGTTTTAAATAAAAGGTTTGCTGAAACATTGTGAAATGCTCTTCTTTTTTGTAGAGTAAGAATTTATCCTTGTTCTGTGTTATTTCTGCATCTTTTAACAAAATTTCTGTTAAAGGCTGCTGCCACACTGAAGAATAAATACAGTTTGATACCACTTTAACTGTTACAGCTCAATCCTGTGGGATTTGTAGTTTGTTGTGGCGCCAAAGCTCTCTGACAGAAAAGGCTAAATATCTCACAAAACTACAAATCCCAGAATTCTATAATTGAGCCATGACAGTTGAAGCAGTGTCAAACTGCATAAATTCTGCAGTGTAAATGCAGCCAAAGAAATAACGTCTATGAACACATCAGTTTCATTAACTGAGGGTATACCTGTAATAGTTACTAGTCCTTGGTTAGTTTGTTAAGAAGAGAAATGCTGGACATCAACTTTGCCATAGAGTCATCTTCATGAGAAGGGGGAAAAAAACAAAAAACACCTCTTCTCACATCTCTGTACTAATGGATGCCTCAATCCAATTGTTTAGTCTAGATAGCCTATGGACACCAGATCCCATCTGATCTTGGAAGCTAAGCAGGGTGAGCCCTGGTTACCACTTGGACAGGAGACCACCAAAAGATCCAAGGAATACTGGGTGTATTTCAGAGGAAAGCAATGGGAAACCACCTCTGAGTGTTCTTTGCCTAAGAAAACCCTATGAAATTCATAGGTAAATTGAAGGCAGATACCCATGCACACAATCCAATTATTAGTTCCAACTAAAGTAGACCCACTGAATCAATGGAACTAACCTAAATGGTAACTTGTGAAATGCCCATTGTTTTTATGGGTCTGCTCTAATTTGGATTATCCATATCCATATCTTTTGCTTATTTTCCATTGGAGAAGGCACCAGGTGCACAGCTGAAGTGGGCTGAGGGCAGCCACATTGTCTCCCCTTACAATTTAGCAGAGCTATACACACTCCACCACACTCCCTGGGGACCACAAGGAGCCCTACAGAGCATTTCACCATAGTTTTGGAACCTACTGGGCAGTTTTAAGCCTGGGAGATGCCATTTTTCCAAAAAGAAGTGTCAATTTCCAGTTTCCTTCTTTGAAAAATTCCTCCTGGGACTAAAGTAGTCTGGTGGCAGGGAGACCAAAACTATCAGGGAGTTTCTCCATACCCAGTGGGGGACTTTATTTTGGAAAAAGAAACCTTTTTGCCAAAACTTTTTCTGGAGGTTATCTTGGAGGTTTGGTGACTTCTTTGATGGATGGTATGTCCTGTATTATAAGTAAGATTCTTAGCACCTCAGCCAAGTCACATGTCACCAACCCTTCTGCTTCGGCTGCTATTTAGAGTGGCAACAAAATACGTGGCATTTTCAAAGTGAAAAGCATCAGGATGGCCCCAATCAAAATGTAGGCAGCACATGGCAGCTGGGAAGGAAGAAAAAAGTGAAGTGCACATTAGTGCTCTGCTCTAAAGTTTGTGTGTGCTCTGGTGTAACATGCAATATTCTGGGATATGTTGGTTGGCCTTCCACTGAAATGGCCAGAACTTGGAAATGTTATATTACTGGTATATACTCCCACTCACCCTCATATGCACCTCAAGGAATATGCCATAAAAACTGGTTGGTTCTCAGAATGCTCTTCCTGAAAGAACAGGATAGGAAGTGAGAGAGCCCATAACAAACTTTCAAGAGTACCTGTACTTCATACTTTAAATAGTATCAAAAGCAAGGAGTTTGGGATCAGAAGCATTCTCTTTCCAATTAAAATAAACCCATCATGATGAATATCCCATCTTGCCACCTGAATATATGTTGGCCATGTTACCTTTTTGCAGGAGTAACAATGCTGAGCAAATTGCTTCTCAAAGCAGGGCACACAGTAATTGTCATCATCCTTGGTAATTAAGGGCCTTGTTCCTAATGGTTCCCGACAGTGTTGGCAAACAAAGCAAGCTTCATGCCAACAATTTCCCTTAAACTCCATTTTACGAGAACCTGTGAAAGGAATTGCAAATTCAGTCTTATTGGCCCATCACACATATTTTATAAAAGGTAGTTTAAGAAGTATATTGTCATTGGATTTCTCCCCCCCCCCCCCATCACTCATTATTGAGTACAGTAAAGCGCTCAGTTATTGAGTTACATCTACAGTCAAGTTTGTTTTGGTCAAAGGCAAAATGTCAATACAAACCTAATCCCAGAATATAAAAACAGAGTATATATATATATATATATATGGAAGGAAGATATGCTATATGTTGATCCCTCTGCATTTTATCTCATTTGTGTCCACATTCCCCCGCTAAGATTTTACAGTTTTAGCAAATGTTGCCATTCTATATGTTTTGTACCTTTCCTGATGAAACAGAAGAAAGAAGGGCTACTCAATTGTTATTTCATATGTTGAATCAACACACAAGAAGGGAGTAAACACTAGCCCTGGCTTCCTCTGTTCCCAATTCCATCCTCTTCTGACACAGGCAGAATGACACTTCATGTGACTCCAAACCCTGAATTTCCAGATTACCAGTTAAGGTGGAGACTGTCCATTGATACTGAATATTCACTTCCACTTCACCATGTTGCTATCCTAGATTGCCATTTCTAAAAAGATTCCCTGTTTGACTTTGTAGGGAAAAAATAATGTTATACTTTTAATTTCCCCTGTACCTTTGATAACTGGGTCGAAATGGAAATGTTGGACTTTTAGTGTTTTAGTGTATTTATTCAAGTAGTGTTGGAAAGTGTTTTAATTACTCTTTTAAATGAATGCATATATATATATATTTATAATTTACTGTACTGTATTAGATTTTTTTTTTAAAAAAATTGTAAACTGCCTTGCATCCAATGGTAGGAAAAAGCAAGCAGTCATGCAAGGGATGCTTTAGGACCCAAAGAGAGGAAGGAGGCAGATCATGAGAAAGCTCTCTTGAATATAAGATAATGCAATAATATAAACAATGAGGCTCTAATCTGCAGTATGTCCTGTGAGGTATAAAACTCATACAGCCTCTTCTTGAATGAATTAAGCCCCTTTTTGAGATGCTAGCATCTTAAAGCTGGGAGTGTCAATACTGCTTGATTGCATTTTAGCATCATGGAGGGGCCACAAATTATTTCATTACTGTACTTTACCTGCACCAGTAAACATTTTGAGTGAGCTTGTTATTCTCTATTTCATTCTGTTTGAAGTATTAGGGAGTAATTGCCACAGATATGCTATGATCTGAGCCAGCCATTGCTCTGAAATAAATTCATTAACCATGCTGTTCAAAAAGCTAAGAATTGTTTCTTAATCCCTTCAATTGGGAAGTCAATTTTGTGGCTGAAAACCAGGCAATACAACAAAATAACTAAAAGATTTCTCATGGGCAGGCAGAAGACATCTGGATGCCCTTAGATGTTCAAAAGATGTCAGATGTCAGTGGACCTTGACAAAGAAATGGAGATATTATGGGGTTCTGGTGTTGCTCACTCCATACCTGGCATTTTCCAAGACCAAACATGAGACAAATTGAACTGAAACTTTTTTAAAGGAAGAAAAATGGATTTATGGATTGACAGGGTACTGCTAAGAAGGGGTTGCTTGATTTGTAGCCTTTCCAAGGGTACTCTTTGAAAGCCATGTTAAGAATCTTTTTGAAGCAGAACAACTAAGAGTGTTTTATATCGAGGGAAAAAGCTCTCATTAAAACCCATTAGGGCAGGGGTGGGCTAGATGTGGTCCATGGGCCACACGAAGCCTTTGGGACCCCAAAATGAAACCCTTTAAGCTCCCAGACCCCCCCCCCCATTTTTCCATTAAAGATTTATGCTATTTTTTGTGTGATTTTTAACCCCCATACTGGCCAAAATGATCCAAAATCAGTTGCAAACACACTTTACAAGTTACAACACTTAAACAAGATAGACACTAATAGCAAATTCCATGAATTGTGGAACTGAAGAGTGGGGAGCAACCTTTGGCTTGAGGGCCAAATTCAATTTCAGAGAAGGTTACTAGGGCCACATAACTGTAGTGGGTGGAGCCAAAAGCCCTAAAGTGTGGGTCCAAAAATACCAGCATATTTTATTTTACAGCTTTCATTGCTAGTAACTAAGCCTTGAGACAGCCATTTCCACATTTTAGAATGGGACACACACATACATAGAATCATAGAATCATAGAGTTGGAAGAGACCACAAGGGCCATCCAGTCCAACCCCCTGCCATGCAGGAACTCCCAGGAACATCCCCGACAGATGGCCATCCAGCCTCTGCTTAAAGACCTCCAAGGAAGGAGACTCCACCATTCTCTGAGGGAGTGTCTTCCACTGTCAAACTGCCCTTACTGCCAGGAAGTTCCCCCTAATGTTGAGGTGGAATCTCTTTTCCTGGAGATTATATCCATTGTTTCGGGTCCTAGTCTCTGGAGCAGCAGAAAACAAGCTTGTTCCCTCCTCGATATGACATCCCTTCAAATATTTAAACACAGCTATCATATCACCTCTCAGCCTTCTCTTCTCCAGGCTAAACATCCCCAGCTCCCTAAGTCGTTCCTCATAGGGCTTGGTTACCAGACCCTTCACCATTTTAGTTGCCCTCCTTTGGACACGCTCCAGTTTCTCCACATCCTTTTTGAATTGTGGTGCCCAGAACTGGACACAGTATTCCAGGTGAGGCCTGACCAAAGCAGAATAGAGTGGCACTATTACTTCTCTTGATCTGGACACTATACTTCTACTGATGCAGCCTAAAATTGCATTGGCCTTTTTAGCTGCTGCATCACACTGTTGACTCATGTTCAACTTGTGGTCTACCTGGACTCCTAGATCCCTTTCACATCTAGTCTCATTCAGCCAGGTGTCCCCCATCGTATATCTGAGCTTTTCATTTTTCCACCCTAAGTGCAGTACCTTACATTTCTCCGTGTTGAATTTCATTTTGTTAGCTTTGGCCCAGCTTTCTAGTCTGTTCAAGTCATTTTGAATTTTGATCCTGTCTTCTGGGGTATTAGCTACTCCTCCTTTGGTGTCGTCTGCAAATTTGATAACTATGCCCCCCAATACCGTCATCCAAGTCATTAATAAAGATATTGAATAGCACTGAGCCCAGGACAGAGCCCTGTGGCACCCCACTGGTCACTTCTTTCCAGGTTGAAAAGGAGCCATTGTTGAGCACCCTTTGGGTTCGGCCACTCAACCAATTACAAATCCATGTAACAGTTACTTTGTCTAGCCCACATTTTACCAGCTTGTTTGCAATTCACACAGAAGCAGGTCCACCTTCGAGTGATGGTGTCATGGTCAAGGGCCACACTGTGATGCTGGGAGGGCCACAGTTGGCCCTAGGGCCTGAATTTCTCCTCATTTTATATGGGCTTCATCTCTACTGATTTGGCAGGGGCTGTCACAATTAATCCTCTGTTGCCCCAATTTTTCAGTTTTATTTAAGATGTCCCAGCTTCGTTCTCTTCCTCCCACTTTCCCATTGTCATCAGCTATTGCTGCAAACTGCATTCAAAGTGTACAAGTACTTTGCACTCAGTTAACCCATCAAGGGGGAGAGAAAGGGTGGAATATTGTCCTTCCCAGTAGACTCAGGCAAAAACAAATGGTTGTAGCCTCTTCTAGTGTGTGTGTGCTTTTTGCAGTCTTGACCACACTCTTGATGTTGCTTGGCCACACACATGCTGCTTTTCATCTGTACAATGTTGGAAGATATAGGACTGTGCTTACATATGCAATGAAGCACTCATCTGAGAAAGCTCTTGGAAAATGTTTTCACCTGACACAGTCATACTTTTGCCCTATTAACTAATAGATCAAAGTTTATTAAAATGTCATATAATTCTATTTAGAGAAAGCCAGCATGGTGTAGTGATTTGAGCATTGGACTGCAGCCCTGGAGATCAGGATCTGATTCCCTGCTCAGCCATGGAAACCCACTGGGTGACCATGGGCAAAGTCACAGACTCTCAGCCCCAGAAAAACCCATAATAAATTCACCTTAGGCTCGCCATAAGTCAGAAATGATTTGAAGGCACACAACAACAACAACAACAACAACAACAACAACAACAGCAATCCTATTTAATCAGAGTTAATAAATAATAATCACTACTTTTTCCTCTTACCAGGCATAATGGTTCTCTTGCAGTGGAAACACTTGGATGAATACTCATTGGAATAGCACTCTGTACACAGCAGGAGCTCATCTTTGACTGCAAAGGGCTTCTCTACCAAAGACTTTTGGCACTTTGCACACTTGAAGCACACTTCGTGCCAATGGAGGCCTTTATAGGCAAGATCCTTTGAGATAGTAAATATATGTTAATAAAAACCATTTTATTCCTTGAAAAAAATCCAGTTGGACAGAATCAAATTGGAAGGCCTGATAAATTGCAGGCTTCAGAATCATTGTCAAAAATGACCTGGAGATAATATTCTATCCTTGAGTCTTTTTTGAAGTACGTGTGTGTGAAAAGGTTTCCTCCCTGCTCTCCAATCTTGTAATCTACTGCACAAGATTGTCTTTTTTATCAGAAGTCATACAGAGAAAGATAGTGTGTCCTTTTGCACTTCTTCTACTCCAGAATTAGTTTATAACTACCAAAGGGCTGAAGAAACAACAGTGTCCCATTGTAATAATGGTTTTAACAAATTTAAATTGTATCTGTTCTAACATGTGATACTCATACAGTTCACAAACATATCAGGTTTTTTAGTTACCTCAGGATTTCCTTACTTTAGTCTGCCATACAATTTGGCAGGAGAGCCAGCATAGAGTAGTGGTTTGAGTGTTGTACTATGACTCTGGAGATCAGGCTTCGATTCCCACCTCAGCCATGAAACCCACTGAGTAACTTTGGGCAAGTCTTCCAGCCTCAGGGAAGGCCATGACAAACCTCGTCTGAACAAATCTTGCCAAGAAACCCCCATGATAGGTTTGCTTTAGGGTCGCCATAAGTTGGTAATGACTTGAAGGTAGAGAACACACAACACAATTTGGTAGATGGGCCTAAATACCCTAGAGGCACCAAAGCCCATTTGATCTTGGAAACTAAGCAGCCAGTTGTGGTTAGCACTTGGGTGGGAGACTGAAAACAAATACAAAGTGTTGTGGGCTATATATCAGAGGAAGGAACTGGCAAAAACTCTTCTGAATATTTATTGCCTAAGAAAATGTTATGAAATTCATGGTATTGCCATAGGTTAACAGGAGACTTGAGAGAACACACACACGCACTTAGACAGAATGAAGAAGCTGCCTCAGGCAACAGTTATAGGGAGAGAGGGATGAACAGCAAATTGATGGAAGAAAGATCTGAATGTGTTATGCCATTGGGGACGTTTTCACACTGGCCTTTTTGAGGACGCTAGCCGGCCTCCCGCCGGCCTCACTCCGGCTCCATTTCCCGTGTGTTCACACACATGGGGCAGCAAACCCCGCCCCTTCCGGTGTCATCCCTGCGTCCGGCCGGCTTTTGGCTCCGTGTGTTCAAACACACGGAGCCCTAAGTCCGGCCTCACTCCGGCAGCGGCAAGCTAATTCCTGGCTAACTCCGGCTTCAGGTAATTCCTGGTGGCAAAAGGAATTAGCCTGCCGCCGCCGGAGTCATTCCGGTGTCAGCGACACAGGGTCCAGCCGGCTTTAGGGGAAGGGCTCCAGCCGGCTTTAGGGAGCCCAGTGTGAAAACGTCCTTTGTTTGGGCAGCATAAGCCAGCCTGCTATCTTCTGTGGTAATGGTGGATGTTCTATCTTTGCCAGTGCTGAAATAAGATTCAGCTATGAATCTGGTCAACTCTGTTAATGGAATGGAATGGTGTAGCTATTTTATCCTCCTCAGACAACAAAATATCTTGAGCCAGCCTGGTTTAGGGTTTCAGGGAGGAATATTTCCCAAGCCCTATGGATGATTTCAGGGGTGGAATCTGGCAGTTTTAGTACACCAAACAGGTACTTCTACCACTGAATTTTCACCCTTCAGCTCAGATCCTGTCCGTTTACATATTTCCTCCTCCACCACTTAACAATTTTAAAATTCACTGTTTATAGGGGTCTGGCAGAGGAGACAGGGAGACAGACAGACAGACAGACAGACAGAGAGGGGGAAACTGGTCCAATCTACTATTTCCCCATCAACCACAGAAAGCACAATATTAAAATTAAAGGGAAAAAAACAACAGGTCCCCAGCATGTTTACAGGCTCTGTTATGTTGTGGATAGATCTAAGGAAAAATTTGCCTGAGATATGAAAGAAAAGATTAATAGAAACAAACCCAAAGAAGTTAAAGTTTGTTTCCTCTTGCTTGCCCCTGTTCTCCAGAATATGTCATTTCTGTGATGAGTGAGGAGACATTGAGAGATAAACAAAATTAAGTTGTCATTTAGTGAATAAAATATTTTAATCCAAACACATCTATTTTGAGGTATCTTGCTTGTGGAGACAGTGTTATTACATAAATGATAAATGTCATTTATTTTCTAGTGCAACTCCCCTTGAATCTTAGCAGTTACACTAGAGGCCATCTGTAGAATAGACTAAGGGAAGTAATTTTTCATCAGTTATGTGTCAGTGGAATTTATTTTAAAAGTTTTGCTTGATTTTATCAGTTGAATTAAACTCAGGATAGAAATCAGCACTGTAATCTCTCTGGAATTAGTTCTTAAAATGATAGAATTTGCTGGTTTTTTTTTTAAATATCAGATATTAAAGACACTAGGATATTATATCGAGGTTAATGCAACAATTTAACATCCCTCGGTATATAAAGCTGCTGAATTTAGATGATGGATGGGGCCCATTCTATTCAGTCTGCTGGGAATCTGCAAACCATTAAACCTCTGTATCTCTACAGGAGATTAATGTCACAGGTTATAGACTAATCCAACATCCCCCAACCAACTCTCTCTCAAGATATGGGAGACTACAGCTATCATCATCCCCAGCCACATGTCCTGTATGTCTAGAGAATAGTAAGAATTGTTAAGTCCAGAAGGATCAGACTGGAGAAGACTGACCGGATGCTAAATGTTACTTCTCTGGATTATAATTCTAGCAGTCCCTAAACCACTGCCCATGCTGGGGAGTAAATGCTGGGAACTATAACCCAAATAATGTCATTTCAATGGTCATTTTATGGTTGATACCTTCTGTATCTGGATTTTGAGGGGATTTTTGTTTTCATTTTCAAAAATATAGCTCCATGTACCAATGCATCATTTCTTACTCCATAAACAACCACTGCAGTCAGTTCATCCTTCGGCTGTCTCTGATACAAGATGACTAAATGCCACTGGAAAGACTCCATTATGTTTATGGTGGGCAACAGTGTACTGAGTCACCAGTATCAGGGATTACTCCAGGGGCTGGCAAAGAGGACTGGCATCCCACCCCCTCGCTCAACTACAAGGGTTACTAACTTCAGTTACTCTCCCACACAGAGGCCAAAGAGCAGAACAGATAACTTAATGAATCACATCAGCTAATTGCATTGAAGCAAATACTTGAAAAACCTGCAGGCGGCTTTAAATAATTGATTCATCCCTCTCCCTCATCTCTTACATCTAACAGACCAGTAATGAGTCACCGGTAGAGCTAGGTAGCCAAAGAAGGGTGCTGAAACTTCTCTGCTAGCAGACCTGAGGCCAACTCCCTCCCTCATAGTTACATCACCAAAACTATCTATCTATCTATCTATCTATCTATCTATCTATCTATCTATCATCCTAGATTTGGAGGAGACCTCAAGGGCCATCTAGTTCAGCCCCCTGCCATGCAGGAATACACAATCAAAGCACCCCCAACAGATGGCCATCTAGCCTCTATTTAAAACACTCCAAAGAAGGAGACTCCACCACACTTCAAGGGAGCATATCCCACTGTCAAACAGCTCTTACTGTCAGGAAGTTCCTCCTAATGTTGAAGTGGAATCTCTTTTCCTGTAGTTTGCATCCATTGCTCTTTGTCCATCCTATCTATCTACGCTGATACTCTGTATTGCAATTATGGATTTATAAACTAGAATTACAGATCTGTAACCACAATATCTGTAGAAGCTAGAATACAGATCTGTAACCACTACCTAACCCCTCCCCACACCTTAACAGCAAGCAGCTGCATTGGGTAAAGGAGAAGATCTTTTCAGATCCTGATAAGACCTCAAGGAAGATGATGTTTCCAGCCCCTTTCATCAGTGACTGAGGCTGTGACTAGGAATTGGAACAGGGGTTCTCCTTCTGATTGTCACAGCATTACTCAATCATGGGAACGGCTGGAAATATCATCTTCTTTGAGCTCTGTTTGACAGCTGATCTTTGCCCAATGTGGCTGCTGGCTGTTAAGGTGGGCTTGGACGGGGCTGGGGTGGGTCAGGAGATGTTACTTAGTTATGCACATAAGTTATGCTCTTACTAGTAATCAACATTAGAAACATCTAGCCTAGCTGAATGGAAGTGAGCAATGTCTGTGTAGTGAGATGTTTACTCCATCTTGGATTTTAGTTTGAGCTGTAAAAGATCCATGCAAGATGGCAGATTCAGTTTAGCGATGGTTCAGCCTCATGGACAGCTCTTTTAAAGGTCAAATTGAGATCTGAGATGGAAGTCACCATCTGCTGTTGGTCCTTTCCCCAGAGCTAGGAAATATTACTTTTGGGGACAACCTCAGATTCTCTCCCACCCCTGACAACAAGGCCATGGAAGGAGTTCTAGGTGCTGTAGTACAAGCCATGCTTTTTTGGATGAACAGGAGACAGTGAAAATAACCCGTACTCTCTTACCTTGGAGTCACATTCAATAGGCTTCTTACACTCTTCACAAAAGTTAGCAAAGAGGCTGTCATAGCACTTCACGCAATAAGGATGTTCTTCTTTCAAGGCATACCGTTTCCCACACAAAGAAGCCATGCAATGATAGCAATTGGACATCTCATTTGCCATTTTTAATTTCCTGATGTTTTTTGGGGGGTGGGGTGGGAGAGGAAAAGAAATACATTTAAAAGAACCTTTGTAAATATCAAATAGGAGCATATATTTACAATGATCAAGACTCTTCTTTCTGATCCCTGCTTAGGCCATTGGCACTCAAACTTTTTATCCTTGGGACCCCATTTTACATCTACATGCGGTTGTTGCGCCCCCATTTGACGTAGTATATGAATAAAAATATTTTATTTAGTGTGCGCATTTCCATTTGCATATTCATGTATATTTGTATTTTAACATTTTATAAGGAAGTAACATCATTCAAATTAGAACATTTTATTTAAGTAAATCCAATATTTAACTCAACAGATGTATAAATTTTATGCATAAAAAGGTTTGGGAAGAGGAGCAGTAGTCTCCAAATCACACGCTCCCAGGGGTCTTGTCCAACAGTTTGAGAACCACTGTCTTAGATCTGTAAAACATCAGACTGTAAAAGCCCTGTTAAGTATCAGGGCCCTGTAAGAGATCCAGCATGGTGTAGTGGTTTGAGCATTGGACTGTGACACTGGAGACCAGGGTTCAAATCCCCAGGGTTCAGCCATGGAAACCTATTGGGTGACCTTGGGCAAATCATACTTTCTCAGCCTCAGAGGTAGGCAAAGGCATTCCCACTCTGAACAAATCTTGTCAAGAAAACCCCATGGGTCGCCATAAGCCCAAAATGAAGGCATAACAACAACAACAATGAAACCCTGAAAGTATCAGTCCTGTAAAATCTTTAGACCTGTAAGGTGTTAGGCTGTACATTTAATAATAATAATAATAATAATACTAATACTAATAATAATAATAATAATATCCCTGAGAAAATACAATTGGGTCAGCACCCAAATTTTAGGATGTAACAGCTCTACTGAGGTTTGCAGGCAAGCTATTTTGGTCTTGGTTTGGCCACTGGACCAGAAAGCCTTTGCTAAAATTAGAACATGATTCCCAAGAATGAGGGAAAACAGAATCCAGAGAGTTCCCAGTGAAGTTGACCACAATACATCTGCTGGATTCATCAAATTCCCTTTCTGATAATGTCATTGCTCAGCTAATGTCAACAATATACATAGTGTGTTATGGGCTTAAAGAAGAATCATGCAAGATAAAAAGTTATTGAAAAAGATTTCACTGGTAACACAGCAGGATTTTTGAGAATATGGATCACAACATGTAGGATATCACATGTAGCATGATACTGAAACTTATTGATGCAGCCTTTTTGTACTATCCAAGTCTCCCAGCTTCTACACTAATCTTTCTGTGATGAACCACTACATTGGTTTCCCTCGTCGAATATGCATATACCCTCCCACACCCAGAATATGCATAGCTGCCAAACAATGAGTCAAACCCTTTAAAAACTCTTAAGGAAGAGAGGTTTCCCTTAAACTGGGACCTTTTAAAATGGAGATTCCAGAACATTGAACTTAGGACCTTGTGCACGCAAGTCAGTCATGTGCCCTACCACTGAGCAATGACCCTTCATGTGATTCTGTTTTCCCTGGGGAAACGGGCTTGTCTGGGAATTCAATCCAACTTCTCTCTCACCCAAGGCAAGAATGATGCCTCAAGTTTATCAAGCCTAGCCTCTGATTTCTCTATATGAAGATTGTCATGATTCTGAAACAGACATACTTTATTGTCCAGTTATTTTTTTCAAAGCTTAAAATGGCTCTGTTCCTATGGACAATGCGAGTCATTAATTTATGAGCCAAAAGACTCAGTGTGGAGCAATATCTCCCCAAAATATCCTACAATAATTTTCATCAAGTGGTGTCTACTTCTTTCAATGGTTAGCTTTCAGATCCTTGAAAATAGTAGAAGAAAAGAGCCATGCAGTTAGATTATGCTGTATTTAGACCAAAGAGATCTGTATTTTCAGAAGATATCTGTTCATAAATCTCACCTCACTTATTCAGACTGGACTAGGTACTAACTCTGAATTTATTCTCTCAGGGGATTGTTGTGAGAATAAACATGAACAAACAAACAGGATAACTCCTAAACAATTCCCTGACCTCTTGGGACAAAATGAGATTGTAAAATATGTGTATTTCATTATGTGGTGAATTTCAGTACACGTATAAGTGAATGGCTTAATCATTTTAAAATCTATGTGTCTCATGAAGGATGATGATGATGATTATGATGATGATGATTTGTTATTGTTATTGTTATTGCTATTGGTGTTTTCAAGTTGTTCCCAATTATGGTGAACCTAAGGTGAACATATCATGGGGTTTTCTTGGCAAGATTTGTTCAGAGGGAGGATTTGCTTTTGCCTTTGAGGTTGAGTGAGTGTGGCTTGCCCAAGCTCCCCAGTGAGTTTCTATGGCAAAGCAGGGATTTGAACTTTGGTCTCCAAAGTTGTAGTCCAATGCACAAACCACTACACCATACTGGATTTCAGGGGAGGTGTTACCAATTTCAACTGTGCTTTCTGTCACAGTTTGCCTCTGATGGGCATTTCTGTCTCTGCTGACCTAAGCAATATCAAGAGCTGGTTCTCCTTTTAGATGTCCTTGCAATTAAAGGGACAAGTCAGTATGCTCTGAGTAATGTTAAATGACTAGCTGATGTATGTAAGAGAAAGAAAACAGCCTTGGGTAGCACTGTGGCATCTGCTGCTGTTTACTTAGCACCAATAATAAGATGAAGTCATGAATCACAAGAGCAGACAGAATAATAAGAGTGAAGTTGTTTTGGATGGAAACAGACAACCAACTCACCAAATGGTTGATGCTGGAATGCCTTCTCATAAGATTAAACCTCATCCACAGCCTTATTTGAACTATATGATAATCCACAGCATGAAAGGAAAACACACATTCACCATTACAGACCAAGAAAACTGATGGAGAAGATCCATACTTTTGCTGATCTGGCTTGACTATACCAGCCCTTTGGCTAACATCATCTAATGACTGTCCTTATTATAATGAGCATGAGGGCGATGTCAGCCATGGGAAACTTGTGTTCTTCCAGATTTTGTGGGACTGCCATTCCCATCAACTCAGCCACCAGCATAGCCAAAAGTAAGGAATGACATCCAAAAGGCTGCAACTTGCCCACCAAACTCTATGTGCATAAATTTAATGGTTATTGGATTTGGATTATTCAATGTAGCTAACACTCTCCTGTTCACAAGCACTACTTAGTCACAATTGTGATGCTATTGCCATAACTCCCCCCTAACCTTCATCACCTGTATGGGAAAAAGGAGGTCCATCTTGCCAGTGATCAAAGCCACAGGTGAATGATGTTTCTGTCAGGTTTGGGAAAGTTCCCATGATTCCCTAGCACTGAGTCAGAGCAGTTAAAGTGGACTCAATTTGCACTATTTCTAGCAGTCTGCAAAGTTCAGTGGTTCAGATGTCTACCACAAAGCAATTCAGGAGCAAGTGAGAAAATGTAAAATGATGACCATGGATATATACAAAACATTGGCCAGTATTCTGTATCAGCTACCTAAGTTGCCTCATTTGCTCCTGAACTACTTTGTGGTAGATATCAGAATCACCAAACCAACTTAACTGAAGAAAAAGGCTGTGGAATTCATACGAGGAAAACCTGTTTCTGCACCTGGATTGCCCTTGCTAGAGTCTGGGGGGAAGAATGGCCAACAATATAGACCTAATTCGGGTGGCACAATAAAGATTGTTTTGTGCATATACTGAGACAAATGAGCTTTTTGGGCATTGCTGGTGTTGGACTATAAAGAGAGGAACTTAGGTTCAAATCCCTGCTTGAGCATGAAACTCTGGATGGCCCTGGGGTAATCACCAACTCTCATCCTAATTTATCTCACAGGCTTGTTGTGAGGATGGTGAGATAATGTACCTTTGGAGGGAAAAGATCAATTAAAGAAATAATTACTGGTATATATAAAATCTATTTTAACTAACAGAAGGAGGAGTGCTGTGTGCAAAAGTATACCAGCATCTTTTTGTTAACATTTGATGCTGAATTAATGAATGTACCTGTATGTGTCTGTAGATGGAGATGCTTACTTTTATTCTCCCTGCCTATCTATAAGCTGTTAAACTGGTTTGGGAATAGTTTGGCTTCATTGTTAAAAGTCAGAAACCTTTGAATATGTATATTCACTAACTGCTAATTCATATTTGGATGGCTACTACTTTGCTTGTTTTACTATGCCAGCAATTTTTCCTGCATCACTCTAACTTAACAGCCATTTCTTTTTCTCTCCTTCTCCTCCAGTAGACCATGTATATAATTCTGCATAAGTAATATGCAAAGTTGCTTTTTTATGCTTACAGAGAGGAGTAAACTACAGTTCCCATGATTCCCTAGCACTTGCCTCCTTTCTCTGCTAGACTCTTTGGGAAGGTGAGTGTAGGAATGGTTGTTGTTCAGCTTCTGGCTTGTCTGTTTTATTACTTTTGAGAGCCATTAGTCTCTCACAGATTTCCCATCATTTATGAAACACCAAAGATAGTTATGTGAACAGACATGAGGTGATATAACTAATACAGAATCCCCCACAAAAAGGGAGTGTGTGACTGAGCAGTCTTGAATTTTTTAATTTTTAATTCTGTTCCCGTAAGGTTGAGTGAGGGAGAAGCAGAAGAGGAAGACAAAGATGGAATGCTGATCGCAGACCAAAAATAGCAAGCACTTTATTTGGCACAAGCAGTGGAAAAATTCTCATGCACATTCAAAATCTTCACATTGAAATGATTTGCTATGTCTTTAATGGTGCCAAAGCTCTTTGTTGTCCAAAATGACAGGCAATATAATCTGTCAAAACAGTCCATGACCCAATACTCACTAATGTTGTTGCTTTGCATTAAGTCACACAAAGGAAAGCAGCATCACAAATCTAACACAGAAGGGCAGATGTTTTGATGAGTGCATGAAATTGTGTTATTGAGCACAGCACTCTAAAACAAGAATGGGCAAAGTGAGGTTCTGCAGATGTTGTTGGACTTAAGTGCCCATTAGCCCTCGCCAGTATAGCCATCAGTGAGGAATGCACCATCGTCATCTAAACACTCAACTGTCTCTTCTCTAGAGTCATGCTAGTTCAGGGACCAGGGCAGTGTTAAAAATTATCAGGAAGAAGTAAATCTGGAAGATCAGACTATTGCCCTTGTGGATGATACTTTCACTTAGTATGTTTAGGACTCCAATGGGTGGTGACTCATGCAAAAATGCTATTTCTCTGCTTTTGCTTAGAATAACACTTAGCAATTACTATGCTTATAAATGCTTTATAACTCACTCTTATGTTCTTAAGCAAAAAGTGTACAAGTGTTTGGAAGGTGAGAAAGGGCAGGTAACTTCGGGCCTTTGCAGACTGGCAGAAATAGTGCACATTAAATTGAGGCACTGCCCTGGCTCAGTGCTAGGGGATCATGGGAACTGTAATTTATTGTGGCACCAGAGCTCTCTGACAGAGAAGGCTCAATGTCCCAGAAAAAAATACAATTCCCATGACTCCCTAGCACTGAGCCAGGACAGTGCCTCAATTTAATGTGCACTATTTCTGGCAGTCTGCAAAGGCCCTTCCCTGCTTGATGGTGCTTTATGGTACCTCATCCTGCTTCAGGATCTGACAAGAATTAAAGTGACAGGTGTCCCATCCTGGAGCCAATCTGGCAGCGCTAAACTAACCAGATTGTACTGTGAATCAGGTTTGAATCTTGCCTCTATCGTGCACTCACTAGGTGTCTTTAGGCAAATGAGCGTCTCTCTTTTAACCTCAGCCCTCCGTATGGAAGATAACAATATCTGCAATATGGAAGATAATAATATTGGGTTCAGCTACCTGATCCCCGTGAAGTGCTTTGCGTATTTGAAAGTGCCATGCACACAATAAATTTTCAGTGTTGTCCTAACCTGATACTAAATTACAGGAATTTAGTATTGGAATTACTAGAATCTTTTAGAAAGGATAAGAAGGGGCTTTTATCCCCATATCTATTTTGGTCTTCAAGTAAATATTAATTATTGTAGCTTTGGCTTAGAAAACTAGTTCTACATTCTGACAACTGTTAGAATAAGCTAAATAGGCTTCTATACAGCATGTAGATACTACAAGATAGATAATAGAGGTGTGTGTGTGTGTGTGAGAGAGAGAGAGAGAGAGAGAAAGAGTCAGAGGACCTTATCAAACGCTGGCCATGAAGCAAAGAAAAAGCGAAGAAAAACAGAAGTAGAAATAAATTCGGTTCCGTAGCGAAATCGCCCTTTTGGCCATTTCGCAATTAATACCAAGGCTCCCTTCTCTCCCGTCACAAAAAGCCGGGAGGAAAGGCAGCCATGGGAACCGGGGAGGAGGAGGGCTGGAGGACTGGAGAAGGGAAGGCAGCCCATGGAGAGAGAGAGATCGCCTCCCTCTTCCCTCTTCCCTCTTCCTCTCCTCCTCTTCTTTCCAATCCGGTTTGCCTTTTGCCAAGGCAATCGCTTCCCCTCGCTGGGATTTTCGCCCTGCCCACCAATTCGCCTTGCCCACCAATTCGCAATGAATGCGAAGGCTCCCTAGGTACATCCTCTACAAACCGAATGTCAAAATCTCCCTACTCCTTACGGATTAGCTCCGTATTCTGGCGAGTTCTGGGGCAGCGTCGTGTGTAGACACGGGGAACAATACGGATTAGCTCCGTGTTCTGGGGCAGCGTCGTGTGTAGACACGGGGGAACAATACGGATTAGCTCCGTGTTCTGGGGCAGCGTCATGTGTAAACACGGGGGAATAATATGTATTAGCTGTGGATGCCCTTTGGATTAGCTCTGCTTCAGACCCCATGTGATAAGGGCCAGAGACAGAAACAGAGAGAGAAAGAATCACAGAGACAAACACTGATCACTTACCTGACCAACTCTAACCTGTATGACCTGACCGTCTGTAGATAAGAGAAGGAATAAAAGGCTAACACAAGGTATAAAAACTAACTAAGGAGATTATAACACAGGCTTTATCTTGTAATTTTCCCAAAGAGATAAATGCGTGTTTAAGTTCAAAGATGGGTTTTACCACACTCTCCTGTCTTCAGCCTGGGCTTTTCAAGGATGGGATTTTCTCATCCTTGAAAAGCCATGGGATAAGCCTGGACTGCAAAAGGGCTGCAGATGGGCGAATGCGGTAAAACCTGTCTTTGAACATAAATGCACATTTATCCTGTTGGGATAAAGCCTGTGCAATAATCTCCAATAGCTAATGAAAAAACTTAAACCTTTTTAAATATATGTGTACACTTTAATGTACATCTTTGGGCCTTGGTGTAAAATCTCTCCAGTCAATTAAAATTTGTCAATACTTTTATTAGTGAGCCAGTAAAGGTTAGAGCACTCTGGAGACTAGGGTTCAAATCCCTACTCAGCCTTGGAAATCCACTGGGTGATCTTGGGCAAGTCACACTCTCTCAGCCTCAGAGGAAGGCAAAGGCAAGCCTCTTCAGAAGAAAACTTGCCAGGAAAATTCCATGATAGATTGACCTTAGGGTTGCCATAAGTTGGGAAAAAATGGAAGGCACAACAACAACAACAACAACAACAATCCTTTTATGAAATTTGGAATTACACCTCTGAATAGTGGTCGCACCTTTTACCCTTTTCTTTAAACAGAATCTTTATTAACATCAGTGGAAAGATTTCCACTGTGAGAACTTCTGAATCTGTCTCTATAGTAGAAGAAAGAGAGATTGAGAGAGAAGATAACAGCTTCAAGGCAGAAATAGACTGGAAAATAAGAACTTTAGTGACTCATTGAAGGTTTGTTTAAGGCTTTGTGCTGTGACTAGAAGAAGATACATCAAAATGATTAACACATGCCTCCATGCCCTTGCTGTCTCTTGCCCCCAATAAATAAATAAGGGAGTGAACCATGATGTTAAAATGGAATAGTTTCTCCTGCTTTGATCGTAGTCTCTGGAGAAAGATGTTGATTTTAATTTTGCTGGAAGCTAGATGTTGTTTTTGGATAAATCAGATAAAAAGACTCGCTGTGCACATTACTGGATTTAAAGGTTAAACTAACTTTTCTCTTTGTCTTCTCAGTTCCTGAACACAAGGAACATATAGTGACTCACTGAATGGCTGCATAGACTTATGTAAAACCAGGTCTACAAATTACACCGTGGGTCCTACTAACAGTTCATATGAACCAGTTGTTATGCTTTTCAACATTTTAAGAAATGCCTAATAACAGATTTTAACAGTACAGTCTACTAGCAGTAGAGTCTCCACCCTGCTGCCTGGGTCTTTTCTACTATAAACTGAAATTACATGGGATGTTCTGAGCATTAAGATGGTCGCAACAGACATATTTATTTTTTCTTTGTCCCATTGCTAATCCTTTTCTAAATAAAAGACCTTGTTCTTTTATGTCTTGGCTGCTTAAAGTCTTGCAGCCATATTTTAATAAAACTTACCAAATCTTAATATTAAACTACTCCCTCCCCCCATTTTTCAGATGAAGCAATTGTGAGTAATTTTTCAACCTAATAAAACTTTATAAAATACACACAAAAGGGGAAATTATCTACTGAGAATGAAATCTCCCAGGGAAGCATTCAAAAAGCCTGTCCGTTGGTCTTCTTTTCTGTACTATGATTACTCAACCTAGTTTGTAAAGAAAAGCAGAACAACCTGAGCTTTTTCTCCAGGAGAGTAGCTTTGTTGCTGTAATTACACGTTTTTTAAATATAAAATCTTGCACTTAAAGGTTACATAATCCCCACGGAGCAGTGAGTTTTGACTGTTTTGATTGCTTATTACTGACAAGACTTGCATTACAGTTTGCCCTCTTGGCTTTGGAGATAATCTGCCATTTGAGAAAATATACAGTTACAATATTTGATAGTCTGAAATACTTTATGTCAGAGATATATGGAAAAGGATTTGGGGTTTTTTTTTTTGCAACTTTTAAGGAAAACATAAAGCAGGAATGGGAATCATGTAGCTCTCCAGGGATTGCAGTGTATCCCAGTGTATCCCAGTGTATCCCAGCATCCCTAGCCAGTCAGTGCTAAAAGATGCTAGAAGTTGCAGTCCAACAACATCAGGAGGGCCACACCTGATGCAGAGATTTAGGATTGAATCCTAACTAGATTATGACCACTGACTCAGTGGTAATTTGGTAAATAAACACATACATAACCCCCATTGATTCACTAGGCCTACTCTAGTTCAGACTCACTACTGAATATAGATCATAAATCACACTATGAGGATGGCTCCATCTGAATATTTTCATCCATGACTTCAGTTTTGATTAAAAGATCTTGAACCACCATCCAAAGTAGTTGAGCTATCACAGTACCCATGGCCATGGAGACTCTTCAGATACAAAAATCTCCCTTGTCTGTAAGGCTTTTTCCATTGATGTCATTGTTCTTCAGTTCTGTTTTCCATTTATTTCTGTTCTGTGCTCACCAATGTATGTATTTCTAGAACTGCCCTCCTCCACTTAAATGAATGGGTAAACCTAAAGATGTAAGCACTCTGTTTGTCCATCTCAATACAGAGACAGCAGTTGGGATCTAACAGAATATAGTGGGACCTCATTATCCACAGATTTGCCATCCACGGATTTGAGCATCTGCAGACGGCAAGCCTGCATTGTTCCTAATGGCACCTGAAGTCCTATTGTCCCTAATGGCAGTGTGGCCATGTGCACACAGTGCCATTGAAGTCCCATTGTCCTTAATGGTGGTGTGGCTGCATGTACATGCCACCACTGGGGACAATGGAACTTGAGCAACTGTGGATTTTGGTATCCAAAGGGGGGCAGGTCCAGAATGGATCCCTCCAGATACCGAGGTCCCACGGTACTTGACAGAATCAACCAAGCCTCTTGCAGGCCTCCCATGCACATGAAACACCAACTCTGGAATGGTGAGAAATGCCATTGCAGTTGGTTTTTGGGTGCCACAGAGGGCTGTGGGAAGAAGGAAGGGCATTGGATACATGATACTTAGACATGGCTGGGAAGCTTGGGATCAAGCTGACAGAATAGTTGAGGGTTGCTAGTTACTCACTTTGTTGTTGTTGTTGTTGCTCTGTGTCTTCAAGTAATTTCCAACTTATGGCGATCCTAAGGCAAACCTATCACAAGGTTTCTTGGGGCTAGGGGTGTGTGACTAATGCAGAGTCACCCAGTGGGTTTCCATGGCCAAGCAGGGAGTCAAACCCTGATCTCCGAAGTCATAGTCTGATGCTCAAACCATTACACTATGCTGGCTCTCATGTGCTCGCTAGTACATTATTTTACCCTTAAATGTAGTTTTCTACTTTGGATAATATTTAGTTAGGTACTCACTAGTACAAACTAAACATTACCCAAAGGTAAAAAAATACATTTAAGGGTAAAATAATGTTGAAATAATAACAACCACCACCATCCCACCTTTCTCAAGGCAGCTTACAATTCAAAAACAGAAGAGTTAAAAACATTAAAATGGAATTAAACTATTGATAATATCAAAATGATTTTAAACTACATTTTAAAAAGATAAAATACGATTGAAAGCTAAAAAGCAATTAAAACAGTTGAGTCTAAAGCAGGACAGCATCCTCAATCCCATTCTTTAAAATCTTTCCATTTTAAAAGCCTGCCAGAATAAAAAGGCCTTTGCCTGGTGAGGCAAGAACAGGAGGGTGGTGGCCGTTCTGGCCACCCTAGCAAGGGAATTCCAGAGTCTAGGGGCAGCCACCAAGAAGCTCGTCTCTTGCTTCTGCACCAACTGTGCTAGTGGGACTGAGAGAAGAGCCTCTCCTAATGATTTCAGGGCCCAGGCAGGCTCTTGTAGGGAGACTGACAGCCTGTACAGACTGGCCAAAAGGGCCAGCCTGGGGGTGGAATCAGGGCATGGGGACTGCATGCCAGCCACCCCGACTCTGCCCCAATGCTGCCGTCATGCCGCGTGCCCCATCACACAGTGCGCAGCATCAGGGCGCTCCCTTGGCGTAGTATACACATACACTGCACCACAGGAGTGCAGGAAAGCCGCCACTGTAGTATACACACACACACGCACCTAAAAGGAGTGGCATTTGCCAGCTCTTCTCTTTTTGGAACAGCAAATTGCTAGATCGGGGCCGCAGCATGTGGTTGCTGCGGCCCCAATCCAGTGCTCCCAGGGACAGCATGGAGCCGTGCCTTAGGGGCTGTCTGTAGAGCCCCTAAGCCTGTTAGATAGCCTGCATGAGAATCACATAGGGCTTTATAAGTCATTTAGATCATTTATGAAATTTAGGTCACCAGTAGTCAAAATAGGTGCTTCCAGATGTTATTGCACAAAAGCTTTATTAGCCAAACCCAGGATGGGCAAACAATGAAAGATGGCAGAAACTGTGGCCCATCAGCACTTGGCTGGCCATGCTATGCCCATTCCTGTTTTATATCTTACATTTAACAGCAAAAAACTAAACAGAAACACGGCAAAAACCTAAGAAAAACCTTCATTTTTTCCTCATAATAGAACTTGGAGAACTGTATAGGACAATCGTGATCAGAATCATTTTTGATCAAGCTGATTTTCTTTTCGCGAATATGGAGAAGTCAATAGTCTATTCCTCATCATCTTTATTTGCCGTCAACAGGCCTTGAGGGCCATTTTCTTTAGATTGGGACATATTATGCAGCGTTACTCATAGTGACTCATATGGTGGCAAAATGAAGCAAAGTGACAAAATAGTTAGCAACTCAATCAAAGATTTATTGACAAAATTGTCCTAGCCAGGTAATCATAACCATATGGAGAAAAACGTGAGAATAAAAATCAGATAGGAACAAACCAGATGCCAGAAATTAGTTTTGTCACTGAAAGTATATGAACATCTAGCAATGACAATGACATTTTTGAAATAAGGAAAAATGAAAAAAAAGTAGGGCATCAATACCAATGCAACTGAATGGTTTGTTGTTGTTGTTGTTGTATGCCTTCAAGTTGTTTACTATTTATGATGACCCTATCATGGAGTTTGCCTGGCAAGTTTCTTCAGAGGGGATTTGTCATTGTCATCTTCTCAGGCTGGGAGAGTGCGACTTGCCCAAGGTCACCCATGGCCAAGTGGCGAATTCGAACCCTGTTCTTGAGTACTAGTCCAGCACTCAAACCACTGCACCACACTGGCTCTCTAACTTAATGGTCCTTGGTCATTTTGGTTTGAAGCATGGAACAAGAATTCTAATCAAAACAGATTTTTTGAAAAAGGCCTACATTGGCAACTAGTGTGATATAGCACTTGCCAACATTAAGAGTGATAAATTGCAGTTCACACCTCCATTTGGCTGTAGAACAGCACATTACACTGGAGACTTTAGCCCTTGCACTGTGTGAACTATCCATGTGAACACTACATGCTCTCCATTCAGTATAAGAGTTTCTCTGGGGGTGACCCTACGATTGCGGAATTCCCTCCCTTGGGAAATAAATATACAGTCATCCCTCCTAGTTTGCGGACTTCTTGCCCACGGTCTTGAAATTCCATGGATGGGAAGCCAGGAGGGACAAAATGGAGCATGTGCCTGTGGCACATGCGCGGGGCTGCATGCAGGAGTGCGCGGCCATTATATCCAATGGGGCTTGGATATTTGTGGTTTTTCTAATTTGTGGGGGTGTCCGGAACTGATCCGCCATGAATTGGGAGGGATGACTGTAGATCTCTCATCAGTGTTATTGGACTTTAAGAGAACTCTTAAGTTGTCTGAGTTGTAATCTTTCTCAAAATGAAAGCGTTTTGATTTGCTGTTACAACTCTTTTTAGGGTGCTGTGATGCTTTATTTTCTTGGAGTGTTCTATATATATCTTTGTGAGGGGAATGAACATTTATAGGCTAAAAAAGAAATCTACATAAAGCAAGTACAGCTTCTCCTCCACATCTGCAGGTTTGACTTTTGTACATTTGTCTATTCACGGATTATTTGCTGCCTTCTCCACTGCTGACCTATGCCATTTTTAATAGGGGCTCTAAGCCTCGTAAGAATGAGAGGCTGAGAACAAGTAACAAGGCTTGTAACTCCCTATTAAAAATGGAGTCAGGCAGCAGCGGAGACGGTGGCAAGTACCTCCAGCTGCCTGTTTCTGCTTGCGAAAGAATCCCACCACCTTGAAAGCATCTATGATGGGTTGAATCTGAGGATCTGAGGTATTCACATTTTTTTCCACTTTTGCAGGGACCTGTGATTCTAACCTCAGTGAACATGGAGGATTGACTGTGAAGTAAACCAGCAATGTAGGATAAACATGCCCCCTCCTGCACCTCCTTGCCAACTGCTTGCCTCTGTGGTTTCCTTCTCTACTGTACGTTATCTACAGCTATGTCACAAACAAGGTAGTGGCCAAAGAAGATGGAAATAGGACAGATTCTATGACGCTTTCAAATTTGTTGCACAAGGTAAGGTGGCATCCTTTTGGTTGGTTTGACTCTGCAAGCTGGCCATGGCAAATCACCTAATTCACATAACCTAATTCACAGATGTTCTGGAGGGTTCAGCCACAGCCAACAAGTAATAACAAGAACAGTCTCATAAATATATATGCAAATCACAGGCACTGTATAATGGAAAGCTGCAAAAAACAACAACTGAGAATGGTTTGGCAGTAGTAACAGCAAGCAAATGAGTGGTTGGCCAACATACGGCTAAGATTGCATTGAAATACTGGCTGTGATCAATTTTGTTTGATTGAAAATCCCTCATGACCAGGGGATTTTTCTACAGGGGAAGCAGAAAAAGTACAATGGAAATCAGAACATAGAGCAAAATAACACTGTTTGATATGTCTAGAACATTAAAGTCAGTGCTGGGACAACTAATAAGGTTGATTAGCATCCCATTTGTAGACACATCCATGTAGCATTAAACACCACTTATTTCTGCTGAAATTTGTTCAACTTAGTGTTTATTGCAGAATTTAAATAATATCTTTAGACAGACAGACAGACAGACAGATAGATAGCCATTGACAAAATAATATTCGGAGCATAATCCTAAGAGTAAACCCAGTTGAACCCAGAGGGACTTACATCTGAGTATAGGATTGCCCAAAGAAGAAATAAGACAACTTTGACCTTATTTTGTAGAATTTTGGTTAATTTGTAGAATTAGCCCAGTAATTGGTTGTTTTGTAGAATTAGCCTATGGTAGTCATTTTTGGGATTGCTGTTGCCACTAATAAATGCTTTTTGTTTTTTTTTAAAAAACTTTCTTAATTTTGTAGAAGAGTGAAGTGGCTATTGATAGCATAAAACTATATAGGAATATAAATATGATTCATAATTTGTAATCAACCTAAATCTCACAACACTGACAAGATATAATTTAGTACTAATTGAAAAGTACCCCCCCCTCAAGTCCAGGTCCACTTCATCTTTCTGGCACATTTAATATGAATACATGGATTTCATCCTTAGTTTTTCTTTAGCCACATAGCAGTATCGAGTATATAACAGAAATGGGATTATAAAGAAAAAAGGGACTAAAATTAGCCATTATGCACTCTTATTGCACCAGTGGATAGAAAGGTGTTCCGTAAGACTGCAAATGATTTTTGAATAATTAGGAGGCAAACATGTGAGAGAGAAACAGAGACTAAAATACTCACTTTTTTTTTTGGTGCCAGTAGCTTTTAGTTACACTTAGGCATCAAAACAAAGGTGAAGACGGTATCCTGGCCATTTTCAGAGAAACAAGAAATCCAAAAGAAACAAGAGTACTCCACCAGGCTTGTTTTGTCTCCTGCAAGTGGAGTTTTTCTTTTTTGCTTTTAGAGGAGGCAGCCAAGAAGGTCACTCCGTTTCCTTTAGCCCTCAAACAGCTGGCTCCCTTGCTCTTTTGTCATATCCAGCATGCACACATAATGTAGGAGGGCCTTTAAAATGCTTGTATTTCAGAAGGAAGGGAGGAGGCATTTCAAAGATCTTAAAATAATTAGAAAAGCAATCATTACAGACACAAATTAGAAATAATTTCTAATTATTTTTAATGGAGCTGACCATGTGACATCTGTGATCCTGTGGAAACGTGGCTGTCTTAGCTTTTGTCTGTGTAGTACCTCAACTATTTCCCACCAGCCGCTCAGGAAACAACGGAAGTGGTCCAAGGAGGTCATAGTAAGAATCAAGGCTTGGGATTGTGAAGTTAGAAGTGGGTTAAGTTCTGAAGCATTTATCTGATGGTACCCATCAGAGCCCTGGTGTTAGATCACAGCTGGGCCAACTGGATCTTTACTAGGAAACGGGAAATGCTCACTTCTGTTGGTCTCAAAGGACAAGCTCACGTTGTGGTTGAGCCACACAATGGTAGTCCCATGTATTCATGTGGCACTTTGGCTTATTCCTCCTTGAATTACAGCAATGCTACTATGCATCAGTGTGGCCAGCCTACATGTCAACAAACCTGGCCACCCCATTACTCACCTGCTAAACTTCAGATAATTTATCAATAAGTTAAAAAAAATCACCTCAATGCAAATCTTTCCAGGCTCACTCTTTAAACCTCTCCCTTGCAATGACTGTCCATTTACTTCTTCGCCTTTCTGCTCTTTTAACCAGTTACCAGATCATAAGAGGAACTGTCCTCTTTCCCCATGACTACTAACTTTGCTCAAAAACGTTGAAGTAAATAATGTATACCATTATCCACTTGCTAGTTGACAAAAGAAGAGACTTGTGAGACTTGAATTTCTAGAAGCCACGTTGATTCTCCTTCAAAAAGCCTTGCCTTTCCATATAATTGATCTCTTTAATAACAGCTTAGATTGACCCAGAGCAGTTACTATTTCCTCAATCCTCTTGAATTCCTCTATAAAAATTGTTGTTATGGCATCCAGTTTCTTGTCCTCTAGCACAGAGGGTCATCTTAGAGAGGTTATACATCAGATGATCAACAATTTAATATCTCAGTCCCTTATGTTTCTTCAGCTGAATATTTACACCAGGTTTGTTTGTTCTTCTTCTACAGTATGTATCGAAGAGATATCTATTTTCTCAATTCCACCAAATTTCCTTGATGCCCACTGTAACTATGTTATCCTTTAAAAACAAACACTCAGACTTCCCTATCTAGGTTTGGAGGCTTCCAGAATCAGCACAGCTACATGGATGCACATGGTTCTCTGAGGATTACATTGGCTTGGAAACAGTTTTAAATGTTTGTAGCCTACATGTGTGCCATTCTGCACAACAATAAAACATTCCAAGTGTGTTTGTCTTTTGCTTAACAGAAGTTAACTCAACATGAATAGTGCACACATACAAATAAATGCATGAAAACTCATTTGCCTTTATTAAAATAATTTTGCCCAAGATATACTTTAACTTATTTACAAAATAGATATAAGAGATTTCAGAGCTAATGGTAGAAATCAAATAAACCCAAGTCAACAAATAAGATAAAATATTCTGAACACATTTCTTTTAAAATGCTTTAGATTACAGGAAGCATTGGGATGGAAACAACTTTTTTCATTGCTAGTGAATTCCATATATAGTTGAAATTCCTAGCTATATGATAGGTAAGGCTACAAAATAGGCACTTAAGGGCTTGACATGTAGTGGTTTCAGAAAGGTTTGTCTTTTAAGCTTTATGTCAGGCCTTTGGCTACAATGCCACCTGACCCCTTCCATGCAAGTTTGGTGTTGGTGGGCCTCTGATACTCAGGGGTTATTGTCAGTTTCCTGGCTTCTTGCCTCTTTATGACTTGTAAGTAATTTTAAATTACTACTGTGTGGTTCTCAGCAGTCTAGTTTCTGAAGAAGCGAGAAACAGAAATGGATCATGTGTAGTGCAATGATGTTAACTGAAAGTTAATGAAGTAATTAAATGAGTCAGTTAATTACAGATACATTATAAGAACACAACCAGATGAATTACAGATTTCTTACATGTTTGACACACATATGGTCTTTTGTGGTCCAAAGTAAGTAGCTTCTTGCCTTTTCATGTACATTTATTTGAAGAAAGAGGAAATCTAATTTTTGAGGGGCACCATGCCTTCTATTTTTTTGGCACTATAATCCTGTGGGGAAATTTTCAGGATTTGATTCCAATTTTTTAACTTCTGAAAGCAAGGTTGAACAAACTTCAACCTTCCAGGTATTGTTTCACTCCAACTCCCAGCACTCCTAGCCAGCATAGCTAATGCAAAGAAATTATGGGAGGTTCAGTCCAACAACATCTGGAGGAACACACAATCCTCACCCCCTGCCTTAGGAGTTGCTTCTGGAAATCTTAGTTGTTCCACAAACTTGCTCTCTCTCTTTTGTGTGGACGAAGCTATTTTGAGTACATAAGTTGCAGCTCTGTCTTTCAAACACTGGAAATACAATGTCAGAAGGGTAGGGACCTCCTATTACAGTCCTTCCACTTATTATTGTCACTGGTGGACACCGTCCAGTTTGTCCACATAACCCTGTTGTCCATCTGAGCCCTGGAAGATTTTTTTTTCCTCAACAGTTGCAACTTATGCAAGAACTCCCAAAAGAATTTGCCTTGCCCATTCCTTATGCCACCATCTGGAGATCTGCACAGAACAAAAGTAACAGATGAAGAAAGGGAACACAGAAGAGTAAGATGAAATACAAGAAATAATGGAGGCCTTGAACAGGAAAGGCTGTGGAAAAAAACCTTGACACATTTATTGGAAGGGACATGAGATGCAAAGGAAGCCTATGTGTAAAAAGTGACAGGGCAGAGAAAGTGATCAAAGGACCAGCATGAAGAAGACTCAATTCTAAATATGGGGAAAGCTAATGGAAATAAATCAGAAAACAAAAGTCGGAAGTACACAGGATTGTTATAGTGGGGAAGATATTCCTGCCATAATTTCAAAGCCCATCACATTTTAAAGGGATTCAATTAGCTAGAAGTTAGCTCTGTCTACATTTCAGAGACAGCTATCTCACTACAGTGACATTTCACTGCCTGGTTCAGGGCCAGTATATGTGGCACTAACAGCATGAATGTACAAACAGCTGGAAGAGAAGAATGTGGCGCCAAAAATGTACTAGCATTCTAATTACTACAAAAGCAAGTCATTCTTGTTTCTAAATAACTTTAAAATAATGGGAATCGGCAAAGAGTCAAACCAAACGCCCCCTTTGTATTAACTTACACCCCTGTACTGGAGAATAATTTACTCAGTAAAACCAAGAAATGCCAAAAGGCTGACACAGGAACTAATAACAGCCTATCCATTAGTTTTCCCCCCTGGGAAGAGATTTAAAGCCTCTTTACTACTCATAATGGTATTCCATAAACTAGAAGAGGAAAATAGTTCTTTAAAAAAAACACACCACACTGATCTATCTACTAACAGGTGACCATACATGTTATTTAAAGTTCACTTTAATTTGGCATATCCAATAACATCCAAGCAATGATACCTTTATTGGATCAACCAAAATGCACAATTACATGTTGCAAGTGTTCAAAGTCACACTGGCTTCTTCATCAGGCAAACAGGAGGGAAAAAAAATTGAAGATGTTAATCTTGGGCCTGCATTTTCTGTTTCTGATCTCAGTTCAGATATTAGAGGAGGGCTATCTGCAGGCTGGCTCCCCCCCCGCCCCCGTTTTGGCCATGCAGTTGCTGGAAATGTTTTCAATCCAAGGAAATTTAATATCCATTTGCAATCCAAAGATGTTTCCTTGGAATCCAGCATGTCTCTTTCCTTTGTGAAGTCTCAGACTCCTATGCAGGTAGAGAATGCTGAATTTCTTAAGAATGTTGCGTCAGGAAAACTTTAGGTGATATAGGGGTAAAGCATGCTAATCAGTCCCAGTATTAGAAAAAAAATGCTTTACCTTTGTTGGTTTACATCTTCAATTTTGTCTCCTGTTTGCCTGATGAAAAGCCAGTGTGACTTCGAAAGCTTGCAACATGTAATTGTGCATTTTGGTTGGCCCCATAAAGGTATCATTGCTTGGATGTTATTGGATTAGCTACATGGCCAACATGGCTACCCCTAGATGTTTTTTAATTTGTCATATTAAAACAAAAAGATACATTATATGTTTCTGTCCTCTAAGAAACTTCTAGTAATTCTCCTACCAGAAGTACTAAAAATATTTTTTCATCTACTAAGGGAACATGGTGTTAAATATGCTAAATAGTTGAGGAATGTATCTGAAATCCTTGAAAAAAATTGAGGATAACAGTCAAACTCTTTGGCATTCCATTTTTTCTCTCATTAATAACAAAATTCTTTTTGGCCATATGGTGGGTTTACCCTGCAATATTAATTAATTAAAACATTTACATTCCACTCTCTATTCAGAGCTCTCAGGGAGGCATACAATAAAACCAATCTGACATTTTAAAATGTTGGGAATAATTAATATGTTTTTAAAAAGTTTAAAAAATATAAACAATTTAACATGTTGAAAAGATAGATTAAAGAGTTAAAAAAGGTTAAAACAAATCCTTTTCAGGCAGTGTATATTTGGGGATGGCAGGGAAAGACAACTTGTGTCACAAAAAAGTAACTAGTGGCATTTTATTTTTAAACCATTTGGGAAGAAAAATATGTAATTCAGACACACTGGGTTGAATCCAGAAAGGGCCTCCTACAGACATAAGGACTCCTTCTATCAGCAGGAGGCTTTTGATCCAAGGGTTTTCTGCTGGCTGAACAAGGGACACCATCCTTGCTAATTCCGCCTTTCCCATGCACATGATCCCTGTAAATTTGCCCTAGAGGAAAGTACTGGAACGGTAGTGCTGGAAGAAGGGTGGAATTGCCAAAAAACCATCTCCCCATTTTCTGTCAGAGCAAACATTGTGCACAAAATTCCACTAGAGTAAACTTCTGTGGACAGAGTAAAAACTCTGGGTCCAACACAAGAATTTTGTACACTTTAAAATAAAATGTTTCATTCAGCAGAAACACATGTAAATTTGAATGTATGAGAATTGGATGGAAGAGAATGTATGTTTGAGAATTCATACATTTATTCAAGGGGAAAGTAATAATAATAATAATGGAATAAACTGTATGAAATTTGACATTTGATGTCAAGTTGCATATAAATTTCCAAACAGAATTCAATGAAATCTGAAAGATTTCTAGCCCTAATAATTGTTAATTCCCAACCTTTCAGACCAACATGATAGTTGATTCTCAACCAAGATATTAAGTCCACAGAGCATGTAATATTGTTTCAAGTTATTTTTAAAGCATTATCTTCTGCTTATTCCCCTTGTCACTGATACAACAGCTGTTTTATTTTACATTATAGTGCTAAAAGATGTAAAACAAGCCAAATTCACACATCATCATCATCATCATCATCATCATTCTTTGAAAAGAAAATATTCTGACTCTGAAAATCCTGAATGAATTTTATTATCATTCTTCTGTTACAGAAGATTTTCTGGGCCTCAGAACAAGATCTTTGACAGAGCCAGAGAGTTCTTGCAATTCTTTTCGGATTGCTTCTATGCCCTCTTCTGTGTCCAAGCTATCATCCACTGAATCATCATCACCTTGACCAATCTTCTTATTCTGATTTACCAGTTGTTTCACTACTAACCCCTGGTATTTGACGAGAAGAGAATGCTGATCCTGAAAATATAAAAAAATGTTTACTCAGAATATCTATCACTTAAAAATTTCAAAGAATCTTTATTAGTTCACAAAAAAGAGTAAGAGGCTGTAAACAACAACAGGTAGAACATGATTATGAGCACAATTTCAAACTGGGATCTAAGACTGAATTAAGTTATTTTGGAATGATAATTTCACCACACTAGGAGCAGCTCTGAAATGCAGCAGACTACATACCTGACTTGTCTCCCACATTATTTTTGTTACTACTCAATAAGGCTCAGAACAGATGGCTTGGAAGGAGTGGCTGGAACCTGCTCTGCCCCAATAGGGTTGGGACCGCAGTGACTGCATGGCCTGCTCCCAAAGCAGGCCACCGCTGCAGTCCCAAGCTGTGACAGCCAGGAGTTGATCTAAACTGACTCCTTTTTAGGCTGGCTTTCCCCAGCTTGGTGTCGCTTCTGGCCGCTTGGGGGTGTGAGTCACCTAAATGCAGCCAGAAACCAACTTATTTGGCCCATGTGTTTTAGGGCTAAGTTGCTATACATGTTATTGTTGTTGTTGTGTGACTTCAAGTTGTTTCTGATTTATGGCAATGCTAAGGTGACACTATCACATGATTTTCTGGGGTTAAGAGTGAGGGAATTGCCCAATGTCACCCAGGCCTGAAACACATGGGCCAAATAAAGTGGTTTTCAGCCACTTTGGAGGCATGGTGTTTGGATGCCGCATACCCCCAAAGTGGCTGAAAGCCACGCTGAGGCTGTGCTTACAGGACAAGAGCTAGACATTTAAGGAGCAGATTAAATCTGCTCCTGCCGGCAGCCCATTTCGGACTGCAGTGGTGGACTGCTTTGGAAGAAGACCATGCGATTGCCGTGGTCTTAGCATGATTTGGGCCAGAGGTTGCTGCTTCTGGGGCATGTGCTTCAACCCCCAGTGGGTTTTCATGGCTGAGTGGGAAATCAAACCCTGGTCTCTAGGGTTGTAGTCCAAAGCTCAAACCACTACACCATCTGGTTCTCTCACCATACATGCTTTTTATAATTCTACTGAACAAAGGGAGCTGTAATGCAATCTTTTAACAGTGTACTTCTTTATCTCTCTCAAATCAATCAATTCAATGCAGCTTAATCCCAGATAAATCAGTGTGGATCACAGGCAAGCAGAGCAATCCAAAGTAAGGTTGGAGAGGATAGCAATGGACTGCATCCCAAAACCTGCTGGTTCGTATCAGCCAAAACAGAATGTGAATTCTTCCCTGTTTTTTTCATTATGGCAAGTCTTGGCTGGCATAACTTATGACCCAGGGATCAGTCTCCTTAAGAGATCCGTAGTGTTTGGATCTGGCGGATTCAAACTGCTGATGCCTCACTCTTGGAACTGCCACTACATTACATGGGACTTTCCACCCATCTGGAAGCAGCAGGAACCATTACCATAGCAGAAATCTCTCTTCCATCACTAACAGAGAGCCTTTACAGACTGCCAGAAATAATGCAACTTGAGTCCACTTTAACTGCCCTGGCTCAGTGCTAGGGAATCATGGGAACTGTAGTTTTTTTCTGAAACATTGAGCCTTCTCTGTCAGAGAGCTCTAGTGCCACAATAAACTACACTTCCCATGATTCCCTAGCACTGAGCCAGGGCAGTAAAAGTGGGCTCAAGTTGCACTATTTCTGGCAGTCTGTAAAGACCCAGAGCTTCTCTCCAATATGCAGAAGCTGACAGAGGGCTACTCAATGCCAGCACTTTTCTGTCTTTTGCAAACAGGAAAAAAATATGCTACAGATATAAAATAGATGCTCCAAACTTTTTTTTTTAAAGTTTGGTTTTGTGTGCTTGTGTAAATACCTCTGGGATCTTTGTACTTAAGAAAGTAATGATTTGTGGCACACATCGTCCTGGTGCATGAAGCATGCAGTGTGTTGAAAACTGGAACAGCAAGACAGATGCTAGGTGGAGCACAAGAGCAGGATCTTCTGTCACTTTTAGGTGTTCAATCAGAGCTTGCCTGTGCTGGAACAGGATTTGTCTTAAAGAAACAGAATGTATGGTTAATGCAGCCATTAAGAGGCCTCAAATTTCCCTTTGTTTTACAAAGCATTTTCAAATAATAGTTCAGTCCAACATCTATTCAGAAGTAAACTTCTGTAGGCATCAGCAAGATTTACACCCAGGTCAATCTGTTCAGGGATGCAGCCTAATGAAAGTAAAAAAAGACTGCTTACCTGCAACTGTGGTTCTTCAACTGGTCATCTATGGACTCACACATATCGGTTACTCTGTGCCTTCACTGAGACTCTTGCAAACTTCTAGCACCACTGCTCTCCAAAAAGCTATATGCTATGCTTCCCTGCCTACTTTCAGTTCCAAGTCTGCCGTAGCAGTACTGCTGGAGAAGAAGAGGCAACACAGTGGGGAGGCAATATCATTTTTTCACATTCTTTAAACCTCCTGGGTCTCTCTTACACAGGTGTGGCTGCAAGGGGGGAACGGGGTAGCAGGGACAAGACACTAGTGGTTTGAGCAAGCTGCACAAAGAGGCCATCTATCTAGGATTTCACCTTTAGAATAAGATCTCATCATCTGTACATCATCTCACAGATATGTGTCATAGAATCATAGAGTTGGAAGAGACCACAAGGGCCATTCAGTCCAACCCCCTGCCATGCAGAAACTCAAAATCAAAGCATCACCGACAGATGGCCATCCAGTCTCTGTTTAAAGTCCTCCAAAGAAGGAGACTCCACCACACTCCAAGGGAGTGTGTTCCACTGTCAAACAGCTCTCACTACCAGGAAGTTCCTTCTAATGTTGAGGAGGAATCTCTTTTCCTGCAGCTTGCATCCATTGTTCCGGGTCCTGTTCTCTGGGGCAGCAGAAAACAAGCTCCTCAATATGACATCCCTTCAAATATTTAAACAGGGCTATCATATCTCCTCTTAACCGTCTCTTCTCTAGGCTAAATGGTGTCTATGTCTCTGGTAAGTTTTCTAAGATGTGCTGAAGCTACTGGCAAGACATGGAACTGGGCCAAAGTTGCTGGATCACTACATCCAATGTAGTGATTTTTGTCAGCTTTGGTTTCAACTGAAATGTCTGCAACATAACCAAGGAAAATGCCTTGTCTTTTTTCTTCTTCTTCAGTTCCAAATCTGAAGAAGATGCAACATGTTTGATTTTCTGGAGATGTTTTTCCAGTGACTTTCCATGCATTCTAGGAACCTCTGTAGCCATCTGTAACTTTGCAAAGGTGTTTCCAATTTCTGGGCAACTGTGGCCATGGCTTGGCAAAGCAGTGAACCTGGAGGCTTCTGAAGCTAGAACCGAAGCAGAGACTAAGGAAGCATTTTTATCAACTTGTGGAAATGTAACACCAATGCAAAATTCAGTGATTTTGCAGAGGCAGATGTTTATTGAAGCAGCCAAGAATGAAAATCACAGGAAGATATGGAGGTCATGAGATATTGGGTCCAATTTAGGAGAAAGGTGGCTAAATAAATAAATGTTAAGACACCCCCCCCCCCCCGGCTCTAAAGAAGATGTTTTAAGAGCTTCTTCCCATTAAAGGGCCTTGAGGCAGGAATCTTTGTCATGTTTAGCTTGATGAGTAAAGACCTGGTAATGAGCCCAGAGTCATCTGAAGGAGGGATTTTCCCTCCATGAGGAAAATGGAGGGGCAATGGAGATAGTTCAGTGTAGACAAGGGGATTAACGAAAATAAAACAGACAAAGATGAAACTATGATACTGATGTTGTCACTGCAGCAGAAGGAAATGAACTGAGAATGGACAGGAAAGCACAACAGATAGCTATACTGAGGGAGCCAGGGCTATAATCAAAACACAGCTATAATCAAAACACAAAGTTTCCAAAGATGTCTGCAGGCATTGAGTTACCCATATGTGTGGGTCACAGAGACCAAGAAGAAGACGTCTCTGTCAAGCACCTCCTTGTATTTTTGCTCAAATTCTAGGTATCAGCAAGCCTAGGTACCACCAAGAAAACTAAGCTTATGAACTTACAGGGGAAGCAGACAGGCGGCCGTGGGCCGCCCCGGGAAGCTGTGTATTAGGGCCGAGGTATCCCCACACCTCGGCCCCGCGGCGCAGCTTCGCCGTCCCTGGAATCGCCGAAGGTGCGCCGCAAAAGGCTGCTGGCGCACCTTCGGTGGCTTTTCCGCTGCAGCGCGTGCGGACGCCGCAGTGGAAAAATATCCTTAGAGCCCCGGCCGTGCGGAGGGCCGGCTGCTCCGAGGACGTTTTGGGGAAGGGGTTGGGGCGCCCAGCGTGTGGCTGCCCCTCCCCTTCCTTGCTCTGAAGACGGCGCTTTGCGCCATCTGCGTAGCCCATTAGTTCATAAGAGCTGATGCATATTATTTCTCAAAAATTCTTGTTGGATTAAGATTATAGTAGCATTTCATGCATCATTCTATCCTGGCAAGTCAGCACCTCTAGAGAAGGAGACATTTGTTCTTATCATTGGAGACAACAATGTCCTGTGCATATTCTAGGGGGGAGGGAGATACTAAATTCCACAAAATAATTACCTTTCTTTCTTTTTATCTCCCTTTTTCACCATAATATCACACGCTTCCGCAGCAGCATCAAGGCAAGATACAAACTCTTCCAAGCTCTTGGGGGGGAAAAGTATGCTAATTAAAATTCCAGCAATATATCCCCACGAACTGAAATATTCTCTTTCATACAGAAATAGAAAAGCTGGAGGACCAATAAAGAAGCAAGTAATGCAAAACACACATATATACTTAAGAGAGTGAGACACAATAACAAAATACAGTAATAATAGAAGGAAAGTAAGATATGGATTTATAAATAGCTGATTGAGAAAGAAATTAAAATTCTGTTTGCATTCACATTCCTGCAGTCAAAGAATTATGAATATAAACAAATTTATATCAAAGTTTAACACAAAATGCCCCATAAAGAGGCCTATCTTTTCTACAGATGTCAAAACATTTCCTGCATTTCAGCCTTCCCTACCATGATGTCTTCCAATTCTGTTCATCTAGAGTTCCCATCACTGCTAGCCAAATTATTTCCAAACTATTATTTGGCAAACCTAGCACAGAACATATTAACTGAAGGTGTATGCAACACAGAGGGGGCTGGCATTGGCTCACAACCTATATCATGAGGATTTCTGGAATAATTTTTAGTTATTCAGAAGATGAATATCATTTCATCCCTGAAAGTGCATGAGTTAGGTTAAACTGAGAAAGAGGAGTCTGAAAAAGGTCGAACAGTATCAAATCAGAAAGTATTTTAAACATGGTTTCTCAAGCTGTGTGCTTTATTTAACAACCTCCACCTCTCCAACATGAACATTATATTATTATTTACTAAAAGTTGCCCTAGTAGCTTTTGCCTCAGCCTTTTCCTCATCTTCCTCATGAGGTGAGGTGAGACTGATGGTGATACGATGACTATAACAAATGTTTACAAGGCTAATAATGAAGCAAAAGCATCATACAAACAATAATTTATGTTAAAATTTAAAATGAAAAACGCTGTTCTTGTAGCTTACTTTTAAGGTTAATCTTGATCTTATTTTAATATGATTTCACTATCTTTGGTAAAATGCTTTGGGAAAATAAGGTGTAAATCACAAACATATATTCAGTTATACAATAAAACAAACATAAGAAAAAAATCTTAATGCAAATATTCTTCCAACATGGGAAGTCATTCCTATTTGAAGGAAAGCCAGTAAGGAAGGGGCAAGACAAGCCTCTCTTGGGAGTTCCAAAAGTTAGAACATCCTGGGAAAACCTTCTTCCTGGACTCCAACAGACAGGCCACAGGGATAAAATGGACAAAAACAGAAGGCCACCGCTGATGATAACTGTATCTGTCAGGATCACAATGAGATAATGCTCTCTTTCCTATACTGTTTAAAAATAGGGCATTCTCTGTGGCTCTAGTGCAGGGGTTGGCAAACTACGGCCCGGGGGCCGAACCTGGCCCCTCGAGGCCTTTTGTCACCGCCGCGTGCGCGCCGCAGCCGCCGCCTTTCTAGCGCGCACACAGGGCGCCATTTTGTGTTCCAAAATGGTGCCTGCGCTCATACACGCATGCGCACAACAGCGAGCGCCATTTTGGAACACAAAATGGTGCTGGCGTCGTGCGCATGCACTTGCGACGCGCCATTTTGCGTTCCAAAATGGTGCCCGCCGTCGTGCGCACGCATGTGCACGACGCCGGGAGTAGTGCGCATGCATGTGCGTGCGCCTCTGGTGCCATTTCCCCCCCCTTCGGCCCGCCGATGATTGGGGGACAGCAGAACCCCCCCCCCCCCCAAAAAAAAGGTATGCTGACCTCTGCTAGTGTTTGAAAGACTGTGCTGGTGTTTATGTAAGCAAAGTGGGTCCATCTACATACAAAAGGGAGATATCAGCAAGTTCAGGGACACTCATGCAATCCCTCAGGTGTTATTTCACTGTAACATCCAGCATTTCTCAGTAATGATTTTGGTGGGCAGATTATAAAATCCTAGCACTGCTACTGTTCATCCTATTTGCTCAGCATGTTTGTTGTTTTTTTTAAATGAGGAAATTGGCATTTCAAAAGCTTGCACAGCAGTTTTTGTGCCTTTGCTTTACTTAAGGATGTGTTGCCACAATATGGATTTTGGGATTTGTCCTAAGGCCAGTGTGGCTATCCCTGCAGTTGAATCTCTTACATAAGAAGTAATTTGAGAGAAAGATCATTAAGAAATGAAAAACAGAGAAAATATGAATACATCCAATGCCAGTCTACTACAACTGGAATAGAGAAGACTGCTTATGATAGTGGGAAGATTGTGTTTCAGGGATGAAGTGAAATAGCGTGATTCATTTCAGATCCATTATAAGCTAAACTTTAACCTCATTTAAAGTTAGTGTGAAGACTTCCACCAAGGTTACAAGGTTAGAATACATCTAATGAACTCTTCCTAATGGCAAATTCTGTAACTGCTAACAGAACACTGTGGTATGAAAAGTGAGCTTTTCTCCATAAACCTTCTACTTCTGTTCCCCCACACATTTTGCTGTTTTTCACCTGCGAGTCAAGTATTCCATGAAATGTCATCTCTTTGTTTATTTAACTGACTGCTTATTTTGAATAGCTGAAGAGTTCATTACTAAATTAAGAGCAATAAATCATATAAAATCAAGCTTGTTTAACTGGATAGAATTTACCTTGCCATTGAGAGAAATGTGGAGTTTTGTTAAAGGACCTCTTGTCTCTTCAGGTAATGTACTCAAAATCTTTTTCCTCATCTGTTGGGGTTTGGAAAAGAACAGACAGCATTGAAAATAATCTTTCAGTTGTTGGGTAGCTAATTTATCTTAAGATTTATTACTAATACTTAAAAAACATGAGTTTTTGTATACAAGCTGGTGTGTGTGTGAAGCTTGCTCCCCCTTTCCACTGCCCTCATGTCTCAGAGCGAACCAAAAACTGTGTGGTGGTGTGCTAATCTGAAAAATATTTGATATTTAATTTTTTGTCTTGCCCATTCTGTAATGCTTGGGTGTTAAGGAAGAGGGTGAAGATACCACAGCAACATAATCCCAGTTGAGGTCATGGAATGAGGTAACTAGGGGCTAGTCTACACATAAAAGTATTATGCAAATTGCTGCAGATATTCGCTCATTCGCATCGACAGTTAACTGTCTTCACTTTCCTGCACAAATTTGCATCTATTCACATCTATTCACCCTCCCTCTGCTGAAAATGTGCAGTCTTCTGAAACCATGTGAAGCAAATGAACAATAATGTAAATTTCTGTGGATTTCTGCGGATACACTGGTAAAAACCATGAAGGCTTTTTCTGTAGAGTTTAAGGAGTTTTTTTTGGGGGGGGTGAGCTCTGCTAAAAGCTGAACTCCTGTGAATTGCATTTGGCTGGATTGCATTCTATTCATCTGGAATGAGTATTTTAACCATGTAGGCTAGTCCTAGGAGGCAGCCAGTGTGATTGGATGGAAAAGATATATATGTGAACATGTCTGTGAAGGACTTCTGGCTGACTGCAGAGATCACAAAGGAAATGAAGTGAAAGACAGAGCCTTTTCAAAGATACAGAATATTTTGAATAAGATTTTAACAGACCTGGGAACTAATGCATACCAGTCTTTAAGAAACCACAAGGCTAACAGAAAATAGCATTAACGTACCTCACTTGTAATGGCAGTGTAATCTTCTGCTGCCATCATCACATCAGCAGCAAGGAAGTTAAAAATAAGATTAGTGATGTCTGTACAAACTGTCTTTAGCATGTGTTTGGCAATATTGATTTGTGTCTCATCTGCAAAACAGAATTTATGTAATTAAAAAGCAGCTTCCAAATCAATATATTACATTAGTAAATCTGCTCTGGTCTCTGCTTGTAGTAATCATCTTCTGCTGCAATAATAACCAGACTTCATCCAGTAAGCTTTCGTCTAGCTACAATGCATAACTCTTCCTGCTTCCAGCTGCTTTAACAGTGTTAAAATGTTTATGTCATCAGAAAGCATGAAAGGCTGATAAATGTTAGTGGAAAGGTCAGACAAGATGTTTCAAACTAGGCCATCTTGCTTCAAGCAGAGAAAGTGAAGATTAAATAGGCAGCTCTCTGTGTGAATCACAAATTGTAGAAGTCAATGACCATCAACACAAAAATATCTGTGGAGATGAAAGGTAGATGTGAAGTGAGAAGGAAAAGAAACAAGAAAGCCAAAGCTATGAAATGAGAAAGTACAGGAACAAGGATGGTCAGTATTCTTGAGTATTCTCCAGGAATCAGAAGGAAAAAAAATCCATGGTAAGTAGAAGGAAAGGGAGATTTAATAAACTAAAAAATATATATACATATTCATAAAGGAGATAAAGATGGAACAAGAGTAAATGCATTTCAGCTACTGCATAAATAAGAAATAGCCATATACACACTTCTTAATACAATTTAAATACAAACAAAAATAAAAATAAAAACCTGGAAACACTGCAGTGAAGTAGCGGCATATACCTTCATATAATGGCATTACTTGTAAATTTCTAAGTATTTGTAGTTTCCATCCTTAGTACTTCCCAACTGCTGCTTCAGAATTCTTTGTAATCAATAACTCTCAAGCAGAATAGCTCTAAATTACATTTTTGGAAGAAGAAACATTTTACTGTACCTGTGAAATGCTTTGCTCCTTTTTCAAATAAGCGGATATTATTATATAAGTTGGAAACCTCTTCCTGCAAGTCCTTGATAGTCTTTCTTCTACTGGCACCAGAGTAAGTAGACGTTGAGGACATAAAGACAGAACGTAACTCTTCCTGATACCTCTTTGTTAAGGGCCTGAGGAAGGAGGAATACAGAAAATTAACAGGAACCCACAAATAATACAGAGCTTAAAAGCAAAACAACAAAAATGAATCACATGAGCCATGAGGTGAACTTATGTCAGATTGGTTCCTGAGTAACTGATGCTAATGGCAAGGATGACAGCAGTGGAGAATAACGAATTTTTACTTAAAGGATGGGGGAGCATGACCTTCAGTAAGATGTAAATTCTCAATCACTATCATATCTAATATTAACCTTTAAACCTCCCGTAAATTCTAAGAACTTCAGTGGCAAACTCTTTCTTTCTTTCTTTTTATCACAGACACCAAAACAGCTATATCATTCAGAGCACCCATCCTTCCTTTCCTTAGGATGTGAAGAGGAGGAGCCATTTCAGTTTTAAGGGAGTTCTGCGCAAAGTGCTTCTACATCACCCTCAGTCAGTGAGCATTAGTTCCCCATCCCATCAGGCTCCAAATAAAGACTAAAGTAGCAAGCAATAAAAGTCCACAGCGGTGCAGGCAGCTTATGTAATGGCTAGCAATTGTGGTTGACATGAGAGGAAAAGGACCCTGGCTTGTGCTATTTTGGGCCTGCTGAACCCCATTAAAAAAACCTTTCTCCCTTGTGTGTAGGCTAGACAAACCCAGAATAACATATCTGCCCCCCCCACCCCTACTATGGGAGAGAAGAAGGAAAATGAGAGGTGTACAGACCTTTTTATAGCTGTGTAGGTAGTAGCAGGTACAATAAAATTAACACCATATACCACCGTATTGATTTCCTCCACAATGTTGTTACATCTGACATTATGTCAAATGGATTGCAGGGAAGTGCCTGGTGCTTCTCTACCTGGATATTGCCCACAGCACTCCCAACACTTGCCCTATCCCCTACACATCCTTTAAAAAGAATCCTACTCAAAGGCATCTTGCTGGATCAGGCCAAAGGTCCATCTAGTCCATTATCCTGTTTCCCCACAGTGGACAATCTGTTTTTAAAAGATTGTGCTGTAGTACTTGTAAGCACATGTAACTATATGCTTGCACTGTGTTTACAAAACCTTCTCAACATGTTTTGAATGGTAAGTGAAGCTGCCTGACAAATAATGGCAGATTCCAATAGAGTGGTTGGACATGTTTTGGAAGTGATACCATGGATGCAAAGTATACTGAATTTGACCACTAGACCATGTTTTTTTGGGATTCATAGATCAACAGAGTCCAACAGATATTTAAGTTAAATGAATGAACTATAAGGACATAAGGTTTTGACAAATAAATGCAGACTTCTGTCAGAACGTAACAAATATTACCATGACCAGAGTTACATTACAAGCTACTTCACTAGGCCCTTGGTATTTGCTGGAGTTTGGTTCCAGGACCCCCATGGATAACAAAATCCATGGATGCTCAAATCCCATTAAATACAATGGCATAGTAAATGGTGTCCTTTATATAAAAAAGAAAAAAAAATCAAGGCTTGCTTTTTGGAATTTAATTTCCTTTAAAAAATATTTCTAAACTATGGATGGTTGAATCCATGGATAAAGAATCCGTGAATATGGAGGGCTGGCATTACTATCTGTAGCTATACTTAAAATGCTGAAATAGACTACTTCCATTCCAAGTAGTAGATAGCTTTACTAGAGGTCATGGAAAACAGAACACTTGTGATTCTGACGTATCCTTGGCTTTCTGTTCTTGACATTATGGGCTAAGTTATGTGCCATTTAAAAATAACCCAAGCTAAATGAATGCCATTACCTTATTAGATGATCAGCCAGTTCTGTTACAAGCTCTTCAGGACAGTCCTTTACATGTTTTCTTAAAACATCCTCAATTTCTTCTTGTGACATGAAAGGGATCTCAAGGTGCTTGTTTCTATCTGAAATGCCACAACAAACAAAGTAATATTTTTAATTTATTAAAAAGCTCCCTGGGGGTGTAGAAAAGGATTTTTCAGTAACAATATGTCACAAATTCCTCTCAATTTCAGGACTCCTCCACATTACACAAAATAACATATATTAAACACTACCCTTCAGGTTATGAAAAATTATAATTAGGTAATTCATGCCAAGACTTCATATTTTCTATCTTTTCTTCAGAATTTGTGATGCAACTGAACAGGGAAAGAGCACTAGTCAAATGGATTTTTTCCTCCTTCAAATAGACTATTGCTTACTGTTATTTGCTCCAAGCAATATGACCAGAAATGTATCTGCCATGATCCTTTCATGTGAAAAAATGTATGCAAAACTGTATGAAAATAAGTATCCAGATGAAGATGTTCTAAATTCCCTTTCTCATATCCCCTCCTTTCTCTTTTGATCTTTGTACCATGAAAAGACTTAATGTGACAATTCAAATAATTGTACTTTTTAAAAAGCCATATTCATATATTTGGCATTTTTACTGTTGAATGTATGGGTGTATGTATACATATTTTTTTATAGAAACATTTTAATATAAATTCATATATGAATAAATAAAGGCAAGTGAACTGATTTAGTAGAGTTAATATAGTCCAAAATCAAAACTCCAAATTTGTATTACTTGCTTGTGACTCCTCATCACTGTCAACGTCCTTCCTTCCCTTCTTCTTGGTTTTCTTAATCTTGAATTCTCTAGCATTTCCACCACCACCACCTCTTACACTTCCAGTGCCCTCTGGTGGAAAAAATGTTTTGGTTAGCATATAAAGAATTACCAAATAAACCACTATTTTCACAATCATAAGAAAACAGGCTTAAGCTCCATGTTAAAGCAGTCAGGGAAAATGTTAAGTGTGAACATATTTATGTATTGAAAGCACAAGATGCAATATCATTTGGTGCATAATAAAAACGAGATTATGAGTACAGGATTTATTCCCATTTCCAATGCATTAGTGAAATAAAATGAACTATATGAAAATGTGAGTCCCATTTAAATCAAATAGAGATGGGCCAAACTGAAAGAAAGCAACACTTTTGCTGAATAATGAAAAGAAATGCACTTAGATATCTAACAGTGAAATGTATAACACAATCCACAGATGAAAAAAAGAAGGAAAAATTCACAGACATTTAGTCCAACTCTATCCTGTAATCTTTTATTTGAAATGACACCTTTCCTATGAACTAATAACAATTTTTAGGCTAGTCCTATACCTACTTGCCACTGGGCTCAATGAGATTTCTAAGCAGGAATAGAAGTGGGGCTCTAAACTGTTTTGGAAAAACATTTTCCCTACACGAGGAATGCCTGAGCAAATAAATGTTAATGAAACATTTTTCTTTCTTGAACCCAGCTTGTACATCTGGCATTTCTTACTTCATGTGTGGTAAAAGTCTTCATTGCATAATTTTGTGCATTACTTTGCATGCATTGGAGATCAACACAATGGTCTTTTGAGTACCACAATCAATGATGTCCCATTTCTTGTAGACTGGAAAATATTGAATGTTTCCAATCTGTGAGCCATTGTTTTGTCTTCCGTATTTCTTATGGACTTTAGTTAGAACTAGAGTAGATTCTGTCTCTGTAAACTGAAGCATCTTTATTTGTATGCTAGCTGTTCCTGGTGATTTATTTATGCCAAGGGCTCCAAGTGCAACTTCTACTTGACTTTCTAAAAATGCAGGTTCACCTTCAAATGGTTCTTCCTTGAATAAATCTGCCATCCTTTCATCTCCTCTGTGTACTGTTTCCACCATCCTTTTATTTGTTCTTAGTCAAGTAATGTGTTCCCCTGCTAATTGTACAGCATCCTCACTCTTGGTTTAAATTTCCCTTTGGTTTCTCAGATCTTATGGAAAAGGTCTCCTGTTCTTCTGTTTTTGACATCGGGCCTAAGCAGACTGCCAGAAATAGTGCACATTAAATTGAGGCACTGCCCTGACTCAGTGCTAGGGAATCATGGGAACTGTAATTTATTGTGGCACCAGAGCTCTCTGACAGAGAAGGCTCAATGTCCCAGAAAAAAATACAGTTCCCATGATTCCCTAGCACTGAGCCAGGGCAGTGCCTCAATTTAATGTGCACTATTTCTGGCAGTCTGCTTAGGCCTATCATCTTCTATTTTTCTGTATTGATCATTACAGTAGTTTTCCTTTTCCCTGCACACAAGTTGTTGAATAGTTGTATTCAGTGGCTGACCTTATTTCTGTCACCTTTTGATTTCGCTTCTGATCTCTTAACTGCTTGAAAAATTTCATCTATCACAAGTTGAGGCTTCTCTTTCTTTTTGGCTACGGATAGTACTTCCTTGCATTTCTTCCTACAATGTCCCTGGTTTCAGTCCAGAGTTCTTCTGGCTAACTTATGTTTGGTATCTCTAAACATTTAGGAGAAAATGAAATGTTCTGTAAGTGGCCATTTGCCCATGAGCTCTTCATTGTTCAGCTCCCTGGTGCATTCACCAAACTTTTAAGGGTAAGTTAAGGGTCTACAAGCTGGGGGGCACTGCAACTCTTCCTGTTCCACTTTTGGAACTTGTTCGGTTGGTTAGGAAGAGTGAATTGGATATAAACACCAGCATAAATAGCTTCTAAATTCAAGCAATTTTTTTCTATCTCTAGTAAATGTAAATTACATTAAATGAATATTCTCTCCTTGGGCAGTATAATTATCTGGGAGTGAGCTCCATTTAATAGAAGGTTAATTCTGAGGCAACATGCATCATGCTGCTATCAGGACCAGAAATGTATGGCCTCATCACTTAATACACAATAGGAGTGTTACATAATTAAATGCAAGTCTCTTAACCTTTGCATCAGTAGACATTTGGGAGTGATTGTAACACAGAGGAAAAAGAAATTTGCAATAGAACATATGCAATATGATAGAATTTTCGTCTAATTATAGTTTTAGAAAGAGGCATAAGTACTGCTATTCAGACACTTTCTACATTGGCTCTGTCCTAGAAAAATATGCATGCTTGGGACTATTCATGAAAAAAGCTAAATCAAACCTGGATTCTTAGTGTATCAAGTTAACGTTTTGGCTACCTTGTTCCAGACAGTCTGAACTACACATGACATATCAATACTGTTATGATACATGTATTATTATACATGCAAAACTGTTACAAAGATAGCTGAACAAAAAGAAATTATCATTTGAACCCACATGCTCATTACCCAATTCTTTTTACTCTTGTTCACTCTCTGTCTGTTTTTGCAAGTCTTGTTAGCAGAAACGTAGAAAGAGGGATAAAAGAGGAAAATAGATGTGTCAGGCTGGTGTTGATTTTAGGACGCATTTTTAACTACAGCTGTCCTGAATCCTGGAATCTTTTGTAGGATAGATATTGTTCAATGTACTTTTGTCAAAAGGTATTTGCATCTTGAACTCTGAAGGGTTCCCAGAGCTGTTAGCATCCTGTGTGGGGTGTGTGTAGTTTTTCCAGGACAGCTTCCACCAAGTCAGTTTAAAGGAATCATAGATTCTTTTACAAAACAGTTAAGTTTCAGTTTCCCACCTGTTGCTTTCTTTCTTCTCTCATCCTTTTTGTCTTTTTTACTTGAAGATACATTTTCTAGAAGAGTAGACTGTTTCAGATCCTCCTCTGTGATTAAATGAACGGGGTTATTTTTCATTTCCTGAAATGAAGATCATATACAAGTTCAATCATGTCTGCTCTATCAGGATTTCCTGGATGTTTGTGGGATTTTTGATACTATCTCTTCTCTCATTTTACATGGACATAAATGAATCTGAGTGAGGCTCATGAAAGTTTGGAGCAATACATCATCAATATATTTGGGTGATAATTATTTTCATCCACGGTATAGTTCCAAAATCAGCACCTACTGTATTGTTCTTGATGATCAGCAGAAATGCCAAGAATCTAAGAATGACAGATTTGGGATGTGAAATATGAATAGATTTTCTCAAACAAATTAGTCCCTCTGATAGCATCCCAACATTTCACCAAATGTACTGAACAAAGTTTGCAAAATAAAGTCCTTTGTAATTGTATGTAAAATCCAATAGAAAATGGTGGTGGTGGTGGGGAGGAGAGGCTTGATATCAATTTCATACATAATTCACAATGAAGTACATAAATGCCTCAGAAGATGCATTAAAACTACACCCTCTCAAGCTGAATGCAGCCCAATGACCCATCAGAGATGAAATAAATTATCTTGATTTTGACACTTTCTTCAGACTGCAAAGGCAGCATAGCACATGGTAGATATTTTGTTGGTAGGATCTACTGAATTTGGTGTGTAATTGCTCAAGCAACTCGTTCCTTAAGTCTCCTTCACATTACGCAATTAAAGTACCTTGCTAACAGTGATTGCCAATAACTGCATCCTATGGAATCCTGGGATTTGTAGTTTTGTGAAGCACTAACCCTCTCTGGCAGAGAAATACCTCAAGAAACTACAAATCTCATGATTTCACAGGCTGCAGCAATGGCAGTTAAATTGGAATCAAAGAGCTATAATCATGTAGTGTGAAACTTAAACAATCTGTTCAGTAACAAACCTTTTCAGCTTTCTGGTGCATAAGATCGATAAACAAATCAGCACAGCTGTTCAAAAACTTTTCACTGACTACATTAGTATCACTGAAGATCAAAGTTGAAGGTTGTTTACTGAAGGTTCTCATCACTTGCTGAAGTAACATGCTGGCATCTTCAACAGATAATGAGCTTGGAAGAAGAGGCTAACAAAAACAAGAGGAAAGTAAAAACAGTCACATTCAAGTTCATATTTATTGTTCAGTCAATTGGCTAGGTATGGTGCATGGCACTCATCTTGACACAGAATTTAAAAGTCTGAGAACAACAGTTTCATGTTTCAAATACAAATACAAATAAATCTTTCAGTCTTTACCAATGCAATGCAATAATGAACTTGAAACTATGGGCAAAAGAAGTCAGACCCTCCCATTTGTATTTTACTATTTTAATTTATTTTATTAAAAACAGGGGGGTTGGTGCTTTGAGAGGCTTCTAGGGGGACTTCAGAGTCTGCCTCCTGACATTCTATTTGTTAGATTTTCTCTGGTGTTTTGTGTAGGGAAAAATATAAATAAGTGCAATTCCATGGTAAATGTATAACGATAATTCTTCAACAAGGAAGAGTCTTTAAAAACAGTCTGATAATGTAAAGAAAACATAAAGGGCAGAAAAGGACAGAACCTGAGGAATTAATCAAGATCACAAAAACTTCCCCAAAAAGCCTATTTCAAATAATTGAATTGTCATGCTTGAATTAAAATAGAAGGATTTTTAAAGGCATTATATGATGTTAAATTGTTAATGCAATTCACAGCAAGATCTACAGTACTTAGCTTCAGGCATTTGTCACTTTTAGGGCCTTTACAGACTGCCAGAAATAATGCAACTTGAGGCCACTTTAACTGTCCTGGCTCAGTGCTAAGGAATCATGGGAACTATAGTTTATTGTGGCACCAGAGCTCTCTGAGAGAGAAGGCTCAATGTCCGAGAAAAAAATATGATTCCCATGATTCCCAAGCATTGAGCCAGGACAGTTAAAATGGCCTCAAGCTGCATTATTTCTGGCAGTCTGTAAAGGCCCTTAGTCTACCTGGATGAGGAAAAGTATGTATATGATTCCCAGTCTCTAGAGACCCTGGCTGCAGAGCACTGGACAAAAGATTACTGCAGCAAGGTACAATAGGTTTCCATTTGTATTCAACAGTCCTTCAAAACAAGAGTGGAAACAAGAGTGGAAATGCTATTTTCAAATCCATCTCACCCTGCATGGATCAAACATGCAGGCTCATTTTATGAAACTAGAAGTGTTTTTCTGGTTGCTACCAGTTACTTTTATGGATGCTTTGTGGCTATATTAGGATAGGGTCCCTGAAATTGCAACTGATGGCAAAATTGTACTACAGAGACATATTTGGGTCAATATTAAATTTCTGGTAATATTTTAATGAGTATAAATAGCCCTAAAGGCACCAGATCCTATCTGATTTTGGAAAGTAAGCAGGGTCAGGCCTGGGTTAGTACTTGGATGGGAAACTGCCAATGAATATCAGGTGGTATAGCTCTATTCCAGAGAAAGGCCACCATAAGTCGACAGGCAACTTGAAGGTACGCATTCACACACACGTACGGAACCTATTCCAGACTGCATACATCACAATCTCGCAGTTTAAAAAAAAAGTGAGCCAAAGTGCATCCACAAACCTACAATCATTTGCAGAGCCCTCCCTCCATTACCATCCGATGTCATCTGGGGGAGAGACACTGGGCCCAGCACCATCGGGCCTAAAATAAGAAGAACCCTTACTTTATGTGCTGTGAACCATTTCCAATTGGTACTGAAAATCTGTCAGAACACAAGGCTTATATTGAGTGTACAAGAATTAACCTGCATATTGCACTTGGGGACTTTCTTGCCGATCTCATTCAAATCAGCATATATCACTATTGTCTTCAACTGTTCCCAATAATGCCTCACACCTAAAATAAATTTAAAGGGCACAGAGTGCCTGGAGCTTTTTTTCTATGGAGTGATCATGCAGAAAAATGGGATCTTGGTCTCCAAAGCAGCCCTATGGCTGTTTTATGGATGAGAAATACTTTCTCCTTCTAAGCCAAAGGTTGTAGGAGATACAGTATGTACATGCATATGGGCCTTGATTTTTTTAAATAGATGTTTACATTAAGCAATATCACCTTGTCAGTGAATCTTTTCATTCAGAAATTGCTACACAAATGATATTTCAAGTGCTACAGGATTCTGACACTCAGCCTGAACCAGTGGCTCAGTATTGATTTTGTAGAACTGTATTTTAAAATTGAGTTTTCATGCTTTTTAAATTGGCAATGTCTAGCAAGTGGTGATCTTTCAACCATCTTATCCTCTTGTGTGACCAGTTTACTGCCAGTAATCATTGTTTAATTTGTGGCTTTCAGCTGCAGAACGTTCTGCTAAACTGCCAAAAGCAAGCAAGTCATTTATACAGAGGTAAGTCATGAGTTCTTCTACTTGTTCTGAATAGATTAAGGCAGCAGCTTTCCAGGATTTGAGACAGGTACCTTTGATAGAATATGAAAAGATTAGCTTTATGGACTACAATACCCAGAATTCTTCAGCCACTGGTATATCACTAGTGATGCTGGCTGGGGGCTATTGGGAGCTGTAACTTAAAACAGTAACTTTATCAGGGTGTTTCAGACCTTTCCTAGGTATGTCAGGCATTGAACATGAGCCCTGCTTTAGGCACAGCTTGTGCTTTATCAATGAGCTACAGCCCTCTGAGCAAAAAGAAATAAACATGAAAGAACATACCGCAATATCCACCCATGTTCCAGAGCTGATGGCTTCATCCACAGAGGCCTCCACCTGATCCACAATTTCCTGACCAACACAAGATGCTTTCAGAAACAAGAGTTGCGAGGACTTGTATCTTTTCTTTATGTAGTTCATGGGATCTGGGATTCCAAGTCTGGACAATGCATCAAATTCTGCAAAATTACAGAAATGTATTGACACTGAAGGAAGCCAAAACATTTAGTGCAATGGGCTAAGATTGCCATGCAATGGATACCAGCCACTGTCTCCATAGTCTCCATTTGGGTTATATTTATTTATAGATAAGCATGATGGAAGTCAGGTCATTAAATGTTAATGACATTGGAGAGTGCTTTCTACTATTCTGCTCCATAGCACCACACAACAGGACCATCTGACCTGCTGCCACTGCCTCCTTCTCCTCCTCCTCCTCCAATACAACAGCAGTGTTGTAACTGCAATTTAAGCATGAATGGGATGGCATGGAATCCATACCTATCACGCCAATCCAGCCGCCTGCTCAGCAGCCACGGGGAAAAGAGCAACTTTTCTAACCCTGCCCTGTTAGCCAAACTGATGGCTGCTTCCAGGTCCTCAGAAGGAAGTAAGGAAAGCCTCTTCCCTGTAATGCATACATTACGTTTGGAACTGGGCAATAGCATTGTTCTGCATTGCCTTTTCCTCCCTGAATCTATGAATAAGGGTTATGGTGGAAGGGAAGGCACATGAAACTCTCAATTCACCATGGTGCTCATGAGAAGGTGGAGAGAGGCTCCACTGCTTTCTTGGTGGCTATCTAGTGACAGGAGTAGTGGCCAGCTTTTGCCCCCCACTATGACCTTACCTCTTTCTCCTATTAGAATGAATGGTGGCCATTTATCCCACCAGGAGACAAGTGGGCAACTTCTGGCCTTCAAGAATGCACTTCCTATCAACCCTTGTTTTTGGCTGTACTGGTTGGGTTGATGGGAGTTGTGGGCCAATGACATGTGGAAGGTCACTTGTTTAACAGGGGAAAGTAAAAGTCTGCACTCATGAATTCCACAGAGACCCCCTATCAATCCCTCTTCTATCTACATATTCAAATTGTGGAATCTGTTTCTTGGTCACATAATAGTGGGATGAATGTTGAAAACTGGTACAAGAAAGTTAAGAGAGAGATATTGAACATAAGTCTCTATATGTAACTTTCAAAAAATAAAACTGTGTTCAAAAAAAATACTTTACCTAAATAACCATTTTGTCTGAAAAATGAATCCACCCAGTTGCTCTGAGTTCTGGCATAGATGTCAGGGATAAACACAGCCTTATCCTGTCTTCCACCAACCACTGTGCCTTTTAGATGTCCTGTATTAACAAGTTCTTCCAACATAGCTGATGAAACAAATTAAGCAGCTACATTATTAGAAAGTTATACAAAAATGTCCCCCACCTCAAAAAACAAAACAAAAACACCACCTCATAGCAACTGTAATTGCAACTTAGATGGATGTATGAACACACTTTTCCCCCTGAGCTGCTCCTATTAACCAAGCTAATATAACATCATGGTTAAAACAATTCTGATGGTTGGAAACCTGATGCCCCTTTCTGAAGTTATTGAATTTGATGTCTGATTCAATTGATAATTTTCATTTCAAGTCTGAGTTTGGGCATGTAAATTTTTCCAGATATTTGCTAACCATACTATGCCTTTTTAGTAATTCTTACAATATTTTTATTATTTCAACTATTCTTACATATCATTTTGTAAAGTAACATACCTTTGAGCAGACATGCTGCATCTGATCTGAGCAAGAGTAGCGAGGGAATGCTTTATTAGCTTCTCAAAATACTGTGGGCTAAGGCTTAACATGCATGTTGCCCCCATGCTTTTGGGGAAGCTGAGATTTTGAGAAGCTGAAAGCCTGGGAGATAAATGGCCTCACAGGACAATACTCCCCACTAAATCTTTTTGGCAGTAAATCCTACTTCCCACTGTTTCCACAGCACTGTAATGGAAATCTGACACATGTCTTTTAAGTCCTCAAAAGATCATCTTGGTTGTAAGGATCCTTGCCTCTTCACCAAAATTGAGGAATTGCAGCACGCTTGCTTCCTCTGAACCAGTTGTTGTTTTATTTATATCTTGCCTTTCTCCCAATACAAGGACTCAAGACAGCTAACAATGAATTTAAAGCAGTACAAATTAAAAACAATGAAAAGCATTAAAAAGTCTAAATATAAATTTCATTCTCTGGTTGCTTATTATTATTTTTGTTTTTGTTAATGGTGGTATTATATTAATTTCTAAATACATGTCTCAAAAATTGCTGATAACAGAAGGACCAGAATATACATCAGTGCTTCATTATAACAATCTAATGCCATTTAATTTAACAACTCTAAGTAAAAAAATGTTATACCAGCGATATAACATTTTAAATTCATTACAAAGTAAAATTATCTTTACTATACAGCAATGTTTCCCAAATGTTGGTCCTCCAGGTGTTTTGGACTTCAGCTCTCAGAATTCCTGACTGCTGGTCAAGTTGGCTAAGGCTTCTGGGAGTTGACGTCCAAAACACTTGGAGGACCAAAGTTTGGGAATCGCTGCTATACAGCATCAACTGACATTATATATGGTTAAATACAAAAACTAAAAGGTAGATATGATACCTTATATTACAGTCGTTAATAATCAAAATAGCCAGCAACCAGTTTCCCAAAAGCATCAAGTGCAGAAAACAGCAAGCAAACTTTTTATAGCCTCTGACAGCTCTCTCATATATACCTCTTCCCACATTCTCTCATATACCAGAGCAGTTCTTAAGACCCCAGCATAAACAGATGGGGAGAGAATGGTTTGGTTTTTCATCTTGTCCCCTGGGCTTCTATGAGATTTCCCCTGAAGACTGTATTCACAGCTTGAGGGTGCTTCTAGATCCATTGCTGCAAATGACAGCCCTGAGAGATACAAAGACCAGGAGTGCTTACCATCAGTTTTGGCTGATGTGCCAGCTGCACCCTTTCCTACAATTGGAGGACCTAAAGATTAGAGGACATGCAATGGTAACCTCAAGGCTGGACTTCTACATTGGGCTACCTCTGTACCAAGTATGGAAACGTCAATTAGCGTAAAATATGGCAGCCAGATTAGTTGCTGGTACATTTAGGAGTTATCATATTATACCTATATTAAAATCACTCTATTGGCAGTTAGTTTCTGGGCAAAGTACCAAGTGTTGGTTATTACCTTTAGCGCCCTACATGGTTTGGTCCAGGTTACCTATGGGATCACCTCCTCCCCTATAATCTGCCCCGTATGCTCAGGTCCTCCGGGGGACATTTACTCCAGTCAGCCAGGACTAGGATGACAAAGCTTTTCCAATATATCAGTTTTACATAGTTTTTTTTTTTTTAAAAGGAGATGAGCACATAGATTTTCAAAATATGGGTTTGTTTCATCAAGCTAGGAAAATACCTATTTCAGCCAGCCATTCTGCTCTGTAAAAGTACTTTTCTATATGACCAGTGAAGAGATCTGCTGTAAATTTATTAATCGTCCCCCCCCCACACACACACACACAGATGCTTCTGATTCAATACTTTCAGGAATTCATTACTGAAATTAGTATCAGAATAATACAGTCTGAACAAAACTCACAGTAAAGCAAATGCTCTTGAAATCCATGCCGAGTGATTAAGTTAATTATTGGTGTAGGCCTAAAGAGAGAAATAATATACATGATATGCCAGGAGATTTATATATGAAGATTCAGTTACCTTTGCTTCTTCCACTGATATGGAATAAACATTTACCAAACTTCTGAACAGTGGAATGATTATACAGTGAGTAAAGACAATTTGGCTATTTTGGCAAAGAAAATACTACTAGGGGAGGTGTGCAGGAATTGTACTTTAATATTTTACACAGCTTTGTGCTGTCCTTAAGGCTACAGTTAATTGCATTTCTGTGAAGATGTACATGTTGTTGCTCCTTGAGTGCCACGGGGCCAGGTGACCACGGTTGCAGAGATACAGCTAAACAGTAGGTAGCAGTTCCAGGAATTCAAGCAAAAATTCTCAGGTAGGGACAAAACGGTGGGATTCACCAACGGTTCCTTTCTGTTTCTTTCCTTCCTTCAGCCTCTTAATACCCAGTCTGCAGACTGTGTGTTTTTGTCTCCACCAATATTAAATATGAAAGCTTGTTTTTACAGTAAATACTTCATTAACCAATATATGAATTTTTAGTAATCCAAGGAATGCAATAATCAGAATTGCATATCTAACATATATGGTACTGGGAATGAAATAAACCTGTGCTTCCTCTCTTATGAAAAGCAACAGCTGTGTTTGAATATGTACACACAGAGACAGGGGGTTGTCTCCTGCTCTATTTATTGAGAACTGATATGATCCGTGGGGTGAAGAAAACACACAACCATGAATTATGTTATTGCCACAGGAAGGCAGATGCCTCAGTCTTCAGCTCACAAGAGCAGTGAAGACCAAAACACAGTGAAAGACATAAGAAAGAAGGGACATCTGTTTCTCCCTCTTCTTATCTATCATCTAAATCACATCCAGCTCCAGCCCCTTCAACAAAGTGGAAAAGAGATGAAGAAAATGTCCATGGTATAAAGTGCTAGGAGTATGTAGGTTCCCTAATGAACTGCACTGACCTATTCACACCAACTGAGAGGATGTTAGGGGAAATTCTAACACCAACTGGCCAGAGCTGAATTCTGAAAATGACGTGTGTCCTTGTTCCTTAAGCCACTTGTGTCTCTAGCTCATCCTACCTTAGGGATTCCTTCCATTCCTGCTTTCTTTTTCTTCTTATTTATTTGTGTGGGTGTGCACATGCACACACACCATCCTTCTACATAACCTCCACACAAAGAAAAAAGCATATCATCTAACTGCCAAAAGAAATAGATAATTTGACTTGCCGGGTAATGGCACGGAAGAGACCACGAATACGGGCCCGATGCCGTGTGACAAATGCATCTGTGAAAATCACTCCTCGATTGTCTTGATCAATTTGGCCATGTATAATTTTCCCCAGACGGATGGAAAATGCCTAATAAAAAAAAAATCACAGTAATTAATTGGATAATTATATTACCCAGTATTACATAGGTTCTATTGGAAATACAAAGAACCACCAGATGAATTAGATGTATTGTAGCCCAAGCTGCTTTTTCTTTTCCTCAAATGTTCATTTAGTAAAAGACACATTGGTTGCACACTGTTCACTCCAGAGACTAACGAATCCTTTCAAATCCTACATTCTACAGGTCTGTGTTAAAGCAATGGCTTATTGTCCTCTATATGAATGCAATAACTTTTTCTATCTTTTCAAATAATTTTTCTGAAGCAGGAGTATAGATTTGTCTTAACCTTCAAATGCACCAATGACCCCAACTGTGAATCAGTCAGATTCAAAAACCCAGATCCATCTCTAATCCAAACTAGAGCAGACCCACTGAATCAACTGCTGAATAATCAGTCAACACATAGGTAAATCCAACTGCTTCAGTTGGTTCTCTGTAACTGGGACTAGCAACTCCATATGTTGCATTAACTATACATAGTGACAATAAGCAAATTTAAACCATATATATTAGGACAGTTTAACTTCAAGCCTTACAGAAAAACAACCTACCAGGCTAAGTGTACCTCACAAGGCATATTACAACATCAGATGTCACAATTAAAATGGCTATGAAATAACATGCATTCCAGTGAAAAGTTAGCAACTTCCATATAAATTACCTGCTTTAAAAAGTCTCCTGGAAGGTCATATGCCTTGCACAAGTCAGATATTTTCACTTGTCCAGATTCTTGTAACTTGTCATTTGTTTCTTCTGCTATCTGATCTAAGTAACGTCTAACACGAAACCAAAAATAAATATTAGGATAACATTTCAAATTGTCTGGCAGGTATTCCATATTAACTTTCACTTTTTGTAATTAATTGTACAATATTAAAGCTTTGGCTGTAGGCTGGGCTATAATACAAAACGTGAAGGAGATGTGATTAATTTGCTTTGATTTAATCTAATTTACAATTTACAAAAACAGAAGTTACTGTTAGTTTATTACATAATGAATAAAGCAAATGGTGTACAAAAATTCTGGTGTTTAATCTCCAGTTATAACTTGTTCTGAGGCTGCGTCCACACTGTAGAAATAATCCAAGTTGACACCACTTTAACTACCATGGCTCAATGCTATGGAATCCTGAGAATTGTAGTTTTGTGAGATATCTGTCAGAGCGCTCTGATGCCACATCAAACTACAAATCTCATGATTCTACAGCATTGTGTCATGGCTGTTAAAAGTGGTGTCAATCTGGATTATGTCTGCAGTTTGGATGCAGCCTGAGTCTCATCTTTAGGGTACAGAAATCATAGATGCCTTTGGCTTTTGAGTAGAATGAAATTCACATTTGCTATCCCAAAGAAGTCCATGGCAGCTAGAGATCACCATGTACATGTGAAATATAAGTTGAGATATAAACTGCTTGCCTTCAGACATAGTCATTTTGTTTGCAATTCATAAAATCAAATATATTTGTTCTCTGGAAAAGATCTAAAAGAATATCTACAGCAATGGCTCTTAAAAATGAGACAGGATCTACCAAAAAGTAAGAGTTCCGTGTAGTTCATATGTCTCCGTCTCTCTTCTCTCTACTGATGGTAGAGACTTTTATACATCTCCACTTTAGATAGCTGACATAAAAGGATGTAAGTCCCATACTTTCTGCTAACAGTTTTATTTCCAGCTTTTCCTCTCTGAGGCATATCCAATCATACATGACAAGAATCCAAAATCCTACTTTTCTGCATGGAGTTTTATTTGCACAGAGAATGACAATATACACTACAGGGTAAGCCATTTCTTTGTCTTCACTGTTGCTAAGGTTTAAATGCTTCTCCTTGAGTTAGAAAGCTTAGACTATTGCTAAAACATTGATTCTCAACTTTTTGTGAGGCTTCTTGTAAAAGTGCAATGGATGTGCTGCCTTAGAACGATTACTCAGTCATAACTTTTGGCTTTCATTAACTCTCTGCCATGCCCATCACATCTAAAAGCACATTAGACTCATGAATGAACTTACTCATCTATAAGTTGTCCCAATACTAGTTGAATTGTTCGGTCAGATTTGACAACATCATGAGCTCGGCTTTCAATATGGACCAGATCTACATTTACTGCCTAGGGAATTAAAAAAAAAAAGTTAGTATGTAGAAGTCAAATTCATTTTGTGCTGTTAAGTCAAACTCATAAATTATTATTAACTAACAATTTTTCAGTCACTATACCAGAAATATCTTAAGTGGAATTAATATGACAAGACTAGAAAAGAAAATAGCAATCAAAACAAGTTAATACATGAAGTAAAATATCAGTAAAATGTCTAATCATTATGAAAGTCTGCCATTTAGTTGAGGTTTAGGAAGAGATAAAGGTTAATGGAATCAAGATATTAATTAATTATCTGAATGCCCCAGTGATCACACATTTTTACTTATACATGTTCTGACATTTAACAAGGAATGAGTAATAAAACTAAACCCAGTTTTCTGAATAGATTAAAATACGTTTCAAAGAAATTAAGATAGTTTGATAGATAATCAATATGAATTAAAATACTTTAATTGTGTTACAAAGAATAATGGAATTTAAAGAAGCAGTATCTATCATTATATATATAAAAGATAGGTTGGCAGTTGGGTGAGTCTGCTCCATAGCTGTTTAATGACATAACCATTAAAAACAGTTGTAAACATAATATTGACCAAATTAAGCACAGCTAAAAGAAATAAAACTATTTACCTGTTGCAAATCAACAATATTTACACGACCTGTAACAGTATAAAAATATATTAACAAGGTTATGCTTATTTAGAAATAGTTACAGATACAGGAAATACATTTAATTAACTAGTTATTTATTAGTGTTTGTCTCCTGATCTCATGCATGTTTATTAGAAGTAACCTACATATAAAATGTGCAAATTATTGCGACTTAAGATTCCCTTCACAATGCTTCCATAATTCTTGCATATTGTCCAAGTACTTCTGCTCACTTTCATAGAAGGAAGCCAAGACAACTGTGCAGACATATTTGGAACAGTATGAGATCAATTGGGAGCCAGCATGGTGTAGTGTTTTGAGCACTAGATTATGACTCTGGAGACCTGGATTCAAATCACCAATCAGCCATGGAAAGCCACTGGGAGACCTTGGTCAACACAGGGCCTTTGCAGACTGCCAGAAATAGTGCACATTAAATTGAGGCACTGCCCTGGCTCAGTGCTAGGGAATCATGGGAACTGTATTTTATTGTGGCACCAGAGCTCTCTCACAGAGAAGGCTCAATGTCCCAGAAAAAAATACAATTCCCATGACTCCCTAGCACTGAGCCAGGGCAGTGCCTCAATTTAATGTGCACTATTTATGGCAGTCTCGCTGCAGTCCAGTAGTATCTTCAGAGTACTAAAGTCCTGCCATGCACAAAGAGGGTCTCCCATCCAAACTGACATTGCAGTTTTCTTCACTGGATAGGAGGGAAATGCAATAAAAGCTCCTTTCCCATCTCTTGTGTGTGGATGTCTTCATTCCATTTGAAATGAACTTGGAAGCCTGCTTGTGGAAGTGATTTTTGTATACATCATAGTGTATATCTTTGTGATGGTTAGTTCCACTGAAATTTGGTTCAGTGGGAAAGGACCTTCTGTGATGAAGCCTATTGATGGATATTGCTTTTAGTTCAGACTATACAAAGAACAGTGCTTAGACATGAAAATAACATTTACAGTCCGTACCAAATGAGCCCAGCCCTTTGACTTTTTAAATATTATTATTTATTGTTGTGTGTCTTTACGTTGTTTCTGTGACTCTGAAAGAGATGCAAAAAGTTTAATTTGTACTTATTGTCTTGATCAAAGAATGATCACAGCCAGTGCACAAGCTTTTACGTGCAAATGCAGTCTTAGCCACCAATTAAACCTAGGTTTCCAGGCTGAGAATTGAATCCAGGAGCACATCCAAGCCATGAAACTGTGTCTTCAGAAGAAATGTAACCCCACCAGCACGTGCTGAATCCCTATCCCTGCCTTGCAACTAAACAGGAGCACCTCCATCTTATCTAGATTAAGTTTCAATTTGTTCACCCTATTCATTACTGATGTTAGGCACCAGTTTAGGACCCAAAGATTCCTTGGCTTGTGGTGGAAAAGAGTAATTGTAAAGGAGTTGCATGGCACCCACCTACTGATGACACTGACCCCATAACCTCCAAACAACCTCTGCCAGTGGTTTCATGTATATGTTAAATAGCATGGGAGACAGCCAAGGGGTCAAACAGGATTTCCCCAGCACCACCTTCTGGGTTTGCCCCTCCAGGAAGGAACAAAGCCTCTGTTCAAGGCCTGCCAAATGAGGGCTGCAGTGCTCTCCCAATCACAGGTGTATTGAGAACAGGCAGCGGGAGACACCATTCAGGGTCCTGCAGCAACTCCTTGTCTTAATGTGTCCAGGACAGGAAGAGGACAGCAATGGCCTGATCTGCTTCAGAAACCATTTGGTCGAGGGGCTAAAAAGGTATGTTTTTGAGGTAATGTAAAGATTATAAACCCGAATTTGATATATCAAAAGTATATTTCTTGTGGAAATCTGATTTCAGAAAACCTATTCACAATACCTATTGTTTGACACTCATTTATACAAATGGGACATTTGGATGCCTCCATGAGTAAGATGCATGCTTCTGTGTCACACAATTTTCCAGAAGCAAGCTAGTTTTAAAGTTTTTACTTCTCCACATTTAGACTTTTAAACACATTTTTTAATTTAAAAAAACGTACATGCACACTTACCACCACGAACATGAAGTTCATCACGTATCTCTTTGCTAATCTGTGCAGGGGTAATATACTCTTTTCCATCAAGAGTATGCACTACTTCCAGCTGTTTTTCAGCAATTAACTTAGAAACGATCTCTATGCAATTACGTTCCGACAGTCTGCATACATAAAGAACAGCCAAAACACCTTATGTGAGATTCTGAAAACTTGGTGGCTTTTTGCAATCTGGAGAAACTTCATCAGTGTGCCTATATTACACATATATTCAGTTAGTTCAAAAAGGTTTTGACAGATCTAGGATGCAAACAAATTAATCCTTAACATTCAGTCTTGCTGTAAGCAGAAATATGGAAGAGTGAATTTTCCCTTAGCTTTTCAATTCTACTAGCAGTGTTACTAATGAATACTCATGATTCTGGATTAATTCATTACAGAGACCACAAGGAACATAACAAACAGCCATCATTTATATGCAAGAGTATCTGTTGTGGTTGTGTGCTTCTTCACATCACAAATCTGAAAATCCGAACGGATTTTAAAATAGGGTTTAGGTTTGGCCTTTCTACTGCTTTCTAACAACCTCTTCTCCAAGGCCTTAACATTAGCCAAATAGCAACATGTTAGATGTGTTTAACAACAGAAGTCTAATGCAATCTTCAAAGATTTACTTCAGATTCTTCTGCAGCAAAATTTTAAAAAATACAATAGCCTACAGCTTTCTGGAAGTGCTTCCACCAAGTTTGACTGCCATCCTATATACATGTTAAGTATATTTATACAGTATATGTCTATAATGTAGAATGTATACATATATAGATAATGGTACAGTCTGCTCTCTGCATCCATGGATTCAACCATGCATAGTTTTATGCTTAGGATATATTACACACACACACCCAAAAAGCAAACCTTGCTTTTACCATTTTATATAAGGGACACTGTTTTACTATGCCACTGTATTTAATGGGACTTAATATCATCCCCTGGTTTTGTTATCCATGGGGGGTCCTGGAACCAAACCCCAGCAGATACCAAGGGCCCACTGTATTAGTCAATGTTATCAAAGGATCTCTTTTCCAGTTAATTGCATTTAAATCCCAATGGGATAGGATCCAGATTCTCTCCTTTTTCTGTGCCCTATAACCCCCATACACTGATTAAATGTACGCTGGAGCACCCTGAAGTGTGCTGTGGCACAGGATGTGGAAAAGGGAGAGTGTGGCACAAGAGGGTGGAAAGGGGAACTTGAAGAAAACAAGGTAAAGACACCTTCTACACAACTCACAAAAGGTGTCTCTGCCCAATTGCCTGCATAGGAGGGGGCATACACTGAAGGCTGGGGGGAGAAGTAGGGCAGGAAAAGCACTGTCCGCCTGGGCTTTTCCTTGGGCAGATGCTCAGCAGATACAACCACAATATATAGCACTATACCTCCCAGGAAAAATGAAATGAACTTCCAAATTGACTATAAGTTTCACAAAGATGAATCCTGCTCAATACAAGAACTTGCAGGGATTGAATGAATCCCGTTGGGCAAGAATGGCAGGACATAAATCCTTGATATAAACAAAACAAATTAATATAAATTTTCAGTGGTTTGCTACTCATTCATTCAGACTAAGATGTATGCACACTTCAAGTTGTTTGGCTGCTTCCTAGAACTTTGTCTTGGACTAGATTTGGAGCTGAGCTCCATGTATAAGCTCATTCAAATTTATCATCATAATCATCAAATGTCCAATACAAGCCCTTAAACACTAAGGCTACTCTCATGCCTGACCAGAACTGCATTTTAAGCTGCATCTGCTTCTAATTTTGTTGTCAGTTGCTTTGATTACTTGTTATTTCTCTTTATTTATACCCACTTTTCCCTAGGACTCAATGTGGCTTACAAAAATAAAACAGTGACACTGATAAGGGAGAGAAGAAGAATAGTGGAATATAAATAAAATACATTAACTAGAAAAACAAAGCTGCAAGATGCTGGTTTTAAAATGGGCCAAACAGCATTCTCCTCCTTTGACAGCAGCATGGGCGGTGGACCGCTGCTGAGAAATTTCAGTTTTTCCTGCAAAAAATACTAGGAAAAAGATTACAAGTTTTGCAGTGTGTTGCAAATTAATAGATTTATTGTTCTCATATGCTTTCATGGACTTCAGTCCACTTCATCAGATGCATAATTCCAGTTCACAAACGCATACCATAACGTATGTGTTAAATCTTTATTGATGAGATGCTTTGTTGCAAAACAGACTTGCTACTCTTTTGGAAAGTTGCCACCAGGAAAAGTCTCTCACACATCCATTTCCTGCCTCTTTTGCAGACGTTAAAGGCCATTGATGATTACGAAAACAAACTCTGACAGCGCTATCTGCATGTGTATCAGAGGATCAAAATGAGCAAATAAAGCACACATTTTTAAGACAGATTTCTGTGGGTACTACAGTATTTTTGGAGTGGGCATGTGCCTGAACCTTTGACAGCAAAACTGCAAAACACTCAGCCAGTGGTGTGACTCTTTCTTAGACAAAAGCGATGTGTAAAGCCTCACCTGTTCAACAGCAGCCTGACATGCAGAAAACAGGGGTCCCCCCCCCCCCCGCACATCAGGCTCTTAAGCACATGAAACCTTTGGATGTATCCTCACTGCAGAAATAAGGCCGTTTGGCACAACTTTAACTGCCATGGCTCTATCCTACGGAATCCTGGGATTCATAGTTTGGTGAGGTATTCAGCCTGGTCTGTCAGGGTGCCTCACCAAACTACAAATCCCAGGACTCTGCAGGACACTGTCATGCCAGTTAACATGGCGTCAAACTGTTTTATTTCTACAGTGTGGCTACGGCCTTACTTGCCATCTTTATTTATATGCTTCACCAACTGGGTTTTTTCTGCAGGCCAGGCTGCTGTTCAACAGGGAAAGCCTCTAATTCTTCTGGGATACAATTCAGGCTGCTGTTCAACAGGAAAAGCCTCTAATTCTTTTGGGGTTTTCTACAAGCCAGGCTTCAACAGGAAAAACCTCTACTCCTTTTGGACTTTCCTACAGGCCAGGCTGCTGTTCCACAGGAAAAACTTCCATTCCTTTTGGGTTTTTCTACAACTCAGGCTGCTTTTCAGCAGGAAAAGCCTCTCCCATTATGTCTATCCCTGGGAAACGTTCACTTTCTGTTGATGAAGCTGATGCCAGAGGCAATAAAAAAGGAGTAAAAAGGGTACCCTTTTAAATTTTATTTATTAATAATAAATGGAAAAGGAACGGGGCACCGCTATTTGAGATTATTACGGTAGCAGCCATTCCAGCTCAAGAGGGAGAAGAAATGCGCTCATTTTACAGACATTACGGGCACTGGGGGGGGGAGGCAGTTGAGGGGCGCCAAGAGAGGTATTGTATACGCGCGCGCACGCGACTGTTATGTCAAGAGAGTCAACGGCAGGTGAGGCGGCACGCGCAGGGAACGTTAGAGTCTGGCCACGCGACCCCCGCGAGGGGCTCGCGGGTAGCTCCGCCCCCCTCCGACTCGTGCCCCCCTCCCTGCGTATCTCTCTCCCTCTCTGCCTCCCCCGTTACCCCGCGCGCGCGCGCACGCGCGCTCACCTCTGCGTCGCCTGGGCAATCTGAGCGGATTGGAACTGTTGAGACAACTGGAGAATTTCTTCCCAAGTAGCTGCCATAGTGGCCCCGGAGCCCTGGGAGGGGGAAAGGGGGCGTGTCCACCGGAGGCACACGTCTGCTTCCCCAAGCCTTTCCTGCGACGGAGTGCGACGTAGGACAATCTGCTTCGGAGCTCTTGAAGAGCGCGATTTGAGATTCGACAGCGCCTCCTGCAGGCGAGCGCGTTAATAGCGGGACGATTGTAGAGGCAGCTGCTGGAAAGATGGTGGAAGGATCCTTAGAGTACACCAGATCCAATTAGTCATGTCTTCTCATGATATCTCCAAAGTAAAGCAGTATCAGCTTAATCATCTTTGCTTCTAGGGAGAATTCAGGCATGTTTTGCTCCAGTTTCTCTGTTTGGCAGTCCAGGGTTTCTCCAGCACCATTTCAAATGAGTTGCTTTTTGTGTGTGTGTCAGCTTTGTCCACTGTCCACCATTCACAACCATACTTAGACATATGATGGCATGGGCAATCCTGATTTTGGTATTCAATGATATATTTTTTACACTTGAGGATCTTGTCTAGTTCCTTTATAGCTGCCTTTCTAGGTTCTGGTGGTCTTTTTGTTTCTTTTTCTTTTTTTAATTTTATTTTTGCAGCAAGTAATATTCTAAAATGCAAAGATATACAACTCAGCGCAAAAGTTAGAATCGTATAAGCCACTGTATTCCCTATTATTACCATGTACTGATGTGAGAGCTGGACAGATAAGAAAGATGATAGGAAGAAAATCGATGCATTTGAGATGTGGTGCTTGAGAAGAGTGCTAAGGATCCCTTGGACAGCCAAAAGGACAAACAAATGGGTCCTAGAGCAGATCAAGCCAAAAATCTCTCCAGAAGTCAAGATGACCAAACTGAGGCTGTTGTACTTCGGACAAATCATGAGAAGAGAAGACTCATTAGAAAATACCGGGTAAGGTGGAGGGAAGTAGGAAGAGAGGAAGGCCACATGCCAGATGGATGGACTCTATTAAGGAGGTCACTGGCTATTAAGGGGTTGCAGGAATTAAGCAGAGCAGTGGAGGGCGGAGGGTCTTGGAGATGTCTCATCCATAGGGCAGTAAACAAACAACAAAAATATATATAAAATAGTTGCATACACAATAATTATCAAATTTTGTTTTCTAAATGTATATATTTACAATTGGCTTCCTATGTTTGTCCAGTTTGTATAAACCAGGGGTAGGCAACCTTTCCCCTTTAAGTGCCGAGGGACTTCAGCTCCCAGAATCCCCGGAGCTATTGGCCAACATGGGAGTATTGGCCAACATGGCTGAGGCTTCTGGGAGCTGAAGTCCCTTGGCCCATAAAGGGGAAAGGTTGCCTACCACTGGTATAAACCTTTGTCATTTAAATCTTATTATTTTCTTCAGTTCAAAAGCAGTGTTGTTGTTTTTTTAACGATTCTTGTCTTCTGATTTCTTGACTGCATTCTGATAAATAACTGAGCCAAGATATGGAAAATCTTTAGCTATTTCCACGTATTCCTTTTCTGTTTGAAAGTTATGTAAATCATCTGTGGCCATTATTTGTTTCCTTAATGTTCAACTATAAACCTGCCTTTGCATTTTCTTCCTTGACTTTCGTCAGTAGTCATCCTAAGTCTTTGCTGTTTTCAATACAATACAATAAATTTATTACAGCTCATAGCCAGCATAATGAAAATACATAAAATACATGCTTTCAGCTAGTAGCATGGTATCATCTGCATATCTTAAATTGTTGATGCTCCTTCCTTCAATTTTTATGTCTCCTTCTGAATCTAGTCCAGCTTTATCTATGATCTGTTCAGCAAACAAGTTAAACGGATGGGGTTATAAGATGCAGCCTTGCTTGACACCCTTGCCAGCTGGAAACCAGTTTGTTTCTACACATTCTGTCTTGATGGTGGCCTCTTGCCCTGAGTACAGGTTACATATTGGGACAATAACAGATTGTGGCACAGCCATTTCTTTAAAAACAATATATAGTTTTTCATGATCTACTCAATCAAAGGGTTTGCTATAATCTGTAAAAGAGAGATTGATTTTCTTATGAAATTCTTTGCACATTGTTTGCAATGTGATCCTTAGTGCCTCTTCCTTTTCTGAACTCAGGTTGAACATCTGGCACTTATTGCTCCACATATGGCAAAACTCTTGTAATATTTTGGGCATTACTTTGCTTGCATGAGAGATAAATACAATATTTTGGTGGTTACTGCAGTCACTGGTGTTCCATTTCTTAGAATGTATATTGCCATTCCCAATCTGTTGATCATTGTTTTGTTTTCCTTATTTGTTAGCAGATTTTAGTTAGAATTTGACTGGATTGTACAAAACACTCTTGATTAAATAAAATTAGGTGGGCTAATAGTTTTTTGTTTTGTTTTCTATTTTCCCCAAGCAGTTCGAGTGCCAGTCACTACCATCTTACTGCAAAGAGGAAGGAACAACCTGGCTTCATATTAGTATCTGGTGGGAACAGCATGTAATTGGTTGCTATACTCTGCAGAATATGGTATTTAGTTTCCAGAGGGTGAGCTGTATCACCTTGATCCTTGCTTCCACACTTAAAATCCTCACACCACTTGTGTGTTTGATTTTCTGATCTATTCCTTTGCACTTTGGATACTGTAGATGAGCATATGGGCAGGATTATAACAACACAGCAGCACAGTAACTGCTCATAACTAGTCGCTGCTGTCAGGATTTTCCATGCACAAAATATCACCAGTGGCAAGGGATATAGGAAATATGCTGTTGGCATTGCAAGTGATATACTGATTGCTCTATATTAAATTAGTGTACTTATTATTTAGATTTTATATTCATTTATTTGTTGAATTTATGTCTCCTTTTCCTGAAGTGAGCTTGAGTTGGCAAATATTACTCTCCTCCTCATTATTTATTTTCACAATAAACAATTCTGTGATGTAGGCCAGGCTGAGAAAGAATGACTGGCAGTGGGGATTTGTGCTGGGATTTTCTAAGTCTCAGTCTAACATGTACCACTGCACTTCACTGACTCTCTTATTCAGTTTATTTCCTCACTTATGAGCTTCTGCCCAGTCTTCAGAAACCTTGCAGCTGCCCTTGTCTCAAGCTGAAGTACAATGAAGTTCCAGGCAGAGCACAACAGCCCAATGATCAAAGGACATGTAGTTGGCTCTTGGAAGCTCTGTATAATTAGAGTGGAAGTGACTGGTCAGTTGCACATTGAGAGAGAGGTTTCCTGGTGCCAATGGCATCACTAGAGGGATGGGGGGGGGGTGCGGACCGCACCAGTATTACACCCTAAGAAGGGGTAACACACTGCTTCTCAAACATCGCATTAAAATGCTGAAGAGATGGTATGAGTGAGATGAGGCTCAGTGGGAAGATAAAGGAGAGGCTCCAGCAGTTTTTTTTTTAAATTAATTGAAAATTGCAAATTTCATTAAATATATATATATATATATATATATATATATAACAAATTATTTAAAAGCACCACATTTTACCACATTTTCACTTTAAGCACATGAAGCTATGCATATGCAAATACATTTAGGCTATACGTATGATATTGTAATTTCAAAGTATAATTTTAATTTTGCTAGTTGTTTTACGTCACAGTGGGATGCAGTGGCTCAAGTAGTTAAGATGCTCACTCTGTTGATTGCAAGATCAAAATTCAAGGCCGGGGGTGCTGCATGATGGGGTGAACTCCCATCACTAGTCCCAGCTTCTGCCAACCGAGCAGTTCGAAAGCATGCAAATACAAGTAGATAAATAGGTACCACTTTGGTGGGAATGTAAACAGTGTTCTGTGCAATCATGCTGGCCACATAATCACAGAGTAGTCTCTGACAATGCTGGCTCTTCGGCTTAGTAATGGAGATGAGCACTGACCCCTATGGTTGAACACGACTTGACAACCTTGTCAACGGAGGATACCTTTACCTTTACTTTTTATGTAACAACTATTATCATTACATTCAGTGGTATATGGCAATTACAATTTACAAGTAACATTAGTACAAAAAACATTACCAAGGATTCTGTATGGTGTGATATAGGAGGAGTAACACCATGAGTTACTGCACTGGGTGACACCAACCCTAGTGACCCCACTGCCTGGTGCAGCCTGTTGTGGGATGGAGACACTCATCGCTAAGCTAAGCCACCTAGTTCTTCCTGATTCCATCCCCATCAGATGACCTTGTCTTGACTTGGAGCCAAAGTATGGTAATAACAATGGCAGATGTCTTCTCTTTTGCATATACCTGTTGCTGGGGAAGAAGTGGAACCAACAGTACCCCTAGGCACTTCCCCAATGACTTCTTCTCCTGCCCTTTTTTAACAATAAAAATTATTTTTAAAAAAAGTCCAAATGCCCCAAAACTAGTATAAGGGAGGGAGAAGAGAGAGGGAGAAAGAAAATGGGAGGGAGGAGAAGATAAGTTTGGAGATAACCTGCATTTGTTACCTTTATAGTAAGCATTCACAGGATTAAACATTCAAGTCTTGTTTGCAATCCTCACAGTTCAGGAGAACAGTTCTGTATATGACACCCAAAATATCCTGGGGCATCACTTGTCTTAATTGTCAGCAAAATAATCTCAGCAAGGAAAGAGGAAAAAGTGCTTTACCCCAAAGTGATAGGGTTGGGCACTTCCTGGTCACATTACAAAGCACCTGTAGACCACTGATATATACAAAAGAGACTGTGGCTGTCCAATCTTATAATACTAATCTTTATAATATAATTCAGTTATACTAATTTTCCATTATGAGCCAAAATATGAAGGGTGGGAGGCAAGAGGTATGATATGATGGTACACCCTTTTGGTTTGACAAACTATAGTTAGAAATACAAACACATGGCTTATTGGAATCTTACTCCATTTCAGCACTTCAAACTTTACTAGCAATAAAAATTACAAAAACAATTTAGTCTTTATACAGATTCGTAGAAGACAAACAGTGGCAGACTGTGAATTGATTATTAAAAATCACTTTGTCAATACTGTGGCACTGATTGATAGTTATTTGCAAAAATTTTTTTATAATCAATACAGGTTTAACATAAATTATACATTTCAGCTATACCATATTGATTCATTCTGGGAAAAGCCATTTACTTGCCCTAATTAGAAACAACAGAGGCAATTCCAAAGTATTAATGCTGTCAGAATGAATCAATGCTGTAAGTATGACAACTGTGTTACAAAATACTAGAATACCCACAGGTATTATAATTTGCATTCACTGATTATTCATACAAGGATCAAACACACCTAGCTGAGTAACCAAGTATGAGTTAATGGAACATTATGCCAATTCTATTAGTTCTGTTCAAAGCTCCTAAACATTCATTAAGATTCATGAGATCAATTTTGGTAGAACTTTACAGAACATAACAAACTTTTGATTAATTGTTAATTGGTCTTTTAAAATGGAGTTTGATTTCATCTCTTGTTTGTTTAATTCATAATTTTGTTTCTGGTGTTGGGCCTAAGATAGGGTTGCCATATGACTGATTTGGCTGTGTTTTTTTTGGATTCTAGGAATGGCACCCTGTGCCCATTTGGATCATCATCTGGCACAGATTCTAAGCTTTTATTATATATGTTTTTAAAAGCTCTTGTAGAAGCTTACATATGGGTCAAAATGTGGAGGTGCTATGTATTCAGATTGTTTTACAAGAAACAAGTCCCCCAGGCATGAGGGGAAGGAGAACAAGCGGTGCAAGGAAGTTGCAAGAAGCAAGAGAGATATACACCGTGAGGGTGTGGGGAAAGGTGAGGGTGTACAAATGATAAGTGAGTGTTAAGAGTGGTGGAATGCAAGAAACAAGGGAGGAGTGCTCCAGAAGTGCACAAGGTGGGGAGGGAGGGAGTAGGAGAGAAAGAAGAGCAAGCAGTGTGATTGGCATGAGCGGCACAATGCAAGAAGCATCACACCACAGTGATGGTATGAGGTGAAGTGGAGGAAGTATGAGACATAGGAGAGTGTGAGGTGCCTCCATCATGAGTGGTCAAGTGCAAGAAGCCTGTGAGTGCACCATGTAAGGTGAGGGAGGCAGTAGAAGAGAAAGAAAAATGGGAAAGGCAAGTGGTAGAGTACAAGAAGCAGGGGGTTGTGACACAAGAGGGTGAGTGGTATCTGAGGCATGAGCAAGAAGCCTGAGGAGTGAGCATGATAGAGTGCAAGAAGCAAAAGAGGGGTGCACTGCAGGGATGTGAGGAAGGAGGTTTTGGCATTCCTGATATACCTTGTGTTATATTTCGGGCATCCATATTGTCATGTTTTCGTATCTGGTGCCAAGCATGTTTTATGAAGTCATAGTGACCTTTGGAATACAGGGGAATTTCTCATGAGAAAGGTGTGTAGACCTGAAGACATGTGTAGGACCCAGAGAGGGTGAAATAAAAGCCGAATGGGTTTGCTGATCACTCCGTCCTCCCCCCACAGTCTTTCTGCATACCTTCTCATACTAAAGAAAAGGCAGATATGAGTAAGCTAACAATTCCTACCTACTCCCTGCCATGTTCCCAACCAACTTCCCTACCCATCTATCCTGGAGTTGTCCTAAATCCAATAGCTGTTTTGTAACTAGCCATCAGTTGTTCCAGAATTCTATTGCTGGTTCCGTGAGAAGGCCATCAAGTCTTCATTACATTGCAAAATAGCACCAAGCACCCCTTGAGGCTAGGATCTCAGGTATAAATATCAGTCTCAAATCTAGTCCCCTTGTGTGCACAAAGAGATTTTTCCATTCATTGTGTCCTCCTCAGATAATTGTCTGAGCCTCATCTCACTTTTGTTGTCTCCTCTATAGGACACGTAAATATCATCCCACTCTATACCCCTAAACCTCTGCTATTGAATTTCCATACCTCTATTGTGTTTGGTTGCACTCTTGCATATTTCTAAATAAAAATCTTCATTATTCATCAAACATGGACGCCTCCATCAATTAGTACTGGTATACATAGATGGAAGTTATCCTAAAGTTACCCAGCCTCTTGCAAGTGTCCTTTGAGCTAAGCAATTCTCCAAACTTTAAAGATGCTGACACAGTTGGTAGGGATCGTACCAATCCTCCACTTTTTTGGGTTACCTAGTGAATAAAAGAGAAGGGAAATTTCACAATGAAAATTGGAACATGTACGGCCAAGCACCATTGGAGTGTGTGCAAGATTGCAAAAAGTAAGACTATACAAGCTAGAAGAGGCTGTACCAGTTTACTTTTGCCTGAATCCACCTGGAAGGGCAAGATTCCTGCTCTTTCCCTCCCCCTGCAAAGTTAACTGAGAACAAACTACTTTTGAACTTTGAACTCAATTTGGAGCAACTAAAGTAATCTGAGGACAAAGAGAGAAAGTGGAAGGAGGAGAGAGAAGTTAGCACATTTTAAAAACAGATGAAAAGATGGGAAGACAGAGAATTAATTGGGACTGTGCCTATCAAATTGGGACAGTTGGAGGGTATGGGAGAGAGAGTGGTGTGAGTCATGGAGTGCAAGATGGAAGGAATGTATTGCGAGGACATAAGGTGTTCCTAGGGAAGTGAGATAATAATTAGAAGGGAAAGGGAAAGTGAGGGAAGGAGAGGAAAGAAGAGAGGGGATGGTGACAATTGAAGTGGCAGGATGCAAAACACTCAGGCATGATGACGGGAAGGGTACAAGAGAGGAAGATAAGGTTTCACAAGACTGTTGTGTGCCTTCAAGTCATTTCTGACTTATGGCGACCCTAAGGTGACCCTATCATGGCACATTCTTGGTAAGTTTCTTCAGAGGGGTTTGCCATTGCCATATTCTGAGGCTGAGAGAGTGTGACTTGCCCAAGGTCACCCAATGGGTCTCATGGTCAAGCAAGGAATCAAACTGTTCTCCAGTGTCATAGTCCAACAAACAGACCACAACGACACATTGGAGTTAGTCCATTAATATGGACTAGTTCCACATTAATATGTCTAGGGAGAATGGTATGCACATTTAAACTGTCTACTCACATATATGTGCTACTAAGTTAAATGAAAATGAAAACTATAAATGCCACACTGGACTGGCATCTGCTTTGAATTTCTTTCTTCTTTACACCAAGAATATCCTTTCAAAGTTTTCAAAAGTGTAGCTGTGTTAATCTATTGCAGAAAAAAACACCAGGATCCATTATCTTTGCAGAGTGCAGCCCTTTTCATTGGGTGCATGGAAAGTTGCCTCAGTTGGCAAATATTTATGCACATCTTTGGGACAGGAGAATGTAATTAGTGAGGCCAGGGAAAATAGAAATGTAAAAAGCACAGACATTAATCAATACTTTAACTAGCATTAACTAACAACAATTAGATGAGAGAAGAGTCATCTTACCATAGATGAGCTGCTTTGATGAAAATTCAAATAGGTGAAAGAAAGTTATAGTAGACTAGTTCTAATAACATATTTATTCTGTATCTTTCAAGGAAATTAAAACATTCCCTTTTCCTCCAGTTATTGCTGTTTGTCCACGCTTTCCCCTGTCTCTTGCCCTGTGAATCAGAGGGCGGTCACTCTCAAGGGCCTCCTTTGGTATTTTCATGAATCTTAGCTTTTTGCCATCAGAGAAAAATTGAAGGCAAAAAAGGTAATAATGATCCAACAACCATATGACTGGAAGTGTCTGTGCATGAAAATATGTTAATATTACCGTTATTGTTTTGTTTGTACTACACTATGAATGTGCATGTCCGCTTCGCATGGTTTCCTTCTCCCTTTTACTCCCAACACCAACCCTTTAAGGTAGGTTTACTGAAAGGTATTGAAGGCCCATAGTCACATGGTGAATTCAATAATCAAGCAGAGATCTTTGAGTTCTATATCCAACACTTTAAATATTACTTTATACTGCTCTGAGAGGGCCTAAATACCCTAAAGGCAACCAGGGACAGCCTTAGGACGTTATCACACAGGGCCAAATCCACACAAAATCCACACAAAATCCCGACCGAAACTGGATTAGTGGCCCGTGTTTTCACACGACGTCGCACAGAAACTGGACAGAAAGTGGACAGAAATGAGATCTTTTGAAATTCGGTTCTTTGAAGGAAATGCAAATGTGCAATTAAGATAATTTCGCAATTAAGGTAAAATCGCTGTAATGTGGAAAGCAAATGCACATTTGGAAGGGGGATTTGGAAGATGGTCGCATTTGGAAGAGGGTTGGCGCTCCAAGGAGGTCCCCCTTGGAAAGCCGGCTCTCCGAGGAGGTCCTCCTTGGAGCGCCGGCCCTGTGTCGGGTCGCCGCTCCGAGGAGGTCCCCTTGGAAAGCCGGCTCTCCAAGGAGGTCCTCCTTGGAGCGCCGGCCCTGTGTCGGGTTGGCGCTCCGAGGAGGTCCCCTTGGAAAGCCGGCTCTCTGAGGAGGTCCCCCTTGGAAAGCCGGCTATCCGAGGAGGTCCTCCTTGGAAAGCCGGCTCTCCGAGGAGGTCCTCCTTGGAAAGCTGGTTCTCCGAGGAGGTCCCCCTTGGAAAGCCGGCTCTCCGAGGAGGTCCTCCTTGGAAAGCCAGCCCTGCGTAGGGCCGGCGCTCCGAGGAGGACCTCCTCGGAGAACGCTGTGGCGGGAGGTCCTCTTCGGAGCACCAGCCATGCGGAGGGCCGGCTACTCCGAGGACGATCTGGGGAAGGGGTGACAGCCGCAGCTGTAGTGCACATGTGCTAGAAGATCATTTCTAGTACATGTACGGGATTTTCTCACTTGTGTGTGAACGTTAAATGCAGTTTCAGGGGGAGCTTTCCTTAATTGCGCAATTAAGGTAATTACGTGTGAAAACCATTTGCGGAATCAAGGTTTATTTTCGGAATTTGTCATTTCCGGTTTATTATCGCTTTGTGGGCCACGTGTAATAACGTCCTTAGTTAGTACTTGGATGAGAGACCACCAAAGAATACCAGGTACTGTAGGCTATATATCAGAGAAGGGAACTGGCAAAACCATCTCTGCGTATTCCTTCCCTAAGAAAATCCTATAAAATTCATGGGAGCCCCATAAGTTGACAAGGGACTTGAAGGCATGCACACACATTATACTGCTTCTCACATATCAATTGTAACTGCAAAAGTTTTTATGATGACTGAACCACAGTGGAAGAAAAAAACAATTAATGTGCCTAATTCACATAATTGGAATCCAAATTAGAGTAATTTGCATAATCAGAATATTTGCATAAAATGCAAATAAGATGCTTAGATTTGAGGTCATGGAAGGTGGCAACCCTAGCCGAAGAAATTCTCCTAAGAAATTTACTGTTTGTCTAAATGTTGAAGAAATGCTGATTCTACCCTGACTTTTAGAAACCCCAACAACAGAAGTTAAAAACATTTGCATCGGCACAATATCCAGTCACTAGAAGTTTTTCTATTAAGTCCCATATACATAGAAAATTTGAATAATCCTATTTAGTAACTAGTAGTTATTTTGGAAGTATAGATTAAACTCATTTTATTTATTTACTTATTAATCCTTTAATTTTAACTTTCTTCATCTTATTGGTTATATTCATATCCTGCCTTCCCTCCAAGGAGTTCAAGATGAGGTACGTTGTTTGGTCCTCCCTTTTTCCCACGAGGCAAGTCGGATATGAAGAGAGTGACTGAGCAAATGTCATGGCTGAGTGGGGACCTCCACTTGAGCCTCCCAGCTCTCAGCACAACACCTGAATCACTACAACCACGTTTCTCTCATTAGTTTTAAATCAAAGAAAATACATGGGTAGCCAGATGATCCACCACTCCTTTCATCCATTTCCAGCAGGATGAAATATTCATAATCCCCCAAACCCTTTTACATTTCTAAATTTAGGATGCTGATTTACATCCCCTTTTCAGCCTCATGATTATGTTCACTGTAATGAATGTGAAGCATCCCTGGTCAGTGTTTGTCAAGCACTTGTCATTAAAGAGTGTGGCTCAGGGGAGACAAATGCTCCACCTCCGTCTCATTAAAACTCATTATTAAAGCTATCTAGGAAACCACTTATTTATTTTAGCTATTTCTCCATGAAGAAATTGAGACCCTGTGTTCTGGCCCTTAAAAGTTCCCCAAGATAACTTGGAGCCATTAAAAAAAAAAAAGTGTATTGTAAAATGCAATACAGCCAAGTAGTAGAAATGAATTTAAAACAGATCAAATGGCTCACAAAATAAAAACATTTTTACAGTTTGTCTTTAAAATCCTAAGAAATTAAGTCAAATGGACAGTGCCAATTCCAGGTTTTGAGGGCCCTTGGGCAAGACCAGGGGTAGGCAACCTTTTTGAGCCAGGGGCCGGGTTGCTGTCCCTCAGATGATTGGGGGGCCGAAGCACCAATAAATAAATAAATAAATAAATAAATAAATAAATAAATAAAATATGCATGCACACTCTCTCAGCCCCAGAAAAGCCATGGCAAACCCCCTGTGGAGATTTTGCCAAGAAAACCCCAAGAACAAGTAATAACAACAATAATATCATCATGGCGGTGGGCGGTGGCGGCAGGACCGGCCTGGGGCCGGTCCAAAGGCCTTGGCGGGCCGCATCCGGCCCCTGGGCTTAGGTTGCCTACCCCTGGGCAAGACACTCCCAAGTTCATCTTTCTCTCTTATTTACTCTGTCTCCTCACCAGGAAGGCTGCCCTTTTTCTTCCACATCTACTGAAATGCTTGCTAGGTAGAGAACCCATGAGCAAGCAAGCATTGATGTCTATGGCTCCTCCTTCATGCCTCTGTTGTCTGGGTCAGAGCAAGAGGTGGATTACTGTGGGCAGACAAGCATGTTGCAATGGGAAAGAGAAAAAGCAGGTCCAGGGACATTTTCTTTTTGGTGGGGTGGAAGAAGCATGAGCTCTCTGTGCCAACCCTTGACTGCAGTTTTGGAACTGGGCATCCCTAAGGAAGGAACTTTGGAGCCCGGCTACCATGACTGAAAAGATCCTGCCCCACAAACTCTCCAAAGGTAAAAGGACAACAGAGCAGCTCAAGTTCTGTATCAGCTCAGAACGTGAAGCACTAAAGCTTTCAGTCACATTAATCCTGGCAAGACGGAGACTTACGTTGCATTTCTTAGAAGATAAGAAATCATCTTCAGTCCATTTCTTATACAATTAATTAGTGTATCAATAAAATGTATAAAGGTCTCGTAATTGCTGGGAGAAAGCACCACTATCTTCTGAAATAAGCCTGTTGGTGTCCAGCAAAGCAACATATACATCTACCCACATCCATGTAGCCACCACAGTAGTATAACTATCTCACAGTAGAAAGATGTAGGGTTGCCATGGAGCATCAGGATTAGAGTAAATTATATGTAACAAAAAAGTTAAAAGGTAGGCAATACTTTGTAGGTTTGTGTAAAAAACTCTTAGATGTAATTGCATTATATAATAATAATAATAATAATAATAATAATAATAATAATAATAATGAGTGTTACTATGCAGTCCTATACCTGTCTAATTAAAGTAAGGTCTATGGGACACCATAGACACTGGAGACTGGGACACTGAGAATTATGGGACTCCAGATATTGGTGTACATTCTATACTTGAGTATTTCTCCCTTAATAAATGCTGTGCATAGACTAATAGTATTCTAGACTGCTGGTTCCATAGTGGTAGGAATTCCTTTAGAGTAGCAGACTATCATGCAGCAAAATAAAACAGGTCCTTGTTCTTTCATTCAGTCAATCATCAGTTATATTTGTGGCTTACTGAAGACAAAAAGAGGGCTGAGTGGTTTCTTCTGCTGATGTCTGATTTGCTGGAAGTTGAAAGCTTGCAGTCATGAAAGCTGAACAACTGCTTATAGTCAGAACTGTATGTCCTCTCTCTATATGTACTGACACAGAATTAAAATTCTGCATCAGGGTAGGACACATTTGGTAATAAGGACAGCTAGACTGTGATCTATATAAATTCTTATAATTTACATGTATTTGTATTATATATTATGTTTCTAATAATTGGGAAGGATTGGGAATTTTGAACAGGCTACAGAAAACAGACGACCACCTTCTCTTTTGCTTCTCAGATTCTACCAAATACTTTCAAGATTATCTTTCAGCTACAGCATGTTCTTTGACAAAGTATTTGGGTTAAATCTTAGAATAACAGCATTTATGGGGTATCTGGTGGTTCATTCAATAAACTAAGTAGAAGCTACTGCTGAGTCTGAGCCTCTTGAAAGCATGTAAGATAGAGACATTGGTTGCCTTTGAGAATCAATTTTCAACTGTTTATTCCTGCACTCATAGAAGCACAGAGTTGGAACAGACTCCAAAGTCATCTCATTCAACCCCTGCTAAAGCACCTCAAAGAAGTGGCAATCTATTATCTGCTTAAATATTTCCAATGAAGGAGGATCCCTCACTTTTCAAAGTAGCTTCTTCTACTGCTGAACAGCTCTTACCATCAGAAAGTTCTTTCTAATGTTTAGGCTGAATCTCCTTTCTTGACATTTGAATCAATTGGTTCAGATGCTATCCCCTGAAGCAGCAGAAAACAAGCTTGCTCCGTCTTCTACACAAAAGCCCTTCAAATATTGCCTATTATGTTACATCTCTGTTTTCTCTTCTCCAGACTAAACATATCCAGCTCCTTCAATTGCTCCTCAAAAGGCTTAGTTTCTAGACCGCTTAACATCCTGGTTTCCCTCTTCTGGACATATTCCAGATTTTCAATAATGCTCTTAAATTGCAGTGCCCAGAACAGGTAAGGTCTGAGAAAAGCACAAAAGAGTGGTACTTTTAGTTCTCTTGGTTTGGACACCATGGATCTGTTGATATAGCCTATAATTTTATTTTATTTTATTTTATTTCTATTTTATTTTATTTTATTTTATTGTTTTTTTGCTGCAGCATCTCACCCTTGACTCATCTAATCCTGTGGTCTGCCTAAATCCCTTTCACATCCACTGCTGTCAAACCAGGTGTTATATATCTTACATATGTGCATCTGATTTTTCCTGTCCAAATATAGCCTTACATTTATTCCTTGTTGAAACTCATTTTTGGCCCAGTTCACTCATTTGTTAAAATCGTCTTGAATCCTGATTCAGTCCTCTGGGTTTTTAGCTATCATTCCCAGTTTAGTGCAAATTTTATGAACCCAGGACAGAAACTTGTGACACTCTAACTTTCATATCCCTCCAGGTTGATTCTTAAGAGTGACACACTAGAGGAATAACATTTAACAATTATTTCCATCCTTTAGCTCAAAACATATAAATCCATATTATATCCTAATTTTTGGAAGATGAAGTAGGACCAATCCTATACTTACTTCAATGAATTTACTTTTGAGTTGAGAAAATATGCATAGGATTTTACTGTAGACTTATTACTCCATTTGAGTTGGAACTAAAGGCCAAATGAGCTAAACTGCTTTGCTAAGTACATTTCCATGCTCAAATGTTCTGCCAAGTTGTCTTTGATCTCATTTCTGGGAAATGTTGAAACGAAACACAGGGGTTTACTGAGACTATTTATTTTTCCTTGTTGGTTGAATACCACACAGTACCTTTTCAGCAGAAGAAAGATACATTTTTAATGCTCTTAGGCTTTTGCACAGTTTGAAATAAAATTTATTGTTGTGTTGGTAGGATAGGTGGAAAAATATTAAAGCTGGATTAGCCACCTGCATGTCATTGTGCAACTAAATACTTGACGGCAAAAACTAGATTACAGTGTCATTTGTGAAACATCTACTTAATGTGGGAGGAAACAATTTTAATATTATACTGAACACTCCACTTCTATCAAAGCATAATTATAACACTGAAATTGGCACATGGTGATGTCTATTTTGGCTATGTGGCTTCATGATTGTTAAGAAACAGTAGGAACTATTTTGCAGATACACCATTGTATATTTTGAACACACCTGCAAATATTTAACCAATGGAGAAGTAATTTCTGCCTTGATTAACAACACATACAACTTAATATCTAACTAGCAAATTATGTAAAGTATGTATTGTTTTACTAATCAACTATGTTCAAATTGAGTAGCTGTTTAGTTTTGTTTTAACTCAAAAGTCAGATTGAGAAGCTACGAGTGTGTACATAACAAGAATGATGGCAATGAAGTTTATAACTGCTTGCTTAACTTTATACAACTGTATACAAACTTGTATATGAAATTGTATACAAATTTGCCCAGCTCACAACATTCAAGTCCCATTTCTTGCAAATCAAGTCCCATTTCTTGCAAAAGTCCCTTTCTGGTCTGGAATGCTAACAAGAGCCTGCACAAGTGTGATTAGGATTCAGCAGTTTATGTGCCCAATGTCAATCACTTTGTAAGCACATGCACAAATGTTAGTCAAAGTTAATCCTTTTCCCTTGAAAAAACTTTAGCCACCTATATGATGCTAAGGCAGGCTGCAGTTCTCAGGAAACAAGAGGATAATGCACATGTGCATGATATCCTGTGCATCTTGGTCCTTTGAAAGCAGACAAGCTTTTAATGAATTCTGGCCAAGGAAGCTTGTAAATACTGGAGCTCTCCTGAAGCTGGTCTAGTTTCATTATTCACCTTTCCAATCCCAGCCCCCCTCAAGCATTGGCACTATTGCCCACAATTTGGAATGTACCCATGTTCTGGATTAGATTAGTGAACAAAAAGAGACACATGCAGTTTCTTTTGGATTAAAGCCAAGTTGTTGTGAATCCCTCTGGTTTCAGTATACATTCTGATAGACTGCAAGGGCTGAATCTGCATAGGCTAAATAAAACATCCTTACCTCAATCCCAGTTCTGTTGGAACATACAACATTCTGATGTGAAAACACTTCTTTTTGATGCCTTTTTTAAAGCATTAAAAAAAACACCCCTTCAGGTTACCCCACTGTTTTGGGGAAGAAATGGTTTGATCCTCAAATTGGGATTGTGGTGAAATCAGAGTGAAGGTGGGGTAGGGACAGGTTGGTGGGTGGTCACCTACTTGGGGGGTGGGGTTCACCTTCAGGTTATCCCACTGTTTGTGGGAAGAAATGGTTTGATCATCACATTGGGATTGTGGTGAAATTGGAGTGAAGGCGGGGTAGGGATAGGTTGGTGGGTGGTCACCTATTGGAGGGGGGTTCACCTAGGTCATCTGAACATTCCCCCCACAGAAAGATATCTCCCTTGTTTGTATTGGCATCTGGGAAAGGTGGTGTTGCCTTTCTTTTTCTTTTTTTGGATGTGGTATTTATTTATACATATACATTTGTAGGTCAACATTTCACCTCACCTTTCTCTACAGGCTTCACTTTATGGACATGCAGGCGGGCAATCAGAATGAAGGGCAAACAAAGACTATTCGATTAAGCAAATATGCAAATATGTACATGAGTTGCAGGAATCACCCTCCTCCCAACCCGGAGCTGCTGTGTTCATGTGACCAGACATAACCCAAGGAGATATGCTCTTTCAGATAGTTTGAACCCAAGCTTTTGGAGCTTTAAAGGTCAAAACCAGCACTTTGAATTCTGCCTGGAAATGGACGGTTAGACAATGCAGCTATAGCCACAGCATTCTGAAGCCACTGAAGTGGATTTCAGGTAGTCCAAATGGGATATAATCAAGGAATGTATCTCCGTAGCCAGATCTGACACTTCAAGGAATGGGTGCAACTGATGCTCTAGTTTTAACTATGCAAATGCACTCCTGGCCATGCCAAAATTTGGGCATCCAGATTCAGATCCAAGTCTAGCAACACATCCAAGATTTTAGGGTAAGTGTAAGCACAGGTTGAATCCCTATTCCCTGACTAGACTTCTGACTGACCAGGAACACCTCTGTTTTTTTTTCTGGATTAAGTTTCAATGTGTTCTCCCTCATCCAGTCCATTACTGATAGCAGACACTGGTTTAACACAGGTACAACTTCCTTGGAATCAGATGAAAAGGAAATATAGAGTTGTGTGTCATCAGCATATTGGTGACACTGAAATCCAAATCTCTGGATGACCTCTTCCAGATCTTAAACAGCATGGGGAAAAGAAGCGAGTCTGAGGGACACCACAGAATAGTGGCCAGGTACCATCTTCTGATTCTACCTCTCCAAGAGCCACTGTGAAACACTACCTCTGAGCTCCATCCCAGAGAGGCAACTCAGAAGCATAACATGGTCGATGGTATTGAAAGCTGCTGAGAAATCCAGCTGAACCAACAGGGATACACTCCCTCTGTCTAGTTCCCTGTGTAGGTCATCCACCAAGACTATCAAAGCTGTCTCTGACAAGCCTGAAGCCAGATTGATACCTACTTTTCCAAAGTACCTTTAAAAGACAGTTTTAGGCATTTTATATACATCTTGACAAGATTTTGTCATGTTTTATGCTATTCTCTTATCATTTCAAAGATTTTTCCCCTGAAGAAAGTAGCACAAAGTAATGACGAGGAGAAAACAATGCAATGAATTACGTTATTAAAATTGTATCAAGTAATGGCAATTCCTTTTTAAACACAGCTATAACTAATTTATTGACTTTATTTTATTTAGGCACACATGATCTTTATTTATTAAAATAGCTAGAATTTGAGCTATAGCTGAATAGATGTAGCCATGGTATACCTATAGTTCTAATTACTGGTAGTTACTTTGCATCTTTTAAAAAAATCATGCTGGTTGTTTATGAAAGTAGCTATACATTTTAAAAATAAAATCCTAAAAGGTGGTTCTTATTAAAAACTTCAGATTTTCAGTAAGGGAGCTAAGCAGCTTCATGAAACCCTTTCCCCCTCAAACCTCATTATTGGCCAGAAAAATTAAATCTATTTCACTATTGTGCTTTAGCCTGCGGTTAAACTATGTCTGCTGCTTCTGCATTGTAGCTGGAGGCATCAACTTCCACAGAAGGATTTTATAACACTTTCTGTGCCCTCTGTAGCTTGCTTCTCACAGGATCACTAAGAAAGAGCAGGGAAGGAGAAAGATGTTTATTTGAGCTGCAGTGAAGAAACGGGTAAATCAGCAAATGCATCGCTGGAGGAGAATGCAGAGGTTTTACATTACAACAGTCGTCTCTGAATTTGAACCTAAAAATCAAAGAGCTGGCTGGGGCGAAGAAGGAAACAGAGTTCGGATCCTAAGTAGGTCACTGGTGCTTCTCCATAGGAGGAATGTACCTTTCCCACTTGCTCTCACAAAAGAAGCCATCGACAATGATCCACTGCTTATAAACAAATCACAGCTAAGGTGCTAAATGAGATTTCCAACATTTTAGTGAATATCAGAGGAAAAACATATCAATGATGCACTTTATCAGGAAAATACAGCTCTGGTTGGGTTCTCTTCATCAGACCCTTCATTTAACAAAGAAAGACAATGCTAGGGCTCATTCCCATTTACATTTAACCCGGTTTGCGATTCGCTTTTGCTCTGGGTTGGTGAATCGATTCCAGTTGATGTGTCGTTCTCTCTATGGAAGCAGGTCTTTTCTTTAGTCATTTCTTTTTTGGCACAATTGTTGTTCCCACTAGTTTGTGCCCCTTCAAAATGCCTGTCAATCATTTACTCGTCATCAGTGATGCAACCGCCAACACAGTCAAGAAAACATGGGAGGGAGTCATGGGTGCCGTGGCCAGAATTCTCCCCTAGGATGCATGCTGCCATGAATGTCATATGGAGGACTCTCTCTTGGGATGCATGCAGCCATGGATGTCATATGGAGGACTCTGTCCTGGGATGTATGGAACCATGGGTGTCATATAGAGGATTCTCCCCTGGGATGCATGCAGCCTCCCCCAGGATGCATGCAGCCTGGAGTGTCATATGGAGGACTATCCCCTTGGTGAGGTGCTGCCCTCCCAGCCTCGCAGGACTTGGAGGACATGGGGAGTTGAGGTGGTGCCCCCCTAGCCTTGCAGGACTTGGAAGACATGCTTCCTAGTCAAGCTCAGAATGGAGGGCATTTTGGAATTCCTCCTGGACAGAAGGAATGTTGGACGGGTCCTGGAAAAGGAGAGGGGGGAAATTGCGGATTTCCCCCCAAACTAGTAAGGGATGAGATACACCTCTGTACAAATCCACTGCCCCAGTAATCCCTCCCCTCCAGTTTGATGCAATTAATCATTCCCACTTTCTGAACATGCTTGCTAATCGCTTCTTTTCAAAAGAACCGCTAAAAAACTAGTGTCAGGAAAGAGTGGTTCTTTTGCATTTGCCTCTCCTCATCATGATTGAAAACAAGTGCAGTCGGTTCAGAACTGGTTTCAAGTGGGAATGACAGACATATGACCCAATCAGCAATTTGTTTTCAATCATAGTGGGAACGAGGCCCTAGAGTTGAAAAATTGAGAGGAAAGATGTGTTTTAGCCCATCTGTTTCAAGACACAAAACCAGGTGGCATCCCCTACTGAGCATTGGGCCTCCTAAGGGGAAGGAGGTGTTTTACTTCAAGACTTGTGCACTATCTGGCTCTTGTTTAACATTCCATAACAGAAAGGGACCTTTGAAAGAAATGGGATTTGATTCATAATACAAGTGAATGTTGCGAGCTGGCCAAATTTGTACACTTAAGCAAGCAGCCATAAACCTCAGTGCCATCATTCTTGTTATGGACATACTTGTAGCTTCTGAATCTGACTTTTGAGTTAAAACAAAACAACTACTCAATTTGAACATAGTTGATTAGTAAGATAACACCTATTTTACATAATTCACTGGTTAGAGATTAGAGTGTATGTGTTTTTGATCAAGGCAGAAATCACTTCTCCATAGGCTAAATATTTGCGGGTATGTTCAAAATATGCAATGGTGTATTTGCAAAACAGTTCCCACTGTTTCTTATCAATCATGAAATCACATAGTTAAAGTAGCAAGGTGTATAGAGAATCTCAACTCAGTATTCTTGTATTATTATTATTATTATTATTATTATTATTATTATTATTTTTACCTGCTTCTCCCTATGGATTGAAGCTAGGAACAACAACAATTACCAGACAAACAACATCAGTTAAAACACATATCACTTAAAACACACATCAGTTAAAACACACTTCAATTTAAAAATAAGATACACATATCAAAACAATCCACATTTAAATTCATGATTTAAAATTTAAAAATCAACTGGATAGGCTTGCCAGAAAAGACTAGTCTTTAATGCTGTTTTAAATTCAGAAAGTGTATTCGCTGACAAATCTCTTCCAGCAGGCAAACATCCCTTACTGCCCTAGAAACAGAGGACTATAAGGTTTTGCCCATCCTAGACACCTTGCATACTTACGTTATGTACCACCCTCTGCCACAGCAGTTACCCTTCTCAATTATAATGTATATCAGATTAATACAAGAATACTGAATTGAGATTTGATACTGGCACCTGGGGGGGGGGCAAAAACTCACCATGCCTCACCCCTTATTTTTTTACTTAAAAAATATGGGCCCATGACATCCCTCTCAGTTTTAGCATTTTTTTGGTCAACCTTTTTAAAAAGGCTCCCCCCCCCTTTTTTTATTTTGCAACCAGAAATCAAGTGTAATTCCATCTCTGTTTGACTTCTTATTGCATAAAAGGTCTGACCAATTCTGATGGGGCAAGTTTGGCACAAGAGGGGATGTCAAAAAGTGTTGTTTGTTTCTCAAGCAAGCAACACCTCCTGACATTTCTTCTACACAACTGTTAGAGGTACAGGAGCCCTCTTCACTTTTCACGTTGGCAACCCTAATTGAGCTCATCAAGCTACCCTTAAAAAAACCCTCAGAATTCATTAGATTGGACACACTTAAACCACTCCAATGGCACAAGGCAGGATTGGAGAAAATCAAGACTGAAAAGCTGTATGCAAACCCCTCCTTCCAAGTCATTTATGCACCCTCAGCAAATTTTGCCACATCCCCTTCTCTGGTCACTTAGGCCCGTTGTTGTTGTGTGCCTTCAAGTAGTTTCCAAATTATGATAACCCTAAGGCGACCGTATCATGAGTTTCTCTTGACCAGATTTGCTCAGAGGAGGTTTGCCATTATCTTCCCTTGAAGCTGAGAGTCTGTGATTTGCCCAAGGTTACCCAGTGGGTTTCCATGGCCAAACTGGGATTAGAACCCCAGTCTCCAGAGTTGTAGTCCAATGTTCAAACCATTATGCCATGCTGGCTCCCTCACTTAGGCCCAGGAGTCCTTTTTGCAACCGAAAGTCAAGCAGAAGGCTCCCCAGGCTTAACAGGTCAGAAAACTGCCAAAATGTAGAGAAATTGCCCCCATGTTCCCTAGGGCTTTTTAAGCATTCAAATAAAAATAAAAATAATCCCCAAAGATTTTTTGAACATGGAATGCTTGGGGGCTGAGGACCTCCCCCCAAACAGCCTGGATGGTCATACAGGCCCTTTGCAGACTGCTAGAAATATTGCAAATTGAGTCCACTTTAAGGGTTAGGGTTAGGGTTATGGAATCATGGGAACTGTATTTTATTGTGGCACCAGAGCTCTCTGACAGAGAAGGCTCAATGTCTCAGAAAAAAACCCAATTCCCATGATTCCCTAGCACTAACCCTAACCCTTAAAGTGGACTCAATTTGCACTATTTCTGGCAGTCTGCAAAGGCCCATAGTTGCAAGGCAAGTACCACTTGCTGAAATCTTGTCTTCAGCACAATCATTAAAGATACAGGAACCCTCTCCAATTTTTACTCTGACAACCCTAAGGTGGATATCTGAAAAATATGACAACATACAGTGGAGTGATACTCAGAGACAGTTACAAAACATTGCCACTAAAGAAAATCTCATGGAGTAAGGGGAAACAATATTACACAGATAATAGAAGGGACATGTTAGCTTAGCCAGGTAGGGATGATGGGAGCAGGAGTTCATCAATAACGTCTGGCTGGGCAGTCACAAGTTCCTCACTCCTCGCTTGATCACTACATGTTTCAAGACATGTCTTCATATTCCTCATACCCAATTCAGCATTCTTTGAATGCCACAGTAGGAACACAGCACGCTCCTGTGCTTGGTGTTTTCTGAATACAGGCTAAGGTCTTGAGGAAGAAACAATTGTATTTTTTGTGGAAAAATCATGTAATCTGAAGTGTAGACAATTTGATCTTCATTTTATTCTTTTTTTTTTTTAAAACTATACAGTGTATCATGTATTCTGGTGAGCTGGATGTTAGATTATTAACTTTACTTTTTAATCCTGTATCAGCCTAATTTAAAAGCTGGAGAGCAGCTGCTGTTAGAGTTTGATATAAGGATTAGGGGAAAATATAAGAAGAATTAACATGAGACTTTATGCTTCCAGCTTTCCTCTTTCTGGAGCACATCATGCTGTGAGTTAAGGGATTGGAGGTGTCAATTTGAGAACTTATGTTCATTTTAATTCCTTATTAAATTGAACATGTTTCAGATTTTTAACCTAAAAATAACATCTTATATAGTGAAAAAGCAGGGGGGAAAACAAGTGGAGACCTGCAGTACTTTGAGGTGGTGGGAGGGGTTAGAAAGATGCCCCTTGTGCCACCATCTTTGCCCAATGGCTAGTAGACCCATACAGAAACACACATTGTGTTTAAAAGAAATCTCATAGAAGACCTATTCTGGTATTCAGTAAGCTTGTACACTCCACATGTGAGGAAAGAGGTGTGATAGCCCTGCCACCTCCATTGTCTCTTTCCTCAGATGGTGGCAATATGTCTGAAGAGGAGATCCTGTTAACCCTTAGGTTTGCTGAATGAACCAGAAGCATGATTTTTATGCATTCTGGTTCATGTGAAGAACCTGCATGGATATAGAAGGATCTCCTAATTTCTCACAAGAAAGCTAAAGTGATGGTGGAGAAAATGTCTGTGTTGGATCTGATGAATGATGGGTGGAGAAATCACTCAATTTATTCATCCCTTCTCACTTTCTCTCTCTCTCACACACACACAGTTGTGTATTGTGTTCTCCTGCTTTCTTTTCAGCATACTAGTCATATGAATCTACTGTACTCTGTAACACTACCATGCAACAAGTTTAGATCTTGTTCTCTATTGCAAATTTTATCTCCTTGGTTTCTAGCCCAGGAGTGAGAAGGAAGTGCCTCTCCAGAAATGGGGAAACTCAAACTCTTACCAAAATGGCAAATGGTTATAAATGATGGAAGATAGAATGACGGAGTAATGACAGGGGGCAGTTATAGGTAGAATACCTATAAAACAGCTTCACTGACTACTTCGTTGTTTCCAAGCACAATTGAAAAGGCTGGTCATGACCTATAAAACCCTACACAGCTTAGGTCCGAATCTGAAAGTCTGTATCTCCCAACACGAATCTGCAAGATCTTCAGGGCAAGGCTTTCTCTTGGTCCCACCACCTTCACATGCTTGCTTGTGAAGATTTCTTTAAATGCAAGAGAGAGAGCCTTCTCAGAGACTGCTCCTGTCCTCTGGAACTTCCTTCTGCAGGAGGCTAGACTGGAGTCCTCTCTGCTTTCCTTTCACCAGCAGGCAAAGGCATTTTTGTTCAAGCAGACTTTTAATGAGTAAGCAGGGAAGGTTCTTATTTTGATTTGTTTTTTATTTTTTTATTTAAAAAAACTTTTATTGGTTTACCTTAGGGTTGACAGAAGTCGAAAAAAACTTGAAGGCACACAACAACAATGATTTTTAAATGATTTTATATTGTTTAATGTGTGGATTTTAAAATTATTTTTGAATTTTTAGTGTTCAGTTTTTTAAACTGATTCGTTTTGGAAGCCACCTTGGATCCCACTCTAGGTGAAAGGCAGTGTATAAATGAAACAACCAACCAACAAACGAAAAGGGTAACACATCCTGGGTAGGACTTAGGGCAGGGAGGAGCAGTTAAGGGAGATTGTGGAAGAGAATATTAGAGACCATCAATGGCAGAAACAGCTCCCATCAGGCGAGTGAAGGGATATGAGAAAAGGAAAGTTCCCAGACTGGTTAGTATTTGTTTCCTTTTACTAACATGATGGTGATGAGGGTGAGGCTTGTGTAATAAAGTTCTCAGAAAATTTGCTTTTCACCCATTTTCCAGGTATTTTTGAATATTCTTTCCATCCCTCCTTCCTGTTCTTTGCTGCCCATCACACTTGCCACCTGGTCATCACAACTGCCACCAGCCATGGAGTGAAAAACCCAGATGACTGAGGCTGTTGAGGTGAAAAGGGGAAGTGCATAGTCAATGAAACCCTGCCTTCCCATATGATTACCTGAAAATGCCTGCAAAATTACACTAAATTTCATGGGAGACATCTAAAAGCTTCATGCTTTGACTTAATTCTGCCAGCTTAATGTATTTTAATGTAATTAACACTAATTACACTAGTTGCTGAGCTATGATTAATGGACAACGGAACTGAAAGCTTGTGTACTCTTCTTCTTTGCTATGCTATGTAGAGGATACTCCTAAGCCCAAGATTCACCAAGGCCTGCTCATGTTATGTTGAGCTCTGGCTTATAGTATGAGTTCAAAATATAGGTCCAGCTATGTCCCTCTTGAGTTCCTCTTACTTCTATAGAGAAAAGACGCATTGTTATTGCTGTTGTTGTTTCATTGCTATTTTTCTTCCCACTGTCTCTAATAATTATATCACACATAGCCTGGGAGTACAAATGTTCAGGGAAATGTCTACTAATTGATAGGATTTATTTGATAGTGTCACAGATTCTTGCAGGTTTACAGTCTGGAGATAAGGGGAATTTGTTGCTGGTGGCTTCAGATGCCTTCTTCATAGTGAAATTTGCAGGGAATCAATAATCTTTAACTTTGTAATTTATTTGTTTTTCAAAGGGGATGCCAGATGTAGGATTTGGGAGAAATTTAGAGACTTTGGGGTTCTGTTAACCTATAAGAAGTGGTGCTCCCCTTATTACTTGGTGCTGGGGAACAAGAAATTCTAATTTCTGATCTACTGCAATTTCCTTTCGTTCTATCAGACATAAAGAAGAAGAAAAGTTGGAGATAAGCCCCTTTCCCTTAAAAGCACCAGGAAATAATTTCTTATATCTGGAGTGGGGGGGGGGGGGGGAGGTGTTTTCTCTAACCTGATACTGATTGAACTTAAGAGCTTTCAAGTGAGAAAAGATCCTATTTCTGATCAGGTGCTGATTGGAGATAAAGCCTCTTGCCTTTGGAGAGGCGGGCAGCACCTGGGAAGGAGGCTGATGGGTTGGATGGGTCTCTATTAAAGGAAAATGAAAGGAAGATTTTTATTTTTATTTTTGAGGAAAACCTTTCCTGATGGCCTCCCTTATAACAAACAAGTTGGCTATTATCATAACAGAGTGTAGTGATCATGCTCGAATATCACAATTGGTTCTGTATCTTTGCAAAAGGAGATTTCCAAAAGAAAAATCAATCATAATTAGAGCATTTTTAAAAAGTAGCTGGTCCCACTAACACCCAAATAGCACATATATCAGTGTGCATAGAAAATGAAAAAGTTAGTATTTCAAACTACTCCAGATATGGTATCTTGGACAAGAAACACTGAGATTGCAGAAGTGGGCTAAAAGGTGTGTGGTTGTCATGAAACTGGCTTTACAGGAACAGCTTGTTTGAATCATTTTTCCTTCCGATAAGTAGCATCTATGCAAAAAAAGAAAATGAAATCTTAACTGTATTTACAAATCCCACCAACTATTTTCTCTACAGACTTAACTAAATCTCACCATAGTCTTTATAAATGAGTAGCTAATGGAGAAACCACCAAAGTAAATGGGGAGGGCACCCGCTTTCCTCTTTGCCCTATAATGAGGTAGAAGAAGACATCCATTTGGATGTCATTAAAGTGGAGCAAATAAGGAATGATATAATCTATTACTTAAAAGGAGAACCAAAATAATACTAGAGAAGACACTACTTGGATTATCTGACTCAAGAGTCAAATTATTTTGGTCTGTCCATGTTAACTGACTGTAGCCTAAGCAATGCCCTTATTCATAGTTTTGTGATATGGCTCTTAAACTTTTTCTTTCATTTGATCTAAGCAGCTAATAAAATATTATGATTTTTTCCCATTTGATAATAAGGAATGCTAACCCCCAAACGGAGTATTTGACTCCCTTACCTACTTTTTTGGCCAAACATCTGTTTTCAAACCTAAATCTCATTTTTAAAAGGAGTTATTTTAAAAAAATGAAAAGAAAAATATGAAATGCAAATAAGGAAAGAGAGGAATGACCAGGAAGATTACTACATTCTTGTTACTACAGATACGGGGATGCAGTGACTCAAGTGGTTAAGACGCTGACTCTATTGATTGCAAGATCGACAGGTTGGCAGTTCAAGGCCCAGGTGCTGCATGATGGGTGAGCTCCTGTCACTGGTCCCAGCTTCTGCCAACCTGGCAGTTTGAAAACTTGTGAATGCAAGTGGATAAATAGGTACCACTTTAGTGGGAAGGTAAACAGCATTCTGTGCAGTCATGCTGGTGCCATGATCACAGCGTAGTCTCTGACAATGCTGGTGTTTCGGCTTAGTAACGGAGATGAGCACTGCCCCCTATAGTCAGACATGACTTGACAATCTTGTCAATGGGAAATACCTTTACCTTTACCTATTACTACAGATAAAGTAAGACAGAGGCTTGAGGACGCAAGGGCAGGGGGCTAGAAGGAGCTAGGATGCAATCACAAGGTATAAGAGCAGTGGTTGTTAACTGTTTGGGGGTGGGTGATTGACTGGCCAGGGTTTGATTCCCATCTAAAAACCCACTGACTTTGGGCAGGTCACATGCTCTCAGCCTCAGGGAAAGGCAATAGTAAACTGCCTCTGAACAAATCTTTCCAAGAAAACCCCATGATAGTTCCTTAGGGTTGCCATAAGTCAGGAATGTTTGAAGGCATACAACAACAACAACAACAACACACAAACTCCATGATCTGAAGAGTAATAAAATCAAACAAAGTTTATGGAATCCCAGAAGCCCCTTTGAGGATTCCATGGGAGGGGGTATCTATGAATGGACCCCTGGTGAAAGAGACTTATGTTAAAGTGCAAGACAGTTCCATGTGGTTTCCCTGGTACTCTCAGGTGCAATGGAAAATAATATCACAGGAAGAAGGCAGATTGAGCTGCCCATCCGGTCATCTACTGTATATGGAAATAGGTGGCAATACTGTCTTCTTCTTCCCCTTAGGCAGCAAAATGTTTTTGGTTTCCTCTGGGAAGTAACCATCAAGGTGGGGGTAAGGTGGTGGTGATTACTGTATCTTGCATGTGTTGCTTGCCTTTGAGCCAAATTTCTGAAATTAGCATTAGAAAGAATCCCCTTATGGTTGTCATCTGTCTCTAACTGAAATTTATAATTCTATTATAGATGCATCCAGACACATTTAATGAAACCATATCTTGTTGTGTAAACTGAGATCCAAGTTCACAGCTAATCCCTAAACAAATTATACCTGGCATGAGAGCTGAAGCTCTGAATGGAGGCTTCATAATGAATGTTGCAAACTCCTCCAGGTCAGCTGGGAAATTGGGTTGCCACTGTTAGCAATTTGGAAGAATGGCAGGGTACCTCATTTTCCCAGCTGCTTTTTGGATATCTAAATAGGTTACGACATGTGGTTCCTTATTCTTTTCCATTTGCAGTGTTTTGCCGAGGAGGAAAAGTTTGAACATAATTTCCTCAAGATTTTGCTGAGATCCGGCCAACATTCTGCCCTCATTTCCAAGTGACAACTAAAAAGGCATAATGGGGCCACCCATTGGTTGCTATTATTTAGGAAACCTTTTCATCCAAGTTATACAAGGCATATTTTTTCTGTCTTCCTCTTATCAAGCAAACAAGAAACCAACCCTGAGATAGTTCAGTTTTTCTGCTAAGCCTTTCTATACCTAACCTTTCATTTTTAATTCTTCTGCCAAAACCTGGACAGAGGTTTAGGTCTTGGGTTCAGTGTATTATTTTGTTTTTCTAATTTCCATTTCTTGCTTATTTTGGGATAATGAACTCTAGATGGCAGCGTGGATGAATGAATATTAACCATTAGCAGAGAAGTGTTTTCCATTCCAAGCAAATACAAGTATACAGTGACAGCATTTTCTTCCTATTTCACTACATTATTATTCTTAACTACAATTTTTATTACAAGCAATAAAAATTGAATACCACTGAATACTATGAGGTTTAACATCTTGCTGCATTAGGTTTGCCAACTTGTTCTCTCCCACCCCGCTACACCCTGTTACCTTCTTATTTTCTTTTAAAATACTTTTAAACGGTGTTAATTCAGTGCTTGGTTTAATACCATAACTTATCTAATTGTTTTAAACTGTATTTCACTGTTATAATAGATTAGTTTTTGGCTATGCACTCGCCCCTCCATTTTCATGGACTTGAAGTCCATGATGATCTTGATTCTTTGCAGAGGGGCGAGTATCATTGGCTAGAATGGTGTGCGTGCCTATGGTGCGCAGGAACATGCAGCCATTTAAGCCAATGGGGCTTGAATATTGGCGAGTTTCCATTTTCACGGAATATGTGTTCCAGAATGGATCCCTCACAAAAATGGAGGGGGGAGTGTAATTCATTTTAATTCATGTTTTAGGTCACTTTTGGACCTGCAGTGGGAGATGGGCAGAATATAAAATAAATAAAATCTAAACATACCTGTTGTCCTTGTGTGCCTTCAAGACATTTCTGACATATGGTGACCCTAATGGGGTTTTCTTGGCAGATTTGTTCAGAGAGGGTTTGCCATTGCCTTTCTCTGAGGACATTATCACACGCAGGTCTCAAAGCGGCAAGAAAGTGGTATGGAATCAATCCAGAACTATACCGGTATAGACCCCACAAGACGGAAATTGCTATCAGACGCAACTAGCATCATTGCGCAATTAACGAAAGTGCGATAGATGCGCTCCTGGGAACCGTATCTGCCGTTCACACACAAGTAAGAAGATCCCTTCCAGAACCCAGCAAGGATGTTCTTGCACATGTGCAGAAACAGGACAGCTGTGGCTGTCACTTGCCGCGGCTGTCAAACACACCCCTCCCCAAGCCGGCACAGGGTTGGGAAGGGGTGTGTGTGACAGCAACCCTTGGGACTTGGGAGGAGGGCAGGGTCGGAGGATGCCTACGAACCTGGCCTCGTCCCAAGGGAAGCCTGGTTGCTTTCCTTGGGAGGAGGCCAGGGTTCGAGCCCGGCCTCGTCCCAAGGAAAACAACCAGGCTTCCAGGCTTGGGAAGGGGTGTGTGTGTGTGTGTGTGTGTGAGACAGCCGGCTGTCACACACACACACACACACACACACCCCTTCCCAACCCAAGCCGGGAAAGAGAGCCGCTCTGAGGACTTCTGCTCAGAGCGGCTCTCTCTTGGGAAGGTGTGTGTGTGTGACAGCCGGCTGTCACACACACCCCTTCCCAAGCCTTTGCGGGGCCTGGGCTCCAGGATACGTATCTAGTGATCAGACATACGGTGAAAGCGCTATCATTGCGGTATCATTTTGGTCGCGCACTTGTACTTCAAGAAACCGGCATTCAAAAGAGCGGGGATGATGCCACATTGGGACGGGGTTGGGACAGGGTTGTGTGCGACGTCGTGTGAACACATGGGGAAAAAACCCGCAATAGGACGGGATTGAGTGTGGATTGGGTCTGCTTTAGACCCCGTGTGATAACGTCCTGAGTCTGGGAGTGTGGGACTTGCCCAAGGTCAACTAGTGGGTTTGCATGGTGGAGCAGGCATTCAAACCCTAGTCTCCAGAGTCCCAGCCCAATGCTCAAAGCACTACACCACTCTGGCTTTATATACATACCTAGATGTACCTAAAATGTGAGGGTAGTGTAATATTCTCTGACTTTTACATTCTTTTCCAAGAAGAAAGGCTGAAAGGAAATTCTGTGGAGCAGGCTTGGGCAGGAGGCCTCAGCACAGACAGAATAGGAGGTATACATATGGGGCAAATAGTGCCTGATATGGCTCATTTGGGTCTAAAATTCCTGCAAATTTTCTGAAAACAAAACATTTGGAGACAGCAGAGTGGCACTCAAAAACAAGCTGTTCTGCTACTGTATGAACCATATCAGAAGTAAAGGGATGAGATAGCCTGCTGTGTATTTCTATGATTCAGATTATCTCCACCACCTCCACAAGTAGGGTTTTCACTGGAGGAAATAGAGGTGGAGCTCAGTGAGGATAAAAATATTGTCTTATCTGACACAGGATTACTGGAATTATTAACCTTTTTCTGGATCAAAGACTGATTTGAGAAGAGGAAAGTTATAGATCCCCTACCTACAAAATTGGATATAAAAATATGCACACAAGTGATTGCATAAAATGGTTTTATTGCATTGGAAATCAATTGCTTTCATATAGGCTAATATGCAACCAAAAAAGCTATAGTGAACACATGAAGAGATTAGATTTTATTTTAAAATTCACTGTGGCAGGAATAATGAAAAGCAACAGGAAGAAAAGATAAGCATTTTTCTTTTTGCATGTCATTCATGGATCTCCTGAAGCATACAGATGGAGCACAAGTTAAGAGCACCTTAAGAGGACCATCTCCTGTGTATTTATTTCTTAGGGAGTATCTTTAGTCAGCATGAGATTAACTCAGTCAATGGATTTTGAATAAGCATATCTTTAGTAACATCCATAGCTGTGTTAGTTTGCTGCAGCAAGAATAACAAATGTGTTACTCCAGACAGACAGATGAGTTTGGAACTTGCAATACTTATTTTTGTAGTTCTTGGGATTTTTGCCCTTTAAATATACAAGCAATGTTTCTGTTGTTGTCCTGCCCCCCTCCTTCTTACTCCTCCTCCTCTTCCTCTACCTCCACCTCCTTTTTTCGCAGTACTAGCTGCAACATTTTATTCCCACCTTTGAGTAGATTTCTTTTTAGTTCTGTAACATATCAGAAAAAAAAAATTCCTTCCCCCTTTTTTATTTTAAATGTTTTTTTTAGAGTTATAGTACATCAGTGCACCTTGACTTTGCCTTTTCGTATAAAGGACACAATTTTACTATGCTATGCTATGCTATGATTGTATTTAATGGGACTTAAGCATCCATGGATTTTGGTATCCACTTGGGGTTCTGGGACCAAACCTCAGTGGATACCAAGGATCCACTGTACTACTACCATCTTTCAACACTTTTTACCATCAGCAGTATGGTTTATCAAGAACACAGAGAAGCACTGTCTCAGTATATGTAGCACTGAAAAAGCAGAGATCAAAATATGAAATGAAATGAAGCAAAATAGTGGAAACTCTTAACTCCTGCATTCCAGGAAGATTGAGATGCTTGTCTACCAATCTTTACAGCTGTAGTAGTAAGCACTAGGCGCACTAGATATGCTTAGACTGTAATTCCTATCAGCCCCAACCAGTGTGGGAAATGGTAAAGTTGTGAGAACCGTAGTCTATTTTGAGAGGCAAAGATAACCCATTTCTGCTCTAAAAGAAAAGAAAGTACAGGCAGTTCTTCATACATTAATTTTTGGTTTGAGAGTGTGTTTATTATCTAATTTATATCCCAGCTTTATTCCAAGACTTGGACTCAAGGCAACAATATGACACCCTTCAACACAGCTAAAAACCCATTGGGTTGTAATAATAGGGGCTTATTGCATTGTTAAATAAAGTGACTTACCTGATCTGTCTTAAAATTTAAGTTGGGTAGCATCCTGATATTATCACAAGGATTTAGCCACCAAATTTGCCACTTGAATGCAGCCCAGGTCCATCCCCACTCTCAGGGCCACTCAGCACAGCTTTCTTCAAAGCTGGGAGTTTTCCAGCTTGAGAAAATGGCTGCTGGAGTGGCTCTGGGAGCGAGAATGGACCCAGGCTAAATTTGTGCAGCAAATTTGGTGGTAAATCCTTATAATATCAGGATGCCACCTGATTTAAATTTTAAGCCAGATCAGGTACACTATATTATTTAATGATGTGATAAGCTTCATATTGATGAATGAATTAAAGTTCCTTTTCTCTTCTGACTATTATCTTGTAAATGCTAACAAAAATCCATCAGTGATACCTTTATTGGCCAACCAAAATGCAGAATATACTTGTTGCAAGCTTTCAAAACTCTTGCCTGATGAAGATGTTACAAACCAAACATGAGAAAAACAATTGGAGATGTTAGATGCCTACATGTTGTTTCAGTCTTTCATTAAGGTGGTAGTATATGGTGGGGAGGATATCTTTTGCAGGCAGGATCCTCCTCATTTTGGCCCTGTGGCTATAGGAAGATTTGCAAAGTCCAGGAAATTTAAAATCCATTTGCATCTCAACAGGGATTCCTCTTTTGTAATCCAATATGTCTCCATTCCAGTGAGGTCACAGGCCTCTTTGTGGCAGACTTTATTGGCAACTTGGAAAAGAATGAACCGTTTGTCTCCTATTGAGCTACTTTGCATTTTATTTACTTGTACAGAAAATACTATGCTAGCAATGTTCTAACATATCATCGATTCTAATGATCCATTTTATCATTTTCTTCAAGCAAGAATAGATAAATAAGAAGAGAGATTTTTCTTCTGATGAGTTTGATGTGTAGCTTCATGATATCAGATAGCAAAATGTCTTAATTCACTGTGAAAGCTATCACTGTTCCTCTGTTACTATTAATTATTAATTAATAAAAGGAACATCAGCATCACAGCAGGTATAAATTGAAGGAATTTGATTCACTCATTATATCCCTAAAAAGCACATCAGTATGGATTTGATACAATAAGATTTACAAGGAGGAGTAGAGATGGTTGCTAGATGGGCTTTATTAATGTTGCTAGATGAGTTTTATTAATGATTTGGATCAGAAAGAGAAAGAAAATTTAGTGGATTGTCACTGGCATCAAATTTAAACATTTATCAAGCACAGAGACAGGCCAATAACTTGCCCACTTGAAAAATTCTAATATATCAATTCACAGTAGGAAATATCAAAGGAAAACATGTTTTTCCCCCAGAGAGTCAACAGTATTTTGCAAAGCAGATGATAACAGCCTTAAAGAGTAACACTGAAAATACACCAAAGCATATTGGTGCTTTCCAGTTTGGCACTGGAAGCACTTTTTTTGGCTTTATCAATAGCTATTATCTGTTTTTGTTGTGTTTGGAGACTCTATCCTAGGGTTTTCTTGGCAAGATTTGTTCATAGGAGATTTCCTGTTGAATTCTTCTAAGGCTTACCCAACTTCTAAGGCTTACCTTACCCAAGGCTTACCTTACCTAAGGCTTACTTCTAAGGCTTACCTTATGTGACTTACCCAAGATTACCCAGCAGATTTCCATAGCTGAGTGAAAATTTGATCCCTGGTCTCTCAGAGTCATAGCTGTGTTAGTCTCTAGAATATCAGAATGCAAATGTATCTTGTATTTTCAGGAATTTCTTTAATTTTCCCAGGATCCTTGGCAGGTCCAACACAGGTTGGGGCTGGCCTGTGGAAGGCACTTTGACACCTCTCTTATGACTTAGTGGGAGTTCCTTTGCTGTTGTTGCTTCTCAACTGTATTCATTTCCCATTTACCACCAATAATTATAGTTAGCTATTCATACAAGTGGCTTTGTAGTCTTCCTGACTAACCTCCAAATCTGTTCTGATGAGGCCCTGAGTGACCAAGTTCCACCAGGGTAAGACACTTTCACCTTTGTGTTGGTGGCCTGAAGGGCAGCATTTGGATGGATCCTGTTAATGTATTGCATCCCTGCTTCAAAGCAGACTCTCCAGCTAAGGTTGCTTATTATTATTATTAGATGTGTCATGGGAAGCCTTTTCATCTTATGTTAACCAACTGCATTCACAATGTGAATATTAGCAATCAGAGTGTTGGCTAGCAATGTGCTAAACAGAACAACATTTGTATGCAGCAGCAGCATTAAAAGAACCTAGCACACTTTATTGTTCTATTAATAACATTACTCCAAGAGAGTTTTGATTATAGATATAGAATTATGAACACAGTTTTTTTTGCTAGTACAGTCGGTGCCTCCAAATACATGGACAATATCCTTAAACCATATGCCACCAACACTCCCAGCTATGTGAAGGACACTACAGACTTCCTACAGAAGATACAATCCATCCATAAACTTCCAGGAGACACCATCTTAGCTACTATGGATGTGGAATCTCTGTACACCAACATCCTGCACAAAGATGGAATACAAGCATTCAGGAACATCATTCCAGATGGGAACTTATCAGACCTAGCCACCAATGTCTGTCAGTTTGTTCTCTGACACAATTACTTCACCTTTGGTAACAACATATACCTTCAGGTTAATGGCACCACCATGGGCACACACATGACACCACAACATGGCAATATCTTTATAGCTGACCTAGAACAACACTTCCTTAACTCCTGTACCCAGAGACTGCTCCTCTACATGATGATACCTACATTGATGATATCTTCATAATCTGGACTCATGTAGAAGACTCACTCAAGACACCAGAGTTTCAACAACTTCCACCCCACCATCAACCTCAGCCTGGAACTATCTACAGAACAAGTGCACTTTCTGGACACCACAGTACAGCTAAAAAATGGATATCTAAGCACCACACTATATCGCAATCCCACGGAGTGCTACACATACTTACATGCCTCCAGTTTTCACCCTGAACACACCACCAGATCCAGAGTCTACAGCCAAGCCCTCTGTACAATCGCATCTGCTCAGATCCACAAGACAAGGATGCCAAATTCAAGGAATTACAACAAATATTCCTCAAACTACAGTACCCACCACATGAAGTAAAAAAGAAACAAACCACACCAAAAAAAAAAAAAAAAAACAAAAAAAAAATAAGGCAAGATGTGTACCCAGGACTGACCTATTACAGAACAAATTGAAGAGGGAAAATGACAGAACCCCACTCTTGGTCACATACAGCTCCCAATTGGCACTCCCACTGAGGCACGTCATCAATGAACTACAACCCATTCTAGACAATAATGCCACTCTTTCAAGGGCTCTTGAAGGCAGACCTTTACTCACCTACAGATAGCCTCCAAACCTCAAACAGGTATTCATTCACAGGAAGACACATGACACAGATGGGGACATAGGTATTAAGCCTTGCTGCAAACCAAGATGCCAACTCTGCCCCCACACTTATCCAGGAAATGTCATCACAAGACCTAATGGCATCACCCACAATATTAGGGGGACCTTCACGTGCTCATCCTCCAATGTGATTTATGCCATACTATGTCATCAATGCCCATCAGCACTCTACATCGGGCAAACAGGCCAGTCCCTGTGCCAGAGGATAAATGGGCATAAATCAGATATTAGGAATGAAATATACAAAAAACAGTGGCTGAACATTTCGATCTCTCTGGACATTCCATCTCAGACCTCAAAACAGTGGTCCTTGAACAAAAGAACTACAAAGTTTGATTAGAAAGAGAAACAGCAGAATTGAAATTCATCCATAAATTGCAGTCCCTCAGCAATGGATTGAACAGGGACAATGGCTTCCCTGCTCACTATACACATTTCAACACTATTTGACTTCACCCTCATGGGGACACCCTATACTCATCTATTCTCCCCTACAGGCTAGTTACCAAGGCCAAACTGGTCCTGCCACCTCATTTCCATACTCAATGGTTATGTCTTTGTCCACAAATGACCATTGTTAAAACTGGACTTGCTATTTCATTTTAATGAAATTCAATTGAATTTGAATTGACATTCTCATACACCAAGGACATATATATGTCTGTCCCTGGCTTCCACTCCATCAAAAACATCTGAAGAAGTTGACTGAAATCTACGAAAGTTCATGCTGCCAACTTTTTTCTTTCAGTTAGTCTCAAAGGTGCTACAAGATCTCTCTACATAATGAAGGTATGACTTCATTTTGTGGAAGATATTTGAAAATTTCATTTACAGAACTTTGCCAATTCAAATCACAAATGGGAAAGAGCATTCTGAAAACTAACATCTTACTGTTAAATAAAAACAGGGAGAGGAAGAGGAAATTTCCATCCCAGGCAGAATCCCTCTTCTGAAAGTGTGCCTAACCATTCACCAGCAAACATGACAATGTTGACAAAACATCCAGATGGTTTTATAGTCTTGTTATGACTAAGTCCAAGATCCAGATAATATGCATCATACACCAAAATCCATTTTCATAAATGCCAGTTTAAAAAAGAAGATTCCACTCCAGTTGGCCACCCTTCAAAATGTCTTGCTGCATTAAAAACTGTCAAAATGCCTACAGACTTCTGTGATTGTTTGCCAGAGTGGATGGATCCTGAGACAGCTGGCTCATTATGGCAACTTCTGATTCCCAAGGGTCTATAATGCATCAGGCATCATTGCTCCATTCTTGCAAGCCTCTGGTGCCAAGGTCTCAACCATGCAACATTAAGAAAAAGTGTTCCATAGTCACTCTTAGAAAACAACAGTGAATCTTATAATGAACTCTAAACAAATAAGAGCAAAACTCTTTATTACTTTACATAACTGGGAGGTAACAATTTTGGGTGTAAATATTGGGAAAGATAGTTTTTTTAGATATATAAGCTTATCGCACTGTGTTCTCGGAAAGTAATGAGTACGTGAACGGAACAGAATGTATTTTATTGCACAGTATAATCCTCATTGAGTTCCCATTCTGTGCTCTGACAGTCCCTAGCCCATTCCAGGAGGAGAACTGTAAAAATGCATCCTCAGCCAGCAAGAACGCATTCAGACTGTTCGATATGATGTGTGTGCAATAATCCTACCCAGTCTCAATCTGTCCTCGTGTTCTGATTGGCTAAGACAACCTCCTCCCCTCCTGTCCTAGAACGTCCACAAACTGAACTCAACTCTTCCGGTGTTGATGCAAGGAAGGTGCCACAGGCAATTTAATTTTAATTTTTATTTTTGTAGATTGAATTGTATCGTGTTTACAAGAAAAAACAATGAATGCTCATGACCTAAACCTCTCGGTAGTATTCTTTCCAATGCAGACATAGGGGTTTTCACAACAGTGAGGGACGGCTGAGGAACTACTTTAGCGCCAGTACCGGTACAACAGTAAATACAGTGCAATAATATGTGTTCTCATAACATTACTATTCCGTTATCAATAGTTTAATGTGGTAACACCCATTCCCACATCGTTACGTTCCAGGGACTCGATGGGAATGTTACAGGTACTAGTGCGATAAGCTTATACAACTCATGATATCCCTCAGCCAGCATGGCCACTCACTGGGGATTCGGCAAAGTAGTCATTCAAAAAGTAAGTTTTCCAAGATCTGATTAGCAAATGCCTGATGTATCATTCCAACAAAACAGAGCATGATTTATCCCCTAGTTTCCCAACCCCCCCCCCATGATTTATTCCCAAATTTCCCCAAATTCCATATGATTTATGCAAGCATTTCCTCTCTTCAAGTAAGTAAACAGGAAAACTTTTTAATTTTTTAACCTTTTTTGTCTATTGAAGGAGCGACTGGAACTTCAAAAGCTTTCTTTGTGTACATTGGTTGGCCAATAAATGTATCACTCTTTGTGTATTTTGTATTTTGTTGTATTTTCTCAAAACTTACAGTCCCTTATCAGCTGTGAATCTTTCCAACATTTTTGCAACTTGCACCACACCATTTATGTTTCAATGACCTCATTTGATATTATTGTACCAGCACTTCAACCTCTAAATATATATGCTCCTGCCAAAGAGATACTCTACTGTTTCTTCCAAGAATTGGAACAAGTTCATACACTATAAAACATATGCTACTTTTAAAAGAAAGCCATTTTTGGATATAATTTTGATAGGTAGGCCCTCTATGAATCTAAACTGACTCCAGGGTTGGTGTCAGAGCAGGCTGAAGTATCACATGGGGGCTGATATTCTCTCTAACATGACAGATTCACAGAATGCTGATTTAAATTAATCACCATCCTTCCGTTTGTCTGAGATGCCACTGACTTGGGAACTTGAGCTGAGTCTCAAATGTAAATAAATGTCTCCAGCTAAACAATTATGCTTCAGTTATCTTAATGGCTCATCCATTTCTTTGAAGTGTTAACCAACTCTGATTAGACTTTTAATCATGTAGAGAAAGACAGGTGTTGGGATGGCTGAATCCTGTTTAGCCACCAACATTTTCTTTACCTGTATGACTGTGATAATGTTGTCAACACTGGCTGCTCCTAAATTAGCATGTAACACAAAGCCCAGATATCCTGGAATCTGACTGAGTCATAAAACCTCTCAAACCTCTCCATGTAGTACAGAAACATGTTTGTCAGTCTTACTACCTACTCCACGAAAATCCATGAGTGCAGCTTAAAAGCAATAGACTTCAAAAGAGTAGAAGGGAGCCCAATACCTTTAAAGAGACTGAAGCAGTAGTTGTTGGGAAAAATGTGAAGCAGTAGACAACAGAGTAAACTGGGAAGGCAGAAGATGAACAACAACCAGTCTCATGTCCACATACACAGTGCCTAGGAGAACAGCTCAGGTGGATGCGACAGTCAGGAGCTCCTGTTATCAGCTTCAGCTGATACATCAGCTGCGCCCCTTCCTGGAGCAGGGAGACCTTGAAACGGTAGTACATGCACTGGTAACCTCTCAATTAGACTTCTGCAATGTGCTCTACATGGGGCTACCCTTGGGCCAAGTTGGAAACTTCAGCTTGTACAAAATATAGCAGCCAAGTTGATTACGGGTATTTCCCGTAATGACCATTTAACACCGGTCTTGAAGTCCCTTCACTGGCTGCCAATTAGTTTCCAGGCAAGGTACAAGGTGTTGGTTATTACCTTTAAAGCCCTACATGGGTTGGGACCAGAATACTTAAAGGAGCGCCTTCTTCCATATTGTCCATCCCGCACACTAAGGTCCTCAGGGAAGAATCTTCTACAGCCAAAAAAATCTAGGCTTACATCAGTCACCCAGAGGGCCTTTTCCACTGCTGTTCCAAAGCTGTGGAATGATTTGCTGGAGGAGATCTGTTACATCTCCACTCTTACAGCCTTCAAAAATGCTCTTAAGATGGATCTCTTCCAGCAGTCCTTCCCAGCTTAGTTCCTCTCCCTGCACAAGGTGATCTATGTCGCTCTGTCTACCAATTATCTCCCTTTTTAAACTTTTGTATTTTTGTTTTTAAATAATGTTTGTTTAATTGTAATTTTAGCAGGGGGGGGGGGTTGGGAAGGAATTAATTTTTTAATTCTATTGTATTCTATGTATTTTTATTGTTGTAACTTGCCTGGATTCTTTGTGATTAGGTGGGCTATAAATAAATAATTTATTATTATTATTATTAAAACAAGCAAATTCAGTTTTCTTGGTAAAATATATAGAATAGCCTTCCTTGAGGGACAGTGTGGTGTAGTGGTTGGACTAGAACTCTGGAGACTAGGGTTCGAATCCTGTTAGGAATGGAATGACAGAGGATGACAGTGGCAAACCCCCTCTGAAGCAACTTGCCAAGCAAACCCCATGATAGGTTTGCCTTAGGATCACCATCAGTTGGAAATGACTTGAAGGCTCACAACAGCATAGCTTTCTCTACAAATTATGCATGCAAAGTGAAATGCAGGGTCTTATGAAGGAAAGGAGGAAAAGCAAAATGGCAGCAGATTAGAGTGATGCAGGAACAGAGTGGGCATGGCAAAAGAAACAAACAAGAAGTCAGCAAACATGAAAACTAGCAATAGGTGAGCACAGGCATGCGAAGGTTGCTAGCTCTAATAATACTCTTGGGCAGCAGATGCTGGGTAGTGTGAATAACTAACCAACCAAATCACCATCACCACCATTTCCTTCTATTGATTGCAGTCTTAGGGCCTTTGCAGACTGCCAGAAATAGTGCAAATTGAGTCCACTTTTAACTGCCTTGGCTCAGTGCTAGGGAATCATGGGAATTGTATTTTTTTTCTGAGACATTGAGCCTTCTCTGTCAGAGAGCTCTGGTGCCACGATAAACTACAGTTCCCATGATTCCCTAGCACTGAGTCAAGGCAGTTAAAGTGGACTCAATTTGCACTATTTCTGGCAGTCTGCAAAGGTCCTTAGTGGTATGTTCTAGGCTAAACATTTTGTTTTATTTGGCAATGGACTCCTTTCCATGTTTAGAAGCCAACTGAAATGAAATTTTAACTTTAATTCAACACTGGCCAGAAGATTAGGTATCTCAATCACACATGAAGACATGAGACAAGTTTATTGAGTGCAGGATTGGCTATGTGAAGCACATAGCTTTTCCATCCAAGATAAGAGGCTGACAAGGGGATTCACAAGAAATAGCTAAGAGACTGCCATGGTTGTGCTTTCCTCCCTGCATCTTCCAGCCAATGTACTACTCTGAACCTGTCTAACCTGGCTTGGAACACGTTGTGGGCAATTGTCTCTGTCCCTCTCCAGGTGGAATGGTTGGTTGTGGAGCACAACACATGCCAACAAGTAACTTGAACCAAGGGATGGAGTGAGGGATAGCCAGCCAGCCAGCCAGGTAAATCAAACATATTGAACTGCGAGTCCATCAATTTAAGTAGGCAATATGATGGTGTTTGTGTGTAGGGGCATCTTGTTCTTTGCAATAGACAGCAAACGGTCTTGGCCCCGCTCTTGTCCTCTGTCAATATTACTTCCTATCAACTGGCATCTGGTGATATACTGCTTTTGAACATGGAAGCTCCACATATCCACCATAGCTATTAGCTACTGATAGGTTCTATTAATTGAGTCCTAAACATGTACAACCTAATGTGTTTTAAGTGAACGTGCAAGATGGGGGAATGTGCTAGCCTGACCCCTTCCATCTACGTGTAGAGTGGCAGGTTGCCCATGCAGTTTCCCCCCTACTTTGGGGGTGACAAAGCATAGTCAAATATCCCAAACTGCTATTTTGTGGCCTCCAGGAGTGGCCATTTTACTTGTAAACTTTTCCTGAAATCACTCCAACCCCAAACATCCAGGAAAATCCAGAAATTGCTGCAAGATACAAACTTTCAGTTTCTGCCAGGGTTGAGTAAATGTCCTTCTTTGTGTCAAGGGAAGTTTCTTGATGTCTCAAAGCAGAATTTGGTGTGTCCTTTCTTGAAGAAGACTTCCCTGGATCTAGGGATACGTGTATACTATCACCCTATCAAGGCTCTTTCATGACAAAGCACTTGGGCGTGTGGTGGCTAGGCAGCTTTACATTTTATTGAAAGAAACAGATTGTCTGGATCCATTTCAGGTCAGTTTCAGCCTGGGGCATGGTACTGAAACAGCCTAAGGGCCTTTACAGACTGCCAGAAATAATGCAGCTTGAGGCCACTTTAACTGCCCTGGCTCAGTGCTAGGGAATAATGGGAAATGTAGTTTATTGTGGCATCAGAGCTCTCTGACAGAGAAGGCTCAATGCCTCAGAAAAAACTACAATTCCCATGATTCCCTAGCACAGAGCCAGGGCAGTTAGAGTGGACTCAAGCTGCATTATTTCTGGCAGTCTGAAAAGGCCCTTAGTCACTCAGATTTACATTTTACTTTGGATGAAAGATGGGGTGTGTGTGTTACCCTGTTGATTCTCAGTGGCTTGTGATACTATTATTCATCTTATTGGACCAACTTTAATGGATGGGAGTAGTGTTGGACTAGTGATATAGTGAGATAGGTCCATGGTTGTTATGTTAGTCACGAAGTCCTGAGCTGGCCATCAGGACAGTCTTAGCATGGATGCTGAAGTTTCCAGATGGAGATTTCCAAAACTACTTCAGCAACCTCAGGCTGTGTGAGCTGTATGCCACCAGCATCCCAGTCTGTCTTTTTGGCCCAGTAGAAAGGACAGACCTTCAAAATTGGTAGAATGGCAGGGTTTTCTCACGAGGGGGTTAGAATCCTTAGGTGTAATGGCAACTCCTTCCCACTAGCCAATATAGGTTGGAATTGTACCTACATGGACAAAGATGAGATAGATCCAATTTTCCAAGCTCGCCCACTTAGGTCTCTGTAATGTATTCTGGGCCAGCCACTTCATCCACAAAGACATCATGGATGGAACTTGCTTTATTGGTAGCAAACTATTAATTCACCCTTCTCTTTGGTTTCAAAAAGCCACATGCCCACTATGGCCTATATACAATGAGACCACTGAGTTAGCACAAGCCCCACTGCATTGGTTGCTGTGCATTTTTAGAGTTAACATAAGGGTATCATCTAATACAGTTTTTGGTGTGGAAGTGGATGTGCACAACCACTTATAGAATGGTGTTACATGACACAATTGTATTAATGAGGATGTTTCACTCTGCTAGAATTATGTTGGATTTAGACCAATGTCATTAACCTTCATAGAAAAGCAAATTCTATTAAGAACTGCTGCTTCTCAGTGAACAGTAATTGCTGATCAAAACAGCTTAAAGTTTTATACTGTGGCCTCAAGAGCGATACATACTGAGGGGGAAAAACCCTTTGGTATTAACTGAATAGCAATGCCATAATGATACCAAATATTAATAAAACCTTTGAGAGCAAAATAAAATAAAATAAAATCTTAGTTTAACTTGGTGAATGTTTGATCAATATTCATTGGGTTTCCACATGGCTGTTATGTGACAACAGCTATGGATAAAAATTAACATCTATTTTTATCATAACATTTTAACTTGTTTCTTAGGCCTGAAGGTGGAACATTGTTGGCTAGAGCATCTGTTTGTTTTCCCTTGAAGATTTCTCATACTAAAATTAGATCCCTGGGATCAAATTTTTCATGTCATAGCTGTAATTAAGATGTGAAATGGCTGTACATAGTAGCTGCCTGTCTGTGGATAGGCACAAACCTATTCAAGGATTCAGATGTTTGTTTTTCTAGAAATTTGGGCCTAATTATCTTTTTAAAAGAATACATGTGTGTGTGTGTGAGTGTGTGAAAGGAAATGTGGAAGCTACTTCTGCTGCTTTCTGAGATTATGCCAGATCATGCAATTTTTGGCACAAAATTACAGGGCCACATAGAACTTTCCAGAAGAGCCAAATTATATTTTTGGTAAGCTTAAAAAACAAGGAATTCTTCTCAAAGTATCCTGAAAATCACATCAGAGAACTGAAACTCAGAACTTTGGTATGTAATTTCAAGATCTCAATGTTTATATTTCATCATAGTCCAAATTAACATCTTGATATCATTTATTTTGGGTTAATTACACAATGATCTCATATATTTCATGCATTGAAATCTCATACTAGCTTAATTGGATTAATGGCACTTATATAATATCAGTACAGAAATGGTTGGGAGAGGTAGTAATGCTTCTGTTTTTTCCGTGCTCACAAAATGCTCAACACAGAAGTTACCACCTTCTGGCTGAAAATTATGACAAAAACTGGAATGATTCTTAGTGCTATTAGTGTAGGGCCAATGGTGAACACAAAATTACACTTAACCTTGCCCTCCCAAAATGTACAATACCAGCCTTTCCTTCTGAAGCTAAAGCAACTAAAGCAATGTATGAACATCATTATTTATAAATAATTGAAGAAAAGGAAAACGAAGTCTACCTGATCTGCTTCATAATAGTGTGAATGGCCAATTGTAAGTAACTTAAGTTTGACTTGTTATATATGAATCAAATCATCTTTCATTAACATCTTCATTAAAAGTTTTGAATGTGAATGTGTCATTTTTTAAATGTTGTATAATATTAATCCACTGAAATTTTCATTGTCATAAGATTATTTTGATCTTTGCTATGATTGGTAGCAGTTGGCCCTACTAGTTTAAGGATGAAAAAATCAGCAGAAATTTCAATCTACACAAAATTACTTTCCTATAGGTTCCATTTTAATTGTCCATCTTAATGTGTCAACCATTTTGCCATAGTTTTTCAGGCACTCACAGCCACTGAGTCTATTCATAAGCCATTTGGGCTATTATTCATGTGTATGCAATCCAAAATCAGGGACAGAGTAGTCAGCGGCAGCATACATCATTATTCCTCTTTTAGAAAGGAGATGACATGCTGTTTTTCATTGTGCAATGTAATGATGCACAAATTGCCCCAGATGCCATAAACATTTTCAGAATTCCCTTTTTTTGCTCATTAGAGAAACTGTTTAAGGCCAAACCTACTGTATGATTATGTAGTGCCTTGTTGCTATGCAGGCTGTGAGAAAGGCAAGAAGGGCAGCAATTACATTGAATTAGTCAGCCCACATTTGCATTATTATCCACTTGGAAAATGTTTTCATAAGCTGTCTTTGGGAAAACCCTCAAATGACAGAAATAAGAATCTTCTATTTGTAAGGATGGTTATAGTGACTAGAAGGCTGTGCTAATGCATATATGTTTATTTCAGGAAAATCACATCATACTAAATAAATTGTGTTATACAAAGCGAGTTGTTCTATTTATCATGGAAACAGACTTAGGGGTCCTCCAGATGGGCCGATAATTCTGGTAATTTTTGGGCTATTCTGTTTTTGGAGTTCATGCTTCAGAGGTAAGAGGAGTGAAGATCAAGGTAAGAAACATTAACAGCCTAATATATGCAGATGACACAATAATACTAGCAGAAACCACCAAGAACCTGGAGCAATTAATGAAGAAGGTTAAAGAGGAAAATACCAAGATAGGCTTAATGCTGAACATTAAGAAAACAAAAATAATGATCATGGAAGAATTAATCCTAGATAACAAGAAAATTGAAATAGTCAAAGCTTTTCCATACCTTGGATCAAATATTGACCATTCAATAGCATTCACCTGCATTCCTTTAAAACATTGAAGGGATGGTGTGAATGGGGTGAGGCTCAGTGGGAGGAGAAAGAAGAGGTCCCAGTTTTTAAAACAAACAAACAAATTAAAAACATTTTTTTTAAAAAAACTAAAACAAATTTTAATTTTTAAATTCTTTAAAAATTTTTTTTAAAAAAACACCACATTTACATTTTTCACTTTAACCACATGAAGCTGTGCACATATAACTATATTTAGGCTGTACACATGATATTGTAATTTAAAGGTATACTTTAAATTTTGCTAGTGATTTATGTCACAACTATTGCCATTCAGTGATATGTATAGGAATTATGATTTATGAGTAAAATTAATATAAAAAACATTACTAGGGATTCTGTATGGTATGGAATGGAAGGAGCTCAAGAGGGGTGACACCATGAGACCCCATTGGGTGATTCCAAGCCTAGTGAGCCCACTGCTGATAAACACAGGTACAACTCCAGCTAAATCCTGAGGCTCTTGACCACGACCTGAGGCCGTAGTTAGAATATATAGCTAAGATTTATTATGGCCAACAATGGTGGATTGTATTAGGCCTTTATAGTGGTTACAGCCAGATTTCTTGCAGTATGTGACCTATAGTCTGCATTTAAAATGATCCACTAACTTAAAAATTTGGGGACATGATAATAACAAGTTACTTTTCCCCTCCCTTCTAGACTCATTCTGAATCAGGCATTCACTTGAAACACAGAGATGTCTGAAGTAGTGTATCCGCAGATGGACAACAATGATTTGGGACATCTCAAGCTCAAGCTCTTTGTTCATACAATAAAGTAAAACAGGAATGGGGAACTTCCCATTCTCCAGATGTTGTTGGATTGGAACTCCCATTATTCTTGACTACTGGCCATAATGGCTAAGAATGATGGAAATTGGCAGTGATGTTTTCGAGTCTTTTACTCCAAGTTAAGTCTCAGGTCTCTACCTTCAAGTCTCAAGTTGAGTGTCAAGTCCTTGCAAGATACTTTCAAGTCAAGTTTCAAGTCCGGGAACCAACTTTAACAGGGAAAAAAAAAGAAAAAGAAGTGGTGGTGGGATGTGTCTGTGTGTGTGGGCAGAGTTTCAATAACTAGAAAATCAAAAAGATATGCATAAAGTTCAGTAAAAAAAAATCTCAAAGGGGAACAGGAAACATATTGGACACTGGTCTTGAGGCAGAAGGATCTTTCGAAAGCTTTTGAAAAACTTGAGAAGGCTTCTTCGATGTGCAACAGGGACAGGCTGCTGAGTAGACCTCAAGCCCATTGGTTAATGTGTTTTCTGTTTCTGGATGAAGCTAGGCCAGCAATTCAGTCATTAAAGATATACAAGGCTCAAGTCAAGTTGAGTCAGTGTGTCATGTATCACCAAACCGAGTCATTGAAATGACTTGAGTCCAACGAGTCCAAGGACTTTACTGCACTACACTGTTATAGCACTATTATTGTACTATGGCTGCCTCCTGTGGAATCCTGGGATTTGCAGTTTAGGGAGAGGCATTTAGAATTTTCAGCCAGAGAGCTCATAGGCTTACTAAACTACAAACCTCAGAATGCCATAGGAGGCAGCCATAGCAGTTAAAGTGGAATAATAGTGCTATAACAGTGTAGTGCAGCATTGTCCCATGTCAATTGACTCGAGTCTATATAACTGGAAATTGGAGTCTGAGAATATCAGTAAGTCTGCAGTTTCTGCATCTGATATAGCCAGATGTGTCTTGGATGTGGTAGATATAAACAGATGTGCCTATTAGCCTTTTGCATAATGACCATCTCCTAATCTGAATATATTCCATGAGACTTTTATGCATGCATGTGGTGAGGGAGCGAGTGTTTGCTCACCATTAGAGAACACTTTGAATTGAAATTATGCCTTATTCTTAGTAAGAATGTTATCTGTTCCTGTCTTAAGAACAACATTCTGAAATATTGAAAATTTAATTTAGGAAAAGGGAACAAACCCACATTCCACAGTTACACTATAAGTTCAAGGCTGACATTTTGAATGCTGTCTTTTTGTATAAGGTACCTCATAAGTCAGGCATGGGTCACTCCTAGCTCAGCCTATTTTTTAAAACCTTGTGAAATTATTCCACATTACAGGCTGATACACCTGGGCTAGAGGGGGAAATAACCCAGCTCAGTATAAGTTGATATAATACAACTATTTTTATATTCTATATTTCAAATAACATATGTATATATTTATACATATACAGGGATGCAGTGGCATTTCGAGGCCCAGGTGCTGCATGATGGGGTGAGCTCCTGTCACTAGTCCCAGCTTCTGCCAATCTAGCAGTTCAGAAGCATGCAAATGCAATTAGATAAATAGGTACCACTTTGGTGGGAAGGTAAACAGCGTTCTGTGCAATCATTCTGGCCACTTGATCACAGAGTAGTCCCTGACAACGCTGGGTCTTTGGCTTAGTAATGGAGCTGAGCACCACCCCCTATGGTTCGACATGTCAACCTTGTCAACGGGGAATACTTACCTTTACCTATATTTATATATGGATTACTTAGCCCAACAGTAGAAATTTACTCCTATTCTCATCCCATCTCCTCCGTGCTGCGTGAAGTGAAGAACAAAATTGTAGCCCTACCCTTTTTCATGTACAGAAGCAAACAAGAATATAACCTGAATCATATTCCAGTTTCATAGAATTAATCACTATCTTTGAGGATAGCAGGAAACTAGGCAACATGACACACACATCGCTATCTTCTAATCCTCAATGTTGCCATTTCCCATCCCCTATTTTTGTCTGCCTGAGAAATCTGTCTCACCTTGCCTACTAATACTAGATGTGCATTGTACTAGACTGCAAAGGTGTTATGAAAGTGACTGCCTGATGAGGACAGTCATCATGGAGCAAAAGAGAGATTTATTTATTTAATTAATCCATACCCAGCCTTTGTTCCAACATGGGTCCCAAGGCAGCTCAAAACATAGATTAAAACAAAATACAGATGTGTACTGAGCAGAGGCTGAGGAGTCTTGCATATCTCCAGTAGCCATGTTGGCTGAGGGATTCTGGGAGTCCCTAAAGCATAATTTTTCCAACTCCATTTTGTGTACTGTATGAATTTGGTCCAGAAAGCAGAGGTATCAATTCAGGACCAGAATCTTTCATGCTGGGGCTAGAAAAAGATCTGGATCTGCTTTCACACTATTCTGCATACTTGAGAGAAGAACTTTGCCATTTATTTGATTGAATAGTTCCACATCAGGGGTCGTCCAGGATTTACCACTAATGGTTTCTCATGGCCTCTGCAATTGTTAACTAATTAAACTTACAAACATTAAAGGCAGAAAGTGAGGGTGATTTCAAACATTAATGCTCTAATAAACCAATACTTGACAACACCATGGATGTTTGCTGTAATATTTCCTTTCTCCAGCTGTCAAATGCTAATCTTGCAATGCAGTAACTCAGCCATCCCTGCAACTTTATGCATCACTCTCCACACAGAAGCAATTTCATTGCTCTGGATCCTATGGGGTTTGGAGGAAATTTCCTTGTATCTTTTGATTTCACTTTAAATGCGTAATTACACCCCATGTGGTGCTTTCTAATTTTGTTGATATATTTATTTTCATTGGTTCTTTTCAACTTAGGTCTTTTTCTGCATTATAACATGCTCTATTATAATACAAAAGGAAGCAAATTTAAATAATTAGTGCTCCTGAATTTTCGGTTCATTTGGTGTCCTATCCCCAAGCTCATTTGTCTACATGAGTAGAGATTATTCCATCAATGAAATGACTTGAGAGATTTTACCACACAGAAGACTTTTTTGAATTTAGTGCAATAAGTCCAAGGTTTGCACACAATGTCAGAATATTATTCATAGGCTAAACCCTAACCTTAGGTGAGGAAGTTGAATACTGAACAATATTTTGCCTGGTAAAGAGATATCTCAAACAGGATTTTTATACCATTACAGTATTTGACATTACTGTGAAGAAGGGTGGGCAGTTACCAAGGTCTGGAGCCAGCCTAGCTCTGTTTTCACAAGCAGCTGCCAGATCCCAGACATGTAATACCAGTATAACAAGGCCCAAAGAATACTGGAGTGAAAATTGTAATTTGAGAATGCTGAGAATGTTCAACTAGAGACCCCTTGTTTCTCCTACTGAGTGACAGCTTACAGAGCTTCTGCAGCAAGAGAATTACTGTAAAATTGGTTTAAATCTACAGCCTAGAAGATATGACCTAGAGTTATATGCGGGATCCTGTGACGGTCAGAAAAAAACCCAGTTTGGATGAAGGCCAGTTCTGGTTTTTTTGTGACTAAAAAGAGAAGGGCATAGAGAAAAATCTTCATATTTTTATTAGCTTGTTTGTCACAGTGTTATAACATCTGTGCAATTTGTCTGGTTTAAGTTAAATCATGTAATATCTTCTGACATGATGTGGGAATGTTTGATGAAACTCCTATTTTATGCTCCTGTGATATTAATACAGCTAGTTTGAGCACTGGTGTAAGTGTTGTTTTTCATATACTGTGCACACATCCCCTAAGTCTGTGGGAGATTTCAAAAATGATTTTGTCTGCATGTATAGAGTGACACAAGATGGGTAGGTGGACAAATATGTGATTGGAAAGCTGATAGATTTACAATGGGTGGAAAATGGAAAAAATAAAAATGATATGCATTAAAGATAAGGGGATAGAATTGAAGTGCATATGCATATAGAAAGCTTTACAGATTCTTTAAAGATATGAGGAATCATTATGAACCTGAGAGGAAAAACAGTCCATTGTGGGTGCAACTTTTGACAAGCCCCATGAATTAATAAGAATATGAAGATAACTTTGTCAGTGAAGTAAGTCAAATTCAAAACTAAATAATTTCACTTCTATGAATGAACAAACTGCTACTGACGCAGGCTATATTTTTCTCCTTTTCTTTCAGTGTAGGGGAAGTTTGAGGAAGTATTTATACATCTGGAAAATGTCCTTTTAAAAACCATAGTTTCAAAGGAGCAGGGTATTTATCCTAGCATCCCAAAAAACTAACTTAAAAAACTGAGTTATAGGAAATAAACTCTGTACTTGGTTAACATTTTCTTTTTTCTGAAATAGGTTTCAATTTGGTCTCTGAGGAACCTTTGTGGTATGGGATTTCAAAATTTACCAGTCTTTCTGTGTTTGAACTTGATGTAGATATGTAATTGCTAAAAGGCTTCTCATCTTTAATGTCATGGCCCACAGTAAGATAAATAAAAGACAAAGAGAATTTCTGCGGATGTAAGTCAGTCCACCAGGCTGAGCGGATAGAGTTGAAACTGTCATGTTTGGTAACTGAAGACTTGAAGAACCAGGCTAGCATTGTAGTGAAAATTAACTATTGCTTTTATTCTGGATTCTAAGACACACAAATCTACTGTACAATGGTTAGAATCAATGCTGAGTTTCCCCAAGTTAAACAACACTTTAAAATCCTTTGTCCAGCCCCTCCCCCCGTAGCCTGTACCATTTGTCCACTTCAAAGATGCACTTTGAAGTTTGGCTTTTTCAATTCCTATCTCCCCGCTATCACTCCAGAAAGGAAGACACCATCATAAATAGTCATAAATAACCCAGTGTTCCTGTTTCAGTCACTTGCCCCCCAATCTACAATTTCCTTTGATTATCCCCTCTGCATCCATCACATTTTATTGTTAGATTCCTGTGAGAATCATAGGAACATGACACTCTTCCATCCTTGAAATATATTTTATAATCAAAACATATCAATTCCCTCCTGGCTAGTCTGGATATTGTTTATGAAACAACTGAATTAGGTCCAGGGCATCTACATGTCTGGCATAAACTCATTCATTATGAGAGTCTGGAAAATGTCACCAGCTAACTAGATATTGTAACTTTCCCTGATGCCACCTCAAATCTAAGGTCTTGGCCACTTCAAAACATTGTTCCACCTCCACCACCAGTGGATATGGGGTTTCTGGCTCTGCTCACTAAGGATCCTCTTCAGTAAGCTGAAGTGAAACATAGAGTGTAAATATCTGTATGTCTTTGGCAAATCCAACTCAGCTGTCACTTCATTGATTAGCTGCTTTATCACAAAGGGCCCCACAAACTTTGGTCCCAGTTTTTTGGAAGGCTGCTGGGTTTTCAGATGCTTGGTGGACAAATAGACTTTGCTCCCAAGTCTCAGCTCCCACTCTGTCTTTCTTCCAATCAGGAAAACCTGTTTGTAAGCCTGTTTGGCATCATCTAATGTGGCCACAATATGAGGCCAAGCATTTCTGATCTTTGTAATCCACTGGGAAAGTGGCACCAGGTCTGTGTGTTCTGGGGTCAAGGTAGGCAGAACTTTCAGTTTGTTGCCATAAATGATTTCAAATGGCAAATGTCCAGTGTTCTAGTTGACGGTCTTATTAAAAGCAACTTTTGCATGGGGCAGTAAGTCAAACCAATTGTCCTGCAAGTAGTTGCCAAAGCATTGAAGGTACTGTTCTGAAGAGCAATTATTTTTCTTGGATTGTCCATCCGATTGAGGGTGATGAAAGGTGCTCATAACTCATTCAACCCCCAATTTTTTGGGAAGATTTTTCCAGAATTTTGAAGTGAACTGTCAGCCTCTATCTGTAACAATCTTATCTGGAAGTCTGTGGATTATATATATATATATATATATATATATATATACATACAATGAACAAGTCTGCCAATTTGGCTGCACTAGGCAAGCCCTTGCACCCCACAAAGCGCACCTGTTTTGAAAACAGGTCTATGACCACCCATATGGTCTTTCTCTCTCTACTATCCAGTAAGTCCGTAATAATGTCCATAGCAATGTTCCTCCAGGGGATGCCTGGCATGGACAGTGGCCAAAGCAATCTCTAGGCATGCCGGTCATGGGATTGGAGCGGGCACATACTGGGCAGGCTTTTACACAAGTTTTTACATCACTCCTGATTCCCTCCCACCAGTATTATTTTTTTATCCAGGGCCAAGTTCTCAGGAATCCCCAATGTCCCGCTGCTCTGCTGTCATGGCACAACTGCAGAATTCTGGCTCTCAGCTCTTCCAGAACATAGATTCCTTTGCACCACAGACCGTCTTTGAGTTCCAGGGAATCAGGATGGTCAGCAAGCCACTAATCCTTCTTCCCTCCCTCCCTGATGTCTTGGAACAAAGGGCCCAGAGGGACCTCTTGGGGTAGATCCTCCTTTTCTTTGCATGCTTGACTCCTTGTAATCACTGCCAGTCCCAGTTGTTTCAGGGTGAAGATAGTTTCATCCAGAGCCTCTCTCTGGCTTTCATGCTGAGGCACTCTGGATAAAGCATCCACGAGAATGTTTTCTTTTCCAGAGAAGGCTTTTAGTTTGAACCTGAAACAGTAGAATTCTTGAGCACAATGACTCTGCTTCAGGTTTAGTTTTCTCAGGGCTAGTAGGGCTTCTAAACTACAATGGTTGGTCCAAACCTCAAAGGGCTGGCTGGCCCCTTCCAGGAATTGGTGCCAAGTTTGCAGATCCTACTTAGCTACTGCCTCTTTTTCCCAATGGACCAATTTATCCCCGCCCCCAGAACTTTTTGGACAGGTAAGCACACAGTTGTAACCTCCTCTCTGAGTCCTTTTGTATTAATATTGCTCCCAGTGCAACATCACTGGCATTGGTCTGAAAAATAAATGGCTGTTCAGGGTTGGGATGTTTTAGGATGGACTCGGAGCTAACTAGTCTTTTTAGTTGTTCAAAGGCTGCTTGGCAGTATGGAGTTCACTTGACCCTGGTAGATGGCTTGGGTTCCTCATTGGGATCCCTGGGGTTAATCTTGGTTTTCAGCAGGTCTGTGATGGGCAGTGCTATTTGGGCAAAGTTTGGGATGAACTGTCTGTAAAAGTTGGCAAACCCCAGAAACTTCTGTACTTGCTTTAGAATCTTTGGCAGAGCCCATTCCAATACCATTTCTATTCCCTGGGTGGACACATGGTACCCCAGAAAATCCAACTTGTCCATGTGAAATTCGCATTTGGGTAGCTTTACATATAATTGATTGTCCAGGAGACGCTTCAGCACCTACCTTACCAATTTTACATGGGAGGTTGAGTCTTGGGAGTAGGTCAGCACATCATCCAAGTAAACTAGAACTCCTTCAAACAGCAAATCATGGATAATTTCATTCACCAGTCTCATGAAAATGCCAGCCATGCCAGATAACCCAAATGGAAGAACCAGATATTCAAAAGCCCCCAGGGGACAACTGAACACAGTCTTATATTCATCCTCTTATTGTATGTGCACCTGGTAATAGGCATCTCTCAAGTCCAGTTTGGTAAAAATCTGTTCACTTGCGAGCTGGCTCAGCATGTCCTTCATCAGGGGAATGGGGTACATATTAGTACTGCAAATGCCATTGATGTTTCTGTAATCTATCACCAGGCATAGGGACCCATCTTTCTTTTCTCAGAAGAACACTGAGGCCCTGAATGTAGAAGTCGATGGGTGGATGAAGTCCCTGGCCAAATTCTTGTCTATAAAGTCCTTTAGTGTTTTCATCTCTAGTAGGGTCATAGAGTATAGTTGGTGCTTGGGGATTTGCACTCCAAGCACTGGTTCAATCATGCAATCTATCTCCCAATGTGGTGGAAGTTGGTCACACTGTCTTTCTTCAAACACCTCCGCCAAGTCTCTATATTCCAGAGGATAGCGTGACTGGTCCTCTGAGACTGCACTTCCAATCCTCTCCTACAGCAAGTCAGGTTGGTTCAAGGCTACTGCTGCACTCTCTCTTTCTCTCTTTTGGAATAGTGTCCCTGATGTGCACTCAGCATCCTGGATCATCAAAAACCAGTTCTCCTGGCCCCCACCTAATCCTGGGATTATGGAACTGTAACTAGTCCATGCCTAGGATCACTCGCTATTCCAAAGTAGGGTCCAGCATGAACTGGATCTTCTCCCAGTGCTTCCTTCCCAAGCTAAAATATCCCTGTCTTCTTGATGATGGGATCCATTCATCTGATGAAAGTTGATGGCACGCTCAGCCTCCTGATTTCCAATCCCATTTTCCTTGCCACCTCCAGGTTGATGAAATGCACCCTGAGTCTATACCTGCCACCAAGTCCATGCTTTGTTTCTCACCCTGATCTTCCACTTTTACATCCAGGGTGTACAATGGGACCCCTATACTCACCATTGAAGTATGACACTGAGACCTTATGGCTGGCCTCCCGCTGATGCCCAAGGCCAGCTGTTGAAGTTTTCTACTGGCTCAGCATTGTTCTCCAACTCCATCATGTCTGGGGGCATCCCTGGATTGGCAGCCACTTGGCTTCAGCTTAGAGGCCTGACTAGCCAATCCCATCCCAGGGTACTGCTGGTCTCCTGATGGAGGTGGAGGGTGTGGCCCCTTTGCCAGGTTGCTCTGCTGCCCATCTTTCCACTTGGGGCACACTGTGATCAGGTGTCCCCTCTGCCCGCACACCAGGCAAAGCCCAGGATGCTTCCATCACTCGTGCTCTGTCTCTTGGGGCTTAGTTTCTTTCTCCTTTCCCTGAGAGTGGCTTGGGTTTGGGTTAGTTTCCTTGCTCAATCCCAGTTTCCAATGGGTCATCAGCTGCATCTCCTGCTGTGCCATTTTGACCTTTCCAACCAGTTGGATCCATTCCCTCACCATTTGTGGGTTGTTGGTCATCTGGACCCACTTCAGCAAGTCTGTCCGTAGGCCCTCCTTTAAGTGTTGCACCTTGGTTTCTTGGGCCAGTCTGTAACTTGAACGACTAGTCTCTAGAACTCCATCGCATACTTGGTTACAGAACATGTCTATTGCATGAGCACCATTAGCTTGGCCCGGGCTTTCTCAATTCTGAAAGGGTCTTTGAAGTGAGCCCGTAGGGTTGCCATGAATGCGGGCAAGCTCTCCAATTCCAGTGCTCCCATGTCAAAAAGCTGCACAAACCAGTCCTCTGCATCCCCTCCCAGGAGTGTGGTCATACACCTCACCTTGCCACACTCAGTGGGAATAGTTGGTCCCCATTCCCACATATGTGCTGCCACCTAGGCTAGGAAACCTAGGTTGGATCTTCCATTGAAGCGCACTCTCAGCTGCCTTACTGCTGGGTTCTGGACATGACTCATGGGTGCTCTGGCTGGTGTCCAGGGGGGTCACCCCACATGCCTCCTCCAATGTTGCAGGCTGAAATCTCAGTGCTCAGGTTGGTGTGGTGGGTGTCTCTGCACCATGGTCCCACTATGTAGCCTCATGGCTCACGCTTGCTCATCCCTCTCTGTGAAATGGTGGTCCCACCATTGTGCCTGCCAACTGAGCTGCTACCTCTTCGGCTGCTGCATCCTGCCATGTCCACCATCCTTGTCACTGCAACAGACCTTCACTAACCATTGGGGTCCAGAACCATTCCTCTTCCTCCTCCTTGTCAAGTGGATCCTGTGGGACGTTCTCCCACAGTCCAGTCCAAGGATTCCTTGCCCCACTCATCCTTTGTGGACCAGTCTTCACAGTCCTTGGACTTTGGGGACCATTCCCCTGCATGCCTTCACACTGCCGTTGGTGCTTCCTCCCTAGGTAGCCTGCTGGTCCCCATGCCTCCCTCGGGTTCATGGGATCTTCTCACTCCAACTCCCTTGCCAGAGTCTGCTTGCCCTTTCTGGGCTATGGTCACTATGCTGCCACTTCGCTCTCCCTGGGAAAGTTCCTCCAGATCATATTTACCTTGGGTATAGTGCTGTTCTTGCAGATGAGGTGATGTTGGAAGGAGAGTTGATTCAGTGTCATGTCCAAACAAGACTTGAAGAACCAGGCTAGCATTGTAGTGAAAATTAATTATCACTTTTATTCTGGATTCTAAGACACACAAACTACCCCACAATGGTTAGAATCAATGCTGAGTTTCTCCAAGTTAAACAACACTTTAAAATCCCTTGTCCAGTCCCCCCCCACCTTGTAGCCTGTACATTGCCCTCTTTAAAGATGTGTTTTGAAGTTTGCCCTTTTCAATTCCTATCTCCCTGCCATCGCTCCAGAAAGGAAGGCACCATCATAAATAGTCATAAAGAACCCAGTTTTCCTGTTTCAGTCACTTGCCCCCCCATCTACAATTTCCTTTGTTTCCCTCTTCTACATCCATCACACTTGGTTGTCAGATTCTTGTGAGAATCATAGGAACATGACAGAAACACTGTAGATCTCACTTCTTCTTTTCACTGAATCTGCATTATTTATCTTGCAGTCATAGAGACACACAATGGTCAGTCCACCAGGCTAGATTTTTAGATTTTTGGTTCTTCCTCTATTTTTTATACCATCATTCTTGATGAAAAGATCAAGGAAACTCAAAGGTTTGCAGCAAGTATAGGCCACTTTTTAAACACTATAGTGATCCTTAGTAAAATATACAGTTATCTCTGATTTTAATTTTAAATAAATATAGCACATAATGATCCAAACTGGGGTATTTGGCGATGGGTTTTATCCTTGTATTGTTTTAATCTGTTGTACACCGTCCCGGTTGCTTTGCAGAGAGACGGGTTAGAAATAAAACTTATTATTATTATTAGAAATATTTAGGCAATAAGAAATATGGAAGGGAAGAGTAGAAGCTATTTACAGCCATGTTCACAGATTCTTTAGCCATAGATTCAACCATTTATGGCTTGAAAATATTCCAAAGAGATATAAATTCTAAAAAGCAAACCTTGATTTTGCTATTTTATATGGGACACCATTTCACCACACCAGTGAATGGGACGTGAGGATTCACAGATTTTTAATATCCATGGGGGTTCCTGGAACCAAACCCCAGCGGATACCAAGGGCCTACTGTAACAAAAAGGAACTCTATATGTTTCTAGTTATCCATCTGAATGTATGTGAATCTCAAGTCTGTGAAGCCATGAATTTCAACTGTTTAGTCTGGAGAGATGAAATAAAGTAAATAGTAACCTTGTAGCTTTCAGTATGATGATTTGGGATGCATTACACTGCAGAAATAATGCAGTTTGATACTGCATTAACTGCCATGGCTCAATGCTATAGACCCTGGGATTTGTAGTTTGTTGTGGCACCAGAGCTCTCTGGCACAGAAGACTAAATATATCACAAACCTACAAAGCTCAGAATTGAGAATAGCACTGACTCATGACAATCGAAGTGGTGTCAAACTATGTATATTATGTCTATAGTGCAGATACAGCCTTAGGGTGCATGTACACTGTAGATGGGAAGCAGTGGCTCAAGTGGTTAAGACGCTGGCTCTGCTGATTGCAAGATTGGCAAGTTGGCAGTTCGAGGCATGGGTGCTGCATGATAGAGTGAGCTCCTGTCACTAGTTCCAGCTTCTGCCAACCTAGAAAAAAAGCATGTAAATGCAAGTAGATAAATAGGTACCACTTCAGTGGGAAGGTAAACAGCATTCTGTGTAATCATGCTGGCCATATGATCATAGAGTAGTCTCTGACAATGCTGACTCTTTGGCTTATTAATAGAGATGAGCACCGCTCTCTATGGTCGGACATGACTAAACAACCTTGTCAATGGGAAATATCTTTACCTTTACCTACACTGTAGAAACTGCAGTTTGACACCAGTTTAAGTGCTGTAACTTCATCCTATGGGGTTGTGGGATTTGTAGTTTGGTGGGGCACCAGAGCTTTCTGACAGAGAACACTAAATATCTCTCCAAACTACAAATCCTAGAATTTTGTAACACTGAGCCATGGCAGTTAAAGTGGTGTCAAACTGCATTATTTCTACAGTGTAGGATGGGCTTTTAGTGTGCAGGAGTTGTTAGAAGCTTCACGTAGCTTTATTTATTTTTTTACCAAGCTTCAACTAGTTTAATTATTATCTCATTGTGTTTTGTTCTAACTTTTCCTCCAATTCCATCCTGGTTAGAATCTTCAGCACGCATATGCCTGAAGCATAATTTCAGCTTTTTTTTTTTAAAGTAAAATGGGCAAATGAAAAATAAGTTGAAGCTAGAAATATGTAAAATACAAGATAATGCTTCTGGAATATAGGTTATCACCAAAGCCCAGATTTTCTCTGTTGTAGAATCTTACCTCTTTGCTGAACAAGAGCTGAGTAAAGCACTCGATATCACCCTTATAACAATGATCTAAGAAAACCTTCCCCCCCCCCACACACAAAGAAATACTAATTAATGTATTACTTAAAAATACTTAAAACATGGCAAATGTTTTATAGGCAATTGGACCTCAGTTCAGTTTAGTGAAAATTTTCAGGATGCCTCAGGAAGCGTATCTGAGTTATACAATTATCTGAATGGCCTCTCGGAGCTAAATCACAGATGTTCAGATACATGGCAAATGTTTTATAGGCAATTGGACCTCAGCTTCTGAAACTTGGCATTTCCACCTCCAACTCAATCACTAGGTGTAGTTAACAAGGCATCCCAATTTCCATTGCTTAAATTATATGATGTAGCATTGTGGATCATGCCATAATACTGGAGGGGGAGGACCATTTATCCAGAAATGGTAGGTTACATTTGTGGAGAGTAAAGACAGCTTTCTTGTGTGAGAACAGCTCATCCTTAAAGCCTTTTAACATTCAAACTATTTGTGATCACAATGTTTCAAAGGCTCTTTTCCCACATTAACCTTCTTGAATATTACAGTCATCAACAGAGGCCTGGCTCCATATCCTGTTATATTCAGTTGAGGAAAGGCAAGGATGTCTGATATGGTGCCAAGATTGGGGAACTTTCTACCCTGGAAGGCTTTATCAGCATTTTGATGCATAGGGGGAAAATTCTTTGTTCTGCTGCACCATTTGTTGCATTCTGGTTTATTGCTTTGGTGCCACATTAGAGCCAGCTTGGCATAGAGGTTTGAGTGTTGGACTGACTATGGAGATCAGGGTTCGAATCCCCACTGCCATGAAACCCACTAGGTGATCCTGGGCAAATCACACACTCTCAGCTTCAGAGGAAGGCAGTGTCAAACCTCTTCTGAAGAAACTTTCCAAGAAAACCCTGTGATAGGTTTGCCTTAGGTTAGCATAAGTCGGAAACGACTTGAAGGCAAAACAACAAGCCACATGCTCCAACTTTTCACAGATGAAAAGTGGAACACATAGCCATGCAACATCAGAATGTATGAATGAGGAAGAACAGACAAGCTAGGAGAGGCTGTAGCAGTTTGCTTTTGCCCAAGCCTACTGGAAAGGGCAAGATTCTCTGTCCTCCGCCTCCTCTCCTCCCTATTGAGCTAACTGAATACAAACTGATTTTGTACTTTGAACTCAAGGAGCATCTAAACTGTAAAAATAATGCAGTTTGACACAACATTTTAACTGCCATGGCTCCATCCTACAGAATCCTGGGATTTGTGGTTCTGTGAGGCACCAGCACTCTTTGGCAGAGAAGGCTTGTAAAACTACAAATCCCAGGGTTCCCTAGGATGGAGCTACAGCACTTAAAATAATAATAATAATAATAATAATAATAATAATAATATAATGTCAAACTGCATTATTTCTACATTGTAGATGCATTCCCTTGTTTACAACAATTGAAGGACAAAGGGAGAAAGTGGTAGTAGGAGAGAGAAAGTGAGACCATTAATAATTAATTGGGACTGTTCCTGCCAAATCAGGGCAGTTGGAGGATATGGGGAACAGATTATTATTTGTTTCTTTTTTATGTTATTAATTAAGTGATATTGTTTTAATAAGTCTTGAGAGTTGCTGAAAGGCAGAATGCAGGATAAAACATATCAATCACGTCAAGAACTATTGTCTTTGTTCTCCTCTAAAAATCTTTCTTTTCTATTGCTTTCAAAAGCTGAGCATCAGGTTTTTTTTTTTATGAGCAGCAAGTTTTTATATTTAGTTAAAAACAAAAGCCAAGGGGGAAAAAAAAGATGTCAAGTACTGAAAGGAAAAATCCACTGTATGCTCACAAATTATAAAAGTTTCCAAGGCTTGGTTGATAAAAATGGTGATCAGATTTGGTCCCTTTGCCTCCGTTCTTTATGTAACTTTTCTCTTTTAATTTTACTTTAAAGAAGAGGTGAAAGGCCATTTGGTGCCAGCCAATTTGTTTTACTTCAGCTCTCAGCAAGGATCAGAGTTGCTTAGCAACCAGTTATTCTCCCTTGATGCCTGCACTGGGCCAGAGAAAGTTAAGCTTCTCCAAGGCTTTGGCTAGGACTAGCATCCACATCAGAGCAAAATGCCTTCAATCAAGACTTTTCATCTTGCTGTTCTGATCTTCTCTTTTTGATTTATATTTGCTCTAACTCCTAATTATAAATAAATAAAAATCTCCTCTCTTGCAAATTAGGTAATTCTTCTTCTTCTTCTGATGATGATGATGGAGGACCATAATATAATAGTGTGTAGCTATGCTCATCTGCATTGCATAACCCACCCTAAATGCCATTTATTAATTGGTTAGGCCTCTAAAAGCATCACTACTGCGAACAGAAAATGACAAATGGCCCCTTTTGCTTTGATTTTTAAAGGTCCATTATGTTGTATTAAAAGACACCACCACAACAGAACACCACAGAGCAGCAAATGTTTGCAGATATGTAATGATATACATGAATAGAAGAAACAGTGGCCTTTCCCCCTTTCTGTGCTTTAATCATAACTGTTTTTTTTATCCTATTCTCTGTCTATAACATCAGCTGTGTGGGCTGATAAAAAGAGACATAAATGTTTATCTAAAGGGTGACCTTCTAGAGGTTGTTGGCCTGCAACTCTGAGCATTCCTCATCATGGGATTGCTGGAAGTTGTAACTTGGCAACATCTGGAGGGCCACAATTTACCTGCCCCCTGCATCAGGCAAAGGTTTCTGTCTCTAAGGGCCTTTGCAGACTGCTAGAAATAGTGCAAATTGAGTCCACTTTAAGGGTTATGGTTAGGGTTAGGGAATCATGGGAACTGTATTTTATTGTGGCACCAGAGCTCTCTGACAGAGAAGGCTCAATGTCTCAGAAAAACAACAACAGTTCCCATGATTCCCTAGCACTAATCCTAACTCTTAAAGTGGACTCAATTTGCACTATTTCTGGCAGTCTGCAAAGGCCCTGAGTATCAGAGGGGGGTTGCAGACTGTCAAAAATAGTGTGAATTCAGTCCACTTTTAGGGTTAGGGTTAGTGCTAGGGAATCATGGGAATTGTTATTTTTCTGAGACATTGAACCTTCTTTGTCAGAGAACTCTAATGCCACAATAAAATACAGTCCCCATGATTCCCTAACCTTAACCCTAACCCTAAAAGTGGACTGAATTCACACTATTTCTGACAGTCTGCAACCCCCCAGAGTTAGGTGTAGAGCAGGACTATGGAACCTCCAACTCATTAAGGCTCCATCTGCAATGCAGAAGTAATGCCATTTTATACCACCTTAACTGCCTTGTCTCAATGCTATGGCATCCCAGGAGTTGTAGCTTGTTAGGGCACCAGAGTTCTCTGACAGAGAAGTCTAAATATTGCACAAAACTACAAATCCCAGAATTTCATAGCATTGAGGCATGGCAGTTAGCGTGGTGTCAAAATGCATCATATCTGTAATGCAGATATCACTTAAGCCAAGCATACCCTACCAAATGTGGTTAGTGGGGCTTCCTTCCATCCTTCAGTTTCTGATATCCCCAGACTTTATGGTGTAATTGTGGGTGGCAGGGGATATGTCGGATGGTAGGATTGCTGGATCAACAGAAACCCATTCTCTGGGATTCAGGGCCACAAACTGAGACCATAGAATGGATCTCTATGATGTCGTAGTGTTGTCCCTTGTGATGTCACAGAGGTGGACGAGGCAAGAGTTGTCTGCCTGGCCAGGACCACTTCTAAGGACTTTATCACACGGGGGCCAGTTCCATCTTTAGAGATAATAAAGCGCAAATGAACCATCCTGAAAATAAAGCAAAAATAGTGTTTAATTGCACGAATGAATATCACACGCAATTAGAATAAACGTGTAATAATGTGAAAAGTGAAAAAAATCCGCTTTTGTGTTTCATCCAAAAGCGAACAAATTCCGTATATGAAGCAGAAATGGTATACTTGCACATGCGCAGAGGGATGCATAGTTAGTGCATCACAGGAACCTTCCTTGCTTCATTTCCTGTTTGATGCTTCTTCTTCTTTGTGTTCCCACGTTATTTTGCCATTATAATCTTTCCTATTATCAACAGTTGTATTTTTTGTTTTATGAGAATTGATACATTTTTGTCTGGCATGTATGTCGCCCAAGCAAAACAGGAAGTAAAAGCGGCCCCACAGAACCATGGGAAAAATGGAAAAATGAGTGAAAGGAGGGTTATTGCATGAATAAACTGAATTTGACTTTCACACTAGAGTAAATGCACAGTTACAGTAATATCGAAAATGCATTTTCGCTAAAATCCTGAAAGTAAAAAATCCAGGATAACACCACTCTCTGACCACTTTAATGACAGGTTTTGTAAAATTTCATGGGGAGAATACTTATATGTAGGCAATGCCCAAAATTGTCCCCCCTCCCCATAACTACATTCATGAATCTAACTTGTAGCTAAGATGTGCTTTGGTTGTGTTCACTCTTGCTTTTGTGTTTCCTACTCATATTCACTTTCTTCTTAGTTAAGAAACACACACACACACAAGTAATTAATTTTTTAACACTCTGGGGATATTTTCACTAAGAAATGTTTGACTGAGGTGAAGGTGAAATATCTGTGTCCCTCTTTCTCCTCCTCTTTAGTTCTTTAACTTCTAATGCAAATGGTACATAAAGGAAATGAAGGCAATTTTGGTTTTTTTGTCAACTTTGGGAAGATTTCAATCCTGGAAACTGAAACACTACTGGCTATTACAGAGAACTGTACTTTTTCTCCAGCAAGTCTACATGGGGAGGGAAAGCTGAAATCCTGCAGATATGATTGTCCCTCTGATCAATGCAAGATACTTTATGTGTATTAATTTTTATTATTTTTATTCAGCAGCATTATCTTATTATGTGTTAAATGTGTATGTGATTCTAGATGGTCCATCCTGAACCTGCTCCATTAACTTATATATTATTTGCTTTCTGTAGGAGAAGCTGGTATCATTAATCATGTTAAGCACTATGCTGCTTGGGGCTGGTTCCATTTAAATTAATGTGGCTATTTGAATAGAAAAATAACAGTGAGTGAGAGTTAAATAGATAAAATCTGACATTTACTGAGTATTTTTTACAGATTCTTTTTTTGGGGCGGGGGGAGGAGGTGTCATTTAAGTTTTACTGGGTTTTTTTCTGGTACAAATTAATTTATTCTGCATATTTCTGTATGTTTGTATTCTTAAAAGTAAGATCCTAAACCAGATCTTGATCAGCAAGGATCCAGTGCTTTCACATCCACAAGTTTAGCAGTCACCAATATCCCTGAAGACCTCTGAAGCCATCAGAGCATGTCAGGTTCTGTGTTGAATTCTGTCCCTGTTTTTTTCTCAGCTACCTGACCCCCTTCCTGCACTGTATGCTAAAATAATACCCATTCTATTGAATCACTGTTTTTTTTAGAACAGGTAGCTTGATTCTTCCTGTCTTGCAAGCACACCTGCCTACTTCTGAGAGAGGTCTGGATAGATTGACGAGGAACTGATTTTGTGGGCAAACAGTTAAGCCTTCTGAAGGTTTTTTGGTCCATTCCAAGCTTCTGACTTTTTGAGAAACAAACAATATTGTAAACCTATTTATGTAAACCTATTTAGGTTTTTTGGTCCATTCCAAGCTTCTGACTTTTTGAGAAACAAACAATATTGTAAACCTATTTATGCTGAAGTAATAGGACTCACACCCATGTAGGAGTCTGTAGGACTCCAGCCTAAGTGTGTGTGTGTGTGTGTGTGTGTGTGTGGGTAACAATAATGAATACTACATGGAAAAGAAGATGTTCAAGTTGAACACCTCAAGAATGGAATTAGATGTTTCTGGAGATATATAGCTGCTGTGGCAACAGCAGATATATATCTCCTGTTCCTCTCCAAAATAAAGCAGCAGATATATATCTCCTGTTCCTCTCCAAAATAAAGCAGTGCTATTATGCTCTAAATTTTGCTGCTTCCATTCCATTCCAGTGGTTGCTATTTGCAAGGCTGTAGATCTCAAAATGTGATGACACCACAATTTATATTTTGTTTTACTACATCTTACAGGAAAGAAAGAAGGATCAAGGTTACTGTTTTGGGCAGTTGCATGTGTTTGGTATTTTCTAGCTCCATAATGACCCCCTAGAATGGGTAACTTTTTGTTTGATTTGTTGAGGGGACCATTCAAAGCAATGTCTTGAACTTCCAAATAAGGACTCCTTTGAAATCTTCATAAAATCATTTATTTGATAAGCAATAACAATATTTGGGCAAATATTTTGAATAATGCATATTTTATTTTAGCTTTACCCAATGTTTAGAATTTTCTCAGGAACAGCTGTTGTCCACAGGCCATCCTACGGTCTACCTCCAAGTTCCTTAATCTGATCTCAACAAACCAAATAAATAAATAAAGACACTGGGGATTTCTATTCCTAAGAAAGTTATTTCATTTGGAGATGCCAGGCTAAAACAACAGATAAGTATTTCTTTTATATAGAAGTTTGTTATATTGTTATGAAAACTCAATTGACAGGATCCTTAGGAAAAAAACTCAGCTTTGTTCAGATTGCTTTACTGCTTGATGTATGTGTTTGACATGACTGTGCTCTTGTTCTGTGTGCTTGATCAGTGTATGTGTGTGTACATGCATGGGTGCCTCAGCATCTCAAATCTATTTCATCACAGTAAACCTTCAAGGGATGACAGGACTAATGATGATTCACAGCAACAGAAATATGTTGCCATATTCTCTATGAGAAAGAATTTTTTTTTATATGTAGTGAATAATGTCATTCTAGTATTTATTAATGATTTCTAATCATACTAGGCTGAGTCCCAACTTGAGGAATGCATTTAATAATAATAATAATAATAATAATAATAATAATAAGTTTTATTTCTAACCCATCCATCTGCTGTAGCAACTGGGGCGGCGTATAACAATTAAAACTGATACAGAGTAAAACATTCCATCAACCAATCCCTAACCCTCCCACCCCTTAAAACTAATGCAGAGTTAAAATGACACATAGAGTACAACATAAAACCAACTTGGGCAACAGGCAATAGCAGCAAAAGGGGGGGTAAGCAGGCATCTCCGGTGAGCCGGGAGTTATTCTGGGAAGGCCTGCCTGAAGAGATCCGTCTTGACTGCTTTTTTAAAGCTATCAAGAGTGGTAATAAGACGGATCTCATCTGGCAGGCCGTTCCATAGTCTGGAGTGGTCACCGAAAAGGTCCTCTGCGAGGTCTGCAACAGCCTAGTTTTCACAGGCTGGAGCAGATTCCTCCCAGAGGACTGGAGTGCACGGGGGGATCATACAGGAAGAGGTGGTCTCTGAGATAAGATGGACCCAAGCCTTCAAAGGTTAAAACCAACACCTTGTACTGTGCCCAGAAACTAATCGGCAGCCAGTGGAGAGATTTAAGCACAGGTGTTATGTGCTCTCTCCTAGCTGTTCCTGTAATTAACCTGGCTGCCATATTTTGTACCAGTTGAAGCTTCCGGGTTAGGCACAAGGGTAGCCCCATGTTGAGTGCGTTGCAGTAATCCAAACATGAGGTTACCAAAGCGTGTACCACCATTTCCTGATCCCTCATATCCAGGTAAGGGCGCAGTTGGCATATCAGCCGAAGCTGATAACAGGCACTCCTGACCGTCACATTCACCTGACTAGTCATGTGAAGCGACGAATCTAGGAGCACCCCCAAACTGCAAACACAGTCCTTAGAGGAGAGTGTGACTCCATCCAGGACTGGAAGTTGTATTCCCAGACTGGTTTCGGGCCCGTAACTGTCAGTACCTCTGTTTTATCTGGATTAAGTTTCAATCTGTTTTTCCTCATCCAATCCATTACTGCTCTGAGACAATCATTGAGAGGAGAGATGCCACCTGAAGTCTGAGCCAACGATCTGTCATGGAGAAATATATCTGAGTGTCATCAGCGTACTGATGGCACCGCGCTCCATGACTCCGGATGATCTCACCCAGCGGCTTCATATAGATGTTAAATAGCATTGGGGACAGGATGGCGCCCTGAGGAATGCAACAATTAAGCTCAATTTTGGAAGAGCAACTGTCTCCGAGCCTCACCCTCTGGGATCTGCCCGAGACAAAGGAACAGAACCACTGAAGCGCAGTGCCTCCGATTCCCAACTCTCTCAGCTGATCCAAGAGGATGGAATGATCTATTGTATCAAAGGCTGCTGAGAGATCCAAGAGCACCAGCAGGGTCACACTACCCCTGTCGATGCCCAGGTGGAGGTCATTGGTCAGAGCGACCATGTCAGTCTCCACTCCATATCCTGTCCTGAAGCTGGTTTGAAATGGATCAAGATAATTTACACTCCAATAATTGATAGCTTTTTTGCATAACATGTTATACTGCTCACATTTTTTTCAAAAACAGGATATAACATGCACCCTTCCAGCCCCCAAAGACTATATCAAACTACAAAATCTTGAGATGAATAGTACATTGTAACACTTGTTTTGATGCCAAATGTTGTGATAGCATTTAAACCTTTCCTGATAATTTCAATGCGATGTAAAGTATTCACTTTTTCTACATATATAGTTCCCCCAGCTATTCTACAATACTTCTAGCACGCTGGAGGGTATGGGGGATCATTTAGCCATCCAGATGGTATTTAATTTCTGCTAGAAAGTTAGAACTGGCAGGGTGCAGTGGTTGGAATATTGGACTATGACTCTGGAGCTCAGCCATGGAAATCCATTGGGTGACCTTGGGCAAGATTTGACACAGGTAGACATGCTCTCAGCTTTTGGTTATTTAAACCAAAGGAAGCTTTGGAGCTATGTTCATTGAAATGTACTCGAAACATAACCTGTCCTCTTTCATAATAGTGATTTTGTAAACTTCACTAAAATTAAACACTTTTTCAAAAGGTTGAGTTCAAAGGTGGCTTTGATATAGCAGTTGGGATTGGTTATTCAGAGACAAGGAACATGCTTGGTGTATGAAAAGTGCTTGGGTTGCAACCTTGGATTTTCCCCTACCAGTGGACATTGGCCCCTCCCTATCCAATGGGTTTTAGTCACCAAAATAGTACATTGTTGTCTGCAAAGGTGAAACCACATGTTCCTACATGGCCCTGATGTGCTGGCTAAGCTCCCATGAGAACGGAGAGTACTTGGATTGTATGCTAGGATATGGAAATCTGTTGGTTGGTGTTGTGGTTCTCCAACCTCCCCCTTCATTTTCTTCTCATCATTTCATATCAACTTGTAAGATTTAGGGGGGTTGCAGACTGCCAGAAATAATGCAAATTGAGTCCACTTTTAGGGTTAGGGTTAGGGTTAGGGAATCATGGGAACTGTAGTTTATTGTGGCACCAGATCTCTCTGACAGAGAAGGCTCAATGTCTCAGGAAAAAAAAAACAATTCCCATGATTCCCTAGCATTAATCCTAACCCTAAAAGTGGACTCAATTTGCACTATTTCTGGCAGTCTGCAACCCCCCTTAGTCTTTTCCCCCACATGGAAACACATGCACATTGGGGATTCACTTTTCCTAATGTATGTACTGCCCCATTCACAAAACATGTCTTTCTGTGCTTACGTCAAGGATACACATTTTTGTTAGCATATAATTAAAAGAGAAGAAGAAGGGGGAATAATGACAGGAAACTGAAAAATAAATAGATGCTTTTTCATATTTTCACCGGCGATGGATTGAATAAATTTGTTTTTTTTAAAGGCAAATGCAATTTTCCTTTTTATCCCTAGTGCATACTACATTCCTCATCAACGAACAGATGTTTGGTGGCAAACTTGCAGAGCTTGCCTGGAAGATAGATCCATATGCGAAAGTTTCATTCACAGAAAGAACTTTTGAAAAACACTTTCTGGTCTGAAGACTTTAGCGCTGGCCGTGCGGAGGGCCGGCAGCTCCCAGGGCGACCTCAGGAAGAGGAAGGAGCGCCGCTCGTGCGGTGGCTCCTCCTCTTCCGGGTCTCCAGGACGACCTTTTTGGTCGTCTGCCGAGGCCCCAAGTTTCCCCAACATCTCCCTTCACATTTCTGGGCACACTTCGAGTCCTACTTTTCTGGAAGTGGAGGAGAGCAGAGCTGTGGGGGAAGCCATCCTTTTCTCAGTGTTGTTCTTCCTAAGAGTCTCACTCTATGCTGAACCTGGGATCCTGGCAGGAGAATACAGTAGTAAGCATGTACAGTTTTCTACACTTCATTCTCACAAGAACATTTTCCTGCTCTCTGCGGGAGAAAAAGCCATATAAAACTGACGTTTTCAAAGACTATGGACAGTATGGGACTTACTGTATATTTGGCAAAAAAATATGTACTTACACTGTTTTCTGCTCAGGAAACTTGTTTTCTGCACAGAAGACATTTTCTGTACAAAAACATGTGCATTTTTCATGTGGAGTAAGTCCTGAATAGGAAAGATTCTCAGCTGTCTAGGATCCTCTCATCAGTGTTTTCTGACAAATTATTAACATTTGTGTGGTAACATATGAAGACCAAATGCAAAACCTTCTTGTCTTCAAATCTATGCAAAACATAGATTCCTGTCATATGAGAGAGAGAGAGAGAGAGAACACAAGCAGCAAAACAGTGGAGGAATAAATGTTAAACCCAAAGAATTGCCCAGATTTTGTGGAGATCTACCCTAAGTCTAGTGCCAACCAGTCACAGAGAATGCTGTGAAAGGGAGACAGGGAAGAAAGACTACAAAATAGTTTCCCCCCCAAGTAGCCCTCTTGCAGCATAAAAAGAAGGAAGGAAGGAGGAGAAAAAAGAAATGTGGCAGCACTATTAAGACAGGTTTTTATTTTTACATGAGCTTTTGTGGATATAAACCCACTTATTCGTATGCAGTACCAAGTGCAGGCCTCAGGTATAAAGTGTATTTATAAAGATTATGGGAGAATCCTATTCTATTCTATCCCACTCCCATAACTGCATAAATATGCTTTATAACTGAGGCCTTAATACCACTTGCTTTATTATTGTGTCCCTTCAAGTCATTTCTGACATGTGGAGACCCTAAGATGAATCTGTCATGGGGCTTCCTAGGCAAGATTTGATCCACGTAGACATACCCTGAGCCTTTGGTTATTTAAACCAAAGAAAGCTTTGGAGCTATGTTCATTGAAATGTAACCTGCCCAATCTCATAATGATGATTTTGTAAACGTCACTGAAAACTAAACATTTTTTCAGGAGGTTGAGGTTGATATAGCAGTTGGCATTGATTATTAAGAGACTGGGAACATGCTTGGCATCTGAAAGTACTTGGGTTGCAACCTTGGATTTTCCCCTATAGCGGACATTGGCCCCTCCCTATCCAATGGGTTTTAGTCACCAAAACAGTACATTGATGTCTGCAAAGATGAAAATGCAAAAAAATTGTGAACATTCATTGTTGGTAGATTAAACTAGTTCAGCTCTGGCCATTTGTTTTGCAGTGATGTATGGCTCACAATGCTGCAATCACAGACATAGACAAGTTATGATGATGTGCCAGGAAAGTGATTTATGCTACAGACACTGGTGGAAATAATCATCTCTTTCACATCTTGCTGAAATCATGCCCCCAGGCTTAAACTTCCATCAGAAAATATGGAGGAAGGGATTCCCACCCCACCCCACCCCTAAATTTTAAATGGTAGGCTTTATTCTACCTTTTTAATATTGATCTGGAATAAACAAAAACATTTAAATCTTCCATATAAAGCACATGTACTATTCCAGCCTCCCTATATTTTATGTCTGCAAAAAAACTCCAACATGAACGGACAATGTAAAAATACATCATTTGACCTGGTATAATAATTAAAAAACTCCACAGTTAATTGAAATAACATTGTAAACAGTCACAGAAAATGGAAATACTTCTCTTCATGATTGACAGTGACTTCATTGCTAGTTGTATAAAATATACTGAATGTGAACTTTTAAAAAAGAAAACACAATTTTTTATGTTTGGTCTTTCTTTCCATTATAAAGTATAGGTTTTTAAGGAGTTTAAGCACTCCTTAAGTATCATAAAAGCTGCTGAAATATCCCATAGGGATGTTAGGTCTGCCAAAATGAAATATAGGGTAAAGTTTAGTTCCAGAGATACTAAATGGGGGCAGTATTAAAATTGTATCTCAATTTAGAAACCCCTTTGCTGGCACAGAAATGCAAGAATATCATGACATTCTCACATTAGGCCAGAACTTCCAAAATGATTCTCAACAAAAATAAGACATTACTTATTGATCAGTATTTTTATAGGTTGCTTGTTACTTATTATGTGTTAAAGAGTAACATATTAGTAATGTGTTATGTTTTAGTTGCCTTTCACTTGTTTTGGGTGGTGGGGCAGAGAGAAGGGCCTCTCCTGATGATCTCAATACTCTGAGGGGCTCATACAGGGAAATACGGTTCCTCAAATAGTCTGGATCCAAGCCGTGTAGGGCTTTACAGATCAAAAGTAGAACTGCATCTAGTAGATGTGTGATTATCACAAACTGAGTTGCTTTGTCAACTTCTCTTGCTATCTGTAATTTACTATTGCTTATTTTGTGCTCCATTGGGTTTTTCTTACCCACCTGTAATACTCAATTATGAAGAATGAGGTAGAAAGAGATTGAAAATGAACATTCATCTCTGATCATAGAAGTAACTTCTTTGACACCTTTCAAATGGAGGGTGGATTTGCATAATGAAGGATTTCCTCTGAGATTAGTATTTCTTATCATGCATAGTGCTGTTCTTTGGCTTTTAATAGTTATCCTTTGCTCCCAAATGTAGAGAAGGTGCTAAATCATGTATGCTGTGACATGCCACTAGCAGAGAGATGTGCTTTCCATTTCTGTTCTCATTGCCTGCCTGCCTACCTGCCTGCCTGCCTATCTAATGAAAGAGCTATTTGGAATCCCAAAGATGATGAATATTCTCTATTTCTCATGAATCATGACACTTGGACAGAAAAATATGAGCTAGTTCCTGCTCACTTTCATGCATTAAGTTTCAGTAGACTAGTACAACAAAACATCAGCATTCACAACAGGTAGAACCATAGAGTTGGAAGGGCCTTATGGGCCATCAGCTTCAACCCCTTGCTCAATGCAGGATCTCCATCTAAAGCAGGGGTAGGCAACCTTTCCCCTTTAAGGGCCGAGGGACTTCAGCTCCCAGAATCCCAGGAGCTATTGGCCAACATGGGACTATTGGCCAACATGGCTGAGGCTTCTGGGAGCTGAAGTCCCTCGGCCCTTAAAGGGGAAAGGTTGCCTACCCCTGATCTAAAGCATCCCTAGCAAGTGGCTGTTCAATCTCTTTTTGAAGACTTCCAGAGGAGGAGATCTTGCCATCTCTCTAGGCAATTGGTTCCTTCACCAAACCACTCTCACTGTCAAGATGTTCCTTCTAATGTTTAATAAAAAACATAAAAGAGATGTGACACTTATTTTCCCTCCTTACCATATGTGTTTATACAGAAATTGTGTAATTGTGTGGTATCACATCATCAGGGGCATGCTATTGATGCAGTGTTGATGAGCATAGCTTATAGCCTATGAGACTATTGAGAGGTTTTGGTCCAGGTTTCTGGAAAAATAAGAAAAAAATTATAGCCAATGGGCACAGATATGGTGCCAGTTCCTGCACATGGGGTGGGGGTGGGTGGGCACCTTCCCTCCATCCTCACATCAAAGACATTAGAAGCATGAGCCTGTGGGATCTTCTTTTACAAACTAATGACATTTTTAATAATACCAATTCAATCAAAAAGTAATTTGGAAACAAACCTTTGTATTTCTTAGAAGGTATATTCCAAAAGAAGTGAAAAAATGTTTGGTCCATTGGGTGACCTTGAGCAAGTCACACTCTCTCAGACTGAGTGGATGACAATGGGAAAACCCCTCTGAATAAACTTGTCAAGATAGGTTCACTTTAGGGTCACTATAAATTGGAAATGACTTGAAGGCACACAGCAACAACAACAAAAGAAAAAAGATATACCGTAGTTGAGGCTGTACTCCTAAAAGGAGGGAAATCTGAACCACAAATCACACTCTTTCACCATTTTGGTCACCCTTCCCTGGACATGCTCCAGCCTGTCCATATACTTCTTGAATTGTGCTGCTCCAAACTGGACACAGTATGTATTCCAGGTGAGGTCTGATCAAAGCATAACAGAGTGGCACTATTACTTCCCTCCATCTAGATCAGTGATTCCTAAACCTTGGTCTTCCAGGTGACTTCAGTTCCCAGAAGCTCCAGCCATCTTGGAATCCAGTAATGAATTCTGGGAGTGGAAGTCCAAAACATTTGGAGGACCAAAGTTTGGAAACCACTATGACACTATGCTCCTACTGATGCAGCCTAGGATCATATTGGCTTTTTAAGCTACTGACATATACTATTGACTCATGTTCAGCTTGTGATCTACTAAGATTCCTAGATCCCTTTCATATGTATTATTATCAAGCCAGGTGTCATCCATCCTATATCTGAACATTTCATATTTTTTTCTCCCCAATTGTAATACCTTACGTTTCTCCCTGCTGAAATTCATCTTGCTAATTTTAGCCCAGCTCTCCAATCTTAAGATCATTTTGAATTCTGATCCAATGCTTTGGGACATTAACTACGTCTCCTAATTTGATGTCATCTGAAAATTTAATAAACATGCCCTCTATTCCATCATCCAGGTCACTTCTGTCCAAGTGTCATGATTCATGAGAAATAGAACAGTACTGGGCCTAGGACAGAACCCTATGGCACCCAGCTAGTCACTTCCCGGATGAGGTGGAGCCATTAGTGAGCATCCTTTGGGTTCAATTGATCAAACAATTACAAATCCACCTAACAGTAGTATTGTTTAGCCCACATTTTACAAGCATATTTGCCAGAATATTATGGGGAATCTTGTTAGATTTACTGAAATCAAGATACCCTACATCCACAACATTCCCTTTATCTACCAAGCTTGTAACGCTGTCAAAAAAAAAAAAAAAAAAAAAAAAAGGCAAATAGGATTAGTCTGGCATGACTTGTTTTTGAGAAACCCATGCTGACTTTTAGTGATCATGACATTTTTTTCTCAGTGCTTACAGACTGCCTGTTTAATGATCTGCTCTAAAGATTTCTTGGTATTGATATCAAGCTAACTGGATGGTAATTATTTTCCCCCTCCCACTCTGATAGTGTCAACATCTACAAACAGCAGATTTGAAGCATAGCATTCTTAGACCATCTTTACTACTCCAGGCCAATAGAGCTGTATTTGGGGAAAGGAAGCCTTACTGTATTTAATGGGTTTAGTCCCAGCTAAGCCAGATATGTAGGATTCCATTTGTAAACATGATGTAACTTGCAAATAGCATCACATTGATAGAGGTAAAGGTTCATGCTATTTGTCAGTTCTACATGTCTTTAAGCTTTAAGTGGTTTCCCTTCTCATGCAACCTTCTCTCAAGTTTCACTGACACATTCAAGCAATGCTAATGAAATCAGGGTGAAAAATTGTGCTATCTTGCTCCTAAGCATTCCATGATAGAAAGTAATTAACCACATATCCTCCAGTTCTGAAACAATGACAGTTGTTTGAAATAAAGTTGTAATGGTCCCAAATTTCAGGGACTGGGGTTCACTTCTTTTTACTTGGAATGGAAATTTAAGTAGAAGTAGAAATTCTGTATAGCTTCATGTTTGCCTCATGGCAGTGATATATCTGAATTTCCTTGTTTTTGGTTGTGTGTCTGTACACATCTGATAGCTTCAGTGGGAGCCCACTTTGCCCTAAGAATCACCCATGCTGTTCTGCTTCTGTTCATTCTGCAGAATCTGTTTCATTTCTCTATTGAAAATCCGTTTCCAGGTTCATTAAAAATAAAAGTAATATATTCTTAATTATAATTTTGTTTAACTCTGCACTGAAGTGGCAACTTTGCTATATGACTTCTGAAACTTTCACCTTCCCCCCCCCCCCTTAGAGATAATGGGGGTTTGTGGGTGGGTGCATGCCCACCTGTGTGGAAGATCATAAATATTGTGCTGAAGGCATGAAAAAGAGTTAACAGTATGAAACAAGAAAGCCAAGCTTGAAAATATTGTTCAGAATTTGATTTTCTCAGTATAGACTCACCAATCGAGTGATACTATAAGTACTAAACAAGAACTTCCCTGGTAATTGCAAGATTCTCTGCATCTCTTTTTTGCAGATTATGGGGGAGGGGGAAACCAAGCAGACAAGCAAGCAAAAAAAGCTAAACTGTGACTGTAAACACACACATCAGTGGGCTATGTATGCTGCCTATGCTCATCTGTGTATGCTGTATATAAGGGTCAGAGAAGGGAGATTCTGATGATCAAACGTCTGGAAACCAAGTCTTATGTGGAACAATTGAGGGAGATGAATATGTTTAGCATGATGAAAAGAAGGCTGAGAGGTGACATGATAGCTGTCTTTAAATATCGGAAGGGATGTGATGTAGAAGATGGAAGTACTTTGTTTTCTACTGCTCTAGAGACTAGAACATGAACCAGTGGATTCAAATTGCAAGAAAAATGAAAGTGAAATGGATTGTCTCAATGGATGGTGGGTTCTTGATATTTGGAGGTCTTTAAACAGAGGTTAGATGGGCATCTTTCATGAGTATTTTAGCTGTATTTTCCTGCATGGCAGAAGATTGGATTAGATGGCCCTTGTGGTCCCCTCCAACTTTAAGATTCTATGTTTCTATGGAGTTTATCACATGGGACAGATCCCGTGCAGAAAGTGGATTTAAAGTTTCTGCACAGGATTTAAGCAATTTGCCTCCATGTGATAAGCTCCTATGATCATTTTGATTGAACCATCAAGATGCTGTCAGTGGAAGGGTAAGCATATCATGGCCCAAGCTCTTCCATTGCTTGAATCTAGAGAAGGTGTATCACAGCTAGAGAACAAGGCTCTTCAGAACAGTGGTGGGTGCCCTTCCAGTGGGGTGTGGGAGTGGGTGGGGCGAAGCATGCACATTCCTCATCCTCTCACACTCTGCTGCCTGAATCTAACGTCTCACTCTGCATAATGGGATGGCCAGACTGGATAAGATCAACATGTACACTTCAGGACTGCATGCAGATTTTCCTCATTGAATCATGCATAAACCATATCTGGATAGGAAATGTGTGCAAAGTTGTATTTTCATAAGCACACTATTCTTGCTGAGTTGGGACCAATTAGGTCATATTCTCCTTGATTACTTTTGAATAGTTCAACAACTGAATCACTTAATGCTGACATTTCTGTGAAGGTATAAAGGGATTTTACTGAAAATAATGCTTGTAGTAGCAATTAGTATTCCACATTCAAGTTAACTCAAGGGTATGATTCCAAACTGCATAATATTTTGTGCCCTTGAGCTCACTCCTTCATCCTCAGGGCCAGCCAAAGGCATTCTGTTGCTTGAGGTGAAGAATAAAATGATGTTCCTCATCAAGAGCTGATTGATTTGACTGTTGAATTTGACTTCTATTTCTTCCTCTGCCACTGAAGATAGCAGCCCTCATGGAGGTGCAGGGTAGGCCTGAAGTACACATAGCTCTGTTCTTTAGAAACTTCTTTACAGAAGCATTACAGCCAGCTGATGTTATAGCCTCACACTGTCAAATGGTAGGGTTGGCCCTGCTCGTCAATTTCATAATCGTCAATAGTGTGGCTGTTTTATATCTTCAACACTTGTTTGAGATTGCAAATGTTCCTACTTGAAACACTGCCATTAGTATAGCAAACAGGTGCATTTGAATGAGGCATAAAACATGAAAAAATAAATAGGAATAATAATCATTCATTTTAAATGCTAGTATACAAACATGGTACAGCATTGTTATGATTAATCAGATCAACCTGCTGTGACTTGAGCATTCAGAAAATAATTTGTTTCTTAATCTGCAATAATATATATAGTCAGTTTATAAATAGCAAAGCCTTTGGTTGCATAGACCATGAAAAGCGAGAGATCACTCTTAGAGAAATGAGGGTTCTACAACATTGGATTGTACTGATGCCTGACCTGTACTCAGGACAAGAAGCTACTCTGAGGACAGAATATGGAGAAACAAAGTGGTTTCTAATTGGCAAAAGTGTAATGCAAAGCTGCATTTTATCATCTTGTTTAACTTGCATGCCAAAAACATCGTATGAAAAGTAGGACTGGATTTGGAAGAAGGAGGTGTGAAAACTGGAGAAAGGAAAATCAGTCATCTAAGATACACAGATGACATCACACTACTAACAGAAAATACCAAAGACTTGGAACTATTATTGAATAAAGAAGTGCTGCGTAATGGGGAGAGCTCCCATCATTAGCCCCAGCTTCTGCCAACCTAGCAGTTTGAAAGCAGGCAAATGCAAGTAGATAAGTAGGTACAACTTTGATGGGAAGGTAAACAGCATTCTATGCAATCATGCTAGCCACATGATCACAGAGTAGTCTCTGACAACACTGGCTCTTCGGCTTAGTAATGGAGATGAGCACTGCCTCCTATGGTCGGACATGACTTGACAACAGGGAATACCATGGTCTAAAAAGACAAATAAATGAGTCCTAAAGCAAATCATGTCTGAACTCTCCTTAGACACCAGGATGATTAAACTGAGGCTGTCATACTTTGGTTATAAAATGAGAAGACAGAACTCACTAGAAAAGACAGTAATGCTTAATAAGGTGGAGAGCAATAGGAAGAGAGGAAGACTACACTCTAAATGGATAGTTTCAATCAGGGAAGACACTGCCATGAATCTGCAGGACCTAAGCAATGCTGCTGAGGATAGGGTTATTTGGAGGTTTCTCATTTATGAGGTTACAATGGCTTGAAGTTGACTCAAAGGTAGGTTACTACAATAAAGAGGTTGGCCAGTGTAAAAAGAATGATTCCAATAATAATCATTGGATTAATCATAAGCGCGGTGTCTTCAGTACACTGATTACACCCAGATATATCTCTCCATGACCAGATCATCGTCCCAGACTTCAGATGGTGTCTCTCCTCTTAATGACTGTCTTAGAGCGGTAATGGGTTGGATGAGGAAAAACACATTGAAGTTGAATCCTGACAAAATGGAGGTACTCACAGTTACAGGCCCGAAACCAGATCTGGGAATACAGTCTCCAGTCCTGGATGGAGTCACACTCTCCTCTAAGGACTTTGTTCGCAGTTTGGGGGTGCTCCTAGATTCATTGCTTCACATGACTAGTCAGGTGAATGCGGTGGTCAGGAGCGCCTGCTATCAGCTTCGGCTGATACGCCAACTGCGCCCTTATCTGGATATGAGGGATTTGGAAGCTGTGATACATGCCCTGGTAACCTCACGTCTGGATTACTGCAATGCACTCTACATGGGGCTACCCTTGTGTCTAACCCGGAAACTTCAGTTGGTGCAGAATATGGCAGCCAGCCTAATTACGGGAACATCAAGGATGGAGCACATAACACCAGTGCTTAAATCCCTCCACTGGCTGCCAATTAGTTTCCGGGCGCAGTACAAGGTGTTGGTGTTAACCTTTAAAGCCCTACGTGGCTTGGGTCCATCTTATCTTAGGGACCGCCTCTCCCCATATGATCCCCCCCGCACCCTGCGGTCCTCTGGGAGGAATCGTTACAGCCAATAAAAACTAGGCTGTCCCAGACCTCCCAGAGGGCCTTCTCCACAACCGCTCCCAGACTTTGGAATGGCCTGCCGGATGAGATCCGTCTTATTTCTACTCTTGCTGCTTTCAAGAAAGCAGTAAAGACAGATCTCTTTCAGCAGGCCTTCCCAGAATAACTGTCGGCCCATAGACGAGTCCCATTAGTCTGATTTCTATGTTATTTTGATTTTAATTTAATTAATATTGTATTTTAATTAGTTTATTGTTTAATCTGGTTTTAAGGGGACGGGAGGGGGGAGGATGGGATTGTGGGATGAGGGAATGTTTTTAACTTTGTTCTGTTTTAAATATTGCTGTTCCCCGCCCCGATTGCCATGCAGAGGGGCGGGCTATAAATAATAAATTATTATTATTATTATTATTATTATTATTATTATTATTATTATTATTATAATCACTGAGAAAGTTGCTCAACTGAATGCAAGGCTCAAGGCCATCAATAATACCAATATATAATTTGGAAGAAAACTTCCTCTGCAGTTACTAAAGATCTGTTATAATACTGTTGCTGTTTCAGTGCCTTACAACTCCATGGTGTTATAAAGCTTTACATGGCATTTTAACATTAGATGAATGGATAGTTACTGGCATTGGGGATAGGTGGGGGAGAAAGACACACAGAGAAATAGAAATATTATTTGAGGGGGAAATGAGGGTATGGGAGGAGGAGAGGGATGTAGACGGGGCCCATGTTCCCAAGCACAATATAAAACAGGTAAGTACGTGGGACTGTAGAGAGGAGGGGAAAATGTTGCAAGAGACATGAGCATATGCAAACCACACAACTCATCATGCATGTACAGTGGAAGGTGAAGGCACTGATGATCTTCAGCTTTATTGCCCTGTGATATCTGAAGCAGATGAGGCTGTACAAGACTCAGAAATGGGCTGGGTGAGGGGCAGTGACCTGAAAATCAGCCATGGTAAGATGCAGAGGTCCATCTATGGTTGAATGGTTCCTGAATTTTGGGATTAGGCTTTTCATCACTTCTGGATGAGGTTGCACATTCTCTGAAAAACTAAGGAGATTATCGCATGCAAAAATAAAGTGACTTACTCTTGCCTGGATACAATTGTTTACGGGATGCAATCAAGAATTATTTCATTAAAAATGCCACCGATGCTGCCAGGTTACTGCATCCCGGCTGCATCCTTCGAGTCAAATTGGCCAGCTGAATAGGGCTGGGAGCCAGGATGCAGCTGGAATGCAGTTGCCCTGTGGCATTGGCCGCATTTTTAGTGTGATAATTCCCAATTGTATCCCATAAGCGATTGTATCCCAGAAGGGGTAAGCAGCTTTATTTTTGCATGCAATAATATCCTAGGTTTGTAGTCTGGGGATACTCCTACATTTGTCTCTATTATCAGAGCCTAAGTGGTCATGGTGGGTGAGATTGCCTTTCACCATCTTCTACTAGGCAAGGATAGTATGACCTCAGAGAAACAAGCCCTAGTAACCTTAAGTTACAATTACTGCTATATGTATCTGCTCTTACAGATGGTTCAGAAGCTGCAGGTAATGTAGAATGTAGCTGTTGGCAGGGGACAGTCCTTTTCAAAGTGGAACAGCTTTGCTGAGAGAGCCTCACTGGCTGTCTCATCACTACCAAGCAATGCTTAAGGCAGGGGTAGGCAACTTTTCCCCTTTATCGGCGGAGGGACTTCAGCTCCCAGAATCCCAGGAGCTATTGGCCAACATGGGACTATAAAGTTGCCTACCCCTGGCTTAAGGTTTTGTTGTTAGCCTGGAAACCCAACAGCTCACATTTTAATGCTCACTTTTGCATGTTTTCAATTGTATTGTTCTTTTAAATTCTAAGCCACTTTGAGTCTCAATTTTGGAGGGAAAGTGGGATATTGTATATTATTATTATTATTATTATTATTATTATTATTATTATTTATTTCAGTGAAAAGAACACATGCAGATGTACACACAGATGTGACTAAGGTTCTTTGACTCAATGGAAATTAGCACACTTGCTTTCATTCCCACACTAGGCACCGGATGTAAATGCAAAGGGACAGATTCTCATCCTGTACCCAATCCAGGCTTCTCCTGGACCTTTTTAAATAACAGAAAAATCCTATTCTTTAAAAAGTGTGGGAGAAGCCTGGATCAAGAACAGGATGAGTATTGCCTGGGAACGGAACTGTGTGATACAATCTGTCCCTGTATGTTTACATCCTGCACCTAGCACGGCAATGAAAGCTGGTGTGCTAATCTTCCATGTGATACCTTCTGGATGAAGGAATCTAAAAACCTATAAGATTTCATTAGTTCAACATGCAGATGTATATATGTGTGTGTATGTGTGTGTAGATGATTAAACATACATTGCCATTACAATAGAAGGAGATAATAAAGTCAGAATGCAGGTGTGTACATGGTTGGGGCTGTACAGGAGCAGAGTAGCATTTGCTATTCTTCTACAAGAGCATTTTTGAAATATAATGTTTCTTCTTATTAATGAATTCATATTCTTGTGGTTGACACAAATCAATATCAATCCATTGTGAAACTGAGGACTTTAGCATACTAGATTTCCACCCCACAACAATCAAGTCAGTGAAGCAAACAGGGAAATACCCGTTTGAAAACATTCAGTATCACACTTATCTTCAATCGCGTGAGTGTGCTGCTCTGGCAATCCATGGTCCCTTCTGCACCAGCTTCGTAACTTTGCCTTCCATGCCTTTCAGCACATGCGCCTTTGCTGACATTGTATTTACTTAGTGCCACCCCTCCCCCCATAATTACACAATCATAGCAAAAATAATAATAAAAAACCCCAAAAGTCATGGAATTAAAAACAAACTTGGCCTGCTTGGGAACAGTGAGAGGGAGGGGGGAGAGGAGGAGAATCATTCTCCCTCATGCCATGTGACTTTTCTCAGTCATTACTGCCATGGAGGGGACCTATCGCACTGGGGGACTAATGGAATGAGAGCATTATTAGGAGTCCATAGACTAGTTTTCCCCAACAATGAAAAGGTGCATTATAGAAACAAAGGGAATACAAAGCAGCAACTGAATAGACATGATGTCATGTAATTACTGGCCAAATACACTAATATCTTGCTTTAATTCCATTTTACTGCCTCATGACATAAAGTCCTAATAAAGTCCAGACAAGGGTGTGCCACATATTGTACACTTGATATGAGGGCCTTTGCAGACTGCCAGAAATAGTGAAAATTGAGGCCACTTTAACTGCCCTGGCTCATTGCTAGGGAATCATGGGAATTGTATTTTTTTCTCAGACATTGAGCCTTCTCTGTCAGAGAGCTCTGGTGCCACAATAAACTACAGTTCCCATGATTCCCTAGCACTGAGTCAGGGCAGTTAAAAGTGGACTCAATTTGCACTATTTCTGGCAGTCTGCAAAGGCCTTAAGGGAGCCAGCAAAGTGATCAAAGCACATTGGGGCCAAGGTACCTTGCGACTCGTGCACTTTAGGCCCAATGTGCATCAATACAGTTGTGCATTAGGACAGCAGGTAGGGAGTGCAAATGTACATCTGGACACTTTTGCCAGTGTCTTGTTACACATCTTTGTAATTCACTGTCAGGGTTTCTTAGCACTTCTGCTATGTAGCTAAGTTTATGTAAGGTACACTGTGATAAAGGATTCTGGCCAATATTAGTATTAAAATCTATCTTATTTCAATGGTCACCTTCCTTCTCAGTGTTTTCTCAGTGGATTTGGGGACTCTTTCTCAAGATGATTGACAAGACTGGAGTGATACTATTCTTGCTAACATTTTAAATGTTTTACTTCCTAAAGGAAATGTATAGGCTCGCCAGCTTGTGAATGGTTTTGTGAGTCTTCAGTATGCTGCATTTTGTAGTGTTAATGACAGAAACAACACTGATTTTTATTCAGAAGTTAAGCAGGCAAATTCTTCATGACTCATGAGTTTGGACAGTCTGCAGAGGCACAGACAAAATACCTGTCTCCTTTGGTGGAATGCCACTGACTATTATTTTTTTTTATTATCTCACTGTTACTCTGAATTAAGATTTAATACTGTTTGAAGACATTCTGAAAGGATTGTAGGGGCTAGGGGAGAGTTGGAAAAAGGCTGTCTGGTGAAATGTATGTATTGCTGTGGGCATTCAGCGCACTCATGAAGATCTTGGCCATTATCCAGAAAAACACACATCTCGTTCTTAAATATGGAACTGATGTGGTTTGCAAAGGAAGCACTGATTTATGCTTCTTGAACAGGGTTTCCCTCCAACAGGCACACACAAAACCATGCCACATGGAAAATGGCTTTTGAAACTGGGGTGGAGTGGGGTTGGAAGCAAATTGTGATAATGGTATGGTGTGGTCTGCCACCTAAAGGGAGGGGGAAAGTGAGGCAAAAATCACATCTGGGCATGCCCTTAAGCATCTCTAAATCCCAGTCCTTCAACACTGTTTACAATCAAAAGGGAGGACCTCTTGAGGAGAAGCCACTGCAGTCTCTTGAAGCAAAAACAGCAGCGTCGTAAGGCATCTTGAAGAGTAACAGATTTATTGTGGCATAAACATTCATGGATTAGAGTTTATGTGAAAGCTCATGCATGCCACAATTAATCTATCAGTCTTTAAAGTCCCATAGCACTCTTTTCTGTCAAAGCAAGAGTTATTGCAGATGCTTTACTTTTCCTTCTAAAATCAATTGGACTAAAAAATCAATTGCCCCAAAAGTCAACTTACAAAAGCTAAGAATAAAACCAGGTTTTAAGTAAAGAAGTTCAGGATGTTCACAGTGTTGTCTGAGTGTGTCCCCCTCCCCCCCCATCTCCTCTAGTAGTATGTATAAAACCTAGTCTTCTGAAGAGAACTCATTTGTAGCAGCTAATAAATGTTTGAATACCACATGGATCTATTCACCAGACAATTCCCCAAGATAAAGAAATGTTTCAAGTGCAGATGAAGTCTCAATTCTAAGCAATTCATTTAAATGTAATAATTTATTGAACAGTTCATGCTTCAAAAAGGAATGTGGTGTTCATTAGGAAAATACAGATGGTCTTCAGATGGCTAACAAGATTTCACACTCCTTTCAATGTGTCATGTGATAGCCAAGACAAAATAATACTGTGAGCTTTCTTTAGCTGGGGGTGAGTTTACATTTCTGACAAAACAGCATTAGAACACACACATTGTTATAATGATGTTGTTTGGTCCCAGAGAAAAGGTTCCTGTTTACTCTTCTCAGAATCCGAGGAAGATTCACCACCAGTAGACTATTTTCCAAGTCAATTTTTTCACCAGCATCTTATTGCCACAATCATCTTGGGACAAACTGCACATACTGCTTTTTAAAAAACAACAATACATTTCTACTCTCTACGACTTCAGAATGGATTCCACAATTGACAATCTTCTAAATCCCCCATCTTCTTCTCTCCCTATGTCCTAGACCGCTATGTCCATGGATACCACCTATGTTATTCATGGATACTGAGGTGTCAGCTGAATCTCCACCCTAAGAAAACTCAACTAGCAAAACAAGGAGAGGTTGCTATCAATAGTGTGCCATGATTGACTGGGGGATTATACAATTCCCCAAGTGCTGTTATTCCAAGTAGATGAGGCAGAGTGGGAGGTGTTAGATTCTACCAGAGCAAGGTAATTGGAGAATTCTTCCTCTTCTTTTTTGTTACATCAGGTAGGGAAGAAGATATTCTACCCGTGGTGCTATAAATCTCTAATGTTTTCCTGCACTATAGAAAGCTGTTATAGTTGGCAACAATTTTCATTGTCCACTGAGGTTCAATCTATATAATAACTATCGCAGTATGGTGCACCCTTGGTATCCATTGGGGTTTGGTTCCAGGACCCCACATGGATACCAAAATCTGTGGATGCTCAAGTACCATTTTATACAAAGGCATAGTGAAATGGTGTCAAGGTGGCACTTTGGAAAAATCAAGGCTTGCTTTTTGGAATATTATTTTTTGGGGAATATTTTCAAGCCATGGATGGTTGAATCCATGGAAGCAGAATCCATGGTTACAGAGAGCCAACTGTATTTAGAAGTGGCTATCTCTCACATAAGGAAAGATATCTACCTGTCCTTGCCTATCATTTCATATTTCATATTTGTATATAATTTTCTCACCTGCATTCAGCATGATTTGTAACTAGGTACTGGAAAGTAAATATGGCATGTTTCTCTGTATCTCTGGTTGCTAGAAGGAAAATGTGTTAATTCCAGAAATTGATAATCCCTCATTTACTGGGAGGTGGCTTTGCAGTTGTGTAAAGAAGTAGAATCAGTGGGACCCACTGTTTCCTCTTCATTGTGTTCCTCTTCATTCTCCTTCATCTCAGAAGCTGTTTGCTTTGTGTGGGCTTTGGAACAGCCAGCCGTTCAAACTGTATGAAGTTTGGACCTTCTCAAGGTGGCAAACAAGCAGAAGTTTTCCTTTTGGCTCAGGCTGTCTCTTTTATCTGAAATGCTTGGGACTAGGTGCATTTTAGATTTCTTTCTTTTTTTCTTTTTTGGGCCTTTGAAATATTTGCATATAGATAATGAGATATCTTGGAGATGGTACCCAAGTTTAAACATGACATTAATTTATTTTTGTATACACCTTATACATATAGCCTGAAGGTATTTTACCAATACTCTGAATGATTTTGTGGATGAAACAGTATTTGTGTACATTGAACCATCAGAAAGAAAGAAAGAAAGAAAGAAAGAAAGAAAGAAAGAAAGAAAAAGCAAAGGTGTCACTATCACAGCCAGCCACGTGGACAATTTTGGATTTTGGAGTATTTGGGATTTTGGAATTCTGAGTAACGGAGACTCAACCTGTATATACCTAGCTGTCTGGACATTATCTTTGCCAGTCTAGCTTGGGCAGGTTGGAGAGGAGTTGATTAGATAACACTGTTCAATTAGTGGATCCCCATTTCATATCAAGGTGAAGCTATGCTGGTATTATAAAGCTATGACCTTTTTACACCCAGGAAAGTATCTTTTGCGTGTGTGGTCTGTCTGGCTCCCCTCACTCCTTGATAACTTTAGTGCTAGAGCTCCAAATAAATGTTGTCCTTAATTTATTGTCTGACGCAGAAATAGTGGCCAATTTGGTGAATGAAGATGAATTGCAACACTTTCAGTACACACCTTCTGTGGATTCCAGATTACTACATGTGACTGCTTGAACTTGGAAAGCAGCCTCAATCCTGCTTTGGACTCTGCTTTCTATTATACTGGTATAGAGTCAAGAACAGTAAATAAACCTAAAAACAACTGCTAGTAACAGTTAGACTAGACCCACTGAACCAGTCTCTGATGGTAAGTCTGCAGTTACATAAGTCCCACTGATTTCAAGGGTCTACTTAATTTGGGACTGGCATTTGGATTTAGGCCATAATTTTCAACATTTTCTGAAACTGTAAACATGTTTCCCTCCTACTCTGACAAACAGTGAAAGATGATATAAATGTTTTGTTGATGAAAAACAGAATCACAGGGCTAATCGATTTGCCACTCATGAGTTAATTCTGTCTTCTGAAACCAGCACCCAATAAAACATTTATACCTCTTTGCACTGTATTCCCTGCACATAATACATAATATGTTTAAATCTCGGCATGGAAATAGACTTTAGGAAGAAGCTTTATGAGGCATCCCAGCATTTGCAAGTACATCGCAGCTCTGGTATGAGGAAAAACTTGCTTTTCTCCTCTGTAAAGCCTTAGAGGCATTGTGCCTTTTTGAAAGGAAAGTGAGGTCCTGTGAGGAGACAGCGCTGCCATAGGAGATCTGGCATTTTAAAAGGAAACCTGTCATGAATTCTAAATGGGACTCCAGTGCAATGCTTTGCTCCCTCGCTTGCTTATAAAAAGTTCAGGTTGACTGGCAGGGATACCTAACCATATTCAACAAGGCTTAAAGGTTTTATCAGCTGTTTTTCTTTTCATTTTACATGCCCTGTCATAGAACAGGCTACTGAGATGAATTATTAGCATTCTAAACAAAACAAAACAAACAGCAAAACAAGGCTTTCAACATTCGAACACCCCAATAGTGCAGAGGATCCTTGTTTCTCCCCCTTTCTTTTCAAAGGCGTAGCTTTAGGAAAATCTAGATGATTTAGGATTATTACAGTCTAACTTTGTTTGTTGTTGTGTGCCTTCAAGTAATTTCTGACTTACAGTGACTCTAAGGAGATTATCGCATTGACAAATAATGCGACTGTTCCACAATGGAATATAGTCGCGTTTCGGGTAGCTACCGGGAATTATCACACATAATCTGCTAGCGCTGCCACTGGGCAGCTGAATCCTGGGTCCCAGCGGCACTTCGGAGGATGCTTTTCAAAAACAGCAAGCTTCTGTCTTGGAAACATGGCCTCTGAAGTGCTGCTGGGACCTGGGATGCAGCTGCCTGGCAGCAGTGATGGTGAATTACATGCAATAATTCCTGGTAGCAACCCAAAACATAACTGTATCCCATTGGGGAGCAGTCGCATTATTTGTCAATGTGATAATCTCCTAAGGTGAACCCATCCCTGGGTTTTCTTGGCAAGAAAGGGGTTTGTGCTTTCCCTTCTTCAGAGGCTGAGAGAGTATGACTCATCAGAGGTCAGCCGGTGAGTTTTCATGGCTGAGCGGTGATTCAAAGCCAGGTCTCCAGATTTATGAGTCCAACGCTCAAACTACTACATCACACTGGCTCTAATAACACTGTACCTCTTTAATTTAAACCAGTAACAAACACATTGAGGTGATTTATTTCTAGCTTCATTTTTTTAAAGGCCTTCCAAGATGAAGATTTCCAAATAATACAGCACAATCTTGCTTTACCTCATTCTTGTCTGAATAACTACTTTTAGAAAAATTCCAGAGACTCAGGGATACCAAAGTTGACCTTATAGTACCAAGGGACTCTTGGTACTATTCATTACTCTCATGTCCATGAAGGGGCTGACAAGTCAAGATTCACTATTAGTTGCAAGTAACATCTCCCCCGCCCCCCACTTACAAATAGGGAAAGACATATCAATGTTTTATTTAAGTTGATACACCTCAGAGAAAATGAATCATGGGGCTTGATCTGCCACTCATGAGTAATTCTTCCTTTTGAAACCAGCACCCAATAAAAGATTCATACCTCTTTGCACTGTATTCTCTGGCATAAAGTATTATACGTTTAAATCTAGGCATGTTTTACATCAGTGGGAAGTTTAACATCAGAGGCAGGCTAAGTCAGGGGATCTGGGGACAAATTTCTGGTCCCTAGAACTCAACAGAGCTTCACTTGTCACTCCCCCACCCCCTGCACCCCATCAGAAGAAACAATGGAACTAGATAGGGCAGTTTCTTATCCTGGGGTTGGGGCAAGACTGTGCAGGGAAGGGGATCTCAACTTCTTTCAAAGGAGAGTAGCTGCATTGGGTGGCTTTCAGGAACAGAAATTCCTGAAAGCCTCCTAGTACCCAAGCTTCTTGCAGGGTTTTTTTTTTTTTTTGCAAATTATATTGCAAAAGCAGAGGCTCTGAGGGGTATGAGAGGGGCCCATGGATGTACAAACATGTGGCCGATACATGATTTCCGCTTTTGATTTACATCAACTGAACCTATCCTAATCACTCACAGTTGAAATCACTAGAATTCAAAGATGTAGCTGTGTTAATCCAGAAAATCAGTATGTAAAGGGATCTTGAAATCACTGGAGCTCAAGTGCACAGCTCTGTTCAGGACAGTGGCCCTAGAGAGACATCCAACTGACAGAAGGGCATTGGCAGAGGCTAGCTTCCTTCCTTCCTTCTCAGTAACACACAAAATCTTAGCTTCTCTCATGGACATGCTACACAAAGGCTCAGGGAAGCCTGTTGAATAGGGTCAGTCATAGTCTGGTGGTAGAAATGGGGCCTACAAACATGGGGATGTCATGAACCGAGGTTCTCTGTTGTTCTTTTGATCCAGAGAGAAATTTAGCCACCCTAGACTATAGGACTTTCAACAAAGACACATAGGAAACCAGATCTGGGTTTAGACACTTTGCATGTAACATTTATTGAAACACAGAAACAGAGACACCTGAAACAATCATTTCTAATATCAGATACTCAATATAACAACCACCTTAAGTATCAAGAGCTCTTTTCATTCACTCACACATTCACACACATTCATACTCACGATCCTTCACTGGAAGTTGATCAAGCCTCCAAGAAGGGTGGATGGCCCTGTTGCCGCGGATCAAGGAACCATAAGGTGAAGTGGGAGAAGTACTGCCTTTTATACCCTTTTTTCTCTTCTTTCTTGAAATAAACATGTTCTGCTCACCATGGGTTCAGAACAGTCCAGTTCTTTGCACAAGTTTCAGTACATTCTGTGTGTTTTGGATCTCACTCGGCCATATCAACATCATTCATATTCGACAGATTGTATTGTCCTGGTTATGCTTGGTCAGCATCTCCGCTTCCGAGGCCAAGTTTCTCCCATTCCTCGCTTCCACCATCCAAGTTCCTCCTTCAATAGTGCTTTGCACGGCATCCATTTTATTTGGTTCTTTCAGGGCCTTGTCACTCCAGGAACCCATTCACCTTCCACATACTCAGCCATTCTCTCACACATTCCCCCTCTTGATACTTAATTAGTTCATAATTGAGTATCACCAATAATTATAAACAATCACGTCCCTTTTAATAATATTAATTTAATTAATTCTATAATCAACTGAAATCATCAATGATCTCTGAAAATCATATATTACACACACTATAATGGCTTAAAATTCAAAAGCATCTACTTTCTTTTGGGGTATTACTGACGTAATACTATGTTGGCACAAGCGGATAAAAAGTGGGAAACAACAACCTATTATACCAATCATAACCACTATCATAACTATTATGTAAATAATTTCCTTTATCCAAACAGCTGAAGGCCACAAATCACTCAACCATCCAAAGAAAGACCAACCCCTTTTTGTATCATAAACATCATGCTGAATCATTTGTCTTAATTTTTCCATTTCATCCTCTATTGATCTGTTCAAACTGGGAAATTTTAACCACACATTGGTTTCCTATCATGTTACAAAATCCTCCTTTCGCAGCCAACAAATAATCCAAAGCTTGTTGCATTACCATTTGGCTCAATTCTTCAATTTCAGATTGCAACATGCATACAATCTCCCTGGTAGCATTTATTGATTTTTCCAGTCTGCATGTAAGTCCCAATATGCTCCTATGATTTTCCTGAGCGACAATCCCTGGATATGCTTCTAGAGTTAATGCTCCAAATATAGCCCCTGCTGCTACTATGCTCCCCAAAGTGTCTGAATATTGGACTTCATCTGAACACGCTGGTCCCAAAAGCCTGTCATAAATTTCCCGCTTATGACTAGTCTATGGAGACTCAGACTTATATACTTGGACTGGAAAAGTCAAATATCCCACTCCCACACATTGATAGTTGCCTGGATGGAAATTAGAAAAACATAGGTTTGGATCTCGTAATTGCCACCCAGAGCATATACTACCCATACTTTGTCCTATATCCCAAGATAACACTTCCATTTATATGCAACATTGGATACTCTGGATACATCTCATTCCATTCAGTTTGCTGTAAATCCTTGGGTACATAACTCTGATTGTGGGTTCCATGCAAATAAAATTTATCCCTACAATAAGTATAACTTCTCAGATTCATAAAAAAAAGTCTTCATGTTTTCTGTAATCCCTCAATTTGTTATTCCAAGTCCCTTTGTTGTTACAACAAAACACATTCCTGCTGTGGTAGTTCTGTAACTCATTCTTTGGAATCGGGTAGCATTTAGTTTCTCTGGTGAAGAAAATATTGTGGGAAGACCCACAGCTGATTTCGATAAACCCAATAAGATGACTTCGGGGTCTTCAATTAAAGCAGGCAAAAAGGACATATGCCCTACTGATTGTGGATGTGTATAAACTAAAGTTACATCTTTTCCATGGTATTCAAACATATGCTCGGCATGTAATCTGATCCAATATCCCTGCACCTCCTCCCACATCAGAATACCCAAAATGATGACCTTTATCCTCCACCCCCTTATTTTCTGGGATGGCTTCATTTTACATATAGCTTTCCTTTATTTCCTGGGGGATCTTTAATCCATCGCAACTTTGAGTGCTGGTGATCCCAATTAATATACCACCTTAAATTTCCCCCTTCAATTATATATATATAAAAACTGGGTATCTTCTTGCTAGTGCAACAGCCTGCAAAATATAAATATATGTGTTAGTTCCTAGAAGGACTAGGTCCGATTTTCCTTGTGGAGACCCTCTCATCCATTCGTCTGGTGTAATTTGTTTCTGCATATATATAAAAAAAACATATAATGAGACATATTTGTTATTAATCAACTTTATACAATTGTATCTGATTATGGTGGACCCATTAAGATTTTCCTTCTTTTTTAGTCAAGTAACTGGTGGGCCATATCCCCTTCCATTTGAGTCTCAAGGCACGTTCTTTAAGACCCAAATGAAGATATAACACTTGAGTTCCAATTGGTATCATTTTTACCTTATTTAAGCAATTGATCTATATATACATTGCCTTGCTGTTGCTATTCTAATTTGTTCTCTTTTTTCTTATCTTGATGGGCCTTAAGCCAAGCAAATTTTACTTTTGGTAACCTTTGCATAAGAGTCCAAATCTGCTTCCATTGACTAAGATATTTCAAGCCCTTGCTATCTACATTTTTAAACCCATCTTTTCTCCAAAATTGAAGAAATCTTGTACATTTAATATATACATATTCACTGTCCATGACAATTATAGACTCTTCATCCTCCCCCTCTTGTTTTTTAATAGTAAAAGAACATCTATAACTGCCTGGATTTCTGGCTTTTATCAATATCTATTTTATCACATTCATGTGAATCTCCCTCCCTTAAAATTGTTATCATCAAGTCTGGCTGGTTTAATTCGGCTGGTTTATGATCTCAAAATCAATCCCTTTTGGATTCAATTTAACTATCTATTTTTGGCAGTACTAAGAGAGGGGGCTTTTTCTTATAAATTATATTTCAAAACTTTATAACTGGACTGTATTTTAGTATAAATCTGCTGACCATTGTTTCCTGAGTCCATCCTTTTTCTAAGTTTACTTTGAATCCTATATCTCTTATAAAGCTCTAAAACTCTAAAACCTAAAAGTAAAGGCAAACTGGGGTTCACGTTTCTCAGCTAAGGGAAGGGCAAAGAAACAATTATCCAAATCTATCACAAAATAATATTGTGCTTCTGTTAATACCCTCCCCACCATTTCCATAATATTACCAAGTGTAGATGCCATGAGGGGTGTACCTTGGTTTATTTCCTTAAAATCTGCAACTAGTCTCCAGGATTTCTTATCACTCTTTTTAATTGGTTATAAAGGTGACTTATATAGACTTACAGTCTTTTTGATTATCCCCAGCTACTCTAATGCTTTTGTAGTTTCTGATATTTCCTTCCTCTTTAATCAGTTGCCACCACAAATTTTCTACTATTGCCAGGTTTTCTAAATAATTCCCCCCAATATTGCCATTCCTCTGGCTTTACTTGTCTTAGTTCTGTGGCAGCGGGGCAGTCCTAACAGAGCTCCCCTTCACCTTCCTCCTGAATCTCCCTTGCCTCTTAAAACAAAGCCTGATAAGTAAATTCCTCTGGAATGTCTTTCTCTTTTTGTCATATTTTTAATCTGGTTCTGTCTTCTCTTGTCTTCCTGTGGTGGGGCACTAAGGTTTTCACTATTTTTTTCTCTTTTCCCCCTTCTCTGCTAGTTGTCTCAGACACTCAGTACTTATTCTATCTAGTTTATCCATATCCCACCCAAGTTCCCTCAATTTTCTCCACAAAAGTACTCTCTCTGTGGGGGTGGGTTTTCCTTTTTCTTTGGTTTTTATTCCCTTAGGCACCCATTTTGAGGTGACTTGCTTTACTCCTGCTTTCATGGAGACCTGTGCTTTCTTCATGGTCCCAACACCTTGTTTTCTTAAGCTAGCAAATAATTCTTGTAACTTTTTCCAGCTTAGTCTTATATCATCCTGTTCAAGCATGGCCATGATTAAAGCCATATTTGATTTCCATTCTGGATTTAATCCTTCAAAGGGAGCCATGAAAACACTAGGCTCAACCTCCATTAGTTCAGATATTGATTTGGACTTTCCTAATATTTCTGTTACCTTTTTGTTTCTCCTAATTTAAAAAGTCCTGCTAAATACATTCCCATATGTACTCTATTCCAAAATACGACTGGGTCTTCGGTTGGACCCTGTTCCAAGTTTATTACTTCCCTTTTTGCAACACCATTTCCCTGTTCTAAAACAATCTTATAAAGCTGGTCCTATGCCGCTTTCCTTGACTCTGGTTATATAGGGCTGCATACCCGGCATCTGTCTAAACAATTGACTTGTCTCGTCCCAGGTCATATCATTGTCGTCAACAGCCTTCCAAAATTTTAATGGCCCATTCTATCTTTCTATTCCCTGGCTGTCCTAGAGACTCTGTTAGTTCCCTCATTTCTCCTGCTGACATGGGCTCATCTGTGATAGAGTGTTTTATCTTTTCTCTTTCTCTTGTATATTTGTTAACTGTAACCATACTAGTATCTGCTCTATCTCCTCCCTCCTCTTCTTCCACGATTTCATACATGGAGGTTCTTTTCTTTGTTGCTTTTATTCTGGGGTCGTTGTGGCAGTTAATACTGTGGGGTCGTTTCTGTTGTCTAGCTCCTGATTCCCCTAAAGGACTACAATCAGGGTTGTCAGGGCAAGTTCCTTCCTCACAACAATCATAGTCATCCCCTAAACTGTAGTAAACTTTTGCAGATCTCTTTCCTTGTTTACTCTTCCCCACTAGAACTTCTTTTAAATCTTAAATGTTTCTTTGGCAGAACAGAGCTACAGCTTTAAATAGTTTCTCCTCACTTTTTCTCATATCCTTATTTAACTATTCCTTAAAATACGGCACCGATTTTTCTCATGCTTTCTCAGTTTTCTTATTAGTTACTATATTTCTATGCAAATGTATCCTCCAATCTCCTACCTTTTCTCCACAATCATCTGTTAAAGGAGCTTCCAATACACTCCCCTCTACAGAACAGAAAGGGTTTCCATAAACGAGTCCATTTCCTCCCCGTTTCCCTTTTTGTTCTTTCCTTTCCCAAATGGAGCCATATTTCCTTCTGACTCTAAATTTAGTTTAAGCAGAGGCGTCCCTCTGTTTTCCACTCTCCTACCTTAACCCCATCAAAATGCTCCAGAAACCTTCACACTTTTCCCCTGACTATGTCCTTCATCAGGAAGTGTCAAGGATCTTGGAACAAGTGACAAGCAAAAAGGCACAGAGAGACCAAATTTGGCTTTTCAATCACAAATCAATTCCCAGTGTCTCTTATTTACTCATCCTTCACCAAGGCAAAACTAAATCTCTCCTGGATCCTGCCGACTACGCCATTTATGTCATGAACCGAGGTTCTCTGTTGTTCTTTTGATCCAGAGAGAAATTTAGCCACCCTAGACTATAGGACTTTCAACAAAGACACATAGGAAACCAGATCTGGGTTTAGACACTTTGCATGTAACATTTATTGAAACACAGAAACAGAGACACCTGAAACAATCATTTCTAATATCAGATACTCAATATAACAACCACCTTAAGTATCAAGAGCTCTTTTCATTCACTCACACATTCACACACATTCATACTCACGATCCTTCACTGGAAGTTGATCAAGCCTCCAAGAAGGGTGGATGGCCCTGTTGCCGCGGATCAAGGAACCATAAGGTGAAGTGGGAGAAGTACTGCCTTTTATACCCTTTTTTCTCTTCTTTCTTGAAATAAACATGTTCTGCTCACCATGGGTTCAGAACAGTCCAGTTCTTTGCACAAGTTTCAGTACATTCTGTGTGTTTTGGATCTCACTCGGCCATATCAACATCATTCATATTCGACAGATTGTATTGTCCTGGTTATGCTTGGTCAGCATCTCCGCTTCCGAGGCCAAGTTTCTCCCATTCCTCGCTTCCACCATCCAAGTTCCTCCTTCAATAGTGCTTTGCACGGCATCCATTTTATTTGGTTCTTTCAGGGCCTTGTCACTCCAGGAACCCATTCACCTTCCACATACTCAGCCATTCTCTCACAGGGAGATGTACTTGCTGCCAAAAGAATTCCCTTCTGCCAGTGAAATGTGGTACATCACTCTGAGTTTTTTCTTGTCAGCAACATTAGGACAGAAGTAATTCCAGAGTATAGTCCATAGCAATGGAATTTTTTTTAAATCTAGGAAGCTCTAGGTGTGCCCCCCCCCCCGAAAATAATAAATAGTTTGTGAATGGTTATAGAGGAATGTTGATGTTCCTTTCTTTCTCTCTTTTATTTTTTTTAATAACAACCACAAATAATTCTCCTCTTCAGTTTATGAATGTGTCCTACATTATAGAATAAGATTTTTAAACATTGACCACACATTGACATTATGTTGTGATCTGTGGAAGGTTTCTGTGAAATGGCTGCAGTAATAAGAAGAGTGAGTCCTGATGTATCCAACCAAATAATATCTTAAAAGATCTTCTTCCAAAAAAAGAAAAGAAAAGAAAAAAGAAATAGCATCCCCAAACCATTGAGGTAGAAGCTGACCATGGCTCCCTCTCAGTACTGTTGTCTAATCCCCTCCTTCACTGCTGTAGCAAGCAGGCTTTAAGGTGTGTCACACAACATGTGATTGAAAGGCTATGAATAGAGAAAAGGCATGGGTGGATTTCAACTAGGAGATTTATAGATGTGCATCTGTTGGCTGGAGCTGATGGGAGTTTTGAGGTTCAACAATATCTGGAGGGTCGCAGGTCCCCCATCTCTCATCCACACTGAATAGCAGTGGCTGCCCATTGGCAGGAAAACACTGGGAGATATAGTTCAAAGAAGGGATTTTTTTGAGCTCTGGCTAACGTTGCTTTGGAATGTAGTTGTCTTTTGTTTCAATGTCACTTTAATTATTTGGGGTTGTCTTGATTTTGTTAGCAGAATGAGCTTGCAGCTGTGTTAAGCGATTCAGCCTTCTGAAATGTCAAGAAGAACATAGTATGACCTGGAAACCAGTCATGCTTAGATTCCCTAGTTATGAAATCAAGAAAGCTAATTTTTATTATGAGGAATACTTTATGATAGAACTATCTATAATCTTTTCTAAGTCTCTCCAGAGCAAAGGAGGCAAAAAGTCTTCTTCCCAAGGAGAGAGGCTTAAGAAGAAGGAGGAAGTGGCAACAGTAACCATAAGAATATCAGTCTAATATAAGAAGGAAAGTCAACAAATGTTGAGGACACTGTTAAGAGCAATGCACTGAGTTTATTGGTTTGGGGAGAAAAGCACCTCCAGACACTAAGGGTCTCTACAGATCGGCAAGAAACATTGGCATCGGGGTGAGTGGGGCCATGGCAACTGCACACTGGCTGCCCCAACTCCACTCTGATGCTGGCATCACGCCGCCTGCCCACCCGGGCATAGAGCAGGCAATGTCATGCCATTTCTACGGCACAGTGTTTAGACATGCTGCACTGAAGAAACTGCGATAAACCACCACCACAGCAGCAAGGGCAGCTTTTTGCCATTTTAAAAAGGAGCAGCATTTTGCTGGCCCTTTTTGGGCTGGCAAATTGCAAGATTGGGGCCGTGACATGCGGATGCTGAGGCCCCGATCTGGTGAGCAAAGGGGCAGCGGCAAGCCACTCTATTGGGGCCGTCTGTTTTGGCCCTAGGTCTCTACAGTACCTTACAGGCTGAAGGTTTTAAAAATGGACAACTAACTCGAGTTCTTACAATTCTTCCTTTATTAAAAAGTCAGAAAAAGATAGCAGCAGAAGCCAACAGAACATTCTATATTCAATGCAAGCTGTTTCTCAAAGTAAAAGGGGGGAAATTGGCGTGGGAACTAAAACCTTATTCCTGACCAATCTAAGGGGGCTAGATGGGTGTAACTAAATTTAAGGATTTTCTCAAACCCCTCCCCCATATGAAGAAGAGTCTCTATGTCAGAGCAGCAGAAGACAGGGAAGCATGACTCAGAGAGAGGGAGAATCAGTCTCTCTCTCTCCCTCTCCCTCTCTCTCTTTCTCTCTGTATTAAGCCTTTTGCTAACTTGTATTAAGCCTTTTGCTAACTTGTATTAAGCCTTTTGCTAACAGCCAGCATGACTGCACAGAACGGTGTTACCTTCCCACTGAAGAGGTACTTATTTATCTACTTGCATTTGCATGCTTTTAAACTGTAGGTTGGCAGAAGCTGGGACTAGTGATGGGAGATCACCCCATCATGCAGCACCTAGACCTCAAACTGCCAATCTTGCAATCAACAGAGTCAGCATCTTAGAATCATAGAATCATAGAGTTGGAAGACACCACAAGGGCCATCCAGTCCAACCCCCCTGCCATGCAGGAATTCCCAATCAAAGCATCCCCGACAGATGGCCATCCAGCCTCTGCTTAAAGACCTCAAAGGAAGGAGACTCCACCACTCTCCGAGGGAGTGTGTTCCACTGTCAAACTGCCCTTACTGTCAGGAAGTTCCTCCTAATGTTGAGATGGAATCTCTTTTCCTGCAGCTTGCATCCATTGTTTCGGGTCCTAGTCTCTGGAGCAGCAGAAAACAAGCTTATCCCTCCTCAATATGACATCTCCAGCTCCCTAAGTCATTCCTCATAGGGCTTGGTTTCCAGACCCTTCACCATTTTAGTTGCCCTCCTTTGGACACGCTCCAGTTTCTCCACATCCCTTTTGAATTGTGGTGCCCAGAACTGGACACAGTATTCCAGGTGAGGCCTGACCAAAGCAGAATAGAGTGGCACTATTACTTCTCTTGATCTAGACACTATACTTCTACTGATGCAGCCTAAAATTGCATTGGCCTTTTTAGCTGCTGCATCGCACTGTTGACTCATGTTCAACTTGTGGTCCACCTGGATTCCTAGATCCCTTTCACACATAGTCTCATTCACCCAGGTGTCCCCCATCGTATATCTGTACTTTTCGTTTTTCCTCCCCAAGTGCAGTACCTTACATTTCTCCATGTTGAATTTCATTTTGTTAGCTTTGGCCCAGCTTTCTAGTCTGTTCAAGTCGTTTTGAATTTTGATCCTGTCTTCTGGGGTATTAGCTACTCCTCCTAATTTGGTGTCATCTGCAAATTTGATAACTATGCCCCCAATACCGTCATCCAAGTCATTAATAAAGATATTAAATAGCACTGGGCCCAGGACAGAGCCCTGTGGCACCCCACTGGTCACTTCTTTCCAAGTTGAAAAGGAGCCATTGTTGAGCACCCTTTGGGTTCGACCAGTCAACCAATTACAAATCCATGTAACAGTTACTTTGTCTAGCCCACACTTTACCAGCTTGTTTGCAAGAATGTCATGGGGAACCTTGTCAAAGGCCTTACTGAAATCAAGATATACTATATCCACAGCATTCCCTTCATCTACCAAGCTAGTAATTTTATCAAAAAAAGAGATCAGATTTGTCTGGCATGACCTGTTTCTCTGAAACCCATGTTGACTTTTTGTGTTTATGAGATTACCTTCCAGATGTTCACAGACTCTCTGTTTAATGATCTGCTCCAGAATCTTTCCTGGTATAGATGTCAGACTAACTGGACGATAATTGTTGGGATCCTCTTTTTTCCCCTTTTTGAAGATGGGGACAACATTTGCCCTCCTCCAGTCCACTGGGACTTCTCCTGTTTTCCAGGAGTTCTCAAAGATTATTGCCAATGGTTTCGATATTACGTTTGCCAGTTCTTTTAATACCCTTGGATGTAATTCATCTGGTCCTGGAGACTTATATTCATTTAGATCAGGGGTAGGCAACCTTTTCCCTTTAAGGGCTGAGGGATTTCAGCTCCCAGAAGCCTCAGCCATGTTGGCCAATAGTCCCATGTTGGCCAATAGCTCCTGGGATTCTGGGAGCTGAAGTCCCTCAGCCCTTAAGGGGAAAGGTTGCCTACCCCTGATTTAGATTAACCAGATATTCCTGTACCATCTCTTTACTTATTCTGTGCTGAAATTCTCCTATTCTGTCCTCTGCTCCATTATCCTCAGGTTGAACACCCTTTCTGCCTTTTCTCTGTCCTCTGTTAACTTTTTGCCATCTTATCCACACAGTGGCCCTACCATTTCCTTCTTCTTCCTTTTGCTGCTGACATACCCAAAGAAGCCCTTTTTATTGTTCTTAACCTCTCTAGCAAGCCTGAGTTCATTCTGCGCTTTAGCTTTCCTGACTTTACCCCTACACATGCTAGCTATTTGTTTGAATTCCTCTTTGGTGATTTCCCCATTTTTCAATTTCTTATACATGTTCCGTTCCATATCTTAACCATCTTAACCACTGCACCCCTCTATAGGGGCTCTATAGGGGGTTCAAAAAAGCAAAAATATGTGCTTAAAGTGATGAATGCAAAGCTGTGCTTCTGGGCAAAAGGACAGATGTAAATATGCTCTTCAGGCACTGATAATGATCCTTAAGGTGCATCTGCACTGCAGAAATAATGCAGTTTGACACCGTTTTAACTGCCATGGCCTCATTCTATGAAATGCTGGGATTTGTAGTTTGTTTTGGTAGTAGAGCTGTCTGACATAGAAAGCTAAATAACTCAAAAAATTACAAAGCCCAGAATTCCATAGCATTGAGCCATGGTAAAGTGGCGTCAAACTGCATTATTTCTGCAGTGCAGATTCAAACTTAATGGTTTGGGTGGCAGAGAACAATGGAGTAGATGTAAGACAAGGTCAATTAAGTATAGGCATTTACCCTCTTTCAAATCCAGATAGGATTGCCCAACATCTCTGGAAGATGCACAGTACCTCACAATGGAATGTGTGTGTATGAGTCTCAGCCAGATTTGCAGGTCTCCATTCAGTGGAGCATGTCCAGCATGTCTTCTTCCAATGCATGCAGACTCTGGCAGCAGCAGCCTCCTGCCCTATGCATTAAAGTATAATATTCATATTTTATTAAGCATAACTCGTAACAGCTCTAGGAATCCTGGAAATGCCTCACCTACCTCTCTAATGCTTTCTTGCATATCATGAATAGCATGCCTAAGCTTTTAGTCCTGAGTGACCTCAACATTCTGCTTGAGGATAGTTTAACAAATTTAACTGGTGCAGCTTGGTAGTTCATGGTTTCTATGACAAACATGAACCTAACCCAATTAGTCCCTGGGCCCACACTTTGTGCAGGACATACCCCCGATGTGGTCTTTTCTTCAGAACAGGCATATCCATGGGCGGAGGTAGTTAGTATCTTTGTATTGTCATGGATGGATCACTTCCTGGTCAAGGTTGGACTGAAGGCCACTATTCTCCTCGTCAGGGCTGGTGGACCCATTAGAATGGTTCACCCTCAAAGGCTGAAGGAACCCATTAGGTTCCAGGAAGCCCTAGAGCAGGGGTAGGCAACCTTTCCCCTTTAAGGGCCGAGGGACTTCAGCTCCCAGAAGCCTCAGCCATGTTGGCCAATAGTCCCATGTTGGCCAATAGCTCCTGGGATTCTGGGAGATGAAGTCCTTTGGCCCTTAAAGGGGAAAGGTTGCCTACCCCTGCCCTAGAGGGTTTAATGGTTGGCAATGCTGGCGATTCTGTCAAAGCCTTGGTTAATACCTGGAACAACGATCTTACAAGGGCTATAGACACTATCACTCCCAAGTGTCCTTTCCAATCTGCTTCAAACCACAAGCCTTGGTATACAGAAGATTTTAGGAGAATGAAGCAGGTTGGACAATGACTAGAGTGCCGCTGGCAAAAAACTCAACTCTTATCTGACAAGACACATCATAGCGATTTTCTTGATTCCTATGGAGTGGCAATGGATGAAGCTAAGAAGTCTTTCTATTCTGCATGTATTGTGTCTGTGAAGTCTCATCTGGCAGAGCTGTTCAGGGTCGTAAGGGATCTAATGCAAATGTCCCCCACCCAGAACCCTTTACTAGAACGAACTAAAGCCTGTTGTGATGCTTTAAATAACCACTTCACAGATAAAATCTCTCAGATAAAAGCCAACTTGGATGGCGGCATTACTGCAGAAGCGATAGGAGAGGTATCCAGTAACTCCGTGAATACTGTCATACTGGATCAATTTGAGTTGGTGAATACCGAGGATGTGGACAAGCTCCTTGGTAGTGTGAAAAAGACAACCTGCTCTCTCGATCAATCAATGTCTTGAAGCGGTAATGGACTGGATGAGGAAAAACTGACTCAAGCTGAATCCAGAGAAAACAGAGGTACTTTCAGTAGGGCCCCCCAAATTGGGTTGCAACCTCCAGTCCTGGACGGGGTCACACTCTCTGCTAAGGACTGTGTTTGCAGTCTGAGGGTGCTCCTGGACTCATCACTTCACATGACAGATCAAGTGACTGCAACAGTCAGGAGCTCCTGTTATCAGCTTCGGCTGATACGCCAGCTGCGCCCTTTCCCGGAAGCAAGGGACCTAGAAACTGTAGTACATGCACTGGTAACCTCACAACTTGACTTCTACAATGCATTCTACATGGGGCTACCCTTATACCTAACTCGGAATCTACAACTAGTACAAAATATGGCAGTCAGACTGATCACTGGAATATCTAAGAATGATCATATTACACCTGTTCTGAAATCCCTTCACTGGTTGCCTATTGGTTTCCGGGCACAGTATAAGGTGTTGGTAATGACCTTTAAAGCCTTACATGGCCTGGGTCCAGCCTACCTAGGGGATCGTCTTCTTCCATATAATCCGCCCCACGCCTTCAGGTCCTCTGGGAGGAAGCTGCTTCAACCGATGAAAACTAAATTGGCGGTGACCTCCCAGAGGACATTTTCCACCACTGCCCCCAGACTCTGGAATGCCTTGCCGGAAGAGGTCCATAAGATAACCAAGATCTCTTCTGGCAGGCCTACCTGGAATAAACTACTTATCTATCTTGATCTCCCCCCATCAGACATTTTCATATATCCTTGCTCTGCCCCAGAGTGCCCATTGTTTTTAATTTTGTTTATTGTTTTTACTCTAGTTTTAACTGAGACTCGTATTTAATGTATTTTTAATGGGGGTAATTGTGCTTGTTTATACTGTTTTGTTGTTTATTGTAGGGGTAGTTTTATGTATTTGATTTTAGATGTAAGCTGCCTGGATTGCTACGGCAAAAGGTGGGGTATGAATAAATAAATAAATATTCAATTTCAAGTTTCTTAAACTTTCCAAATTTCAAATCTCAAATTTCTCAAAATATATATATATATATATATATTCTTTTTAAATTTTAAGCTACAAACCCCAGGTTCTAATACAACGATAATACAATGATATCAAACACAAATTAGCATAAAATCAGTGTTCAATTTCAAATTTCTTAAATTTCCCAAATTTCAAATTTCTCAAATTTTCAAATTTTTAAACTACAATTCCAAATCTAAATATAACAATAACAAACACAAATTAGTATAAAATAAATGTTCAATATCAAATTTCCTAAATTTCCCAAATTCTAAATTTTAAATTTAATTTTTTTAAAATTTCAAAAAAAAATTCTTCCCCCCCCTTTCTCCCTTAATTCCAATATTATTAAATATTTCTAAAATCTTGCCAGTTTATGAAAAGGTCCAGCTAGATCTTTGGTGGGCAAAAGGTATCAAGCCTCCACCACTGTCGCCACTGCCAATATGGGGAGGCCCCAAGGTTTCTGCCGAGGCCAACTAGGTCTTGAAGGGACGAGAGGGATCAGGCCTCCATCACCATCGCTGCTGCCAATACCAAAAGGGGTGGAAGAGGGGGGCCTCAAGGCTTCTGCCGAGGCCTACTGGATCTTGAAGAGGCAGGAGGAATCAGGCCTCCACTGCCACCACCACTGCCAGTGCTGGAAGGGCCTCTAGGCTTCTGCCAAGGCCTACTGGATCTTAGAAGGGTGGGAGGGATCGGGCCTCCACTGCCACCGCCGCTGCCTATACCAGGGGGGCCTCTAGGCTTCTACCGAGGCCTGCAGGATCTTAAAGGGGTGGGAGGGATTGGGCCTCCACTGCTGTAGCCGCTGCCAGTGCCGTGGGGGCCTCTAGGCTTCATCTGAGGCCCGCAGGATCTTAAAGGGGTGGGAGGGATCGGGCCTCCACCGCCGCCACCGCTGCCAGTGCCAGGGGGGGGGGGCCTCTAGGCTTCTGTCGAGGCCTGCAGGATCTTGGAGAGGCGGGAGGGAAATCAAAAGACCTCCAATACTTTCATCAATTATTCCCAAATTTCCAGACTTTATTCTTGGGTTTCCATATTCTTAGAGCTTATTTCGGATCCATCTTGGGTCTTATTCAATTTGTCCTGTAAACGACTTAAGAGTCAATTTGTCCTTTAAAGTCCATCGCCATTAATCCTCCTCTCTCCCTTTTTTCATTATGTCTCTCTCTCTCTCTTCCCCCCTTTTCTTTATGCCCGTCACTATTGAAAATCTAAATTGTCTTTCCAATGAAAAAAAGAGTCCGAAAAATCCAGAAATAAAGGTAAGCCAAAAATCTTTTCCTCAAATATAATTTGATTAATAAAGGGAGAGAATAATATCAATAATATAAAGTTTAGTTAAAACTCGTATGGCAGATGGTTTTCCCTACTGCAAATTTACTTTAGCTTATAGTCGATTTAGTGTCAGGAAAATGACATGGATGTGACCACAAGGTGTAGGATAAGAAATGCTCAGCTCCATGGGCAGGTGTGTGTGGGTTAGTAATTGAAAATATACACACTTGAGATGCCTGATGTAACAGGCATTGTTAACTGCCTATAAAAAGGAAATGGGAATTATCTTCTGTGTGGGTTTGTTGTGGATGGTGGTTGGCGGAGCAGTTTGTTGGTTTGATAGAGATTTATGAGTATTAGAGACGGCTGTCCGATACTCTGTGTATATATTGTAAATATACTGCAAACAAAGATTAAAGCCCTCAAGTTGAGTGAAGGCTGGCCTTGTTTCTGCTTTATTTGGCAAGCCAGAGCTCAAGGCAGTGTGCAGGGGTGAAAGAAATTTTCCTTCTCAGCCTGAAGTCTTTTGCAGAAGTCTCTCCAGAAACCTTCTCCTTGGTGTCCTGTTGACGTGGAACAACTCTGCAGGTGGTCGTGGTGGACACAGCACATCTTTCTATGTCCCATCATTTAGATCACAATTTGTTATTATGAGGTTCTTCTTCTTATTGTCTAAAATGTTATAGTTAGTCTCCACAGGGCAGATTTATGAAGTTAAAGTGGTCTCACCAAACTGGAGTCTTAAAACCGATGCTCTTTATTCTTCTTTGCTTTGTGCTGCCGGCCTTAGGATGCCATAAATAAATTATTATTATTATTATTATTATTATTATTATTATTATTATTATTATTATTATTATTATTATCCCTTCCCATCTTTGCGCCATCCGGGGGGAGATGCAACTAAGGTATTAAGGCACATAATCAATGCATCTTTTAGGGAAAGCTGATTTCCATCAAGTTTAAAAGAGGCAGTAGTTAAACCACTTTTAAAAAAGCCTTCCCTAGACCCCCTGATGATACTACACAATTACATAATATCTGTATAAACACATATGGTAAGGAGGAAAAATAAGTGTCACATCTCTTGTATGTTTTTTATTAAACATTAGAAGGAACATCTTGACAGTGAGAGTGGTTTGGTGAAGGAACCAATTGCCTAATTTAGGACAGGATACAGAGTTGAGACTGTCATGGTCACCTTAGTCAATGATCTCCATCTGGGTATCGACAGGGGAAGTGTGACCCTGTTAGTGCTCTTGGACCTCTCAGTGGCCTTCAATACCATCGACTATGGTGTCCTTCTGGAACGCTTGGAATTGTTGGGAATTGGGGGCACTGCATTTGCAGTGGTTCCATTCCTATCTCTCAGAAAGACTCTAGATGGTGATACTGGGAGACAGCTGCTCTTCTAAAAGATAACTAAAATCTGGTATCCCTCAGGGTGCCATCCTGTCTCCCATGCTATTTAAAATGTACATGAAGCAGCTGGGTGAGGCCATCTGGAGATATGGGGTGGGGTATTATCAGTACGCTGATGAGACCCAGATATGTTTCTCTATATCTCAGACTGTTGCAGTGCCTAAGGATGGCATCTCTCCTCTGAATGAATGTCCTAAGGCAGTAATGGACTGGATGAGGGAAAACAGACTCAAACTGAATCCGGATAAGATGGAGGTACTTGCTATAGGGACCCCTAATCTGGGAATGGAGATATGTCAAGCAGTTCTGGATAGAGTCACACTTCCCCTGAAGTGTTCACAGCTTGGGGGTGCTCCTGGATTCATCTCTCCAGTTGACACCACAGATAGATGCAATGGTTAGGAGTGCCTGTTATCAGCTTCGGCTAATATGCCAGCTGAAACCCTTCCTGGAGCCAGGTGACCTAGAAACAGTGGTACACATGCTGGTAACCTCTCAAATTGACTTCTGCAAAGCATTCTACATGGGGCTACCCTTGTGCCAAGTTTGGAAACTTCAATTGGTGCAAAATATGGCAGCCAGGCTGGTTGCAGCTACATCTAGAACTGAACATATAACACCTGTCCTAAAATCTTTTCATTGGCTGCCAATTAATTTCCGGGCATGATACAAGGTGTTGGTTATAACCTTTAAAGCCCTACATGGCCTAGGTCCAGCCAACTTGCGGGAGCACCTTCCTCCATGTAATCCATCCCGCACACTTAGGTCTTCTGGGAAGAATTTACTGCAGCCCAAGAAGACCAGATTGGCTGTGGTAACCCAGAGGGCCTTTTCATTTGCTGTTCTTAGGTTATGGAACGGCCTGCCGGAGGAAATCCATCACATTACCACTCTAGAAGCCTTTAAAAAGGCTGTTAAAATGGATCTCTTCCGGTAGGCATTTCCAGGTTAGCTTCCCCTACACTGACATTGATATCTTCTGTCTATCCCAAGAAAGATAGGTGTCTTGCTTCTAATTATCTCTAATTTTAGCTAATTTTTTATTTATTCTGCTTTTAATTAGTATTTTATATTGTTATTAATTTTATATGTTATTTTTTTTAGTTTGCTTCTTTTTATGATTGGGAGGGGGGTTGGGGTAGGGGATTATTTAGAAATGTGGATTTTAATTGTATATTTGTATTTTATTGATATTCTTATTGAGGTGGGCTATAAATAAAATGTATTATTATTATTATTATTATTATTATTATTATCTTTTGTGCAAGTTGATCTGCACCTTGTCAGTTCCCACAGATTTGTGAAGTGTGTAGGGATTACCATCTGTATAATAACATTTTATATTAAAAAATTGTTTCCTTTTTAAAACTAAATATTGGTTTCTGTTCCCTACCCCACCCTGCAAAATGTTGTAGACAAGGATGTGCCAATATTAAAAAACAAAGCATAAAGCACATCCATTGTTTTTTTTAAATACCGTGTTTGTCCAATGCAATATATTGTACAACCAATATTTCCTGATCCATAGGTAGAGTTAATCACACAAAAGCAGAGAAAAGCATTTAGATAATTGACACTGGTAGGTCTGACTGTGTGAGGTTACTGAATATGATGTTAGGAGAGAAATGATGTTAGGGACACAGTGGGACTCCATTGATTAAACTCTTAGTACTTTGCTTGCATGGAGACCTGAACTTGCAAATTGATGGTCAAGATATATGTCTGCATAATTGTAGCAATTGCAGATAATTAATTCTGAAATATATGCACATGGGGAAACTGGCATCAACTAAACTATCATTTAGCAGATTATAGGCATCCCTGCTGAATTAATGAATTGAGTATCTTGAATCTATTAGCCAGCATTTATATGGAAGTATGACAAGATTATATACTTCAGGACTGTTGGGTTGTCCTACTAACCATTGCCAGAATAACAGAGATATATGGGCATGCTAGCTGAAGTGAAACTACAAACCAGACATCATGGCTGAGACTAAGAGCTACAGCCTTGTGCCTCTTCCCATTTCTATTTCCCACACTCGAGCCAACGATTGGAAATTGGGAAACTGGTTCCTAATCATCCAAGCCTATTAACAATGTGGAGCACGGAGTGGAATGCTGGAAAATATGTAGCATTGTGATAGAAAGTAATATATTTTGTATTACTGAACATTATCAGTGTAAAAGAGGAGGTGCCAGTATGTTGATTTCAGCTCTGGACATATGTCAGAGTGAATTTATAGCCTAATAGTTTTTTTTTTTTTTAAGGTGAATATGTTGCCCCACAGAGGCATCTCAAAACTGATATTCTCAAAAGTGGCATTTGGACCTGGAATAGATGCGATGTTGCAACATTATAATCTACACAAGATTATCACCATGCCTCCCACTCTAGATCAGGGCAGTGATACATCAGGAAGAAGACAAAGTCCCAGTCCATATTACTTCGTCCACTATGCTTGCTGTTTAATTTTTTAAATCCAAGCTAGACAATTATGTGCCAACCCTTTTATCTATTCCAGTTCCCAGTTGTTACTTCTGGCAATCTAGAATTGTGAATCAATCTTTTCTTGACTCTTGTTCCCTACTCCCCACCCCTGCCCTTGATTCTGTTCCCACTGAGAATATAAATAAGGGAAACCCTAGTTTAGAGGATAATGTCTGAAATCTAGATATTTACAGTAGTTTGGGAGGATTAGCTTCTTAAAGAAGATTACACTTTTGGTCCTGCTAAGTATGAAGCAGCTTCCGTTTGTGACACAGAAGCCCAAAGGTTATGTTCTTGCAGTTGTTGACACCATATGGATGCCTGTATTATTTGCCCATTTTAATTACTTGATGAATCCTAAGGATTCAAAAGTGTTTGGGAAAGCAGAATTGGATGGGATAACCCTGTTTTGCTATTTGAAAGAAAGATCCATCAGAACTATTAGATCATATCATACAATCATAGAGTTGGAAGAGACCACAAGGGTCATCCAGTCCAACTCCCTGTTATGCAGGAACTCAAAATCAAAGCATACTTGATAGATGGCCATCCAGCCTTTGTTTAAAGACCTCCAAAGAAGGAGACTCCACCACACTCTGAGGGAGTGTGTTCCACTGTCAATATATGGGAGACAAATATTTGAGCCAAAATGGAGGATGGAGATAGAAGTAATCCTAATAATAGAGAGGTTATCAGGTCATTATGTGATTTGCAGTTGAATACTCTTATAAGTATGGATAACTATTTCCATGGGAGTCTCCAAAGGATTTCATCAATGTTAGATACTATGAATATTGGCAGCGGCTACAGCTCCCATGTGGGAAGCGACGACCAGCTTCAAAGAATGGAGGAAACCCATATGTGCAAAGTATTGGGAAATGCAGTAATGTTCAAAATTTGTAGAGTGTGGGGAGAAAAATATGACCCTAAAACAATTCTAAGGGACATAGTAGCTCAAGTGGTTAAGATGCTGACTCTGTTGATTGCAAGATTGGCATATTGGCAGTTTGAGGCTTAGGTGCCACGTGATGAGGTGAGCTCCCATCACTAGTCCCAGCTTCTGCCAACCCAGCAGTTCGAAAGCATGTAAAAGTGCAAGTAGATAAATAGGTACCACTTGGGTGGGAAGGTAAACAGAATTCTGTGCAGTCATGCTGGCTACCTGATCACAGAGTAGTCTCTGACAACGCTGGCTCTTTGGCTTAGTAATGGAGATGAGCACTGCCACCTACGGTCGGATTCAACTTGACAACCTTGTCAATGAGGAATACCTTTACGGTTACCTATTAAAACAATTCTAATATAGTGAAGACTGTTTGAGGAATTTTAATCTTTAAAATTGGGGTCAGTGGTCATTGTGCATTGTTCAATGGTAGTCAGTCACAGATAGTTTTGGCACAATGTTACCATTCTGCAAGGTGGTTGCATAGTACTGGTGCAGAATATCTCTGGACAGCAGGGATATTTATGCTATGCGGAAGGATCTTGTGTTGCAGCCTATGTCTCCTGGTGAAGGATCTTGACCCTAATTTTAAAAATTAATGAAAATCAGACCTGGTTAGTACTTGAACGGAAAACCATCAGGAAATTTTGGGTATTTCCAGGTATGGCTTGGAAAGAGTCCTGCCTGAATTCCCAAGGAGCCCTTGCTGCCTATTGTCAAAAGTGACAATAATAGATGGTCCAATGGTCTTACTCAATGTAAAGTTACTTCCTAGGTTCCTACATTGCCAGCCTTCAAAATTAAAACAAATAGTTCCTATTACTTTTCTATTAAATGCATTCTATTAAATGCTGACTAGGACTAATTTTCCAGTTCTCAGATATCTACTTTTTTGGTGGTATGACTCACATTTGGCATTCACAATTACATTAGATATATTTAACCACACTTGCCAACAGTGTACTGTTTTAAAAACGGTTGAGAGAACAATTGCCATTTCATTCCAGAGCCTCTTTTGTATTAAATCTCAGAAAAGAGCTAAAATTGTTGTTGTCATTTATGTAAACAGCTTCATTTTTTCCAGTAACCTCTTTTATAAATAACCTGGTTTGGAGTCCTACTGGGGAGTTATGAATGTGTAACCTGGAGTTACACATTCGTAACTGTGTAATATTCATAATCACTATATAGACCTTCTTTTAGGGCACATATAAAGACCTTGGAAATCCCTCAGTCCCCACTTACCAGAAAGCAGCCACTGTGATCAAGGAGGGCCATTTCCCTGTGATCTCTGGTGTGAGTGGGGTCAGGGACCCAATTTCTGCTTGTTACAATGGAGATTGCTCTTGGGGGAAGGTGGGAACATCAGTCAGCTGCTTCTCAAGAGACAGGAAAACAGACCCCAATTGATCACAATGCTTGCTTCCCAGTAAGTGGGAATCAAGGAAGTCAGAATAGGATTTACTGTGTAGCACTGTAATTACGGTGATATGCATACATAAATTCCCAATAGGATTCCAGCTCTGGTTTTTAAGTTCCCCTATTTGGCTTGATAGATTCTATTTAGAAATAAGATTATAAATTGCAAACAACTGGAATATGGAAAGGAGAATACTGAACATGTGTTTAATGGCTGTGGCAAATCCCAATAAACTATATGAGAAGTTTTGTTACCATGTAATACTTTAAAATTAATATAGAACTGAATGAAACTTTAGCTGGAAATTAAATCTTACTATGTATTCTGGAATGGGAGAGGGGCAAAGGAACCTGAGCCCCCCCCCCAGACTGATCTAGGGGGCTGAGCTCCCCTGAAATGATCTGACAAAACTGGAGAACCATGACTCAAATGTAGTTGAGCCTCCTCAGGAATTACCAATCAGAAGTGCACTTAATAATCAAGCACCAAGAAATATTAAGACTATACAGATTTGGGAGTAAGCTACACTCAACTCATGGAGGGCATTTCTATGTACACATTGTACTTGTGAGAGTCTTAATATTTTAGGATTTTCAATGATAATAGGAACAGAATCTGCCCTTCCTCTGCAAGTACCTGCATGGAGCCAAGATTAATAATAACAACTGGACCACTAATGTTGGGCCATTTCTCCACCTTAAAAACAGTTCTGGATTCCCTGAATCTCATGCAAAAGTTAATGAAGACACAATTCACCTTTAACAGATGTGGCATTTTTCAGTTTCTCTTCTTGATGCTGCTAAAGTTTTATTTCGGCCTTATATTTGTTTTTCAGAATTTCAAGTAGCTATGTTGATCTGATACAAGGGAAGGTGAAGTCCTGTAAATATTATTACCAGGTAAAACTTCAATTAATACCAGCACAAATGTCACAAAGTAATAGGGGAACTTGCTGATGGCAGTCCTAAATAGATCACAACTGGTTCCTGTTTGCTACAAAGCTAGCATAGCTCTTAATTCAAACAGTGGAGACTGAAGTGAATTGAGAAGGAATATGATATGCCATCATCTTTCTGCCTATAGTCACTTAAACACAAGGAACTCATGTGGCTTCCATAGGAGGAGATGAGAATTATGACTGCATACTTGTTTTGAAAATTTAGCATTCCTGCCAAGGTCATTGTTTTTCATTCTGTGATGTTATGGATGGGGATGCCAATCCATAAAGCATCGGCTTGTTGGTGTGTATATATATATATATATATATATATATATATATATATATATATCTTTAAATGTTACTGCATCAGTAATGCTTAGCTTAGATATGGGCAATTTTTTGGTTCATTAATTATTAATGACTTGGTAGCCTGATCAGTTCTCTCTCATTATTCCTATAAAATGGAAGATAAATCCATCTTTACAACTTATTGAATAAATTCACCTTCACTTCAATATCTACTTGAGGCTAGAACGCAAAACTACAACAGATGGGAGGTTGATTCCTATGGTTGCCAGGCTCAAAACTGAAGAAGGCTCCTATACCTTTAGTGGTAGTGTAGAAGAAGGAATTTCAGCTGGTATTGCTTGTAATATAATCAGGTAACAAGCAATACCGGCTGAAATGCCATCTGTGGTTTCTCTTCAGTGCATCAGCTACTGTTTTTAAGAGTGAGGGAACTCACAACAAGAAGAAAGCACATAGAGTTACCATTTCCAGTGGCAGATCCATGTTTGTGATAACATGATGGATAGATTCTTTAAAATTTTAAAGTTCTATAAAACTCAGAGAGGATTCACCATCCTATTGACCTATTTCCTCAGTTTTTGTACATTTGGGATGAATTAATTTCCTATAGTGCATTGAAGGTTCAGAAAGCAAACTTGAAGATTGTGACATAAGGTAAGATATAAGGTAAGACTATAAACTGCAACTGAGCCAGCTTGATCAGCCTCATTGATTAATTTGGCAACTAAATCTCTTAATGAAAACATAAAGCTGTAGGAGACAGATCCCAGTGACTAATGGCCCTTTAGTGGGCACCTGAAAGGTAAATAAATCCTAAAATACACTGAGAACTATTTGTTAGGTTAGAATGGGACTTATTAATTATATAGAAAGGAAGAAATTCAGCCAAGCTGGTGGAGTGAAAGATTGTCATACTCTTTACAAATCATTTGTGATCTCCTGGGACCACACAAGCGTGTTTGCCCAGAGGCAAAGATTTATCATGAAAAGTCTTGCTGAACTATTTTGTTCCCCTCTTCTTTCCTCTCTTAAATACATTTTAAAAATCCATTGAATTAAATGTGTAGTGTGCTTTGGGTGCTTTCACACTATGCTCTAGGTTCTCAAATAGTGGGGCTCATCCCCCCCCCCCCCATAGTCCAGGGAAGGAATGGAAGCTGCCTTGGGTCATGTACTGGAATATTAGTTAATTACATAAAGCATGAGTGGAGGATTAAAAAGGTGGGTGCTGTCCTGCAGTGAATAATATTCATCTAAGGAAAAGTGAGAACGTGGAGGGCAACTCCTAGGGCCTGACATTCCCAACATGCCTGCCCCAAAATACATTATCCTCAAGCCCTTTCACACTACACAGTTATAACACTACAATTCCACTTTAACTGTCATGGCTGCATCCTGTGAAATTCAGGGTTTTGCAGTTTGGTGAGGCACTAGAGCTCTCTGGCTATGAATTCTAAATGTCTCATCCTAAACTGCAAATCCCAGGATTCCACAGGATGGAACCATGGCAGTTACAGTGGAATCATCATACTATAATGGTATCATATGAAAGGGCACCTGGAAGGTATGATGGGTATTTCAGGACCAAAGTTCTTCCACAGATGCCAGAAAGCTACCCTAGCATAACCTTCCTCATTGCTTCTGCACTTGGACATAGTACTGTCATGGTGGGCACATGGTCATAAGCCTACCCCCTTCACATTATGGCATTGCCCTTCTTAAGGGTACAGTGGCCTATAGATCTCTTCTGATCAGGCTTCATGCAGATTATTCTTGAGACAACCAGGAGAGAAGTTCACTCTTGCACATCTGGAAGGGTTCTAAGTGTGAGTATTCCTACTTAGAGCCCCTTTTAAACTCTGTAGTCCTTGAATGAATGGAAGAGAAATGGGCCTAAAGCCTGAAAGACATTGATTATCTGAATACCAGAAACTGCACAGTGCCCTGAAGTTTTCTACAGAAGGTTCTTGTTACTCTTTTGTCTTCTTTCTTTTCAAAACAAAGCCAATTCTCATTAGAGGGTTAAAATTAACATGGAGAGAATCAAGGTGTTTCAGCAGATGGTTATCAGAAGAACAGGATGTTACAGTTTTCAAAGGCTTGTTAGATTATCAGGCACTAAACCAGTGATCATAAATTAACATCACAAGAACTAACAGAAATGATTGAACAGTTGTTTTTTAAAAAATGCTAGCACTTAGATGAAATTTGTGCAACAGAAGAGAGTTGGATTTTGAAAACATTTGTAACTCTGTAAAACACCTCTCTTAGACTTTAAAGAAAAAGATTAATTCCTTAAAACATATACCCAGAGTTATGTGTTTCAGGAATCAGACTTGCAAATAAAGTCTGTGTTTACCTTACAGTTACTAATCACAAAACAAATCACCTATCTCTGCAAATACAGAGCTGAGGAAAAGCATATGTCCAAGAGATATATATTTTTTAAAAAACATAAGGCAACACTGCTTCTAGACATGCTAACTAGTATATTGCCATGTTTGACCATCAAAGTGGGCAGATATATTCAGGAGTGATGCATACCAGAGGCCATCTTTGACTTATTAGTTGTAATATTGCATGCCACCTGATATAACAACTTCTCATTGTATATAAATATACAATATAAAGTCTATATAGAGTATTTTAAAACACTAAAACCAATAAACACCATTACAGTTATTATTATTATTTAAATTATTATTTATTATTTAAATAATGTTCCTTCTAAACATTAAATCAGTGGTTCTCAAATGGTGGGGCAGGACCCCTAGGGAGCATGAGAGCTGCTCAAGGGTGTATGAGACTTGGAGACTCTGATCCCACCTCTTTCTCTTCCCAAACCTTATGTGTAAAATTTACACATGCATTGAGCAAGGTATTGCATTTATTTAAATAGAACTGTTCTAACTTGAACAATGTTATTTCCTCATAAAATGTTAAAATATGAATATACATGAATGTGTGAATAAAAATATGCACACAAAATAAAATATTTTCATTCATATACTATATCAAGTGGGGGAGGGTGCAACATCCGCATCTAGAAGTAAGGAAGGGTCCCAAGGGTAAAATGTATGAGTACCACTGCATTAAACAATTAAAACATTCAAACAATGAACAAAAGATTCAAAAGCAGAGCAGCCTCCAAATTACAAACCAAGCCAGTTTAATGGATGTTTAAGCCAGGACCTCTTTCTACATCTTGAAGCATCTGTGGAAGAGTGTTCTGGACAGTGGGTGTCACCACTGAGAAGATCTACTTTTATTATGTTGTTGTTGTTATGTGCTCTCAAGTCAACTCTGACCTATGATGACTGTATCAAAGGGCTTTATTGGCAAGATTTAGTCAGTGGAAAAATGAGATTTTCTTCCTCTTAAATTGAGAGACTTGATCAAGATCATCCAGTGGGTTTCCATGGATTAGTGGAAATTTATACCCTGATATTTTGGAGTCCTAAATCAATGCTCAAACCACAGGGGTAACTTGACAGTGTTTTATTGTGAAACAATCAATAAAGGCCTCCAGTGATGAGTCAGAGTTGTGTGTCACCAAAGAATAAACTGCAGTATTGTCTTTAGTCATCTGTTAAGCTCTGGTTCTGATACTTAATGGATCTCCTTAGAGAGAGTAGGTCAGACTTTGTTAATGCACCTTTAAATGAAGCACAGCCTGACCGAGTGCTATTGTAATGACTCAAGATAACTAACTAAAAACCCCCCAAAAACCCCAAAAAAATTAAAACAAAAACCAAGCGCACAACAGAAACTACGTGCCAAAAGACAAATATAACTTCCTAATTAAGAGCTACCATTGTTTAACATGAAAGGTGGTGGTGGTGGGGTTTGTATGTGTTGGCATAGTCTGAGAATTTTTTTGAGTAGATGAGTACACTGGAAAGCAAGCATGTTGTGTCATCTAGGGTTGTGCAAATTGTTTTCTGCTTGCTCAATAGAGCATTTTCCCATTCCCTTCTGTCCCAGTAATCCTCCATGCATCTCAAATTTACTACAGAGAGTCATCCAGTAGAGTAGATTTGGGGGTATGTTGGGTGGGACAATGTGGGAACAGTAGGAGAGAGGGAGAAAACCATTCCCTTTCAGAATGAGTTGAACCCGTTTTAAAAAATCTCAATATTTTTGTAAGTTTGGGCACAAAAACCTACATATGATATTAAAAGATTTTAGCTTGCTTCTGTTCTGGTAATGATGATGATGATCATCATCATCGATGGTCTCAGATCTCTGTGCACATCATAATCTCCAACTGTTGCTCCAATCAGCAATGAACAGTAATATGGTTTCTTGTGGTTTCTTTTGTTAGTGTAACACGTTATCAATTTCTCATTGTTCATAGCCTTCATTTTGGAATCTGATCACCTGCATATCCAATTCTTTATAAATTATATTGATTGAGACTGTCTTTTGTGAGCAGAGGGGAGAAATATTAATGCCTAAACAGACCTGTGGTGGAGATAAAGACATGGGCACTTTAGAAGTGATTTCCCACTTTCCTTGTGTTCAAAAGATTAGAACCACTCTGTATTCCTGAACCATGGGAGAAGGCTTTGATAACAATATAGGGTGGTAAAATGATCTTCAAGAGTTTTTAGAGAGATTCAGTTGGGCTTCTACATATGAGAGAATTCTATTCCAAGTTGTAAGAAAGTTACCTTGAAGGAGCATGAAAAGGTTTGGGCTTTGATCACCTTTTCAGATGTAACACACCATTTTAATCTCTTTTAATATAACTTTTTACTTCTTTGAGTACCCCCCCCTGAAATGATTGGTGGTTCTATTGTCCCTTCACATCCCTCTCATTTTGGCAGTACATTCTAGCATGTGGCTTTCATTAGCATCATAGAGTTGGAAGGGATCCCATCTTGAGTCTATACTGCTACCAGTATAGGAAACCTCTAGCTGAAGCATACATTTAGCAATTCATGGATTAAGTGCCTTAGGGGCTCAACAGACGGCCATTTGCCAGATCAGGGCTGTGGCAAGCACACACTGTGGTCCTGATGCTTCTTACTTTTGAGCAAAGAGCTCAAAAAGAGCTAAAAAGAGCTGGCAAATGCTGCTCCTTTTTAGAGCAGCAAAAAGCAGTCCTTGCCACAATGGCAACTTTTCAGTGCTCCTTTGGCACAGTGTGTGCCTTGACACCTCCCACAGTGCAGTGGGGAACATAGCATGAGGATGACATAGGGCTGGAGTCAGGGTGCCCAGGTGTAATTGCCCTGCCCCTGCTCCACCCCTAGGCTGGCCCTTGTGGTCGGTCTGTACAGCCCCTTCATTTCATAGAATTTACTTACTTGCTTCTTACTTTTGAGGAGACAGGAATATGCTTGCACTGTTAAAAGCCATTCACTGTATACCCTGCATCATGTCATTTGATCTATATCCTCTTTATTTCACTATTCATAATAAGTATAATCCAGGCAAAGTTAAGCATTTAGAGAGTTCCTCCATTTAAGATGTGAGGAAAAGAGAAGAGCTGATAGAAGAGAGGAAGGAAGTGGCAGTAATAACACATCTTATTATCATAATTGGGCCATTTTTATTTGGGCATGCTTATTCTTAATTTTTTATCAAATGAAATCAAGAAGAATATCTGTTTCGGTCATTTCTAATAAGATCAGACAAGGTGACAGGTTGTGATGGTCATTGACTACTTCTGCATTCTGTGCACAACTCACATATTGCCAGTATTAAATAAATGATTAACCCTAGCAGTAAAATCTTCCTTTTAGTTCTTGTGAGGCAACAAGCTACTGCAAATCAAGCAATTGCCTGAAACAGAATGGGGGAAATGATATCTTTTATAAAAAATGAAACAGCTAGGGACTCAACACTTTCAGATTTGTTCAACTATGATTACAATAAAATATTAATTACAATTAAATATAATTACAACTAAAATGGGTTGCATGCTTAGGCTGTGCATCAATAAACATCATTAACTTTACAATAGATTAACACAAACCATTTAAAAAGTTATTTTAATTATGTTTGGGAGTAATGCACAATAATATGATACCTCTTAGCGCTGTACTGTTGGAACTATGTAATCAACAGTGCCTTAGTCTTGAAACTGAACCTCTTAGAGAAATGCAATTACTAGGGTAATAATATATGCTTAAGTAACCTATGTAAGATTTTTGAGTGATGTCAAGTGGCTTTCATGCCAGCAAAGGAAGCCTTGATTTTATGAGCAGAGAAGTAGCATACATGATTTTTCCCTGTTGCATGTATATATAGAATTAATATTTACAGGAGCCCTCATTTCTAGCCTTTAAGTGTATAGGCCAAACTCTTATTGGTGCCATACATATATATGTTCCTTTACACATGTGGTTGTTCCTTTTGGCTATTATGCAATGGACATATTCAATTCATGATTACATAAGCAGAATTCCACAAGTGTTAACATTTCATATGGGCCTAAATCCTATTGTTGGTCCCAGCTAAAGTAGACAAATTGAATCAGTGGGTGTTGGAATCCTGTTGGTATCTTATACATGTGTAAGTTCTCTTACACATGTGGGTGCACCTTTTTTGGAAATTGTTCAATAGACTTAATCAATTCATGCTTGTTTAAGCAGAGCTCCACAATTGCAACATTTCATCAGGACCTACATCCTGTTAGTTCTGACAAGAGTTGAATCCATTGGATTTACCTATATATTGACATGGCATTCAACAATGGATTCAAAAGGTCTGCTCCATCTGGGAAGTAACCAATACAATACTGTATTGTACGTGCAGTTGTACATTCTTGGATGGCTCATAATTATTTGTCATTGACCTCAATGTACCACTGTATTCAGTGGGGTTGCAGAAAAGGCCTCTGTGCATTCCCCATTGCACAGTGAAACAATAAACAGGCACGCTGACAGATATAATAATAATAATAATAATAATAATAATAATAATATTTATATTTACCACCTCTCCCTGTGGATTGAGGCAGGATTACATCAGTAAAAATATAATACAATTATCAAAAAGTACAATCAATAAAATAATCACATTGTTAATAACTAAATAAATATAGATTTGGTCACACAATGTTGGTTTTCAGGAGGATGGCGTAGTTCATCCACCATGAGACTATGTGTGGATTTATACTCTGTCTAGGTATGATGTAGGATATTGAGTGTGGGGATGTGGTGGCTTAGTGGTTAAGATGCCAGTTCTGATTACTGGAAGATCAGAAGGTTGGCAGTTTGAGGCCGAGTGCTGCATGATAGCTTGAGCTCCCATCACTAGTTCCAGCTTCTGCCAACCTAGCAGTTTGAAAGCATGCAAATGCAAGTAGATAGATAGGTATCACTTCTTAGTGGGAAGGTAACAGCATTTGGTGCAGTCATACTGGCCACATGACCACCAGAGCAGTCCTTCAACAACACTGGTTCTTTGGCTTAGAAACAGAGATGAGCACCGCCCCCTACAGTCAGTTACAACTAGACATTCATGTCAAGGGACTACCTTTGCCTTTAGGATATTGAGTATATTCTTGGAAAACCAGATACAGACAAAAAATGCTTGATCCCTTCTTCCTATATTTCTACTGTAGCTAAGAACAGACAAAGGTGCCACAGGATCTGTTAGCTGTGAGGATCCTTGTGAGGATGTCTGTGCACTCCTTGAAGCAGCAAAACCATCCACTGTCTACAACTCAACAACTCAGATACAAGGAACAGAAATGCCAGAGACACTGTTCTCCACTTTAAGTAAACTGTGGGCCTTTGCAGACTACCAGAAATAGTGCAAATTGAGTCCACTTTAAGGGTTAGGGTTAGTGCTAGGGAATCATGGGAATTGTTTCCCCCCCCCTGAGACATTGAGCCTTCTCTGTCAGAGAGATCTGGTGCCACAATAAAATATAGTTCCCATGATTCCCTAACCCTAACCCTAACCCTTAAAGTGGACTCAATTTGCACTATTTCTAGCAGTCTGCAAAGAGGATATGTTGAGTTAATGAAGACAGCTGGGCTAATTTACTGCTGGCTATAAATTAGCTCAGTCAACGCCATTCTGATGCTGCAAACAACAGATCCAATGCTTCCTCATAAACTTGTGTGATCTCCTCAGCTTTGTATGTCTCTGACCTTTGGCTTGAATCTGGATTAATCTCTCTGGACACTTCTTTATCAGTTTTGAATTTAGCTCAGTACTGTTTGCTTTGTTTGACTTTCAGACTGTGTCGTTTATGCTTATGATTCTACAGACACTATCACCTTGGTATTGGCCTGGCTTTTTCCTTGTCAGCCTGTGCAGATTGGAGGTGTATGCTCCTGGGGGCTTGCCTGTTGTGAAACAGGACACCAATTGTTAGTCCCAATAGAACAGAGCCATTAAGTCAATGGGATTTATATATCACCATTGATTTGCTATTCAACAATTGAGTCAATGTGCTACGGTAGTTGGGACTAGTAATTGGATTTATGCCTTTGTTGTTTTTGCACAGGTAATGGAAGAATATATACAAATGAGTCACTTCAGTCTCCTAGCCACTTCCAGTCTTCTACTCAATGTTCATTCTTTGGTTTTTAACTTGTTGTGTCTGACGGACCTTTTAATGGAATGTGCTGTGTCTGTATTTTATTATGTTTTGCATGTGTTTTTTAAAAACAGTTTCAATTTGTGTTTTTAAACAGAATTGTTTAAAATCCTTTTAAAACTTGCGTATTAATTGTTTATAGCTGTACTTTGTTTTAACTTGTTGTAAGACACCTTGAATCCAGTGCTGGGAGAAAGGTGGACTATTCAATCAATCAGTCTTCTCCAGCTGGAGAAAAAGCTGGGATGCATTGTTGCTCATCCTTGACAAAGTCCTTTCAAATGAAACCTAGCCAGGGTAGTCTCAAAATGTAGCCATTAATGATGCAGGTAATGGCAGATTGTGAAGATATGTTGGTGGATGTATATATGAGGTAGTTGTTTGGATAGACACATAGTTTGTTGCTCAACAATTCCATGTGCAAGTTTTCTGTAACTTGTCTACACTGTAACATCTGTGCAGTATGCGCTGTGCTATTGTCTACATGTTCTGTATCATATTACACAATGTACTTACATGCTATGTTAATATGTTATTAAGACATGTTTTCATTTACATGCCAAGGAAGTATCTCTCCCCTGCTACATTCCTTTTGAAATAGGGAGATATTTCCTGGTATTCAGATTGCGTGGGTGGGTGGGTGTGTGGGATACATATTTTTCTAGGGCTAAGTAATAGGTTCTTGTGAAAATTGTGTTCATCTTTATCACCAGCCAAACTGCAGTGGAGGAAGGACATAATGGGAATGGAAAATCTCCTCAAAGATTAAGGTTGTTTTTGCAATCTTTTTAAGAGGCTGTGAATAATAATATTAAGTGATATTGCTTTCAGAGCACATGGAGATGAGGATGCTTTTTTCTATCAAACAAACACCAGTTAAGGGCATTTCCTTACATGCAGCATGAAAGATAGTCTGGCTCTATTTGATAGCAGCTGTCTGGATGATCAGCAGTTTAACACAGTCCATTAGGCAGGAGAAGCTGAATGAGGGATGAGCTGACCACAACTAATCAGATTATGGCTGAATACATTCTAGGGAGCAAAAATAGGCAATTTGCAATGTAATGCAAATACACTATAGTTAGATTTACTTACTTAAAAACTCTCTTTGGGCACCATTCCATCTGTATCTGTTATACCCCTTTCCAGATTCTATAGTTCTCTCTTTCTCAAAGCTGAGATAGAAATAAAGTTACTTACTTACTATATATATACTTACCTTATGTACTTGACTATAAATCAAAAAAATTATGCCCAAAATTGACTCTAAAATCTGGGGTCAATTTATATATGGGTCAAGACAGTCACCATGGGTCCAGATTGACTGAAGAGCAGTTAACAAGAACAACAAACAACAAACAGTAATATTGCTTAGAAAGGCTCTTAAAAAAGCATCCCCAATGCTCCACTCTCCATGCCTTGGCAGCGATTTCTGAAAGAGCTGCCAAGGCAGGAGTGTGAGTGAGTGAGTGTGGTGATTCCCTTTTCTATCCGATGTTAAAACCTTCTCTCCCCATCCTCCTCCGGATCTCTTTGACCACCAAACACTGTATTTCCCTCCACTTTCTTCACTTTTCAATCCAATGTTAAAACTTTTTCTTCTCCTCCTCCTTGGATTTTCCCTGACTACCAAACATCCCATTTCCCTCTACTTCCCAATCCAATGTTAAAACCTTTCCTTCTCATCCTCCTCCAGATTTCCTTTGACCACCAAGCACACCATTTCCCTCCTCTTCTCAATCTGATGTTAAAATCTTTTCTCCTCCTCCTCTGGATCTCTCTGACCACCAAACAACCTCATTTCCCTCCACTTCCTTCCTTCTCAATTCAATGTTAAAACCTTCCCCTCTCCATAATTTTACCCTCAACGTATCCACAGGTCATATAAAAATCAATGATTTTGGCCCTAAAACCTTCCCATGACTTATACATGAGGTTGACTTGTACATGAGTATATATGGTATGTAACTAGTCTATAATAGCTAGATGAAAGAAGATGAATTGCACATTAAGTGAGACCAAGGGCCTTTGCAGACTGCCAGAAATAGTGCAAATCGAGTCCACTTTACGGGTTAGGGTTAGTGCTAGGGAATCATGGGAATTCAATTTTTTTCTGAGACATTGAGCCTTCTCTGTCAGAGAGTTCTGGTGCCTCAATAAAATACAGTTCCCATGATTCCCTAACCCTAACCCTTAAAGTGGACTCAAGGTTGCACTATTACTGGAAGTCTGCAAAGGCCCCAGGTTTACTGATTATAGTTTGTCCACTGGTTTGACTTGTAGGGAGTCTTCAAACTTTTGGGCCACTGGGTACATTTCAAATTTTGAGACAGTGTCATGGTACAAGGTGTCATGGTAAAAGTCAAGAATCCTGTCCAAGAACTTGGATTCTGAGCCCAGAAACACAAGCCCACTCATTTGAGTCAGCACTTTCTCTCATTCGGCTTCACCTCTTTAATTCTTTTACACCTGAGCCACTCTGCCAATCCTTCTTTCTTTTTCTCTGGAAGCATATCTGACCCTCATTGCCCTCCCCTCCACTACATTGTTGCCTGATGCCATCCCTTGTTCCCTAAGTTTACCATGTGTCAGCCTTTGTTTTTCTGTCTTTCCCCACTCCTTAATAGAGTTTTGAAGGCTGACTGGGAACAAGTAGGGCTCCAGTTTCCCTGTCCTCTTTCTGTCTGAAAATATGTTCTGGGCCTGAATGGATATGATAGCAACTCAGGAGATATGGCTGTAAGATTATCCCAGGATACCCTTTCTCATGTTGAAGCATCTTAGGATCCACTCCAAATAATCCTGGGAAGCCAGATGTAGCATTTTAGGAACTTGGTAAAATGCTACTCCCCAGACTGACAATCTTGACTCCCCAGATTATCTGTTGACTGGATGGTACTTACATCATTAGAAGACCCCTGGTGGATTACTATGCTACTCGTGGGGCAAAATGAAAGTCGGGGATGTTGGGAGCATGGTGCATTTATGCCCCCTCATTCCTTCACTGCATCAAATTTCTTAGATGCACTAAAGTGCCCTACTAGCCCCTTGGTTAGTACTAATTCCCTATGTTTTTAACAGGAAAGGGAAAGGAAATAGCCATCTCTCCCCTGCCCCGAGCTATGTCAGGGTAATGGATCTGAAAAAACATTTCATGGGTGGATCTGTTCCTGGTATGGTTACAGGCAGAACAGCTCTAACTATCATCCTTTAACCAGTTATCAGGTGCCAATATATGGATTAGAATGTGTGTTAGGACAGTTAGCAGTTGTAACTCATCCAGAGGAACTCAGCATGGAGGAATCAGATCTAGAGGGGAGACTCCAGCTTCAGATGACAACTTTTCCCCAGAACCTGGACAGTGAAAGGCAGACACAGCTGATGCTAACTTACCACAGGACAAGTCTGTGATTCAGCCAGGGCAAGCAAGGTCTAAGAGAGGCTTCCCTTATGTAAAGAACGACAGTGAACCAAAAAGGAGTGTAGGAAGAGACAACTCCTCATATACATCATAGGATTAAACAGAAGATATTGAGAAATTAGACATGTGACATACCAAAGCCAAGCATCTATAAATCTACTGGTGGCTGGAGAAAGTCCTTGCTGAAGACAACTATTCATCAAACTAGTGCATCTCTCTCACATGCTCTTGGTTCACTTCCTGACCCTGGACTGACTTTAGGTTGTATGTGTTATTATTTTCTCCCTTCAGCTTTGTTTATCATGACTGATGGTTTCTTGTGATTGTAATTTAATCTTTTTAGAGCTGAGAAGTGACCTCTACTTTTTTCTTATAAATGAATGAAAATATTATTGTAATTGTGCAGGGAATGTCAGGTTTTGCAGTTCCTTCCTCTGAAATATAGCCTGCAGAACTTGGTATTTATTGGTGCTGTCCCATTCAAGTATTAACCAGGGCTGACCTTGCTTCGCTTCCAAGATCAGAAATGATCCAATGTCTTTAAGGTATGCAAAGAATATTGAATATGAAAACAATGGAGGTGAGAGGCAGTCTTTCTTTTTGAAGAGTGGGATCTTGATCAGGACCACAGGAAAAATCAGGCTAAGAAAAATAAACTTCTTTTATATTGTGTCTTTTTATTTTAAATATATCTATTACAACAACTTTATGCATGTATTGACACATTTACATATCCAGTGTCTATCTGTTGGAAGGAATGCCTGTGTTAAATAAATAATTGTTTTCTTTAAATAAAACCCAATTAGGTGCTTGAAATCTTGTGGAAAACAAATTTCCAGTCAAATTATTGAAATCTTTGTTACAGTTACATTTTCCTGGCATTCCACAAAATGGATCTTTGAAGACTGTAACCAGTGTAATATGCATTCATGAACATAATCACATTATCAGAAATACATAAAGTTTCACAACAAAAGGAGGGAAGGGAATACAACCATATCATTTTACTTTCACATATTAAGGGGGTAAAATGGCAATTCAAACAACAGGAAACCTCATTTTGTTTGAGGGTAACACTTGGAAAACACAAAGAATAAAAAAGCATACACATTTTTACAAGGCCTTCTGTCTTTCCATGGCTTCTTAAAATGTGTATTTGAGAATGGAGCTATAATTTTCCACTATAGCTTTTCCCTTTTCCTTTTTTTAAAAAAAAATCACAGTTGGATATTTACCTACATTTCTGTACAATAAGTGATATAAACACAATGATGTATGTATCAGAATACAAAAGCAGTCTAATATGCATGTAGATGAAAATTCAATTCCTGAATTAGGAAGGATGGTAAAAGGGTATTTGACCCTTCTTTCCAAGACAGAAGACTGCTCTAGCTTTGGAAAAATGTGTTGTCTAGCTTTAGAAATTGCTAATTAACACAGAAAATTTACTTTGCCTCTCATAAACATGTCAAGTTAATTTTAATTTGTGTTTTAGTGCTTTCCCCTCCCCCCTTTGTGTATTTATACTATTCATTGTAAGCTGCCTTGAGTCCCATTCATGGGAGAGTGTAAGAATTGCTTTCCTGTGGTGTTATTTCATCAATACACTCACTAATTTCCTAGCTTTTGAAGCTAGGATGTTACATTATTGTAATGTTATATATAAAAATAACCTCCTCCTCTTCCCAAGTAGTGGTGGCTTCCATATTTGTAAGATGAGGATTCTGCTCTGGGCTTAAATGAGTTAAGATGCTGAACCTATCTAGAGGATATGTTTCTCTTAATTTCTGCACTAAAATCAGCTGTGGACTCATTGTCCCTTTGACATGGGAGCCACCTACCATCACTGCTGACTAGACCATGAAGGAATGTAATCCTTGCTTCTGATATCAAGCATTTGAGTTCATTAGGAGTGCACAGAACTAGACTTTCCATTATTATTTTCAACTTCACCAGAATATCAATCATGGGTAATTCTATTGCATTTCAACATTATTCACTATCAGAATGAAAGGACAGCAAGACTAATAGCACCCTCTCCCATTTTGTAATGCATTTCAAGTAATCTGGCAAACTAAAGTGGTTTTGTTATCTGAAAGCACCTTGCATATTGGTTTCAAATGCTGACCTACTGAATACATGTATCTTTGCATACGCTCTACCAGTCTGTCATGTGTAATCAATGTTGTCAAAGATTATGTGTTTATCAGATATGGAAAATACAAAAATAAGTAGAAAAAGTGATATATGAAAGTAGCCAATATAAAAATCAAAATGACTAATTGGTGTGCTGGGTGTAGTTATTGTTCACTTATGTCAAAACAATAAATTTCACATCGAGAAACTCAGAAAACAATAATGAGATGAAGTGAGCAAAATATCATTTTACATACTGTACATTTGGCATATTTTAGATTTTTTAAAGATTTCTTTTTTTTTTTTACAAAGTAGTGCAAAATTACAGTGCATTAATACAAGATATCAGAAGTCGTAACTAACAACTATTTCCCCATTTTTAGCCTTGTGCTCTTTCACTGGAAACAAGTTGGCACATTAAGACACAAAACAAAATCCTGTAAGTTCCAGTAATTTACTTCCAGATAAAATGATACAGAATTGCTTAGTTGTCTTGGAGAATATCCCTTAATTATCTGTGAGTTTGCCCTTGAAACATTTAAACTGCATGAAAGAAAGTAACATTTCCAGACTGACTTTCTGGTTGCACATTGACAAAAGTAGAATAGGAATGACACATAGTAATGACACACTGGCTGGCATTCTGTTTTAATATTTACAAAAATCCTAAGTCAGTCATATGTTCTTGTAACTTTTGGGATTCATATCTACAGATGTTGATGACTGAATATGACCCTCAAAACCTACCTTCTAAGCAAGACCAATGCCATCCCAACCAATGGGTTTCCAAGGTGCTGCAGACTGGAGAGTTGGAAAATGACTGCAACACTTTCCCACTCACAGGTTACCTCACAGGTTGTTTTATTCCAGCAAAAGCATCTTGGTTCATCAAAAGGGCTGACTACATATACATGTAAGTGCTTTCTTATAATTTATGTTTATGTGCCTGTATAGGGTTAATAAAAAGAAATACAGATTTTCTTCTCTTGGCAAGAAAATAAGTAAGCAGGAGCTTTAAACTTCAGAATTAGTGGCACTTTTAAATCCCTCTTATTTTGCCAGAAGAGTTAAGCATTTTTAAATCTCTTTTATTTTACCAGAAGAGTTAAGCACTTTTAAATCTCTCTTCCTTCACCAGAAGAGTTACACATGTGCTGACTTTGGTTGACCCACTAACAAAAATCCCTTATATTCATCTGGTGAATGATCCCACATTAGAAATACCTCAAAGTGTACAAAGGATTTTTTTTTTTAAAAAATTATCAACTCTGATACTAACATTCTTGTAGAAATACAGCTTATCTTCATTACTGAGCCTTATATATCCTTACTGCACTTGGCTATTCCCATGATGGGAGACACATGGCTGTGGTATACAGAAGACAAAGGGCATTCAATTGCAGGATTTTTGGGAGACACAGAAGAGGGACTGTGCTAGATAGAAAGAAGAGCTGAAAAATCAGAATGTGAAGAACAATATGGATATCTCACTTTAGATTCTAATAATAACTGTACAGCAACAAGACATTTTGTTGAAATTAGGGACAAAATTTCTAGCAGTATGATATATATTCACATGGCCAAGGTCTTTAGTACATATCCCTTTCTCTAAATTCATATTTTTTGCATGTGTAATGATTTTGATCACTAGTGCTTTTGCCGTCATTGTAAGTAGACTTTCACTTACTGTGATCCTATCCTAGGATTTTCTTGACAAGATTTATTCAGAAGAGGTTTGCCATTGCCTTCCTCTATTGCTAAGAAAGAATGATTTGCCCAAGTTCACGCACCCACCAGGTGGAAATTCAAACCCTGATCTCCTGTAGTCCTAGGACAGCACTCAAACCACTACATCACATGTGCTTTTAAACCTCATTAGCACCTTAGGGATACTCTTGTTGTTGCTGTTGCTGCTGTTTTGCATTTCACTAGAATAGATCATTCAGTATGTGGTCTTGTAATTGCCCTCTGAATGGAGGGTCTATGAGCCAGATCAGTGGTTCCTACTGTTTTGGACTTCAGCTCCCAGAAGCCCTAATCAACATGGCCAACAGTAAGGAATTATGAAAGCTAAAGTCCAAAACATATGGTGGACCAAACATTGGGAATCACTGATCTGGATCTCTAACCATTAAAGGCTGGAGTGACATCATTACTTTAAGCAGTTAAAAAGCTGTCAAAATCAATTTCAGTTTCAGTTTGATTGCACTTCATAAATGCAAGCCTTTGCCTATGTTCCTTTTATCATTATGCTGTTCATTCTTCCATGAAAAACATGTGTAAATAATACTTTGAATGAACTGTAGAGGGACATTAAGCTGAAGCACCCAAAAGAAGCACAAAAGGACATTAAGCAGAAGCACTCAATGAATTTCACATAATTAAAATAACATATTAGGGGATATGTTTTAATGAGACTCTAATGCTTCCATAAGAAATCCAGTTCTTAAGGGCATGTATTGTGTAAAGCAGGGGTCCCCAACCTACAGCCTGCAGGTTGGACCCAGCCTGCCAAGGCCTTCCTACCGTCCCGCCGCTGCCACCACTCACACCCCCCGCCGGATGCCATTTTGGCTTCCAAAATGGCGCCTGGAGTCATGCACATGAGCCCGCGCCTCTGGACCCCCGGAAGGTCTGGGGGCCTGGAACCAGCCCCCGGATCAAAAAGTCCGGGGACCCCTGGCGTAAAGTCATTCCAAAAACCCATCTCCCTACTATGTGTGTTGTACTAAACCAAAAATAGAGATCCAGTATAGGGTGTACTACATAAAAACAATCTACAATCCTCATTAGCAAGGCTGTAGAGCAAGACCTGATTTGGGCACTGAAACAGAAGGCACAAGGGTGAAACATGTTAAGAAGCAATGGTAAGCTTCAGTTGGATCTTTAGGTAGAAATTTGGGGCTATTTGGGAGAATGAGGTCTGAGACACAATATGAAACTAATTATAATCTCTTGATGGATGACAGTATTTTTAATTACAAAACAGAGAAGGGCAAGAGAAATTAAAGAAACTCCATTAGTACTTGAGTAGAAAAGAAAGGTTGGTTATTTGTATATATGTACTGCAATGCCTAAATGTCCTAAAGGCAACTGGTCTGATCTTGGGAATTAAGCAGGGTCAGCTCTGATTAGTACTTGGGAGGAATACCACCAATGGATACCAGGTACTGTAGGCTATCATTCAGAGGAAAGAACTGGGGAAAAAACACCTCTGATTATTCTACTTGCCTAAGAAAAACCTAAGAAATTCATGAGGTCACCATAAGCTGACAGGCAACCTGAAGGCACATACACGTACATACACATTGCAATGCAAAGAAGACAGAAATAAATACATAGGAAATAAAGATTATGGTTAATGACCCAGGTTCTGTATCACACATGTGAAGAATAGTGTTCCATGTATGCAGACCCATATCTGTTTAATCCCTGACTGCTGTCAAGCCTTGGGGGTAGTGGTGGTGATTTTGCTATGGTAATTCACTGGCTATGATGGGGGCCATGGATGGATGGGGAAAGCACTCAGGCAGACAACTGGTTACCTGTTTGAGTGGCAAGGGCAAGAAAAATAAGGTTGCTCTCCTGGGACCTTGTTTCTTTTCCTCTCGGCTGCAGTTGTAACTAAGACCACCTGCTTTTTGATCAGCCAAATAGCCTTCCTCTGTCCTCTCAGTTAGCAAATGGCTGCTGCAGTGTCCTTCCCTTACCAGGTTCTGGACTGTGCATAAGAGGTATACACTATCCAAAATAAAACATATGCATGCATCCTCCCTGGGTCATTATCCATAATCTTTATTTCCTATGTATTTATTTGTCTTCTTTGCATTGCAATGTATACGCATGTGTATGTGCCTTCAAGTTGCCTGTCAGCTTTGTATGACCTCATGAATTTCTTAGGTTTTTCTTAGGCAATGAATAATCAGAAGTGTTTCTTCCAGTTCTTTCCTCTGAGTGTATGTGTGCATGTCATAACAAAATTCCAGTCACTATTTTCCAATACAGGAGGGAAATGATCTAAAAATCAATGGATATGTAATTGAGGGGTAAATGGATTTTGATAATTTAGAAGAATCAGATAGAAGTTTTGTATTGACAACTGGCAAATGAGCAAGGTGGGAGAATGTCAAATTATGTTGGACTGAATGGCCTTTATGATTTCTTCCAACTCAATGATTCTATGATGCCCTCCAGAGGAGTAGGACTGCAACTCTAATTATTCCCTGTATGTGTTGGCTGCGGATAATGGATATTGTAGTCCAACATATAGCACAATATCTTAACAAGTTGGGGAATAATGTCTTCAAGACATTCATGGATCTGTCTAGATATTAAGATGAAGAAAGGGCAATGACATATCAAATGCTGGTAGGTCTGTGTCTCATACATTTAATTAAGCCCTTGTGCTAAGTACAAATTGTAGGGCTTATAAAATGCAATTCAGTAAAATGTAAGAGTCTTGTTTAAAAGCATTTGGTTGCTGTTGACATTTCACAGAATGATAATGTATATATTATTCTATGTCTTACTTGTATGCAAAAAAGGATTCTAAGGAACACATATATATGCACACAACTGGAGCAATTTAAATGTCCTTGTATAAGTATGTGAGTGGTAATGAAAATGGTTAAAAAGAGAAATTAAGAATTGAAACAACATGCTCTTCACACATGCAAATATCAGTCTTTAAAACCTGCAAATCTGGTCTCTTTAAACCTTTCCACCAGAAAACTAAGAAATGGAAAAGCAGACCAAAACAAAATTTCCTGTAATACTTTGCAATTATTACAATTGTACACAATGCCACTGAAATGTAACTCAGAATTCAATAACTGTTTTCTTTCTATAGAAGTACTCCACACGTGACAATGTTTTGCTAACTCTGCTTAAGTGCTAATATTTATGTAACTATTTAACTTTCCCTCCCCATTCTTTCTCTCTCTCACACACTTAAAAATTACTTCTGTTCCTTCAATGTGATCCATTTTCTGTTACATTTTTTTAAAAAATCCTCTATTCAATCTCAGATGTATAGACCTGACCAAAGACAATTATGTACACACACACACACACACACACAGAGAGAGAGAGAGAGAGAGAGAGAGAGAGAGAGAGAGATCCCATACAGTAGATGTTTGGTCTCATACAAAGAACCAAGGGAGTAGGTATGTGCCAGTGTTATAGCAACAGGTATACCAAAATATTTGCATTGATGTGATAAAAATGTATTGGAATCTTTCAATAATTTGTCCAGATTAAATACACTCATGAACATTATTGTTCTGTAAACTATTGTTCATGATATATGTAATTTTTAATGCATTTTCCAGAAACATTTCTTGGAATAGCCAATGGCAGAAATGAACAAGTCTGTTGTGTTTTGGTTGCATTCTCCTAGGTAAATGAAGAATCTCAAAACAAAACAACAACTGCCCTCCATCCCACAAGACTGTATTCACGACAAAGGAAGCCATTCCCAACCTTCCTCTTCATTCAACTTTAATGTGTACCTTACTTGACTTTTACTTTATGTTATTTTCATGTAAGATGACACAACCTGAAATACTAAACTTCTGGCATTTTAGGAAGATTTAGAAACTCCATGCTTCCATATCAAATCACTTTAAGGATTTCTTATATAGCTCCCCTCAGAGCTGTGCTTGTTCTGCATTAGTAGTTTCACACATTTCAGCTATCAGCAGAGCACTGCAGTTAACACAAGAGAAGTATGGGTGCCTTAGCCCACAAAAGCCCACAATGTGATGTTTTTGAGGGACCAAGTCTTTATGGTTAGCTGTAGCAAGGAAACAGACAGTATTCTGTTTCTAGTTGTTTTGATTTTATGTCATTATGCATCTGAAAGCTAGGATGTAAAGATAATACTGCTACTTAAAGTTGGTTTAACATTTTGAACAGTGAAAAGAATCAGCTTAGCAAGTCGGGGGGGGGGGGGAGGAGAATATATGCCTCTCAGCAAGGGACAGAACCAGTTGCTGTTGTATAACATGCAAGAACACTACTAAGACCCAAGTGAGTCACATTTGACATAGTATATTCTTTTAGATTTCATTTCCATGACTCAAAAGAAGAGTTTTGGAAATACAACCTTCATTTTGCTTTGCAGCACATAGCTTTGACCAAAAATACAAATAGAAGTGCTAACAGCATTCAAATATATGATTATACATACAAAGAAGTTTTGGCCCTATGAACTGGGACCACATCATCGATTGGGACTTTCCTGTCCTCCCCTTTTACTACATCAACCTGACATGTCCTTCAAATCAATCTGGGAGTTCAACTCAATCTGGGAGTTGGGAACACTAGGAAAGCTGTGGATTATGGTACAGGAGAGAAGCATTAGGAGCAATCTCTTTCCTCCCATTCCTCATGTCCCACTACATGCAAAAGTGCCATTCTGCTAAAAGGTGACAAACACCTTTAGATCCAAGCTAAAACACTCCATTTCAGTTTTTAACATATATATATATATATATATATATATATATATATGAAAAGAATATATTTTATTGTATCACTTTTATGCATACATTATTATCAGTTTTCCCTTTTAGTTTCATGATGCAAATGCTGGCGAATAGAGGGGATTCACAGTTTCCTGTAAGAGACATATTTTAAAATGTTGAAATACCTACAAATGTGACAAAATATTTTTTTTGGGGGGGGAATCAAAGCATTTAAAAAAAGGAAATGTCAGTGTCAGTTTCCCCCTTTTGATATTTCATAAACCTCTGAAACTACTATCCTGATCCAGTATTTCATGTGACCCATACTGTACATGACAATTCTCAGAAACTCTCAAAGAAGAACACACAGGTAAGTTTCTTTCATTGAAATCAATGGGTAGGATGCATCATACTTTTCTCAATAAGCAATTGCTGTATTGATAAATAACTGCCAAATGTCTTATTTTAGGAGAAACAGAAAAGACTAATGCATGACAGATCCATTTGCCCAAATGTTTCATGGAACATGCAACATAATCTGAAAGTTCTGATGCAAAGGAACACTGTTCACATATGATGAACACAGTGAAAAGAGAAGTATGGGTGCCATTGCAAATCCACAGTAACTCTATATTATAAATGGTTATGGATACTTGTATTTCAGATAGCAAAAGCTCATTTATATATTATTTAACATTTTAAAAAATATAGTTATCAGGTTGAATCCAGACTAGGTCATTCTTGGTCAATGAGGCTTAAGTTATTTTTGAGTAACAGAATAAACGGGCCTATTATGAACATAACTAAGTCTTCATCCAACATGATATTTTTTGTTGCCATATACTACATGGCAATAGGACAGTACATACATTTTTACATTTGCTGGTGGACCATGAACAAAAATATATTGGGGTGTGTGTGGGATGAACTGATCACAATGCCCATTTGGTTCAGACATGTTAACCCCATATAACTGTTGCCCTTCATGTGGTTAAGAGCTGCTCTTCCATGAACCATCTCTGCCCATGATGAAGAAACCTAAACATACAGGGTTCTAGATCATGGGAGAGGCATACACCTAGGCTTGTGTCTACTGAGTGTATGGATAGTGTAGTGGGAGCAAGGACACATTGGTGGGCTGGAGTCAGCAGACATGGTCCCATTCTCACCTTCATGGGTCTCCAAATCTCATGAAAGAGAACTCTTGAATTAGTTTTAACAGAGTTAAAAATGTCTGACTGCAAAACTCAAATGCTGCAGAGAAATCGGAGGTAAATGCTTCATTTGAGACTTGAAAGCCCACAGCCCTAGTTTTGCAAACAAAACCAGAATAGTTTTGTTGTTTTTGAGGTGTAGTGTGTGTGTGTTCTGACTGAATATCATTAGTTATTGGGATCTACAACAATTTTAAAAAGTGTGTGGTGCTTAACTGCAGTGTCACAATAAATAATATCAAAGCAGCACTCTTCAAAGTACACTTAATTCTTTATCCTTTCATTTCATCTCTTCAGACATTTCATCTTGTCACTTATTGAATTTAAAGTTAACTACATTGAAAGGGGACTGCTGCCTTCTAAGACTTCTGGATTTTGTTTATTCAGTGATATACCTAGAAGGAAATGGTAGAGTCCACTTTTCTTTGAAAGAAAAGAAGGACTCTGAGTATACACCTCTTCCTGCACCCACCTGCACTCTGTAAACAAGCTGTTCTATTCTGTTGCATTTATGTGGTTTCAAGCAAAACCTCAGTTTTTACATTCACCAAAGGACAGGAGCAGACCAAGCCACAAAGTGTTGAGCCAGTGAAAAATCCTTTGAAATAAAAGAATGGTTGTATCTTCCCAAATACATTTAAAAATATATATACCCTGGAGTTACTATAACAATCAATGCACTGAAGACATCCTCATGACTCTAAGGAGGAGGAGTATTCTATACCTGGAAAAATGACCTCTTGATTTTGAATATCCTTCATGCCAACAATCTACTAGACTGAACAATGTTTACATTTACAAATGTCACTGAAATAGAATTAAATGTTCTACTCCCCAATGAAAACAACCACAATTAGAAACAGGTCTCTTCTCACAGATCACCCTTTCTGTGGGAGCAGGAGCTAATATATCCAGCATTAGTTCTCAAACTGTATTCACAGTGCCCAACAGATCATGAATAATAGCAACTCTGAAGGTGCTGGCAACCATCTGGTCACTAGCTTGCTTCCTCTTCTCGATTTTCAACAGGTAAGCAGTTCTGTCAGCAGTGATGTTATACTTGGTGAAGAGGCTGCAGCCTTCCATTGTGTAGACAGAAGTCTTTTTGCATCCATCATGACATACAAAGCATAAAAAAGCATCTGTGTCTTCAGTTTAGAAAGTTTTGATTAGTTCACTGACCTTCAAATAAGTCTTCCCATCTAACTGTATGAAATATCACTAATTAAACAACATGTTCTGGGATGATGCATTTCATTAATAAATTTCATTATATTGGCCAAACACAATGGTAGCCTAATTACCTTATCTAGTAAATTTCAAAAGTTTTCAGTAGTAAACATTGCAATGCTGTCTTAATTTTGCATCTTTCAATCCTATACATATTTGTTCACAAGTCCCACAGAGTTGTATGAGGCTTAATTCCAGGTAACTGCCTAATTGTTCAATCTCTTTTAATCTTTTAAAAAAGAAAGAGAAAGAAAAAAGTGAAAGCACTTCAGTGCTGTACATTTTTCTAAGGGTTGGACATTCTGTAAATCATTAGCCTTAATGAAGAACAATCCAAGTATTTCTAAGGGAGTTTTCTTTACAAATATTAGAGAGAATGACCAGGATATATATATATATATTTAAAAAAACCTCATCCCACAAGCCCAAGTTCACAAGCCTTTCATGAGTGTACCACGAGCCTCTACACTAAGAAAAGTAATTATTTTTTATCATCTTTCCCTACTCCCATAAGAAAATATCTGAGCCAATGTAAACAACATTACTATATGTATTGGCCAGTGACTGATGCATTTCAAAATGGGAGAAAAGATTTTTAAAAAGAAATGGTAAACAATAAAGTTACTCTTCAGTGCACATTACCAGCTATCTACATAGCAGGTTTTCCAATAAAATAAATAAGGTCCCATGCCAGTGGCTCAGAATGAAATAATTTGTGCAGCCTTTTTGTGCCAGATACATGTATGGATCTTCAAAAATCATCCATATGAGTTACTACTTGGGGTTTCCCCCTTGACAACACACTGCAAAATTTTCTACTTCTAGATTTTTCACATTGGGCAGTAAAGTCTGATTAATATATAACAAGAAATCATGACAGTGCTCATTGCTTCCACAATGCAATCAAACCTCTGTCCCAGGTTGCCAATTCTCAGTTCTTCTTCTAAATAATCATATACCTGCCTACTTTCCAGAGAAAGATTACAGGTTTAGGTCTGAATTAATAATCCAGATTAAGAGAAGGTATCCCAAAGAGGACAAGATAAACAGTGATTCCTTGACTGATGAATGTTTTGTCCATCTTCAAATAATGATTTTTTTCTGCTTTTTCTGTATAAAGTGCAAAAATGTCAAAGGTTTAATTCCAAAACCACTTTTCCAGATTACCAACAGATTTGTATTCCTGGTGTCTTTTTACATGGTCGCATGCAAGGCATGCGTGTGATTCCCAAAATCGAGGAAGGCGCACTGAAAAATCTTTCCTCCAGTTGAAGTAGCTAAGATACATTTTATCATTTTTGTCAAGCATCAAAAGATACTCTGAAAGGTCCCGTGGGGAGAGAAAATCCTCCACGTGTATGAAAGAATTAGCTGGGATGTAGTTCTCATAGTTTTCTCTAGGAGGACCAAGAACAACTGGCACAGACCCAGCCAGAAAGGCATTGTAAAGTTTCTCTGTAATATAGTCTTTGTGGATAGAATTCTCAAAGGAAAGGTAAAACTTACAAGTGGAAATAGTTGGGATCAATTTTTTTTCACTCACATAGTCACCAAACGCTTGCCCATAGGTATGTATTTCAATGTATTTACTTAGTTCATTATAATACTTGACCCTTGCATGTTCCGGGTTCCAGTTACTCACCACCCAACACACCAGCCTTTCTTTATTTGGCATTTCAAACAAAAAGGAGTTTGTGCTAACCATCATGAAGCCATAAGGCACTTGAATATCTGAATCACGACGATAAGTGAGGGTCAGATTGAAAAGATGTTCAATTCCACTCTTTTGCGGAGTGTGTGTTGGTGATTCCAGGTTCATCCAGATCCATTTCTGAAATGGTGGCCTCGGTTGCTGAGGTAAATTAGTCAGATCCCAACTGATGTCTCTATGGTGAATAAGAACACCATGAGAACGATTGTACAGTGTACGGTCAGTAGTGAGATGGCACCCATGTATGTTAAACGCTGGGCAGAATTTAAGATCAAACGTCTGGCCAAATGGCCACACCCATATCAGAATAGTTGTCTCATTGATATAATCACTTTTGGTGGAGAAGAAGTTCTTCATTTTTAGAACTGAGCTTGCTGATTCGATGGGATTGGCGATCCAGCTGTTTGTAGGCTTGATATAAATAAGCAGGCATGCCATAAAACAGCCCAGCACAATAAAGATATATAGAAATGACCGGAAAATTCCTTTGGATGACGATGTCATAATTTGATCTGTGAAAGAAATAAAAGATCATCATCTTGAGATTAATGATAAAAACTGCACACATTTATACGAACAGTAACAACTGCATACATGTACCTGTAGACTTTTTATTTTTATTTTTACAGCTCTGTACAGCTCTTTGCTGGTGATTTGAATGTGTTGCCAAACCCACCATTTACAAATAATTAGGAAGACCCACAATACATTTCCTTTGAACACTGAAAGTATATCTAAGCTTTTTGCAAGTATACTTTAAAAAAAAAATGAATGTGTATATGTATAGCTGTGATGAATATAATTACAACATAAAAGGATAAGGCATTTATTATATGTTTGAATCAGTCATGTTCAATCTGATTTAAACTTTAGCCTTATCCTAATCCTAAAATATCTCCTTTTCTAGAGCAGGTGCTCCTAGCTTTTTCTCTGTGTCTAAGAAGACAAAAAAAAAAAAAAAAAAAAAGAAGCTTCCAAGAATTCAGTGGATTTAAGAAGCTTCCATGGCCCTTAAGCCCCAACAATGATAGCTAAACATATATCTAGATCCAATCAGTGGCACATTGTTTATTGTACAGGAAGCAAAAGAATTTTTTTCCTGTCCAACTACTTACAATGCCAAGGCACATCATACAGAAGACTGATAAGACATACTGCAGCAATTGTTTAAAAATTAAAATTAAAAGGAGAACTACTACTAAAACATTCATTTAGGCCTAGCCAATGGTCTGTTAGTCATTGTATACAACAAAAAATTCAGGAAGTTTCTTGCCCACAATATTTACAATGCAAAGGAAAATTTACTGATTGATCCTGTGTATCATTTATCTTGTTTTTGTACTGCTAAAGACAACACAGAGAGATTTCACAAGATGTTACAAATGAGCTTTAGGGATTATTCATGGGATCAAATCCTCAGTCATGAAGCTAATTATGTCATTTAATGGGATAATCTGCAAGTACATCAGTGGATCTTCTGAGGAGGATACAAGCATAATACTAATACTAATAATAATTGTGAATAATCTTCCTATCTGGCAACAACATCACCAAAACACAGTGTTATGGCCCTTTATCTTATTTCCAACCTTCTAAATGATAGTGTATCACTGAAAAGGATTTATTATTTAAATTTATAGATGGTAGAAACTGAAAACAGTCAGTGTGAAAATATCCAGTTCAGGACTGACAAGAAAGATGAGTAGAAACACTTGTTCTATATAGTCCTATGCCCTGTGCCTTGAATCCCTGCCCATAAAAATCACACCAACATCTGGGCCAACAGCCCCATCTCTATTCTGTTTTAGCACTACTTTTGATTAGTTTCATAAAATCTTACAAGGTCTTGTGTGTATATATGTGCCTTCAAGGGGCCTGTCACCATACAGCCACCCCATGAATTACATAGAGTTTCATACACAAGGAATACAGAGGTGGTTTTGCCAGTTCCTTCCTCTGAAATATAGCTTACACCACCTGGTATTCATTTGTAGTCTCCCATCCAAATATTAACAAGGGGTGACTCTGTTTAGTTTACAAGATTAGATAGGATCTGGAGCTTTAGGGTTAGGGTATACAAGGTTTTTCAGATTTATAACTATATTTGAAAATCAATCTGGGTAAATATCCATAAGCATGATTTAAAACTTAGTTGTAGTGTTTTCCCTATTGTAGTAATGGACTGTCAATCCAAACCATCACCCTTACAGCACCAGACATTTGTAAAGAGTCTGCTTCTGTTGTACAATGCTTGGCCTCAAAGGTAGGTTTTCTGGAGATTTGAAAGAAAGTGAAATGGCTTTATCACAGCTTGGAACTTCAGAACAAGTCGATTCATTTTTAATTTATAATGAGATTCTCTTAACAAGGATTTACTAGTCCAAATCACTGGGAAAATGTCAGGTTGGAGAAGGCAATTTAAGATTATGATAATTTTTCAAGGAAGCAATCAGAAGGTATTCCACTAAGGGACATCAATGTCGACCAAATATATGCCATTCCTATTCTCTGTCAGTCCTATGATTTGAAAAACAAAAATTAACAAATAAAAATCTCAGCAAAACAAATTTAATTTTTATCTCTCACACAAGTTAATACTAGAGATTATATTACCATTAATATTCCAAAATCTGGTCTTGGAAATAATGTTAAGGATGATTTTAGCATTTTAGGATGCAACTACTTTACTCCTGTTGAAGCTCCTTTCATAAATTTTATCATCTCTTGTCAGAATCTGCAACTTACTGCAATGGAAATGCTATACAGGGAATGAAGTATAAGAATCTACATCATATTCTAGAATAGAATGAAGTATAAGAACTTACATCATATTCTAGAATAGATAGTTTTTCTACAATGTCCCTTTTTTCTATTTTTGTTGAACAAAATATCAAGCCTGAAATATATCCCCTTTTTGCTATTTTTGTTGAACAATATATCAAGCCTGAAGAATTCTCTAGTGCTTGCTATTTTGTGATGTTCTGTTGGATTTAATAATGTTATTATGTACACAATTATGATAATATTGAATCATAGGAAGAAATATCATAGGAAGAAATTGACAGCACACCGACATAGGATGTCAAGGTGATCATTGGAGATTGGAATGTGAAAGCTGGAAGCAAAGAAGAATACAAAATGATAGGCAGATTTGGATTCGGCAAAAGAAATCTGATAGATTTTTGTGAAGCCAATAACCTATTCATTGCAAACACATTCTTCAAACAACCAGAAAGAAGGCTATACACATCGACATTGTATAATTGGAAGCAAAATATGGTGAAAATCTATACTGGTGGCCAAGAATAGACCAGGCGTTGACTGTGGCACAGATCATGAACTACTCATATAAAAAATAGAGTAAGACTCAAGAAGAAAACAAAACCAGTGATTATACAAAAATATGATCTAAATAATATCTCAACAGAATTTACTGACAACCATAAGAAACAGATTCACATTACTAAGCATAATAGACCGAGAACCAGAAGAACTATCGGCTGAAGCCAGGGACATAATAAAAGAAGAATGCAGACAATTTCAATAAAAAAAAGAAAGAGAAAAAACCATGGATGACAAAAAAACACACCACACACTACAAGCAATAAAGAAAAGAAGAGAAGAAAAGCAAAAAGGAAATAGAAACAAACTAAGAATTATGAATGGCTTGTGCACAAAGATAAAGAAAATTACTACAACGACCAATGCAGAGAAACAGAAGACAACAACAAAAAGGGAAGATCAAAAGATCTATTTCACAAGATCTGGGAAATCAAAGGGAAATTCAAACCAAGGACTGGAATGATCTATGATAATAAAAATAACATAATTCCAGACCAGGAAGGAATAAAAAGACGTTGGATGCAATACACAGAAGAATTATACAAAAGAGACGACAAAATGAAAGACACGTGGAATGAAGAGCAATATGAAGATGAACCCCAAATTCTAAAAAGTGAGGTGGGAACTGCAATAAGAGAAATAGTGAAAAACAAATCACCAGGAACAGATGATATTCCAATTGAACTGCTGATTAAGCTTGAACTTTCCTTGAAAGCTAGGATGACTAAATTTACTTTGGCAACATCATGAGAAAGCATGAATCATTGGAAAAGACAATGATACTAGGAAATGTAGAGGGCAGCAGAAAGAGAGGTAGACTACATGTCAGATGGTTGGGTTCATTCAGAGAGGCCATGGACATGAGCCTGCAGGACTTGAGCAGAACAGTGGAGGACAGAGGGTCTTGGAGATGTCTCGTCCACAGAGTCACCATGAATTGAGGTCTACTTTAGGACAGTTAAGAACAACAACAACTTGCTAAGACTTGTTAAAAAACTATAGGCATTGTATCATGAGGCAAGAATGGTTATGCTGCCTCTTTCATCTTTTATGAGTGCTAACTTGCTAAATTAGGCCTAAATACCCTAAAGGTACCAGCTCCTATATGATCTAGGAAGCTAAGCTGGGTCAGCCCTGGCCAGTACTTGAATGGGAGACCTCTGATTAAAACTAGGTGCTTTAGGCTATATTGCAGAGGCAAAACCACTTCTGAGTATTCCTTGCCTAAGAAAATCCTGTCAAATTCATGGTGACTCCATGTGTGTAAAAGCCTGGGTTCATTACATTTAAATTTAGTTCCTATTTATTTTTGGAAAACTCATTTAATAAGGGAGTAGTTAATGCCTTTTTTTCCCATGGAATTTTTTTCTTTTTGCAGATTCAATGTTTCGCAAGGGGAAAACACAAAAGTACAACCCCTATGTGTGTTTATTCACAATAGGTCTCACTGTACTCAATGGTTCTTATTTCCTTATAAGTGGTTTTAGGATTTCAAAATTAACAAATATTTATCTGTGCCACTACCTTCCCCTATCCTTGTATGATGCTATCTGTCTTATCAGTTATCTCTCCCTGTTGCCAGTCCACAAAGAACTTTAGGGCTGGGAGTTCTCTAAAGTCCTTGTCACATGAAGAAACAGAAATTTGTCTTCAAAATTATAAGTCTTTGTCTAACTGTAAAGGCACTATCTTTTCTAGAGAGGAGAGCTAGCCCAATAGTCCACTGATCAGAATATTGCTTCTTGTTCTCTAACACTTATCCTGACTGGCTTCAGCAAATATTACAAGCCCTGCACAATATTTATAAAGATACAGGAAAATAAGTAACCATCCACATCCTCAGTCATCACCTGAAATTCAGTGTCAATTCACAGTAAAGGGGTGGCAACAGTGCAGGGGTATTCCAGCTCCAGATCTCTGTGTTTTACTAAAATATGCTTCCTTTCAGCCCTCATACATCCTTGGTTGGGCATGGCACTTTCATATTCTAACCATAGCAAGTGGAGACAATGTGAAAGTGTGTGTGTGTGTGGTGGTGTGTCGACCAGGTTCCATTATTGTTTCGACTTCTTTTTGTTACCACTAACATCCATGTGATTTTATGATCAGCAGTTTCTGCATGCAGTTCCTGTTTTATTCAGCAGTGCTGTTATAATATCTTTGTACCCCATTTTACAGGTTAGAAACAGACATTTTTGATATTTTTAAAATATTTCATCAGAACCTAATCACCTGTGCCACAGGTCAGGATCAGTATTAGCAGATCGTAACTAAAGCAATAGAGGACAAAACTGCCCCCTGTGCTAAAGTAGATCTGTTTCAAGGAGCTTTCAGATACAACTAGCCTTCTGTATCCACAGATTCTGCATCCCACAGCTCCCAAAAGCAAACCTTGATTTTGCCCTTTAATATAAGGGATACAATTTTACTACATCATTGTATTTAATGGAACTTCAGCATCCATGGATTTTGGTATCCATGGGGAAGGGTGTCCTGGAACTAAACCCCTGTAATTATCTAGGGTCCACTGTGGTTCAAAAACAGATCACACATCTCCTTGCATATCCTCCCACCCTGAGGCCTTGCCTCAACAGAACAATACACAGATTTACATGCTAATCCTCTCAACCAAGGGTCACACAGTACATATACCTCACACACTTCCATGCCACCATTCTCTGAAGATGTCAGCCACAGATGCAGGTGAAACATCAGGAATACATTCTTCTAGAACACGGCCTCATAGCCTGAAAAACCCACAAAAAACTATGGATGCTGGCCATGAAAGCCTTTGACTTCACAGATCACACATCTGTCAAAATCCTTTTACATCAAATTCTTCTTCTATAATTTTCACTTGTGTATACCACTACACACATCATAATCCTAACACCTATAAGAAACGTTCAGCTGAATATATCCCCTCTTCACATTCACATGAACTTCTGTTCCCTGTGGAACTATGTGGGGACAAACAATCTGGTTGCTTTGGGGGTAGGATTTCTATAATTTTTGTCTTTCTTTGGTATATGAGATAGCTCCTTAAGGAACCAAAAGTGTCTTATTAACTGCTTCAAATGGCAGAACATAAAAAAGGGGGAAAAACTTTGGCCACCTCAAGTGAAGGCAGATGACACTCATCCTAAAAGGTTCATTGACAACTGATTTAGTCTTAAAAAGGTGTGTGTTTGGGAGAGAAGGGTATTTTTTGTGCCTAAAATATTCTAGAAAAAAGCTTCACTTAATACGTTGGCCCACCTTTACCCAGAGGGAGTAGAACACATGTCAACTTGGATTTCTCAGATATTCCTCATGAACTAGACAAACTGGTTCCATTAGACAGTCAGCCTGGAGCAAGGACAGGTTTCTGAATGACCAATTAGTTCCTGCTACAGATAGTAGAACTATGCAAGAATAATAATGCTTTGAATTGGAAAGGGGCGATTCAAGAGGAAATCCCATATTAATCAGCACATTGAGTTCCCCCCCCCATTCCACAGAAGAAGCAGCCAATGTAAGGGTTTGTGACAGGAGTTTGATAGGACAAGTATGTATTCAGAAACCAGAGCCTTGAAAGGAATGTGGGACTCCTTGTACAAGAGCGGTAGACAGAGATCAAGTATTTCCAAGTTTCCAACTTGAAGCAATTCAGTAGATGAGCCAAAGTGGTGATGTTAATCCACATATGTAGCATGTGATTTGGTCATTTTTATGGTGTCTGTATTTCCTTTTCCCATCTTAAAGAGAAATTATTGATTACTATCATTCTTATGGTTGTAATGTACAATAATGTATTGTAGAAACTATAATGTTGGATTAGGATCAAGTAGGTCTGGCTTTACACTTTCATCAGCAAAGAAGCTCACTGGGTTATCTTCCACAAGTGTGAAGAAAAGGCTTAATGTCCTAAACTTCATATCTCACTGACACTGCAGCACCAGCATGATGGAACTTTCTTCTCAGCTCTTAGTCCCACCTGGAAACCAGCCCTGGAGAGGTTCTTGCAGAGTAGGATTTTCAGATGCACTGGGGAGCTGGAGCAGAGAGGGGAGATTGCCTCATTCCAACTCTGCTGACAAAATGACTTTCTTTGGTGGAATCGCCTTATGCATCCAGCCAATGCAGTTAGAATAAATAAATAGGGACACCTTAAATGAACATTTTTAGGGTGCTTATTTTTGTAATACAATGTAGATGTGGGTTGCCTTTGAAATTTTAACACTAGGAACCTTCCAACTGAACTACTGCAATGTACTCTATATAAGGAAATTTCTACACATGGCTTTTAAACCGCGATTAGACCTGTAAAAAAGCAGCTTTGGTGATACTTATTGCATTATGTTGTGTCTGATCTTATAGTTGCTGCATCCTCCAAGCATGGTTAGGGCATCTCTTTTCACTGAAGGGGGGAACCTGTCAATGAGCTTGTCAATGCACTAGTAACCAGGTGTGAAATGAGACTGCCAGGGAACTTGTGTTATTGGCATTCACATGGTGTCAGCACTCCCTCCTTTCCCCTCCACCCCAAGCAGTGTGATGTGATTATCTTTAATTTTAATATCTTTCTTTCTTTCTTTAGGACGTTATCACATGTGGGCCACAAAGCGATAATAAACTGGAAATGACAAATCCCAAAAATAAATCGAAAATAAACCTTGATTTCGCAAATGTTTTTCACACGTAATTACCTTAATTGCGCAAACCGCATTTAACGTTCACACACAAGTGAAAAAATCCCGTACATGTACTAGAAATGATCTTCTAGCACATGCGCACTATGCTCGCCATGGCTGTCACTTGCCGCGGCTGTCACCCCTTCCCCAGGTCCTCCTTGGAGCGCCGGCCATGCGTAGGATCGGCACTCCAAGAAGGACCCCCCTCGGAGTGCCGATCCTCCAAGGGGGACCTCTTTGGAGCGCCGACCCTACGCACCGCCGGCGCTCCAAGGAAGACCTCCTCGGAGCGCCGACCCTACGTACGGCTGGCACTCCAAGGAGGTCCCCCTTGGAGGGTCGGTGCTCCAAGGAGGTCCTCCTTGGAGCGCCGGCCGTGTGGAGAGTCGGCGCTCCGAGGACGACCTGGGGAAGGGGTTGGGGCGCCAATTGTGCAGCTGCCCCTCCCCTTCCCTGCCCCCAAGACGGCTCAATTAGCCGTCTGCTGAGGGGGAAGGAGACACTTACGCTGCCTCCAGGACCCCGCGGAACCATGGGAAAATGTGGAGAAATGCTTCCAAATGCGCATTTGCTTTTCACATTACAGCGAATTTACCTTAATTGCGAATTTATCTTAATTTCGCATTTGCATTTCCTTCAAACAACCACATTTCAAAAGATCTTGGTTAACACCAGTTTCTGTCCACTTTCTGTGCGACGTCGTGTGAAAACACGGGGCACTAATCCAGTTTCTGTTTGGGTTTTGTGTGGCTTAACCAGCAGATTTGCCTCCGTGTGATAATGTCCTTTCTTTCCTTTCTTTTTTTAAAAAAACTTTTTTCTAGAGCTCTGGAATTGCACAAAAAGGGAAAATAAAAATAAATAAAAATAAATTTTTTAAAATGGAAGACATCCTTGGTAGGGTATAGGGCAGTGAGGTGGGTGTAAGAGGGATTCAGCAAGAGAGCATGATGGCAGTTGTGTGACTGCAAAGACATGGAGTGATATAGTGAATTCAAACAGGTATAATTCTATTTTCATTGATGCGCATGATTGCAGTGAGAATGGAGCTCATGTAGTAAAGCCCTAGGTCTCCCTTGAAGAAAACTTGGAAGCTTCAGTTAGTGCAAAAGGCATCAGACAGAAACCGTATAGAAATCTTTTGATACTGGTCCTAAAGGAACTGCATTGGTTGCCTATATACTTCCAGTATATAGAGGCTTTTGATAACATTTAAAGTCCTAAATAATATTTTAAGTCCTAAACAACTTGGGACCTTGATACTTGAAGGAGTCCCTCTCCTTATATGTTTTCTCTCAACTCTCAGTGTCACCTGGAAACCAGCTCTGAAAGGGTTCTCAGCTCTCCAGAGCAGACTTTTGGGACACGTGGGGAGCTGCAGTGGAGAGGGGAGATCACTCCATCCCAAATTTGCTGACAAAATGAGTTACATTGGTGAAAGTACCCCATTGTATCCTGCCCAATACAAATATAATAAATAAAAAGAGACAAATGAGCATCCCATAGAGAAAAAAAATCAATAATGATCCATTTTAAGAATAACTGCAGCTGTCATGATCATTCACTAATTATTAAATTGTAGCAAACAGCTTTCAAAACCAGCTGCATAGTTTTTGCTAAACTGAATGGTGCCAAATTGCAGACAACAATGGCACGTGATGTCCAACAACTGTACAACTACCCAGTTATATCAAATAATATATCAAAGAAACAGATCAAAACAAGAAAAAGAATATTACAAAAACTAGGATATGAAAAATCAACTACAGCGGGCCCTTGGTGTCCACTGGGGTTTCATTCCAGGCTCCCCCTATGGATACCAAAATGTGTGGATGCTCAAGTCCCATTAAATATAATGACATAGAAAAATGGAGTTCCTTATATAAAATGGTTCAAATCAAGGTTTGCTTTTTGGAATTTATATCTTTTGAATATTTTCAAATTGTGGATGGTTGAATAAATGGATAAAGAATACATGGATGCAGAGGACCAATTGTATTAGACCTTTTCTTTCTAAAATTCATACTATGCTTAACCATTTCTTGAAAACATGCAAATAAACATTTCTTGTTGAAAAATTACTTCTTAAAAAACAAACACCTCTGCATCTTTTTGCTGATCTGGAAATTATTGCTGCCCCATCTTTTTGTCTTGTAGAAATTAATTGTATTGCATTAAAAATCAGCATAGAAAAAAATTCTCACAATGTCTTTTGTGAGAAAAAGATGGAGGGAAAAGTACAGTTTTCAGGAAAAACATTTGTACAGTTAGCTCTCTGTATCAATGGATTCTGCATCCACGGATGCAACCACCCACACCTTGAAAATGTTTTGGTTTTTTAAAATCCAAACAGCAAACCTTGATTTTGCCACTTTATATAAGGGACACCATTTTACTACACCATTGTATATAACGGGACAGACTTCAACAGATTTTGGTATGTACAGGAGGCCAAACCACAGAAGATCCCAAGATCCCAATGCAGAATTATGGTACTACAGATTTTGGTTTATCAGTCTTGAAAAACAAAATGATGACATACTGGAAGAAGTGTTCCAATCTGTTTGGAAACAATTGAACAATTGGATTTACCTACTTATGGCATCTCCTGGACAGGGATAACCTGCTAGGGTAATCCATGCACTAGTAACTTATCAACTAAACTACTGCAGTATGTTCTCTTGAGGAATATTTGGAAGCTTCAGTTAGTGGAAAAGGCAGCAATCAAAAATTGTATAGAAACCATATAATTCTGGTCTTAAAGGAACTGCACTGGGCATCTATTTACTTCCAGTCTAAATTCAAGGTTCTTTTGATAACATTTAAAATTCTAAATGACATTTCAAGTCCTAAATAACTTGAGACCTTGATGCTTGAGAGAGTGCCTCTCTCTATTTATGCCTGCTGAAGGACCAAGGTCTACTGCAGGAGGAGATTTTTGTGTCTCATCCGTGGAGGTAATACATTGTATGAGGACATGGTAAAGGACCTTCTCTGCCATGACATCCTGGTTATGAAGTGATGTTGACTTCATTTTGGAACCAAGTTAAAAAAATGCCTTTGGGGTCTAATAGTTTTATCAAATCTGCAAATGCTTTAACTGCTTGTTTTAATGTACTGGACAGCTGAATATATTTTCAGACTGTAAATTAACTTTTACGCTTTACATTTCAAACTGTTTAAACTGATCTTATTGTAACCACACTGAGATCTCTGGCTATAGAGCAGGATATAAATATTTTAAACTATCTTATTTTGGATGGTTTTATTTTACTTCTGAACTTTCAGGCACACAACATCCCACATTATGTATGTTAAACTTATTGAAGTCAGGGCATGTTTTGACTTTTTAAAAATAAGAGAATGAGGGACCTATTTGAAATGTCAGTTCTTCTGATTTGATTCACAGAATCAAAACATCTCAGGAAAGAGAAAGGGATTTCTGTCAATGACTTGACAACTAACATAATCCCACTACCTATACAAGATATTCAATGCACAATCTCTATTAAAATGGCACAGATGCATCTTACAATCCATTGCCTTGAGAGCCATGAAGTAGCCCAACAAATGGGAAAGAAGGGTTAAAGACATGGAAAAGAAAGAAACATGAGCATTTTACAACACTGTGCCGCTAAGGTGACTTACCATAATCAAAAGGCTGCAGAAAAATTTGAGTCTTGTCTGGAAAAGTACCACCTTCTTTGAGCAGCAGTAATAAAACCATGCAGGAGAGGATCTTGGATGTAGGTGTGCCAGTGTTTGGGGAGATAACTCTCAATGGAATTTGAATTATATCCTAAGGGTGATGCGTATATTCTTTTTATTTTCCCAACGTGGGCTCTTTTGTGATAGTGAATAGCTTCCAGGTTTCAGAACACTGAACCTATGGACCTACCTTATTTAGTTACCTGTTGCCTGCTCAAAGCTGGGAAAGGTAATAAGAAGGAAGAAAATGGCCTGTGTAATGTGGTGTTGGCCAGTCTTGTGTGGAATGTGCTCGATGAAGAAACTGCTTTTTCTGCTCCTCCTTCACTTCCTTACAGCTCAACTCTGACCTTCTACCTCCAGTGAAGTACTCAGTGCCTCCAAAGCCCTAAAGGGTTACAAAAGCTATATACCAAAAGCTGAGACTTCTTCCGCATGCAACACTCTAAGCCAATCCATTAAATAATGATATGGGGGGGGGGGGATTTTGAAACATACGAGACATCCAAATTGCCCTAGCATTGTATTTTTTGGCAATTTTTAGTTTTAGCTCCATTTTGAGATGGTCTTTCACATACAGTGACTAGGTTTGTGTTAACTGTGTTGTAACACAGGTCAGAACTAAGCAGATTCTAGTGCTAGTTAGTTTTTCAGATGTTCTGGAAGTTAGTGGAAAATATAATAACAGGTTTCATGTTATGTAAATTGTAAAATCTGTTTTTTGGTCAATATTAACCTATAACCACAAGCTGTCATATAGTTGGGCAATGAGAAATCTAGGAGTGTATGCTGCTTCTTGTTGCTTTGGGAGGATTTTTTTAAAAATGCATTTTGCTTTCCTAATAATGTGTGTGTTTTAATGGCCTTTACACTGTTAGTTGTTCATGAGGCTCTAAAGACCCAGTGTCAAGTAATAAAAGATGTTACAAAGTGACATAAGTGCTATATAATAATAAGTAATATGACTGAACTGTGGTCTGAACTGTATAAACAATTCTTGCATTTATTATAAACAGAGAATAAAACTAAAAATTGCAAAAGTTTTCTCCAATATATTTCCAGGGGACATGTTTTTCAAATGCTCAAAGCAAACACTAGGCACTGAAATTTAAAAGAAAAACCTTAACTACATTTCTTCATGATACATCAACCTTGCCTCCAACGCCATGTTTCTGTTGTTCTTTCATACATAACTATTATTTGCGCATTATCATAACATACAGGTATGCCTCAGTTAACAAAGCTTCTGTCAGGGAAGCAGCTTTTACCAAGTCTTTCTAAACCCATGCACCCCCCCCCCTTTACTCCTCATGCTCTGTCTAGCTGTAAGGTTTTCAGCAGCACCAGTATTGTGAGGATGATGAAGTTAGGCTAGAAGAATACAGCCTTTTGGTGTCATGTTGCAGCAGTGTGTCTGTGGTAAACAGTGTAATAAAAGCTTGAGCTGGGAAAGAATGGGATTGTACTGTAGCTATGTGTGTCTGCATACAACAGACAAGGTAAACAGCAACTACATCCAGAATCTCTTAGGGAGCATGTGTGAACTGCAAAACAGAGAGAAAAGGGGAGAGTAGATAAGCCTGCCATTCCAGCTCCCCCAGCATGTTCTAAAAAGGCATAGATCTATAGGTCAGGCCACCACAATGGAAATCTTAAGAAAATTTGAGGCTGGTGAAAGGAAAATCCATTCCTGGTTGCATTTTGAAAGTAGCGTGGTAGTTACTAGCTTTAAAATATTTTTATCGACTCATGCAAGACTTTTTCATTTCACATGTGCTTATTCTTAGTTCTAAGTAAAATGTCTGCTGAAAAATGTTGAACTGCTCTTCTTTTTTGTGGTGTAAAAACCTATTCCTATTCTTTTCATATTATTTCTGCCCTTGGAACCAAGTTTTCTGTTAAAGCAATGAATAGGTCATTGATGTAATTATTTAATACGTTTTTAACCCTTCATATAAGAAAAGTTCTCTGGGAAGATTTTTTTTTAAAAAAAAAAACAACCCTCAAAAGAATGAAATACAATTTAATAAAATGTAGTATCATAAAAACATGTGATGTAATAGTTTAGCCCAAGAAAATCACTTGAAAACTTCTCCTGACTGTAATTCAGGAGTCGGGGTGAACAAAATTTGGCAGGAAGTACACAAGATGAGAAACAGGAGGAACAGATCTGCATGCAAGAAGATATGTTGTACCAGCTACTGTTTCTCCCAGTCAATTATGTTTCTCTGTGCTTTGCAAAGATTTGGCCCAAATGGTCCCTAAATCGCTGTCTGCCAAACAACAGAACTATAGAGTTGGAAGAAGCCTCACGGCTCACCAGGTTCAACCTCCTGCTCAATCCAGGCTCTTCAGCTAGAGCATTCCCAGCAGGTAGCTATCTAGCCTCTTTTTGAAGACATCCAGAGGAAACATCACCAACTTAATTCTCACTGTCAGGATGTTCCCTCTACTGTTCAATCACAATCTACCCTACTCTTTGTAGCAGCCCTTGAAGTATTTAATCATGTCATCCCTATCTTCTCTTCACCATGTGCTCACTTCCTTCAACCTCTCCTCATATGACATTCTCCTCATTGCCTTTCTCTGAACTCACTCCAATTTGTCTATATCCTATATCCTTCCTAAAATGAGACACCCAGAACTGAATGCAAAATTCTAGATCAGACCTGTCCAGTGCAGAATAGTGGAACTATTACTTCCTTCAGCTTGGAAACTATATTTCTGTAAATGCAGGCTGAGATAGCATTTGCTTTCTTTGCTGCAGCATCACACTGCTGGCTCATGTTCAACTTGTGATCAACAATAATCCCAAGGTTCCCCCCCCCCCAATGTAGTATTGCTGAGCCAAGTATCCTCCATCCTATACCTGTGCATTTGGCTTTTGTGGCCTAAATATAGAATTTTGCATTCGTCTCTGCTGAATTTCATTTTAATAATTTCAACACAGTTTTCAAGTTTATCAAGGTCCTTTTGAATTCTGTTCCTGTGTTCCAATGTCTTAGCTAGCCTTCCCAGTTCTGTATCATCCACAAATATGATAAGAATTTCCTTCACTCCATCATCTAAATCTTTGATAAAAATATTGAACAGTGTTGATCCCAGGACAGAATCCTGCACTTGAGGCCTTTTCCAAATTTGAAACACAGCACTGATGACAATATCTAGTTCTGCACCTGTGCACAGATATAACTGGCTGGATTGCAATTTTTTGTGTGTGCAGTGATAATGTGATGATTGTAAACTAGTGACACTTACTTAAAGGAAACATAGGAATAAGAGTTTAGAGATGACCTCTATAGCATGGAGGCTGTAACAAGGATAGCCAATGCTGCTTCCTGATAATTGTATCCATTTGACAATAAAATTTTATTATAGTTTTATTCTGTTATTCTGTGCCTTCATGTGTGATTATGTGGTATCAGAATTGGAGGCAGCAGGAATACAGGCTGCTGATTAAGGAGATCCTTGCTTAAGAATGCAAGGTTTGGTTGTAGAACATTAGTAGAAATGAAATTTTTGAGCTTTTGCAAATCTCGAGACCGCAGTGCCTGGCAATACTGCAGAAACCTGGATAATATCCAAACAAGGATTCAACTTTATCTGATATCTGTAGGAGCTAAAGAAAAATATGATCAAATAAAACCATCCATCTTTTTGCCTGCAGAGGGAGAAGAAGGACTGGGAATTTGCAACAGTTTCCAATTTGCAGAAAGAGAAAAGATGAATCTCAGTAATGACAAATTGAGAAGTGCTATATATCACCAAAGGAATGAGACTCTGAATGATGTAGATGTCTTTCATGCATATATAAAATAGATGAAAATATTAAACAGTATATCATGGAGCTAAAAACCATTAGATAGACTTGAACTGTCTGGAAAATGGACAGGCACCAGTGAAAACTGTACGGAAATATCTACTGCAGCTTTCCTCGGTGTGTTACCCCTAGATGCTGTTGTTGTTAACTGCATCAACTCAACACTGACTTATGGTGACCCTATGAATGAGAGACATCCATGTTACCCTAACAAAAACTGCTCAGCTGACATCTTGCAAATTCAAGGCCATGGCTTCCTTGACTGAATCTATCCACCTGAAATGCAGTCTTCCTGTTTCCCCTCAGATATATTGGATGGTAGTTCCTACAGTTCTGAATACTGAGGTGATAGGAGTTGTAGACCAGTACATCTGGGGACATCATGTTAGAGAGTGCTGTGCTACTAAACAAAGATGACCTCACCATGAAAAAAAACAACCAACACTTTGAAGGCATGCCTTAAAGCAACAGCCGGCATTGTGCAGTGGTTTGGGTATTGGAGTAGGACACTGGGAGACCAGGGTTCAAATCTCCACTCAGCCATGGAAACCCACTGGATGAACTTGGGCAAGTCATACTCTTTCATCCTCAGAGGAAGGCAAAGGCAAAGGCAAAGGCAAATCCCACTGAATAAATTCTGCCAAGAACACCCCATGATAAGTTTGCCTTAGGATAGCCATAACTTACAAACGACTTGAAGGTTCACAACAACAGCAGCAGCAACAACAACAACAACAACAACAACTGCAGCAGAATTGGAAAGAGCTCAGAAAAATGGCTATCTAAAGAGACTGTCCATACACTGAGCAAGCAGCAAGCTGGACCAAATAAATTAGTCTAGAGCCATAACAGTTTATAGTATTTTATTGTAATATGTTTTTAGAATTTTATTTGTGAGCAACCTTGGGTCCCCTCTGGGGAGAAAGGCAGAATATCAAGCAATCAATCAATCTAACAGCATTTATCTATTAATGCACCTGGAAAGTGACAAAGCAGCTTAAAATAGCCTTGTAGAAAGCATGAAGAGCATGGTCCTAAACAATGTTTTGCACTTCTGAAGCTGTGCTATAATTATGATAACCATACCTATTTTGCAAACTACAGCACACCACAAGCATTAAAATGTCGGGTCCATTCTATTAGGCTGATATAAGACAAGACATTTCCCAATAATGCCGTTCAATCAGGGAAAGGGAACCAGTAAGATTGGAGTCTGCCTGTGGAAACAAGGGTGTCTTTTAAACTGGATGTGAGTACTGATCATGTGTTGTTTGAATTGTGAAAGATAGCAACTTAGCCAGATCTACATAAAAGTAGCTGAGGGCTGAATACAGAACAAAGAAGGTAGCGTGTTGCCCATATCAAATACAAAGATGCCATGTATACAAAGATGTCATGTCTAAAAAATAGAATCTAACTATTTGACCACAGCTGTCATCGTCATCGTCATCATCATCATCATCATCATCATTTATTTATACCCCGCCCCTCTGAGAACAATCGGTCTTACATCTGATAACATATGAGAAGCTCAGTCTAGTCAGAATGGTACTTTCTATGCAAAACAGTACGAACATGAATATGAGGAATTCATTTCAGTATACGTAGTGTAGTAGTTTGAGTGCTGGACTACAACTTTGGAGATCAGGGTTTGGATCCCTGCTCAGGCACGGAAACCCATTGGCTGATCTTGGCACGTTCTCTCAGGCTAAGAGGAAGGCAAAGGTATCCCCTCTGAAGAAATCTTGCCAAGGAAATCCTGTGACAGGCATGCCTTAGGGTTGCTTTAAGTCAGAAATGAATGGAAGGCACACAAAAGCAACAATAATAAACAATGAAGTGAATGTATTGGCTACTTACAAGGCACACACAACATCCATTTGCTTCAGTGACTGATCCATGCAGAAACTTCACACCGTCTCTTTCATATGGTCAGTGAAAAGCCCTGTGCAAATAATTAGATCAGACCTCTAGAGAAAGTGATGTATGACCTTCCCAGCAGCCTGACTGGCTAGAAAAAAGAGAAGAGAAAGAGAAAGGAATGGAAGAAATATTCACTTTGGCTGCATCTGCACTGTAGAAATAATCCAGGTTGACACCACTTTACCTGCCATGGCTCAATGTTATGCAATTGTGGGATGTGCAGTTTGTTGTGTCATCAGATCTCTCTGACAGAGAAGACTAAATGTCTCAAAGCAAACAAACAAGCTAGTCCCCAGAATTCCATAGCACTGAGCCATGGCAAGTTAAAGTGGTGTCAACCTGGATTATTTCTACAGTGCAGATGTAGCCTTTGCCTCTTGCTGGCTTTGGCCCACTGCAGATTATACCTGAAGGAATGTGGCCTAAAACAGAAAAAAAAGCTTCCCCAATCCTGTTGGAGAGAATCCTAAATTACAACTCTGTTTAGAAACCAACGGACTTAACAAGGTAATCAAGCGGGGGCATTTCCAAACTCCCATTGTGGAGGAAATCATGTCACTATTTCCGGCCCAGTATATCACTCCATGATTTTGTTATTTTTCAGTTCCTTAAGCCATTTGCCTTTACTGAAACTTCATCCATTGGACTCCGCCACTGATGTTGCTTGACCCCTTTGGGGAATTTCTCTTTCTCCTACTCAACATGTGCTGGTCAGCTGCCTTCCTTCTAAATGCAATTAGTTCCTTTGCCCATTCCACCACTTCTCTTCTTTTGTTAAACTATACCCCTCCACCATTCTGTATAAATAAATCATCATAATCCTCACCTACGCAAGTCTTCTGCTCCCTGGGATAACTCCACATATTTCCCCTTGCTGCCTTTTATGCCTGGAAGAGGTTTTAAGAAGACTTGCATACAATTATCTGTCTTATTCCTCCTCAGAACTCACCTTTTCTGGGAAGGCTTTGGGGGATCTTCTAGACTCTGTGCAATTAGTCAAAATTATTGACTTATTGACAATAAGGGGTCCTTACAGACCTGTAACTGTTTCTCACTGAAATAAGGAGGTACCAATGCTTACCAATGTTTCTATTTCTTTTCCAGCTATCAACCCCTTGAGGAAGGAACTTATCATGTCTTTGTAGAGCATCACAGACACATATAATGACAAATAAATTAACAATTGACAGATGGTATTTTGCAGGATGTAATCTGAGGGAATGTACCAGAGCTGAAGAAGAGCAATGGCTTTGGAAGTGTTGCGCATTTAAATTAAACAACAACAACAACAACAACAACAACCCTGTATATTCATGATAACTGGACTGACTTTTCAGAGAGATGTTAGCTCCATCCAGGAGGAGAAACCTGACAAGGAAAAAAGGTCAAGGCTAGTGAAAAGATGCCATCACCCAGTCCAAGTAATACAAGTAAGGGCTAACTGCTAAGGAAATGTACACCTAGTAGAGCTTTTCTTGAAAATAGGCAGTTTTTCTCTCTTGAAAACAACATAGCTAGGATGAACAACAGGAAAAGAAGCAATTAATATCTCTTGTGCTGCAGTTCTGTGAGTGTGTTGAACAGCTTAATATTTATCCAGACAGTTAATATTCTGAACACGAGACTGTGGTTCCACAGAACAATGTCAGTCATTGCGAAGCACTCCAAGGTACCAACAGAGAAGCAATCAATTATACCCAGACTGAAAAAAAAATGGCTGGGTGTCATGAACCTGTTCCTATGAGTTGTACTATGGAAAACTCTCTAACTCAAGAAGAAATTTCTGCACCTCCTCTTTCATGCTCTCCTAGGCTGAGGACATGGCATCTCAACCTACTTTGGGTTTCATCTCCTACAGTTCACATAAACCAGGAGTTGCAGAACTGAATGGAGCAGCACTGTAGGCCCTCCCAGCTTTGATAGCACTTTTAGCTCTTTACTAAGGCTGCGTCCATACTGCAGAAATAATCCAGGTTGACATGCTTTAGCTGCTGTGGCTCAATGCTGTGGGATTCTGGGAATTGTGGTTTGTTATGGCACCAGAACTTTCTGACAGAGAAGACTAAATGTTTCACAAAACTACAAATCCCAAAATTCCATAGCATTAAGATATGATGAGGGGTAGGCAACCTGTCCCCTTTAAGGGCCGAGGGACTTCAGCTCCCAGAATCCCAGGAGCTATTGGCCAACATGGGACTATTGGCCAACATGGCTGAGGCTTCTGGGAGCTGAAGTCCTTCAGCCCTTAAAGGGGACAGGTTGCCTACCCCTGAGCGATGACAGTTAAAGTGGTTGTTAAACTGGCTTATTTCTGTAATGTGCAGCCTCAGTCAATGACTTTCTGTTGCTAGCAGAGGGGAAGAGCTAAAGCCACTAAAATGTTGCAATGGGAGCTCTCTGTGGTGCTGACAAGAATTATCTGAATTGGGGTGTATCTGTTTAATTCAACCTCATCTTCCAGAAACTGCTTACTGAAACTTTGTGTTGCAGTTGCATGCCTTCAAGTCACTTCTGACCTATGGCAACTTTAAGGTAAGCCTATCACAGTGCTTTCTTAGCAAGATTTATTCAGAGATTTCTTTGCCTTTGCTTTTCTCTGAGGCTGAGAGAGTATGACTTTCCCAAGGTCACCTAGGGAATTTTGATGGCCAAGTGAGGATTCAAATGCTGTTCCTTTGTTAGTCCAGTGCTCACATCACCACACCTCTCTCTCTCTCTCTTAAAAAATAAAGTTTATTACCAGTACTTAAAAAACATATAACATACAACATAAAACATCCATAATCAAATACATATCAATACATAACAATCCATCACTACATTTACTTATTACATACCAACTATAACAAAATATCTACATACACATATAAAAATACTTATCAAACACTATTTATCCTATCAAATGATATATACAACCTATATATACCCTATTATTAATCCTGTCATGTTACTTCCCTTATTGTACAATATTATATATTCCATCTATTCTTCTCCACTCATACCTATACCTTCTACTATACCCACCCTCTTTCTTTTTCCTTCTTTCTTCCATCTCTTCCTTGCCTCTTCTTTCCTTTCATTCTATACTCCATTCCATACTCCTACACCCTTTTCTACTTCCTAATGTCTCCTTCTCATCTACTTCTATTCCATTTTTAATCCATCTATTATCTATCTTCAATTATTTCCTTTCTTCTCATTCATACCAACTTCCTATCCATTAATATTTGTTCTAATTCCTCTCTCTTATTGACTTTCCTATTCTTTCCTGTTTATTTGAGAACAACTTCTTTAACTAAATTAAAAGTTGATTATTGGTCAAGCCTCCCCATCTTTTTTTTAAAAAACCGATTACTTTACCCCATTCTTTATAGAACTGATCTTTTGGGTTGTCCCTTAATATTCGTGTCAATTTATCCATCTCCAATTTTATCTATTTTGAAGATATGATTCAATGCTTTCTGGATTGAAACCCAGTGGTGGATTTGCCGCCACCATTAAAATGACAGCCACCACTGGAGACCCATCTGATGTTGTTAAAGAAATCTGTCATCACTTCCTTGCCATAGCTGAAGCCCTGTTGGAATATCTGGATTTACTTGTCAAGAGGTTTTATCAGATCTGTGGTGAGACAGTGGAAGTGGAAATCGAAAGCAGATGTCTGACAGCATTATTTGAGAAACCATTATGGAAATTAAGTTTTGAAGATTCAGTGGTTCTTGGCCAAGTTACCAATAATAAATAAATAAATAAATAAATAAATAAATAAATGGAGGGGAATATGAAGACTGCATCAGGTGCTCTGATAGTCAGAGAAGAATGTGAAACTTTACAAACACTTACAGGAAATTGTTAGGAAAAAATGGCAAAGGGCAAGAAAGTTAGTGATATGACTGGCTGACCAGAATTATGTACTCAATAGCCTCCTGTCTTGGAAGGCCCATGTGCTGTAGTTGTTTGAATGTTGAACTAGGACATTGAGAGACCTTGAATCCTGGCTTGGCCATGGAAACCCACTGGGTGACCTTGGGCAAGTCACATTCTCTCAGTCTCAGAGGATGGCAGTGGCAAACCCCCTCTGAAGAAATGTGCCAAGAAAACGTATGATAGGGTAACCTTAGGGTTGCCATAAGTTGGAAACGACTTGAAGGCACAACAATATAAAGTCTCTTCTTGATAACTGATATCTGGATTAATATTGTGTTTGCTTGATTCTAGAAAAGAGGAGATGTAATTGTTATAAATTAGAATAGTAGGGAGCTACGTCCTTACTGCTGAAAGGCCATGTATATACTTGTTCCATATGCTGAACCACTGGCCTTTGTTATGTGGAACCCTGGAATTCATCAAAAGCTAATAAGTATTCTTAGAGATACAATAAAGGCAGACTAACCTCCTTGAAAGATAACTATCATTATCAATCTTCTCCTGCAATGTGCATCTGCCGGTATGTGCTACTGCATGCGATTTCAATCTACGTAGAGTGAGACTGAGGTTTAAATGGCAGGAAAGTGCTCTGTGTTGCCCTTTGAGTAGGCCACATGCAAAGCTCCCTTTTGTGCCCTCAAAGCCCCCCACCCCCAAATGCCCCCTAATTCCACCATTTTAAAAAAAATTCAGCATGGTGAGAAATCTTCAATATTATACCTAATGCCCCCACAAATGCATGCAAATACACATTGTTTCTCCAACCATCCAAACCTCCCTCATACCCCCCCCTTCTCAAATTCTTTTTCTTCTATTTTCCCCATGAAAGGTCATAAGAAATGATTATGACATCACTTCTAGTTGCCATTTGGAAGGAAACAGGGAGAAGAGGGTATTTTAGAGTGGTAAAGGGCCGCAGGCCATGGGAGTGCTGAGGGTGGAAAACTGGCTCCCAACCCTGCACATTACTAACCCCTGTGTTGAAACACACTCCACACTTCTATGCAAGGGATGCAGTTTTCTGTGGGTTTCATGACAGGGATCTAAAAATCCTAAGGTCTTATGGAAAGTATTTTTTAAAGGTAAGGGTTTATCCCCCCCCAACTCCCCCCTCAAGTCCTTAACATTTTAAATAGGATAAAAGATGATTCAGAAGCATTTCCAGAATTTCCATTGCTCTAAAGATAGAAATCCCTGGCTAGAATTCTGCATTATTTTAGATGATAAAATGGAATGAAATGTTTTATCACCCAAATGCGTTTTTGGATGGATAACCTTTAGCTGATAAGAATAAATGAAATGAAATAAATTTCAACCATTTTAAGAGCAGCATAGCAAAGTGAACTGAAAGTGCTTTACAGTAGAAAAGTTCAAATACAATTTCCAAACCAGACTGAATAGAATCAACCTCCCAAGAGGCCATTGGAAAAGTATTTAAAATTGTCATTTTGTGCAAGCCAGGAAGGGGTAATTTGGAAACAGCTGATGTTGTAATAGTTTTATCACTGCAGCTTCCCCACTGGGGATTTATACTGCCACTTGCTTAGCTAAAATTAGAAGCTGTATCTTGGAAGGGATACTGCCAAGGCAAATCTGGCATAAAATGAATTTTGTAATGTTGGTTCTTACAAATTCCAAGAAGAACCAAAATATTGGCATGACGGATATACATCTTAGCTGCAATGCAATTCCATGCATGTTTACTTTTAAGTAAATTCTATTGGTTGCATTGGCATGAAACCAACACGCATTTTGTCAACATCAAGCTGCACTGCTAGTTCAGTTAAAGGAGCTGAGATACAATCCAGGCATTTTCAGTAGCCCATTAACAAGCAAACTCATAATAACAAAGATGGATGAGTGGCAAATGAAATGCATTTGGCTTGTGAGCAAGTGCTAAAACCATCATGCTGCATTTGACATAGTGTATCAGTATTGTATCTGTGTAGTATTGGAGAATATGCTTTAAATAGAAGCTTTACAGCTGTCTTTAGTTTCATAAAATTTTGTTGAGATCCTTCAGTGCTCCAGCCTTGAAATTCATTCATACTAGCAGAGATACACCAAAGCCAATGCAATGAGATTAGAGATGGCTCGTTCAAGTGTATCTGTCAGGGTGGAGGCTGGATTGTCCAGAATGTGGCATAACTGGAATGAAAACTAAATTGTGTTTTTAAAGGTATGAAATCCAAGTATGGATGAGGGCCAGAAACAGTCAAGGCTATTTGTGTCCTGCCCCAGAACAGAAGCCCCCCCTCTTTTGGGGCTGTCACACACATTGCTAGGTGTAGCTCATATGCTGAAAGGGTGAACTGGGGGCCATTGCAGTACTAGAGTGCTTGCCCATTCCTTCAATACAGAACCTGTTAGTGTAAGGGAACCTCTTATAGATCTTTAAAATTCCCTGAGTGGTTTTTAATTACATTTAACTGCCTTCTGCTGCTTATTTTCTTTTTGTGTTTGCCACTACCACTGGCTTTTAAAGGTTGTGTCCAGGTGTATGCCTGTGTGTGAGTGTATATATATTTCTATGTTTTGTCTCTGAGTGTATATATATTTCTCTATATATCATCGTAGAGAGTCAGTGTCGTGTAGTGGTTTCAGTGTTGGACTAGGACCAGGGTTCATATCCCTGCTCAGCCATGGAAACCCACTGGGCGACTCCAGGCAAATTACAGTATCTCAATCTCCAAGGAAGGCAATAGCAAACCTCCTTTGAACAAACCTTGCCAAGAAAACATGACATGTTTCTCTTAAAGTTGGCATGAGTCAGAAAGTCAGCACACAACAACAATATTTCTTGATATAGTAATGTCCTTATTTTAAACTACCTTTGAAGCTGCCTTGAAAAGTGCAAGGCATAAACAAATATATAAAAATAAACATCAAATATTGGATTTTCTAGACACTAATAGGAGGTATACAGGAGTATCAAGATAGGGTGAATTATTCAGGCTAATGAGTGATGCAATTTCTACCTCAAATGAATACCTTTCCAGTTATTTACATTTCTACCTGTAATATACCCCATAACCTGAATGCTATGCATCAGTTTAGCAATAAAAAAACATGTAAAGCAATTCTTTCTTTTTTTCCAAATTACTTTTTATTAATTTATAAATATACATAAAATATAATTTACTTATAACATTTAGTCATCTTCATCTAATACTTATATACATTTCTATATACTTCTCCTTAGTTCTTCAAAAGTAAGTACACATTTCCCCCCTGTAAATTTAACCCTTCTATATCTCTTAACTTGTTAATTGAAACTTTTACTTATAATACCCAAATGCCATATCTTTAAACAATTGTTTTTCTATATATCTAGTTTACTTTTTACTTGTTAACTTTGCCAGTTTATTCCCATCTTAGTTTTAAATATTTTTCTATTGGAGTCCATTCTTCATCAGTCAATTCTGGATCTTTATTATTTAGTAGTCTTGTTAGTCTATCCATCTCTTTCATTTCAACTAATTTTAAAAGCCAGTCATCAATTGTTGGGATCTCTTCTTGTTTCCACTTTGAAGCAATCTGTATCTTCGCAGCCGATACCATATAAAGAAGAACCCTCCAATATTTCCTTTCTATAATTGGATCTATTTTATTTGTCATGTTTAGTAAGTAAAACTCTGGATGTAATTCAAACTTGAATTTCAATATATTTTCAATTGTAATATGTATTTTCTTCCAGTAGGTTTTCATTTTTGGGCATCTCCACCATACATGATACCAAGATCCTACATTCTGTTTACATTTCCAGCATTCATTAGACTTTTTATTATAAATTTTTGCTATTCTGGCTGGAGTGAGGTACCATCGTTGTTCCATTTTCCATTAATTTTCTTTTAAATCTTGTGAACGTGTAAATTTTTCTGTTCTTTTCCTTGTTCTTTCCCAATGTCCTAATTTTATCATTCTTCCAATATTCGTTGCCCGCTTAATCATGTTGTAAGATATTATTTCCATTACCTGTTTCTGTTGCATTAATATCTTGTAAACTTTACTTATTCTTTTTTCTTGTGTTTCTAGTAATATTTTATCCAAGTCTGTAAGTTCCTCTTCAAATCCTTGTAATTTATTATCCATTTTAAATCTTTCGTTGAGTAAATAATAGCCAATGCATTTTTGAATTGAGTTGTCTAAGTTCTGCCATAGATTTGAGTTCATATTGTCGTCTGTTTTTCTTTAGTATTTCATTGTATCTTAGCCATGTTTTGACAGCCATCCACCTTCCAAAGGAGGCTTCATGGGGAGATATCCACAAGGGAATTTTCCTATATGTTTCTTTTTTAATTTCCTTCCATGCTTTTAATAAAGCTCTTCTTATCACATGATGTCGAAATTCCTTGTGTATTTGATCTTTTTCATACCAGAGATAGCAATGCCATCCAAATCTATTGTTGAAGCCTTCTAGGTTTAAAATTTTGGTTATCTCCTAGGTCACCCATTCAGACACCCAATCTAAAACATTTGCTTTATGGTATAATTCTAAATCTGGTACGTTTCTACCACCGTCTTTTTTTCCCTCTTATCATTGTTTTCCAATCTATTCTTGGTCTTTTATAATTCCATATAAAGTCTCTCAAATCTTTGTGCCATTCTTGAAATATTTTTTATTGTGGATAATTGGGATGCTTTGAAATGTAAAGCAATTCTTTCAAATGGACATAGCAACTCTTTTTTTATGTGAGCATGTAAGTTTAGTATCAAACCTTCTTAGTGTTTTCTTTATTTCTTTCCTCTTTTCTAAGAAAAGAAAGGCTTGACATTTCCAAATCAATCCTATTTTGCTTTGGCTGTATATGTGCTGCATCACTGATTAGGTAGGTAGGTAATCTATTACCATTGTACATTGTTTTCTTCCATTGTAATTCAGAAATCTTTCATTGTAAATCCTGTGAAACATTCTCAGTGGATTCATCATATTGTTTAATGTGCTCTTCTAGAATGACAATATGGAGGAATGAAGCATCTTTGATGAATTTCAATAAAAGGGTAATTTCCATTTTCCCTCTGAAAATGGAGCTAAATGGAGTCCCTTCTGTACTGGAGCTAAAAAAAGAAAAGTACTAAAGAAAAATACAATGATGCTCATCCAGAAGATTAAATATTAAAGGTCAGCAAGTGCTTGCTTTATACTTCTTGCAGAAAAAAAATCATACATAAAATTAATTTTTTAAAGCTGCTTATAAAAATGTTGTGCAGTGTATTATCAAGCTACTGAATTTTAGACAGGGATTTTAATATAATTCCATGGGGAAGCCATAGACATCTAAAAATCTGCTCATCCTAATAATTTACCCATTTTAGTCTCAGGATGGATTCAAATAAACATCAGTTCCACCAGGAAATGGGTTTTTCCAGTTACCTTGCACCAAGACCCATGTGAAAATGCTTCACATGTAAGATAGCATACACATTGCAGATTTTGAGGTAACTTGCATTTGAGGAGAGGAGGGAAGCCCCAAAGTCACCCCTAAGCAGAATTTCTCCTATTACTCAATTCAGATTAGACAAAATGACATGGTGGCAGGAAAACCCTCTCTCTCATAGTGCATGGTAAGAAATTGTGTAAATACTCTCTGTTCAGAAACAGAGTTGGCACTGCTGAAGTGATCTGATTCACCACAACTGGGGCATAGATGGCCTGGATGTGATGTCTGATGGTACAAAAACAAAAGCAAAGAAACAAACCCTTTAAAGGACTGGCAGAAGTATTGGCCTGGCGAAAATTTGGGTTCTGCTTCATGCAGCAATATGTTGTGAGCTACAAAGTACTCTTCTGTAATAATCCAGAATGGCTGGTGGGTGAAGTATGCACAGCAGAAGACCCATGGAAGGGGTCTAAATAGAATATGGCACTTAAATGAATGACCAAAAATGGCTGTGAATGTGCATTCAGAGCAAAGAAATCCAAACTGAAGAGGGAGAAGAGTAGGAGAGGAAGAATTGACAGCGGCAACAGCAGGAGTGTATATATATATATATATATATATATATATATATATATATGTGTGTGTGTGTGTGAGGCCACGTTTTCTAAGAGTCCAGGATAGATGTGTGCAGTTTCTCACATACTGTCTTATATTTCAATACTATACTTCAGGAATACAAAATGACATACTGTGTAAATTATGAAGGAAATGTGTGTATATGTATGACTGCTTGCTATATCTGACTCTTTAAAATACACAAATGAAGGCCCGAGCCTCACCTAGGACTTAAGGACAAAAGATGTGTGCTTTTGTTAATAATGGCTATAGAAGGTGAAAAGAGCTGGATTTCACACATTGATTAAAAGAAATGTGAAGTCTCTAGTCAAATGCCTACTTAAAACATGCACTGAAATGTATTAACTCAGAAACAAATAGGTTTTGCTGCTTTATTTTCTTTTCTTTTGTCTAGTTTCTCTTACAGTGTATCCACGATCATGTTACTCTATGTGTATACAGATACACACACACACACACACACACACACAAAGGTCTTACTTTGTTTATTGTTTTGTAATTCCTAAGAGTAACAGAATCTAATCATTATGGTTTATTATGAGAAGAATCACAAGAATCTCATGTTTTATAGCAAAATCAATGAAGGCAATAAAAGAGAAATAATATCTGGAATGCTTGTCCCTCTGAAATCTGCATGCCTTTATTTGTTCCATGAAACAGGCTACTCTGCCAGGTACTCATTTTACATTTCAGACATGAAGCAGACCTTGAATTGGCTTAACCAGTTATCAACAGGAATCCCAGAGATCTGCTAATTCATCTTTTGTCTCCTCATATCATCTGCTATGATTCCATTTAATGGAAGAGCAAATTACACTTTTGCTTAATGTACTGATAAGTTTATGGCACTTATACATGCACTACACTGGAGGCACACTCTTATTATTTACTATGGATTTGAATTTTCTCTGGCGAAGGTGATCCTGGGTGAGTCACAGACTCTCAGCCCCAGAAATCCCCATGGAAACTACTTGAAGGCACACAACAACAACAAGGCCCCAAAAGGATTCCAGTGTATGGCATCTTGTTTAGTATTTATGATGTTGTAAACCAGACTTATGACACTGTAAATTTTGGAATTCACATTTATGGTTATGGCACCTGAAAGTGCTCCCCAATGCCTTCAATGCCAGACAGCCCTGCCAATCGAGAGATTTGTCAATCCCTCTCTGGGAAGCAAAGCACTTTACAACAAGCAGTTGTGAGAGAATCCCACAGGGGTTCATGCAGTTGCCTGTCACAAAGTGCCTTGGCACTGGGAGTGGATAGATGCCTCTTTGTTAACCACCTTGCTCACCAGGATCTTAACAAATCCATATGCTTGTGGTGGTGCCTGGCATCTAAGGTAGGATTTTGGGGGGTAAGATCAAAAGATTTAACTATGATAACTTAATTCTCATAGCTTCATCTCCTGAGGCAAGATCTTAGCCAGTGTTTTTATTATTGTACTTATTTTTTTTTTTTCATTCAGTGCTACTAAGTTTTGTTGTAAGCTACCTTGGGAGGGTTTACCCCATAAAATAGCTTACTGATCTTTAAATCAACAAACTATCAACTTCTACAAAAAGCTTTCAGGTCTAGAAATGGGAGTATTAACCCCAAATATATTTATAGCAACTTTCTCTCAAGCAGGACAAATATAAAAATGCAAGAAAGTTTTGGGGGTTTCTAGAGAGAGAGGCTTATAATTCTGAATTAATAGCAGTCAGATGTGAAAAATTTGACAATATCTTTATAGCCCGGGAGTGGTAACCATGTGGTCCTGCACATGGACTGAAAGTCCCATTGCCCTATTCAGCATAGACCATGGTGAGGAATGCTGTGAATTGCAGTTTAGACACATATTGAGGATTACACAAGTCCCACCCCTGCTACAGCCATGCCCTATACAATATGTAAAATAGGAGGAGAACTGATGAAGATTCACCATGATATCACCATCTTCCAAAACCATCAATATAGCTCTCTTTAGGAATAAAACACATTTAAACTAAAGATTACTATTTAAGTAAAATAAATAACTTATTTCATGTTACTCTCAAGTAACATCAAATAATGTTAGAGGTGAATTTAAAGATAATGCCATATAATAAAGACAGTGATTCAAAAAGAATGAGAGGAAAAAGGAAAATGATCAAAAGGTATGTTGCTGAATGAAAGCTCTGATAATCTGATAAATACCACTACAGACTCCTACAACAGATACAGAAAATTAAAATGCAAATATTTTGCACAGAAGTAGACATAATATTCTCAATAGCAAAAAACAAGAGACATGTATTTTATATAAATAAACCAATAGCACTGAAATATGTAAAATGTATTTGAAGACTAAGGGCCTCTACAGATGGGCAGCTGTGGGCCGCCCCAAGAAGCTGAGGATTGGGGCCGAGGCTGCCCCAATCCTCGGACCCAATCCACTCTGAGTGGCCCTGGAAGGAGCGCTAAAATAGGTGCCGGAAGAGGTGGCACATGCCTCTTCCGTGCCTCCACTGCAGTGTTTCCGGACACTCTGATGACATCCTCAGGAAGGGGTTGGGGCACCCAGCATCCGGCTGCCCCTCCCCTTCCTTGGCTTGAAGACAGCGTTTGTGCCATCTGCAAAACCCCTAAGATATTGGATTTTTATGTCTAAAATACATAAAATTTATACAAATAACTTACAGTGCCAACTACAAATCAGAGATCATAGAATCATAGAGTTGGAAGAGACCACAAGGGCCATCCAGTCCAACCTCCTGCCATGCAGGTAATCACAATCAAAGCATCCCCAACAGATGGCCATCCAGACTCTGTTTAAAGACCGCCAAAGAAGGAGACTCCACCAACTTCCGAGGGAGCGTGTTCCACTCTCGAACAGCTCTCACTGTCAGGAAGTGCCTCCTAATGTTGAAGTGGAATCTCTTTTCCTGTACCTTACATCCATTGTTCCAGATACTGTTCTCTCGAGCAGCGGAAAACAAGCTAGCGCCCTCCTCAATATGACATCCCTTCAAATATTTAAAGAGGGCGATCATATCACCTCTTAACCATCTCTTCTCCAGGCTAAACATATCCAGTTCCCTAAGTCATTCCTCATAGGGCATGGTTTCCAGACCCTTCACCATTTTAGTTGCCCTCCTCTGGACACACTCCAGTTTTTCAACATCCTTTTAGAACTGTGGTGCCCAGGCACAGCATAGACAATATTCCAGGTGAGGCCTGACCAAAGTAGAACAGAGTGGCACTATTACTTCCCTTGATCTAAATACTATACTTCTATTAATGCAGTCTAAAATTGCATTGGCCTTTTTAGCTGCGGCATCACACTGTTGACTCATGTTCAACTTGTGGTCTATTAGGACTCCTAGATCACTTTCACACATAGTCTCATTAAGCCAGGTGTCCCCCATCTTATATCTATGCATTTCATTTTCCACCTACATTTCTCTGTGTTGAATTTCATTTTGTTAGCTTTGGCCTAGCTTTCTAATCTATTAAGGTCATTTTGAATTTTCATCCTGTCCTCTGGGGTATTAGCTATTCCTCCTAATTTGGTGTCATCTGCAAATTTGAGAAGCATGCCCCCTATTCCTTCATCCAAATTGTTGATAAAGTTGTTGAATAGGACTGGGCCCAAGACAGAACACCCCACTGGTCACTTCTCTCCAGGATGAAGAGGAACCATTGCTGAGCACCTTTTGGGTTCAGTTAGTCAATCAGTTACTAACCCACCTAACAGTTGCATTGTCTAGCCCACATTTTACTATCTTGTTTGCAAGAATATCATGGGTGACCTTGTCAAAAGCCTTACTGAAATCAAGATATGCTATGTCTACTGCATTCCCTTCATCTAGCAAGCTGATAATTTATCAAAAAAAGAGATCAGACTAGTCTGGCATGACTTGTTTTTGAGAAAACCATGTTGACTTTTAGTGATTATTGCATTCCCTTCTGAATGTTCACAGACTCTCTGTGATCAATAAACAAAAAGAAAAAAAGTGTATCTTTCCTCAAACAGCTACCCCTCCTATGATTTAGTTTGCTTTGTCCCCTTCAGGAATGGAGCACTATTATGTTTGTTATATGTTATATGTATTTTAATATAATAAGTACACTTATCCCTCCACATTCGCTGGGGTTAGGGGCACAGGACCCCCCATGAATGTGGAAAAACTGCAAATAACAAAAGTACTATGTTTTTACCTGAGAGAACACCTCTGTAGGGATCTCTAGGTCCTCAGTGCAACTCTGTGGTCAATGTCTGCCAGAAATTGGCCAAAGAATTGTGCTGGAGGAGCTACAAATGCCTATGGAGTGTTCTCTCTAGGAATCTAGGTCCTTCAGTGAGACTTTTGGTTAAAGTTGACCACAGAGCTGCGCAGGATATTCCTAGAGAGAACATATTAATAAAATCTGTGAATAATCAAAGCTGCAAAAGTCAAAGCTGCAAATGTGGAGGGACGAGTGTATTTTAAAAAAAAGCAGGTCAAAGAATAATAATAGTAATAGTAGTAGTAATGACATTAATATTATTAATAATAACAATGATAATAGCAAAAGTAGTTAAATTAGGTTGTAGTTGGTTCAGCATTAAACAAATAAGACTAACAAACTGATTGAAACTAGATGTTCCATGGAGTAACATATAGGATAAAGTCACATTCCTTAATGACAGGAATAGGAATTACACAACAAATCTCTTAGCTTCTGCTGTGGGCTAGAATCCTATTGGTAAACTAACCTAGCAGTAGTGATTGTTTTACATATGATCCACAACTGGTTGCTTGTTAAGCAATTCTGTATCTTCAGTTGGCAAACAGGATGGGACTAAAGATGCAGATTGTTTTACAAGCAACCAGTTGTGGATCATGACCCTAGTGTCAGCGGGGTAGTAAATTTCCTCCAGGTTTCCAGTTGCTTGCTAAAGGAACTATCTGAGTTAATGAACCTGCTTTGGAGATAGAATTCAGTATCTTGGACTGCTGCTTTAAAGTTCTGACAAAATTCCAGAGCAGATCCATTGACAGCCCTGCCAACAAGCTAATCAACATATCACTCATCAATTATACCATCAATAAATCAACAATTTTATTGTTGTCAATAATCATATCGACAGCTGTGAAATAATGTTTTGCTCTTATTGGATAATGTTTCTAAATATATAAAATTAGAAATTAGGGGATTTTGAAATTACAGTGAGCCCTCCATTTTTGTGGGGGATCCACTCGCCCCGAAAATGGAGACTTACCAATATTCAAGCCCCATAGACTTGAATGGGGTGTGCGCCCACGCCATTAATCTTAATGGCGGTCGCCCCTCTGTGAATATTCAAAACTGCGGATCTCAAGTCTGCGAGAATGGAGGGGCGACTGTGTTTTAAACCACATCCAGACTGATTGAAAAGTCCCAGATTTTGTTCATGTTCTTTCCAATTTTATACTGGGTTAAAATAAACCAACCTTGGAAAGTTGGTAAAAAAAGGTCTCTGATTGTACAGGGAGCTGACATAAAATATTATGTGACAAACAAAATGTGTAAAGAATTAAACACACACACACACATAACAGAAAGAACACAAACCTTCTGGTCTTTTTAATTGGACTGAATGTGCCCAGAATTATATATTTTGGTTGACATTTCCATCAGGTTGCTATATATTATATTCGTATTTTCAAGGGTATTAGGGTTAAAAATTTTTGTACCAACATTCACTAATGAAATTTAAAAAGGCTCAGTATCATGTTTCAAATTAAAATTTATGTAACATTCCACTTCTTTTCTATTCTAGAATTATACATGCTTTTATAAATGTCTGTTATAATTAGTTTGTTCATTTTAACATAAAACTAAAACACTTCAGATACTTTTCTGATGTAGCTTGAAAAGCTTGTATACTTTGAATATCCAGTTTTGTTATCTGTACAGTATCATTCACATCATTCATCCATAGCTGAAAAGAATTCAATCCCCTTTTTCTTTAGAAAAGCAGCATTCAATTAAATTGTATTTTCTACTTACTGTATTCTATATCAGTTTTAAAAGATCAGATGATTTCCTTCATCTCCTGTGTACACACTTGAACCTGAACTCCTATCAAGAGTTTCCTTTATTTGATCTTCAGAAAGATTCTATGCTTTGAAGGACCTTATCAGTGTTAAGTCCCTTTGTCTTCAGATAGGCCTTTACAGGAATTGGTTTTTTTTAAAGGAACATGGTTTTTTCCCACTCCTTTTAATGATCGCTGTAAAAAAAACAAAGGAAGACAATTTTCTGTGTTCAATCTAAAATACCTGTTTTCAGTTCCTAAATATATTTATTATTTTATTTCCATGTTATTATGCTAAAAAACTTAAAACATTACAAAAAACAAAACATTTCCATATGATGTATACAGTTTGACTGCAGTCTCCTATTTTAAGCATTTAAGGAAAGAGGGTTTGCTCATTCCTTCTCCTTGCAATGGCCTCTTGAGCCTTAGGAAATGCTGCTTCAGAAATTCCTCAGTACCAGGAAATGACTTTTGGGGGTACCAGGGGATTGCCATTGGAAGGGCAGGACTGAACATTTGTTACATGCACAACACACACTACAATTTTGATGCCAGCCACAAAGATCTCAGCCATGAAGCTAAGACAATGGGGCAGCTCACACAGAACCCATGCAACACACGGCTGAATATATTACACCAGGGGTAGGCAACCTTTCCCCTTTAAGGGCCAAGGGACTTCAGCTCCCAGAATCCCAGGAGCTATTGGCCAACATGGGACTATTGGCCAACATGGCTGAGGCTTCTGGGAGCTGAAGCCTCAGCCCTTAAAGGGGAAAGGTTGCCTACCCCTGTATTACACTATGCTGTGCTCTTATGAAGAAATACACTGACAAAATTAGAAAACTTCCTAATTATTCACATACCTTTACATAGCACTTGGCTGTGGAATTCACATCTTCAAGTGGTAGTAATGGCTGCCAACTTGAATAGCTTTACAAGGGGATTGAATAAATTTATGGAGGTTAGCGTCCCTGGCAGCTAGTAGTCAGGATGGTTATAAATTATCTCCACTATCAGAGGCAGTATGCTGGGGAAGTAAGGCAGAGGATGGAGTCACACTTCTATGCCATTTGTTGGCACATGATATTGTCTGGTCACTGCGTGAACAGAATACTGAACCAGTGAGACCTTCAGCCTGATCTTTCACAGCTCTCCTTAAGTCCTTTTGTATTTTCCCAAATTCTAATGTGCATCCTGGTGCAACAGCAATCTTTTAAAAGCATTCATAGCCTCAAAGTATGCATATATGTGTATTTGCATTTTTTTTAAAATAACGCACAAGGCCCAGATCTTCCAATTTTGCTCATTGCTTGTCTGGTGTGAAAAGAGCCACCAACTCATCCATTTATGCTTTGAAATTATTAACAGTAATGGTAATACAGGGTTTCTTTTTTAGTGAGTTCAATTACACTCTTGCTTAGAGAACTTTGAAAGCTATCAAAGCAGAAGCTCACTCAGATCTTCTCATCCAGAAGCAATCTCAATAACAGCTAATTAGCCATTTATGAAATACTTGCAAAAGTACCGGTTAAAAACCCATTAGCCCCACTCTAACCCAGGGCTCTTGCTAGTTTCCCTCACCCGGCCCCCTCCACCCTGATGGCTCATTCAGCTTTGCCATCTCCTAACTCTCCTCCACCTTTACATATACCCTACTAATTTCACACATAAAAGCAGTGGTGTGAAGATGCTTCACAACTTAGAAGGTTGGTTTTCTTAGCATGCAGATGGCCTGGTGTTTTGAACACCTTCCTTTTCTTTACCTCCCTTTTCTCCTCACAGTTGGCAGAGAGGGAGATATTCATATGTAGCCTTCCCAGGAATGGCAATGCCACATTGGGAGACTGCTGGAAGCATCTAAAATTACCCAAGTGCACCTATACTCACCATGATTAGCATCATCGTAGCCAGTGGATCTGCCACTATAAAGGCAGTCAGTCCACTTTTGATTTCATCAGCAGAAGTAAAATAAAATAAAAAAAAAAATTGGTCATATCCACTGTGACAGATCCACCAGCCTTCCCTAATCAGCATCATTCTAGTCCACAGCCTTTCTGATTCCTATCTTTCGCCCCTATCCTTACCAAGTTCAAGAGTATCTCCCTCTCAAAACTGCCATATTCTAGCTCCCAAGATCAATGCTGTCACATTTCAATATCATGAAAACTATTTGTACATTATGCAAATTTTAGGGTGACTCATGAAAGAGTTGGTCAGTATGCACCTACACCCATGACACTGATTTCCCATTCAGAAGAACTCATTTCAAAGTTGCTTTATGAACAAAAAGCAGAACTTTGGGTTTATCACATGCTTCACATGTAACATAAGGATGTGCTGCTTACAGGACTAACAGCTATTTGGTCTCCTGACAAAGGCAGCAGCCTTTATAGCTGGAATCATTTGGGGTTGTGCCCTCCCAGACCAGATGGAATAAAACCAGAGGGAAGACCAGGGTCTGGAGATCATTCTTCTCCACCGTTAGCAGACACCAACAGAGGAATACTTTTTTGGACCATATCTCCCAGGCATTCCAAAAAATAACATTTACAACCTCTCTTTCTCTCTATCACACTCACACAGATTTTAAGTCAAAAACAGTTGTTACAGGTCTTGCCCACTGTCCTCCCTCCATCCTCACAGTGATCAGTCTAGACGACACAGGACCCAATCCCTGATTCTGGCACAAACTGTCCTGATGACGTATCGACAGTTCAGCATCAGACCCACATTATACCACCCTTAAAACAGATTTTAAAAACTCACCTTTTGCTCCTTATCTTTCCTGATAATCTAGAGCTCTCTGGAGCAACAATGTTTACAATGCATCCCACTGTGCTTACCGCTGCCATCACATCCACTGCAAGTCACACTCTCTGAGATTAGAACAAGAAGCCCAGCCATATGATTGATGCTGGACACTTTGTGTGTGTGTTTTAGGTTTTTTGTTTTGCCTCTGAGAGAGCAACCTGCACCTGTTGCATCTGTCACAGAAGGATGCATGTATAGCGTGATGTCACTCTGGAGTGCCCTGGTAACAGGGGAAGTTTGGGGCCACAATACTCTGGGCTGCTTCATGCAAACATGGCCACAGAGAGCTGACTTTACCAGAGGGCTGAGTTACACAGCAAGGCCTTCACTGTTCCTGCTACAAGGAGAACAGAAATAGTGTGACAAGGTTTAAGTAGCCTGCCTGAAACCAATTCCAAGTACTTGGACCAAACCTTAAAGCTTCCTCCTCATGAGGAGACTCCTCTCAAGGATCTTTCCTGTTACCAAAGAGCCTGTTCCCTGCTAACGGGTAGTAGACTCAATGCAGTAAACAGGCCACAGACAATGTTTAATTAATTATTTAGCCACTTTTGGTATCATGGCATGAGAAAGGCAAGATATAAAGTAAAAAACCAACAAATAAAATTAACTGACTCATTTAAAGAACAAAATAACTTTGTAAACCCTCAGGATCTCCTTAATATCCATACTAAGTATCAGAAGTTGTGGTTTTATTATCTTGGAGCTATGACGGAGACAGTGAAAAAGACACTCACACACTCTTTCATTATTATAGAAAGAAAATTCATTAGTAATTATGGTTAAAGTATATATTCATTTTAAGTTACTTGGGGTTGCAGACTGCCAGAAATTGTGCAAACTGAGGGGGGAAGCAGACGAGAGCTTCCCAGACGCCCTGGGCCGGCGCGCTGCGGGGCTGCAGCCTCCGCACCTCGGTGCACCGGCGGCGGCCCTGGAAGGAGCGCTAAATCAGCGCTCCTTCCTCAAGACAGGGAAAGTGTGCCCTAAAAGCGTCGGGCGCACTTTCTCTGTCTTTTCCGCTGCAGCGCATCCGGTCGCTGCGGCGGGAGGTCATCCCCGGAGCGCCGGCCGTGTGGAGGGCCGGCGGCTCCGAGGACAACCTCAGGGAGAGGAAGGAGCGCCACGCGTGTGGCTGCTCCTCCTCTTCCTGGCCTCGGAGACGGCTCAATTAGCCGTCTGCCGAGGCCCTGAGTCCACTTTAAGGGGTAGGGTTAGTGCTAGGGAATCATGGGAATTGTTGTTGTTTTCTGAGACATTGAGCCTTCTCTATCAGAGAGCTCTGGTGCCACAATAAACTACAGTTCCCATGATTCCCTAACCCTAACCCTAACCCTAAAAGTGGACTCAGTCTGGCAGTCTGCAACCCCCCTTTGTCCATAACACTCAATCTTTTTGCTGAGTTCTCAAAGGAGCTGTTTGGAGCCTCATTTCTTTTTAAAAACAGATTTTGCTGCTCTTTTTCAGTAAAATTAATCATAGCAGAAACTGAGGCTTCCTTTGAAACTGATTGGGGATTTAGACATATATTGGAATTTATTGGGAAATCCATATATATTTGGAAATATATACTGGAAAATCCTTATATAGAAAAAAATGTTATTATAATAGTCCCAGTCAATTTTATTATATGTTACCTATGAACCTTGTAGCAGCCTATTATTTAGAGATATTATTTATTCTTACCTGAAGTCAACTGTAAGTTCTCTACTCATTTTTATGGATCCAGACTATGGTTTATTTGAACTAATGTAAAAGATTCAGACAAATAGTAGGCATTCAGACTTACAGTTAGGAACGCATACACAGAAATGGAAGCCAGCATTCCTTTATACCCTCACTTGGGATATACTTATTTTTCAATAAAGATGAACAGAATTGGTCTTTAAAGCTGACTAAACATATCATGAATCTATGTTTTGCTGCTTTTCATCTTGTCAAAAATAACAATGTATTACTCAAATATGTCTGCTAAGGAGCTATTTTTTTTCCTCACCACTTTCTTTTCTGATCCCTTCTGATCCCAGTCAACCACTCCCTTTTTGGTTGCTGTATACTATTCTGCACAGTCCCAATTTCTTTTTTTTTTTTTAAAGGAGATCTCTTTTCAGACCTCTGCATCTTATATTTACACCCTTTCTAATTTTAGGTTACTTTGTGCTCTCTTTTTCTGTCACTTTCCCCATTTGTCCTCCTTCAGATCACAGTTGATACATCTTCTCTTGGCACCACTGCACACAGGAAGAAACTTGTTAAAATCTAAGATGTGCTTTGGCGACAAGAATCTAAGTAGTGCATTTTCTCCCCTGGCTAAGGATAAAATAGATCTGAAAGTGCACAGTAGCAAGGATGAGGGAGTGATGAGGTATTAAAACATACTAGCCTAAGTTAAAGAAGCCAGTGTGCCTAGGGTATTAACCACGAGTGCTTAAATAAAATAAGGCAATGGAAAATATTGCAACTTTCTGTATAAACCTTTATTAAGAAGAGACAAATATAGGAACTCATTAAAAAAGTAAAAGCAATGAGATCCATAAAATGATGGTTTCTTAAGAGTTTGTTAATTGAATGGAATTGGTCACAGAATTTCATCTGGATCCTTATGGCTGAAGAGACTTTCAGCAGAAGAAATGCTGTGCTTCTTAGTACTGATTCATATACATGTTGAATCTCTCTTATCTGAAATGCCTGGGACCAGATGTTTTTTGGATTTTGAATTTTGTGGCTTTTGGAATACCTGTATTTGCAGATACATACATATTGAGATATCTTGGAGATGAGATCCAGGCCTAAATGCAAAATTCATTTATGTTTCATATACACTTTAGACACATAGCCTGAAGGTAATTGTATACAGTTTTAAAAATAATTTTGAGCTTGAAACAAAATTTGTGTACACTGAACCATCAGAAAGCAATAGTGTCACTATCTCAGCCACCCAAGAAAAAAGCTTTGGGTTTTGGAGTATTTCGGAATTCTGGATAAGGGACTCTCAACTTGTATCACATATGCAAGAGCCATATGGTTCAAATAAATGATGTGATCTCTTTTTATGCCTACAATGCTATCTCCCAAGAAGATAGGATACTGGTATGGAAGGAAAGTTACCATTTACCTGATTCATATGGCTGCTATTTACATGGTGGGCTCCAGCCCCTCGTAAACAGCCACCATGCTGTCTGAACAAGTCCAGAGAAACTGTGTTTTCTTGAGGTGCTGCTGAAGATATGGAATATTATGTCAATGACTGCCCACCATGCATAATCTCTGTTAAGTTTTAGAATATTTTTCCCCTGGATGCAATTCATACAATGGAAAAGATTCTATGCAGGATAATCCCACCCCTCCTTCTAATACCTAGGCTGGCAGAGAGAATAAATCACAGAGTTAGCTATGGAAACCAATAATAACGAATATGTCATGTGGGCTTTTGATCTTGTTGTTGTTTCCATGTATTTACTCAGTCTATGAAGAAGTATATATTGTGTAGCAGGTCTTGTTTGAGTAAAAATCAGCAAAAAGAGGAGGAAAATCACATATAGATAACAGCATTAGTATTATTTCAAACACAACCCCTTCTGCAGCAGATACCTATATTGGAAAAATGACAAAATATTGCTTTTATTAAGGTGAAATTAATTGCATATTTTAAAAGAAACAGAACTGAGTCTCCTATGACCAAGCTCTAAAGAGCTGTGTAGTTTTCTAATTGCTGCCATATCTTTGGCTTTTAAGAAATGGGCTGTCAAAAGAATTCATGATAACATGAAGAAATGTATTAAATTAGCTGTATTTCTAGATACTATGGAAGGCCCAATGTTATTATTAATTGACAGTGTGCAGAATAATGAAATAACACTACAAAATTCTGATTGCAGACTTTTATACTACAGTTCATGCATGAAATGTAGACAAATTCATCACTTTGGAATTAATAATCTTTCTACAATTTATGACAGGGCACTGCAATGTCATTTATGAAGCTCCTTTGCATTAAAGAAATATTTATCACTGCTAAGTATTTCCCAGTATTAGGCAGTATTGGAGAACTCATATGATTTCAGTAGCAAGTTGCTCACAGTGAGGTTTATCTATAGTGCTATAGCAACAATACCTTTGCATTTCCTAGCATGGAGAGCAAACATGAAAGTCAGCTGTGTTGTGATGTCTGTTGAGACACTGACAACTTTGACACATGGCTTAAAGATCCAGTACCACTTCAGTTGATTCCCAGAACATGCAACAAATATTAACCTAAACTTCATAATGTATAATGCTGTGCTGGATGCTTAACCACAGTATTTTCACACTGACTGCTTGACTGATTTTGTACTCTTCTGAAATTGGTTGGATTATGGTCTCACATGTCTATAGTTGTGAAGAGAGGCAGGGAGAGAGTGACTGAGTGCTGAGTACCTTTTTTCCCTATTCCTCCTCATTGTTTGGCTTTCATGCAGATGTTGGCATGCGTTCTTCAGCCATGGGAACAATATGCGCACAACCCAAAAGAAGTGGTAGGTATCTCTCCATTTGAATTTCAGAAAATTTCAGCAAGTCAATTTAATTTTGGCTTCTACAGCACTATGTATATTTTACAGCAGGGGTAGGCAACCTAAGGCCTGCCACCTCCGCCACCGCCCCCCACTGCTGCTGCCGCCCACCATGATGATATTGATTATTGTTGTTATTACTTGTTCTTGGGGTTTTCCTGACAAAATCTCCACAGGGGTTTTGCCATGTCTTTTCTGGGTCTGAGAGAGTGTGCATGCATATTTTTAATTTTTTTTTAAATTTTAAATTTGTATTTGTATTTGTATTTATTTATTTATTTATTTTTGGTGCTTCGCCCCCCCAATTGTCTGAGGGACAGCAACCCAGCCCTCAGTTCAAAAAGGTTGTCTACCCCTGTTTTACAGTATACAAGAAGATATTTCACATGACATATGTTATTTCAAAGGAAGTCTAGGATTTGTGATCTTTTGATAGCTTGTTCCATTTTTCGCCACTAAAAGAGACTTGTACTTTTCATTCTACATCAGAGTTGAAGCAACTGCAGGTCAGCAGTGAAACAGAGTAAAGCACATTAATGGAAGATGTAAAAGGGTTACCAGCAGACAAAGAAACCATTCACCCTGCAGAATTATGTGGGTTGTACTTTAATGCATTTTATCTATGTGTTGTTCTTTTCCTCCCTTACTTTCACTGTTTTATTTCACAGTGGTGATGGCTAAAAAAACAACAATAACAAGCAAAAGACAGATCTCAGCACAGCTGGCAGTCTTTGCTATATTTTGATGAACTGATTTTGAAAAAGATTTCTATTAAAAATAAACAATTTTAACACCACAGTCCACAGCATATTTTAAAATGGCAATGTTTCCTTTCACTAACCAGCGGTTCATATGTTCTCAGGCACCCAGGGTAAAGTCTTGTACATGACTGCATTACTTGAAAACTCAGATTCAAGGGGGTCACTGATTTGAAAGCATTCACACCATCACTCTCCTTTTTTGTGTAAAGTTAACCTGTCAAGGATTGCACTGAATATGGATTCTTTTCCCTAATGTATTTTTGAGCTGTGCTTGGGTAGCTGGAGTTTCATGTGGGACAAAATGATTGTTGACCTTTCTTTTTGCATAGGCAGAGGAACAGCGAGAGAGAGAGACAGAGAAGAAATGGTAGGTGGACTTGAAAGGAGAACAGCCATTTTTGTGTGTCTTTCTGAGTGGGAGACATTTCTTGAAATTAAGAATAGTCTTAATGATTCCAATAATAATAATAATAATAATAATAATAATAATAATAATAATAATAATTTTTATTTATATCCCGCCCCTCTGCCAAGCAATCGGGGCAGCGTACAGTATTCAAAATATCAAAACAAGTCACATCAAATCAGATCCCATCCCTCATTCCCACTCCCACTCACCCCCAAAAAACAAATCAAACCAAACAAATTAAAGACAATTATTAGAAATATACAATATAAAATATACAGTATACAATATAAAAAACATGATTACATGATTGCATTGCCGCAGCTGCTCTGGGTGAAGGGGTGGGCTTGATAGCTTCTGGAGGGACCCTCTTCCACCACAACCACTACAGATGATAAATGGGTGGGGGATGGGCTAAATAGCCTCCAGGGATGTTCTCTTCCACCGCCGCCACAAAGGGGATGGAATCAAAGCTGGATAGGGCACACACCCTTCCACGGTGGTGGTGAGGAGGGAGATGATGTCCTAGGCTTGGCTTTCTTGCCACGCCTGCCCTCACCATCGCCGCTGCACTAGTGTAGCCAGTGGTTGGGCTGGGGAATGCTGGGGGCGCCTTTTGAAGGTTCCCTCTGAGGCCAGGTGTTGCACTGGGGGAGGAGGGCAGGCAAACAAACACACACACCCGCCACTCCTCTTCTCAGCCTCCTCCTCGATGCAGCCGGTCTTGGGACAACTCACATGTCAGTTTAAGTAGTTTGTGAACAGCTGTGAGATAAGTTTTTTAAAAAAATACTTACTATATTTAACAGCATGAATAACAAGGGTAATTGAAACCTCAAATCATATATAATTTTTGACCAATATTTCAGAGTCTATGAAAGTCCTGTGTTCATGACAGAAAAAGGGGATGAATAAATCACTATGATATGTTGAAAATATCACTTAATATGTAATTCTAATGTAGTGTTGAATTGGAAGTTTTTGATCTTAATTTTGAAATCATTTGTTTTTAGAGTATAAGGATGGCAAGGGATTACAACAATAACATGACTCTTCCTCAATGGTAAAACCGATTGACAGATAAGGAAAAGTGCAATTTGGAATTATTTTATTTTCATAAATTATTTTGAAAATTATATAATCTCAGCTATGTTGTTATGCATATGTGTGTGCATCCACATCCCTTTAATAACAAAATGAAAGGTAAAAATCATGTGGCTCCCATTTCATCAGCATAGTGAATCTGCTCTGGCTTTGAGCCTCAAGTTTAAAGGAACTATCCATGGTGCTGAATATCTTGGTGATATTTCAGATTTAAACCTAGAGTAGATTCACCACTCCATGACAAGGAAATGACCAGCGGCCCACCAGCAAAAAGTTGTGTGATAACCTATACTGCCATAATTTAATTTCTTTGGAACATATGTTCCAAGCGTCACTTTCAGCACTGTCTCAGAGTATATCCTATTTTTTTGGAACATATTTTCAGAGGGAGGGAGGATTCAGGAAAAAATTACCTTTCTCCTTCTTCTAATGGGGACCATACTATGAATGAACTTCAACTCATGGGTCCAATTTATTGTTGCTAATTGGTGTTAATTATGACGTTGACTCATAGTGACCCTATGAATGAGAGACCTCCAAGTTTATCTGTCATCAACAGCCCTGGCCTAACCCCTTACTTTTAAAAGTTGCTTGTAATGTGTTAAATAACTTTAAACCACTTTTATGTCATGGAGATTAATTTTACAAACACCTCTGCTTGCATTGTGACTTTTACTAAATCAATACAATATATATTATTTTTGAGGAGAAAAAGACCCATTGGTTTTATTTAAGCATATTGGCTAATATCTAAAGGGCCATGCAAGATGCTTGAGGGAATAAAATTTAATCTCACCCAATATTTTTTAAAAATTAAATAAATAAGTAGTGCTCAGTGGGGCAGCTTCACTACCAGGCAGAGTGTCATTCATTCTTGCTCTCTGCAATGCATGTTAGATAATAGGGATGCCATTTCCACTAGCCATTTCAAATAGTTTCTTTGCACAATGATGATCCAGAGCAGATGGGCAGGAAAAAGCAGCTCAATTCTGCATTTTCTGAAAGCAGGTCCAAATCTTGCTGTCTGCACAGCTACTATCAAGGCGGATCAAACACCCCCAGGCCATCCATGCAGTGTGACATCAAGCTGCACTGCTGCATCATTTTGGTTTTTTGGTCACCTCTCCACCATGCATGTGCACCGTTGCACAAACACACTGCCTACAACCTCAAATTACCTCCCACATCCCACCCAGATGATATTCCATTGCACAGCCATGTCTTTGATCGACCACACAGTCGTACACGTGATTCACTGCCAGTATAGGACATAGGTGCATCAATGTGCTAAATGATACACTGGCAAAGCACAACCACGGAGGCCTCCTTTACATGCCCTCTTCACCCCGTTCACCCCATGCCTCCCTGTTGGACTGTCTGGTTTGTGTATGTGGTAATTACAACCATTTGAGTTGTCACATTTTCACTTTTTTGCTTTGCCGCAGCCCCACGCTGATGCCGGACTATTTTTTTGCAGGCACGAAGATGCACATTTTCTATGATAAATCAAAGTATCAGGACTTCTTTTTGTTCTGCTTTTTAGCTCCAGAACATGGTTTTATTCCACTTTCCATCTGTTGTGCCTTGTACGTTGTCTAAATGCCCTGCCTTCAAAGTGGCTGGAAGCCACTTTATTTTGCCCATGTGTTTCATCTCCAGGAGACTAAAAGAAGAGATTCTGGCCATTTCAAAGATTCCATGATTTTGTAGAATGGAAGATGTAACAATTTTGCTGTTTTATCAGTCTTCTGATTCTATGAAAAGTGAACGCACTAGAGGGTGAACACGATGCTTACCTGTGTTAGCAAAATTCTGTGGTTCAAACTACTGTTCCTTACATGTTAATGAGAAAAAATGCATTCATGTTATTCACAATAATGTTGATTATCTTCATTTTTTTTCTTCACAAAAAATAGAGAAATTCAAGACTTACTGATGCTTTGAAGCAAAGGATGCTTGGCTAAGTTCCTTTTAGAATGGAAATAGGTATAAAATTATATTTTTAAAAAATGTGCAAAAAAGAAGCCCCTTTGCTTGCTATTCATTAAGCAGAAGAACAGAACTCATTTAAATCTCCATGAACTTGGGTTGCCTTAAGCTTGCACAAAATAGAATGTCTAGTTCCTGAATAGCCTGTATTTAAAGTATTCAAACAGAATACTGAAAGCTAGAGCACACAGTGCCTATATTTAACTTTTTCTTCTTTTTTTAAAAAATGTAATTCCTACCACCTAACTGATGAGAAATATACTGCCATTAACTGGGAACCTGCTCTCTCTACAGATTTGCTTCTGTGCCTTTCTGAAGAGCCTACATTTACATAATTCTCTTTCATTTATTTCCACCTATATGACTTTTAGAGACAGCCAACATGGTGTACTACTTTGAGTGTTGGACTATGACTCTGGAGACCAGGGCTCACCCATGGAAACCTGCTGGGTCACCTTGGGCAAGTCAATTTTCTCATCTTCAGAAGAAGGCAAAGGCAAAACATCTGTGAACAAAACTTGCCAAGAAAACCTGTGATAGGTTTGCCTTAGGGTCCCATAAGTCAGATACAATTTGAGGACATACAACAATAACAATATGCCTTTTGTAGACACTGATGGGTCAACATAGGCTTTACAAAGAATTTTGGTTGCAACTCAGGGAATTAAGTAAATAAAACTGGCTGTTGCTGGATAAATGAAGAACCTCATCAGTACCTGGAGAAAATTATCCTAGGAAAGTAATGGTTGTTTAAAAAGGGAGGAAAAACAAGGCATACAATGGTAAAAAGAGAATGAGAAAGAGTAATTTGAAAGGTACTCACTGGGTATTTAACCTGCCTTTCTTCCATTTATCCTTTTCAGTATCCAGTTGAACAACAGTCTTCATATACATAAATGCCGTTTTTAAACATTGGCAGTATTTCACACAAGAAAGGGACTGGTTAAATATTACATCTTCTGTTCTCTTGGCAAAGTCCTTTCTTCCAAGGCTCACTCAAGCATGGAACAGGGTAGCCAAAGTCCCATAATCCAAATTCCTTCTCATGTGTGGTTTTACTTGCTTGTGATGTCCTTCTCAATTTTCAGACAAATTCATTTACAGTGTTTAGAGTGTGTTGTATTTTCATATTTTTCTAAGCATTTGAGATGTTTGGCATTTGATGAAGGTGACTTTTCTATTCCTGCTTTCTCTAAGCAGATCATCAAAAAGTGTGCCCTGATGTCTGGAGGAATCTCAAATTGGATGACTGTGGAAAGAGGTGGGGGAAGACAGAATCAGCTCAAATCTGGTGGGGGCATTGAACTTCTGTTAACTGAGCTGCTGCTCACTTATGCTGTCCTTGTTCAATTTTCAGCAATATGAATTTCCCTCTCAGCTTCCTATGCTACTGCTCACTTATTCAGGAAAACCTCTAACCCTCAGTAAATGCTTTTCTGGAAGGTCCTGCTAGGACTTCTCTGGCTCCAATTCACTATCTCCAAGCCTGGAGGTTGCACATAACTTTTTTGTTGTTGACTGTGGGTTTATCTAAACTCTAAAAATAATGCCATTTGACACCACTTTAACTGCCATGGCTCAATCCCACAGACTCCTGGGATATGTAGTTTTGTAAGGCACCACCACACTTTGGAAGAGAAGGCTAAAGACCTTGTAAAACTAGATGTCCCTTGTATGTGGGCAAAATAGGCTCTTGACAAAAGAATTGCATGGTGTGACTATTTGGCCTGAACCCTAATTATGTCAGTGCAGACCTATATTTTATCATGTCAGTTTGGATTAAGTATTGGAGCCCTGTTGTGTTGTGTTGGATTGCTTTGGTTACAGCAGTAGGTCAACCTAAATATGGATTGTTAATCATGACTAATCTTCCATCCCTCATTTTCTGAGTTTTTTCTAACTTTGACTTCTTCAAAATCATCCTCTTCTTTTATAGCACAATATAAAATATCTGTTTTGTATAATTTAGAAAATCTCTACTTTGTTAAATAATATTTTCAGCCTTGTTCTAGACTTTACAAAAGCACTGTTCTACACAGAACTACAATATTTTTTTTACCAGTGTTACAATATATATGGTTTAACCTTCAAAAAAGTAGTGACCTTTTGATTTTGAACCATTAGATATATCCTCATTCTTTCATGTTCTCATATGTGCCCAGGCCCTCGGTCTGATTCTGTTCTACAACTAATATTAAAAGAACAAATATATAATGAAACAATTATTTCATAATGCAGATGTCAAAGGTTTTAAATCCTTTAAAATCATCATGTGTGTCTTTGATGCCATGATTACTACTCAAGCACTTGATAGCTTTCTGCCCAATGTGCCAAGTATCAGCACATAATTATTTTCTCTAGAAATACTGGCTGCTACTAACAAGTTCTGTCTGTTGTGACTGACCTCTGACAACTCATCTACACATCCAAGTTACCATTTAATGTAGCAAATGACAAACATATGCACATGTGGGCCATACCCTAAACGAAGAATAGAAGGATTGCTACAAATGAATTTGGCCCGAAGTTTATTACACTGTTCTAGAATTTTTGTAAAATGTAGTTCTTTTAAAAACAAATTTATTTCCAGCCCCAGGCTGCAATGGCTTACACAATCTGTATCTATGACAGACGTCATTTGTCTTTGGTGGGCAAGTAATTGTGTTGAAAGGTATTTTTTATAGAACACAGGGGATGGCTGATCAATTTTCTACATTCCAGCTGGACTACTTCCAAATCCCGTTACAATACCTGTCCCGCATCCCCCCTCCCCCAATGTTCTTATCTTTAAATTCTGGGGAAGAGACCAAGAGACTCAGTATCTTAGTAGGGCTAGATTCGACCCACAAACTGTTGGTGATCTCTGCAGTATGCATACTGATATATAAAAAGTTGCAGAAAAGGTTGGGACCCATGGTTGAGATCCTACATGCCATAGTTCTACTGGGCTGCCTTCTGTCCCAAGGAGGGATGCACAAACAACATCTGACAACAGTTTAGTAGCCAAAAGATGAAAGAATAAATCCCTCTCCCAGCTATCAAATAAGTATAAACTAAATGGCCATGAGAGCATACTTCCACACTGCATATTCTGCCTTTCCATGAGATGAGGTATTTTTGGTACAGGTTGAGAGAGGCCCTAGGATTTTTGTTTTTTGTGGGTGGATACACCACTAGCTCCTACATTTATACAAATGATGTCAGGAAATTACTGCAGCTTTGAAGTGCTGCAAGCAGTTCTATCACATAGCAGTGCATTGATGAATCAACACATGCTTGAGAGGCATGATAGATATTAAGTATTACATGAGAGAATATTCCCTTGCACAATACCCCTAAATTTGCATGTGCTAATATAACCCAACAAGATTCCAGCCTATGCATGGGAGAGCAGCTAGCCTAGTTTAAAGTATCTTGGTGCATCTTTGTTCTGAAATGAATGCTTAAAATTGTCATCTTTTCTTGCACATGTGACTTTAAATAGTAATTGCACAGCAGTAGCTTTTGATCCCCTGAGACTTTTTGTACAAGTTGAGAGAGGCACTGGTATTTTTTGGGGGGTGGGGTGGGTGGGAAGGGGGAGACACCAGTAGTTCCTTAATTTATACAAAAAATACCAGAGAGTTACTGCATCTTTGAAATGGAGCAAGCAATTCTATCACACAGCAGAACATGGATGAATCAACACACGCTTGAGGTGTGATAGATATTAAGTGTTACAGAAATGTGAGAGAAAAAGAAGATTACTTCTTTATTAAGTTTACTTGTACTGAGGAATAACACGTTTTTACATTACAAATGCTTCAGACAGTGTCATACTATTACATTTTTCCTGTCCCAAGCTCACTGCTTGATACAACAGTAGAAGGATAGCAGCTTATTTGGTTTTCAAAGAAGTAGCCGTATTTGTCTCTTGCAGCATAAAAAGGAAAAAGGAAGAAGGGGAGAAAAATGGAATGTGGTAGCACCTTTAAGACTACCTAGTTTTTATTTTAGTATGAACTTTCGGGGGCATAAACCCACTTCTTCAGATGCAGCACAGAATGATATTAAAAACTCAAGTATAAAGCATATTTATACAGTTGTGGGAATGGGATAGCGATATCCTATGACATTCAACTCCACTCCCACAACTGTATAAATACGGTATGCTTTATACCTGAGCCTTTAATATCACTCTGTACTGCACCTGAAGAAGTGAGCTTATTTATTGTGTTTCTTTGTGGGTTTTGGGTAAGACATGCATTGTAGAAAATATATATGTTTCCATTAGAGTTTCCATATTTGGTGCAAAAAACAAAAGCTATTGGAGGACTGGCTAAACAGGCTGGGAGCAGAATTGCAAAAGTGAATAGTGTGGAATGTTAAATGTCAATTGACCTGTGATACTGTCACAGTGAAGGCATAATGGAAGACTACTTCATAATACTGGCATCCACGGCAACTAGGATTGATCACAATGTTCCCAAAGTGTATGTTTACAGTAGACAGTATCCCAATCAGCCTGGAAAAGTGTTGTGTTAATGCAGAAAGAAAGTACAATATTAGAATATTTAGGGCCTTTGCAGACTGCCAGAAATAGTGCAGATTGAGTCCACTTTAACTGCCCTGACTCAGTGCTAGGGAATCATGGGAACTGTAGTTTATTGTGGCACCAGAGCTCTCTGACAGAGAAGGCTCAATGTCTCAGAAAAAAAAATACAGTTCCCATGATTCCCCAGCACTGAGCCAGGGCGGTTAAAGTGGATTCAATTTGCACTATTTCTAGCAGTCTGCAAAGGTCCTTAGTCTCCATGAATTTTCCTGCTGAGTTATTATAGTTATTCATTTCATTTCATTTCTATGCTGCCTTTCTCCCAGAAAGGGACCCAAGGCAGCTCACAAATAAAACCATTTAAACACTTTACAATAAAAATCAGCTTAAAAACAGTATAAAATTACAAAAATTTACAAAGGATAACATAACTTACCCCCCCCCCCATCCCCCATATAAAACCTTCCCTGACATGATTATACATTAAAAGCCTGCTTGAATAAAAACATATTTGCTTTCTGGCAAAAAGAAAGTTGGGAGGGGGCCAGCCTAGCCTCCCATGGAAGGGCATTCCAGAAGGTGGGAGCAGCCACTGAGAAGGCTCTCTCTCATGTCCCCACCAAGAGAGTCTATGATAATGGTGGGACAGAGAGAAAGCCTTTCTCCATAGATCTTAGGAGCCGTACAGGTTCATATGAGGAGACACGGTCTTTACGATAGTCTGGACCTAAGCTGTGTAGGGCTTTATAGGTTATGACCAGTACTTGGAATTATGCCTGGAAACGGATCGGCAGCCAGTGGAGCTATTTCAGCAATAACTGCTAAGGTATTACACTGTAGCCTTTTTTACTGTTTTGTGTTTGTGGAAAGTCAATATTTGGTTAAATATAATCTAGAGATAACATTGTAAATTAATATAACAGCCTCTGACCTTTAAAGATGATATTTAATACCCAAGTAAAAATTACATTCTGTAGTAGGAAATATCTGAAACTGGTTTTGACACCTCGATGTTTAATGGAAGCAACCACGAATGTCTAGTTAGATACTCTAAGGCAAAACTTACTGTTCATCTTCTTGTGGGTACACACTACAGCTGAAGAAATATTTAATAGCTTAAATGAGTTTATATTTTTTATATTTATAAATTTCTACATATAAGTTACCAAAAATATAAAACAATAAAGACAAAAGTATATCAACACATATAATACATTCTCTCCATCTCAAATCATAGATACAACCACCAACATAACACAACACCACTGCTTAAACAGGTTTATAACATCTCATGACATGGATTGGTTGAAATCCATTGGAATCAGCACAGATGGGGCACAAGCAACATCTGGACAGTTTACTGAAATTGTGGCACGGATTAAGGAAGCCATACTTTATGTGACTTGGTACCATTGCTGCACACATAGAGAAGCTCTAGTTGCTAAGAAGATATCCGAAAAACTAAAACAGACCATAAATGAATCAGTTAAAATTGTCAATTTCATAAAAAGCAGATCAGGGAATTCAGGGCTTTTTGAACAGCTTTGCAAGAATATGGAAAGCAAACACTATCAATTTTTGCTACACTGTGAAGTTTGTTGGCTATCACGAGGAAAAGTTTTGTCTCATTTTTGGGAACTGAGAGACAAGATAAGATTATTCCTTATGGAGCAGCAATTTTACCCCAATGATCATTTGACATATTTTTCCTGGTTAGTAAAATTAGTGTATCTGTCAGATATCTTCACCCATTTAAATAAGCTCAGCTTAAATCTTCAAGGAGAAAATGTTACAGCTGTTCAAATTGAAGACAGATTGAAGCTATGATGAAAAAGTTAGAATTGCGGCATCATTGCCCATTGAACCGAAACTATAGCTACATCTGCACTGTGGAAATAATCCAGTTTGCCACGACTTTAACTGTCATAGCTCAATGCTAATGAAATTCTGGGATTTGTAGTTTTGTGAGACACTTAGCCTTCTCTGTCAGAGAGCTCTGGTGCCACAACAAACTACAATTTCCAGAATTCCATAGCATTGAGCCATGGCAGTTAAAGCAGTATCAAACTGGATTATTTCCACAGCACAGATACAGCCCATGAGACATTTCTATAACTCACAAATTTTATTTGTTCCACTGACAAAGAGTTGTCTGAGGAAGACATGGCACTTATCACATGACATTTGAAAGATTTGCAGCAGAGTTTCCATAAATATTTTCCTGTTCCTGATGCAAGCAAAATCTGGATTAGAAGTCCATTTTCAGTTAATGTGTATGAACTATAGGGACTAATAGCAGAAGCGGAATACAAGTTCATAGAAATATCCATGGATGATGGTTTGAAATCGCAATTCATGGAACAGACCCTTCCAAATTCCTGGGTTTACTTACAAGTAGATTTTCCAGAACTACCGAAGAGGACTATGAAAGCATTGATGCTTTTCATAACAACACACTTGTGTGAAAATTAATCCTCTGCTCTCATTTATCTTAAAAGCGTAGAAACTATTTGAAAATTGTAGTCAGAATTCAGAATACACGTTTCAGCTACTCAGCACAATATAACATGGCTTTTAAGTGAAATGCAGTGCCAGCCTTCTTGTTAATTAATCAAAATTAACTACTAATATAGACCATAGTTCAGGTATTATTATTATTATTATTATTATTGTTTTATTAAAATTTGCTTGGATCATTTTAATTATGTACATATACTTATTTTTCCCTTCTTTCCAAATATGAAGACCCTTCATGAACAACTTTTAAAAAATATTTGATGCACTTCAGAGTTTTAAATCATGAGTTAAAAGAATGGGGGTTGGGAACAAAAAAAAATATTTAAAAGGGATCCCTGATAAAGTGGTTATGAACCACTTTTCTAAATCTGGGGTCTGATGTTTCTTTAAATTTGCCCCTCGGAGAAAGGCTACATTACATTGGTACCATTCAGTTCTATCTAAATGGTGAAAGGTAAAAGTGGAACGCAAATATTTTCGATTTAACTTTTTTGTCCCACCATTCTACCGCCAACAAAAAGGAACCCTCAATAAATAAATCTTTGTAATTTCACAACAACACAAGCCATTAAACAACTCCTCAACATATACAGTAATTATATACAGAAATTACTAAATATTGTTTTGTATTTTTCTGCAAGCTTGAAGTCAGCTACTCACCTTTTCAGAAGGGGGCAAAGGGCCATCTGAGTCCATCCTCCCACTGCTATATGGCACTCAGCTATGTTGAATCACACAGTTCATTGCTATGGTGATTGAGCTTCTGGCTACCCTTCACTCTTCTGATCTTTAACAACAGAAACTGACAGCCAAAAGCACTATATTTCTGGATCAGAGAAACACAACCATGCCAGGATGGCTGTGCATATCTATCTTATTTTTTGATGCTCAGGTCAGAGGAACAGAAAAAGAAAAAGACGCAGGAAGGGAGGGGCATTAATTGGTTATTGTCAAAGCTGCACATCTCAGGCCTCACAGTCTTCATTCAGCTACAAATGCAATACATACATTCATCTTCACACACAAAGAAGGGAACTGGTATATTTGCTGCAACAGCTGCTCCTGTTGCTCTTATGCTTTGATCAGAAGGAAATCACATCCTCCTTTATGCAATGGAGAAGATTCCTGGCCAGATAAAAAGGATGGTATTGCTCCATGGGGAGACTGTAGAGGAATCAGGTGGAACCTGTGACAGATCCCCCACCCAACGGATAGGATGGGAGACATGAGGTGTGGCTAATTCAACTCTACCTTTGCAAAGATACCCTGACTTTATCAGATGCATGGAAACATTGCAAAGCTGATCACATCTAGAAAACAGGGCCCACAAATCTCTTCACCATGGGTCTCCCTAGCATTTGAGCCCGTGTTGATTAATCCAGGCCTTATTCAGGAATGTAAATTCTGGAGTTCAACACTAGCCAGGTTCCCTGTGTCAAAGTGATCATTATTGCTTTACCCATCTCTACAGCATCATAACATGGGATTATTTCAGGGGGTCCCTTTCAGAGACAAAATGAATGAAAAACAGAAGTCCTGTGACTGGATTCTGTTACAAAACTGCACATGTCTGATTTAAAATAAAATAAAATAGTCATGAGTAGTTTTGTTTTTCATTGCAGCATATATGTGTTGCCCTGCAGTATTTCACAGGCCAACAAATTTTATTTGGCATAGACTTTTATGGATCCCAGCCCACTTTATCAGATGCATGGAATGTTCCCTCAGTTGGCAGATATTTGTGCATGCTCCATGCATCGGATGAAGTCAGCTGTAGTCCATGAAAATGTATGTCAAAGAAAGCATGTTAGCCTTTAAGGTGTCACAAGACTGCTTAGTCCAGGGGTGAGCAACAGCAGTAGGTATGTAGGAGGCCAGTTTTCGCATCTCTTGCAACCCATACTCCTTCAGTCCCTGAAAATCATGTCAAGCTGATTTCTGGCAATTTTTCAGCTGAGAGGAGTTGGAGGAGCAAGCCCACTCCATTTTGCTGTGGTTTCCAGTGAATTTGACTGATCTGGAAGAGAGGCAAGAATCCCTAGTCTTGAATTTTGGAGGCTAGCTCTGCAGGTTCAGAGGGTCCAAGTGCCCCGTGTGGGCCAGTGGGTCACACCTTCCCCATCTTTATTTCACACATCGAACATCTGCAAAGCATTATTGATGCTGTGAGAGAATGGCTGAGTGGATGAAAGGTGACCTGAAGAACCAAAGAAGATGGTTGTTGCGCAGAGACTTGTTCGAAGGAGGAACTTGGCAGATGAAGCAAGGAATTGCTAAAGAATGCAGACGTGGCTGGATGGGTTTAGCAGAGACAGGACATATTTGAAGCCACTCTGATAAGAACAAGAGAAACAAACTTGAGTATGATACCATGGAAACCATCAAAATATGATTACTCAGAAAAGGTAATGTACAGACTATAAAGATTGGGGAATTTCCAGCTTGATGCCATGATTCTAGAACTGTGGCAATGAGTCATCCAAACTCCATGAGTGCCTGACCAACATTCAGTGGAGGGTCGTGTGTGAGTATAACGTATGAGTGTGGGAATGAATGAAAGAGCTCTCGATACTTAAAGTGATTGTATATGCCTTGTATATGTCTTAATAAATGTTACATGAATAGTGTCTAAAAGCCAAATTTGGTCTCTCCATGCCTTTTTGCTTGTCACCCACTCTGAAGTCCTTAAACACTTCCTGATCCTAAAAGAACCTTTTGCTGATGTGACAATGCCATAGTAAGAGCCATGTTCTTGATATATCTTTATACTGCAATACACTCCTGTACAGTCTGCTGATTAAGGGACAAAGGAGACATGTGGAGCAACCCTCCTGCTGCTGCTGCTGTTGTTGTTCTGTGACTTCAAGTCATTTCCAACTCATGGAAACCCTATCATGGGGTTTTCTTGGCAAGATTTGTTCAGAAGAGGTTTGCCATTGCCATGCTCTGAGAGAGTGTGACTTGTCCAGGGTGACCCAATGGGATTCCATGGCTAATCAGGGTTTCAAATCCTGGTCTCCCAAAGTGTTAGTCCAACAGTCAAACCACTACACCAGGATGGCTCCTGGAGCAATCATAATGGTCTTAAATAATAAGCTTTTCCTGTATTATATATTATTACCCAGAAAGGAATTTCCTGAAGAGGAATAAACATTTTCCTTTTATGCTTTATTTTACCATACTCCATGGACTTAAAATGTTTTAAGTTTTAACCTGCTCACAATCGCCTTACTATATGACATCATAAGTAGGTTTTAAAGAAATTAAACAGCAAATCTTTTCAGTTCATGTCATAGTTTAAATTGCCTACTTCATAGAACAAAGGTGAATAAGAGAATATTTAGAACCAACTGGTGGCAGCAGAGAGCAAAGGAAAACAGAAAACAGATGTTTCCAGTCTAAGTAACATATTATTTATTCAATATAATATGACTAGTATGGGTAGGGGTTTCTTATCTGGGGTAATAAAAAGGTGAAATCTTTACACTCTCCAACATGTCCCAGATGAAAACTGGGACACCTGTAGCGAAGCATCATCAGAGTGTGGTCAAGATATGAATAGTTATTAATGATGAAGAACACACAAACTAGGAGAGGCAGCAGCAGTTTGCTTTTGCCAAAGCCTGCTGGGAAGGGAACAATTCCACACTCTCCTCTCCTACCTGCTGAGTTAATTGAATGTGGACTACTTTTCCACTGAAATCTGCCTGCAGCAAATGAATCAGTATGTAGAGAGATCTTGTAGCACCTTTGAGATTAACTGAAAGAAAGAAGTTGGCAGCATGAACTTTCATAGACTAGCAAACGAAGTAAGCCAAGATGAAAGGAGAAAGTGGGAGGACTAGAGAAAATGGGACATTTTTAAAGCAGCTGAAGTGAGACAATTTAAGACTAATCAGGACTGTCCCTACCAAATCAGGACAGTTGGACGGTATGAGTTTAACACCTAAGAGGTATTATAATGACAAGAATTAAGCAGCCAAGGAATTAAGAGATAAGACCAGTACAGGTGGGAGAGTATTATTAATCCAATTAATCTTCTATTTTGCTACTGTTTTGCCTAAATTTGCACATGCAGCCCCCCTACGTCCCCCTCTTCATGCAAAGGATAATATCTGGCTAAGTAAGAAACTACACATAGCCTGGGACACGTAGGGATCTCAGATTTTAATCTGCAATGCATGTAGTGTGGCTCTGAGGATTTACAGCCAGTATGAAGAGTCAGTAACAAATACAAAACAGCAGAAAAGCCATCCCTAAAGTGAACGCACTGAAAAGACACAGTGATGGATATGAATAACCCTGTCCCAAGCACTTTTGTGTGTGTATGTGGGCAGGGGGATTATTCTGAAATAAGGGGAATATTTAGCATTTAGCTAAACATTCCTTAGCTTGAGTGAAAATGTCTATATGGTAGCTAAAATGTTTCAGTGTCTCTTTGCTTTGTCCTCAGAGTTTTTACCATAGGGCCTTTGCAGACTGCCAGAAATAGTGCACATTAAATTGAGGCACTGCCCTGGCTCAGTGCTAGGGAATCATGGGAACTGTAATTTATTGTGGCACCAGAGCTCTCTGACAGAGAAGGCTCAGTGTCCCAGAAAAAAAATACAATTCCCATGACTCCCTAGCACTGAGCCAGGGCAGTGCCTCAATTTAATGTGCACTATTTCTGGCAGTCTGCAAAGGCCCACAGTTGACTTAAAAATCAAAGACCTTTCATATCATCACAGTTGATTCTATGTAATTCCTCAAATCACTAAAATACCAGTTCATGGCATAGCACTTATTTTACCTTTACATGTGCTACACTACAGAATAGGTTTTAGAATTTTAGAAAGCAAATGTCTTATATTGTTATTGCACAGTCAAAGAAGGTACACATAAATTCAGATATAAGTCTAGATTGAGGTTGCTTGAGTATAACAAAATGTGTAGTGTAGTTGAATGAAAAGGAGGGTGAGCTTCAATACTTATAAATATTTTGTGTTCAGCCAACATATGCTTGTGACACAGATAGAGTCCTGATCTTGGGGAAAAGGCAGGTGACAAATAAAGTGAGTGAGTGGGTTAGGGTGTGTGTAGTGTGAGAGAGGAGAGAGAGAAAGAGGGAACAGTTCCACATTATCCATCAGGAAATGAATGTACATGCAGGCAGGACAAGAGATACATTTTTTGGGGAAATACTGAAGCCATGGGGGAAAGAAACATTTTTCCAGATTTTTTTTTCAAGGGGGTGATGTTGCAAATTTTCAGAAAAATTGAAAAATGCAATATTAGTATCTTTACAGATTGAAAGTCTCTTTTGTTTCTTTAGGATCTAAAATGTATTATATTTAATGTGCCATCAACATTGCAGTTTATTCAAAATTTGTCATTTCTTAAAATTACAAATGATATACTATTTTGTCCTGAGCTGTAAGTATACCTGAACTACAAGGAGCCTCTTTGTTTGTTTTTTGCCAGTTTGAGGACCAAACAAATAAAACCCAATAACAACATCCAAAACCATCAACATTAGTAAAATGCAGAAAATCATTCCCTCCACTAGTTCTTCATAGTGTCATGCACACACAACACACTCATTCCCATTGAAAGTACTGAGAAAAGGAAACCAAAGATTAGGAATTGTAATATTCTTATATTGTATATAGTGTTACATAGTTTTTAGAAATTATTTTGGGAGAGTAAATATGTGAACACCATGTCTTAAACATCTTACACATCATTCTAAAACAAAGTATTCTATAATCTATTTTCTCCCAATTTTTCTGGGAAAGAGGCACCTCTTCCCCACCTATTTCCACTTCCTCCCCACAGACCTTCACATGTTCAGGTAGGACAAAGCTCAGCCTGGTGAGATCAATGGTCAGCTATTCCATGCCCTGGGAAGTAAGAACATTTGGGCGGCTGCAAGTCTGCCAACCATTTATGTACTGTATTATATATATATAATTTAGCTTCCATATGCGTGTTCCTTTTTTAGTGGAACTTCTATAGTGCTCAATTATTTTACTGAAAGCAGTTTCTTCCTTTGCTTCAAAGTTAAACAGTTTCCCACTATTGCACTTCAAACTCTAAGACTTCTGATACTCATGAAAGGAGAACTCTGTTCATAACTCCTGTGACTGCTTTTCTATTTTTAACAAAAGGAAATTGGGCATTTTTTACTGAAAATTAACCTGACATGTTCATTATACAATGCTTTTTACTGAGTGAAACATGTTCAAACAAAAGAGAGCTTGTCTGTAACATCTATTCATAAGGGGTAGACTGTTTTCCTGGGAACTTGAAAAGTTTTACCTATTGACAAATGGGATGAGCCAAATGGAACAAAACTGAATGCAAGTAAATGTGCCTCAGATTTCCAAGGGCAACTTCAAGTGAGTGATCAGTTACACTCTTTGACATCACTGACTCTTCAAAGGTATAGAAAAGAAAGAAAACATCAGATAAATGGGGAGGGGAAAAGTTCACAATGTAAATGTTACATTTCCTTACCTTCTAATGTATAATAACTTGTAAAAAAAAGTTTACACACTCAGTGAGCTACCAGGATTTTCAACAGGCTTCTTTACTAGATGTTTCTGAATGATGGTGGGGACTGAACTTATTGCCTTCTGCATGCAAAGCACTCACCAACACTACCTGGGAACAGCTAAGCATTGTAAGTACAAAAGCACAACTCTACAACAAATATTATACTCAACTGCCTGCACAACTGAATCTTCTTCCCCTCCTCTCTTCCCTGCAGCACTACAAACAAATGCTGGTTTTCAAGGGGTTTGTAGTCCTGCAGGGGAGAGAGAAGGGGAAGAAGGTTCAGTTGTGCTGGCAGAAGTAATGTTGAGTTTGATTATATTAAGAATATTCTACTCAGTATGACAGGGGACCACCAAGTTCCTATAGGTTATACTTCAGAGGGAGGCAATGGTATTCCTTGCCTAAGAAAATCCTATGAAATTCACGGATAACTTGTGAATAGATAAGTCAACAGATAACTTGAAGACACATGACTAGTTAGAGGTTATATGCTTATCAGGTACCACAGGCAAATCATGTGTCCAGGGAGGCATGTATTTTACTATGATCATCCACTTTCTACTTGTGGCTTCAGACTGTTTATGCAAATTAACAGAGCTCTCAGTTTATTGAAGTATGAATATTTGTGGCCTTTCCTACCAAACAAGCAAATGAATATTTATCAGCTTATGCTCTCCTATGCATCTGCTAAACCTGGGATACTAATTCTTCAAGTCAATGATTTTGTACAATGTTCTCATATTGAAAATGGAGAGGAACAACTAAAAATCTAGAAACATTTCAAAATGTCTCTCTTCTACCATTGTGAAACTGGGAGAATATTGTGATAGAGGGGTGGCTACCTGTCATCATCTGTACGCTCTTGGCCTACAACTCCCATCAGCTTTGCTCAGCATAGACAAGGAGGGGAAATTATGAGAGCTGTAGTCAAAAAAAGCTGCTAAGACACAGTTTCTACTCATATTGCTGTGCAAGAAGGTATATGAACTGGATAAGCAACAATTTTTCAGCTACTCACTGTAGGAGATTAAAGGCTGTAGCTAGTTGTAAATAAACATGTTTTGATGGTTAGATTAAGTAACTGTTAAAGTCTTGGAAGCATTAATGTAAACTATGGGCCTAAGCAGACTGCCAGAAATAGTGCACATTAAATTGAGGCACTGCCCTGGCTCAGTGCTAGGGAATCATGGGAACTGTAATTTATTGTGGCACCAGAGCTCTCTGACAGAGAAGGCTCAATGTCTCAGAAAAAAATACAATTCCCATGATTCCCTAGCACTGAGCCAGGGCAGTGCCTCAATTTAATGTGCACTATTTCTGGCAGTCTGCTTAGGCCTTAAGATTGAAAACATCTATTAAATTTAACCTGAACTTAGGGCCGGAACACACTGGCTGGTAAAGTCAGCTTCCACTTGGCTTGGCGGCATGGCATTTAGATGCCACATGCCCCAAGACATCTGGAAGCTGCCCTGGCCAATCAGATGTGGGCGGCTTCAAGACGCTCTGAGGGCATGGCGTTTAAACACCGCACACTGCTGGAGGGGCTTGAAGGTGTCATGGGACTGTGGCCAGGTGCCTAAGGCAGTTTTTTACCAGCCCAAATAGGAGCAGATCTTTTCCACTCCTATTTGAGCCAGCTCCAGGGCAGACTGGGGCTGCAGTGTGTGGTTTCTGGGGCAAGCAGCACTGGGGCAGCCCTAATCTGTCCTTTGGACCCTGTTTGGACCCTTAGATGAAGTCATTCAAACTGTTCTCAGGTAAGGAAAAAAAACATGTTGAAGGTGCAATACTATGCTTAAATCATGTTGTCTAGATTGCTTTAGGGTTTAATGCATGGGTGGCTAACTATGGTGAGAACTAATTTTTTCTTTTGTGCTCTCCCCTGTGGACAAACTATTCAACTTTTGGCTCAGAACTGATCAAAAATGCAAACTGGATGTGATCTATCATAAACTCCTAGGTTTGGAGCTTGGAGGGATTCACAGTCATAAAATTACAGCAGCATATTCCCATCACTAGTACAACTTTCCTCAAACAGGTATCAAGCAACACACGTCATAGAAATGATAGATCCTGACTTAGCCAATCACACAGAGCCTGGACCATCCGTCTGATAGGTTACAAGTTGCAACTTCCTATTTTATCCACAGATTTTCCCATGAGCAAACAGGGGTGGGGGGGGGGAGCCCAGTTTTTTTTTAAACCACCTGGGTGGTTGTTTTTAGTCCCAGGGTGGGGAAAACTCAACCCTTGAGGGGTTTTCTCTCAATTATAAAATCATGCATCTTGGGAGGGACTACCTCAGTTTGCCCTATAGCAGATGGCCAACCGGGGAACAACCCAGTTTAATGACTGCCCCCTGGGGCCAGGTGTTTCACCCAAGCAAAGCCTGGGGAGGTAGACTCCCCTCTTGTTGTCTTCCAGGATTGACATAATGTTCATGTTAATAATTAGATCAATAAAGTGCCCCTTGTTTAATCCAGTGTATTGTGTCTTGTCTCATTAATCCATGGCAGGTCATCAAAACCCAGTTTTTTGCATTAATATGTAAGACTACACCAATATAGGATTAAATCAGAAAATTAAGTAGCAAAATGCAGTTCAGATGTTATGGCCACTAGCTTAAATAATAATTGTTCTTTTAAAAAAGTACCCCTTTAAAGCAAATTGTTTTGTTTGAACTTATGTTAATTGAAGGATTTGTTACTAAATGGGATTTCTTGGACTATAAAATAAAGTGATTAAAAAGAATGCTGATACTGAATCTGATGTTGGATCTGATCAATGAACAACTGCCAATAAACTGTTAAAGTTAAAATGTTTAAATTCAGTCACTGTTGTTCCAGTAAGAGGGTTGGGAAATAATAATAATAGACAGAATATATATATTCAATTTAAAACAATCAATTTAAAAACCAACTGGTTTAAACCAGCCAACTCTGTGAACAAGCTACCAATGATACAGAAAGTGTTCTCAATTCTAGGTGGTGCAATACTATCGCAATATGTGACAACAGAAAAATGGAATGAACTATGTGTGTGTGTATTCATTCCCCAAGAAAATAAATATCTGAAAATGTACTTTGAAGCCCCTTCTATTGAAATAAATACTATATATATGGAATTAATCTTACATCCAATTTTAAGAAAAACAAAATCTATATTCTTGCTGTATTGATGCCAAAAATCAAAGTCATAAAAAGATTTTTTTTTAAAAAAAGTCAACACCTAGCTTTAATTCAGTGGTTTATTTGCCCTCCATCTAAAAATTCAACTTGGTATAATTGGAATTAAAGATCTGCTTACAGCCTGTTTTGGAATGTTTAAATATTATATTACATTTGCCTCTACCGAGCTCCTTTGTTTGTAATTTAATGAAATTGTATACAGAGAGTACGATGTGGTTTGCTAGGCTTAGCTCTGATTAGGTCTGTTCTTTGTGGTGTAAATAAAACCTTCCAAGTTCTAGAACTGACAACTCATGTGTAGTGCATTGTGCATATTTGTGTGTGTATTTGTGTGTGAGAATGAAATACTTGGAATAAAATATCTAACATTACAGTTTTCAGGCAGAACTTAAGATCCCAAAAGATACTATAAAGTCAAACCCCCAGAGAAGATGGGCAGGAAGGAGTGGGCCAAGGCTGCTCTGGCTGCAAGCGGACTGGGTCCACGTCAACTGCCTGGACCACTCCAAAAGTGGGCCACAGCCACTGACCCCAACTCACACCACCAGGAGCTGGATTATCCTCATTCCTTTTGTTCCAGTCTAAAGGAATGGAACACAGCCTCGGCGCAGCTTCAAGCCATTTTGGAGGTATGTGCTATATAAACGTCATGGCTCCAACCCAGCTGGAAGCCATTTCTTTTGGCCTGTTTGTTTCAAGCCATGTGATTATAAAAACCATTTAATACTGTATTTTGGCTTCCATCTTCCTTGGTGATGTCTGTTGGATACACCAGTTAGGTAAATAGATAGGCAGACAGACAGATAGACCTATACAGAGATCTAGATATGTACATATGTACATATATATCATGCTGTGCTAGAAATGGGGAATCTCATTTGACACATTTCTTTATGTTCCTGTGCAAAAAGCAAGGAAAACATATTTTACTATGGCAATTTTACTATGGTAACTGATTTTGGCTGCTGCTGTTTTAGAAATTAGGATGCTTAAAAATTCTGTTATCCCCCTGTCTTTGCCTGTAACTCAGGGACAATATATTTGTAACATAGAGATCATAGATACTTTGAGGGAAGATAATCTGCACTGACAGAGTCAACTGTATGTTGGGAGTTAACCAACATATGTCAACAGATATGGAAAACAAAATGATGGCCAACAGATTGGAAGTGATCAATATATATCCCCATCCACAAAAAGGGAGACACAAGAGAATGCAGCAACTATAGAACCATAGCACTGATCTCCCATGCAAGCAAAATCATGCTCAAATTCTGCAACATAGACACCAAACTTACATGGAGAGAGAAATCCTAGAGGTCCAAGTGGGGTTCAGGAAAGGAAGAGGAACCAGGGACCACATTGCAAACATACAATGGCTAATGGAGTGCACCAGGGAATTCCAAAAGAAAACCAGCATGTGCTTTATAGACTACAGCAAAGCCTTTGACTACATAGACCATGAAAGGTTATGGAATGCCCTTAAAGACATGGGAGTGCCAACACATCTGATAGTTCTAATGAGGAATCTGTACTCTGGACAAGAGGCTACTGTCAGAACAGAACACGGAGAATATGCAGAACATATTATATGAAAAGCACGCTTGGACACAGAAGAAGGAGGAGGAGTGAAAATAGGAGGAAGGTATACCAACAATCTAAGATATGCAGATGACACCATAGTACTAGCAGAAAATCTCACAGACCTGGAACACCTACTAAGGAAGATCAAAGAAGAAAGTGCTAAGGCAGACTTAATGCTGCATAAAGAAAACAAAAATAATGACAACTGAGGACCTTCACAAGTTCAACCTAGACAATGAAGAAATAGAAATAGTAAAAGAATTCCCATACCTGGGATCAAACATTGATAGAAATGGGGATGCAGTCAGGAAACCAAAAGATGATTAAGAATGGGGAGGGTGGCTATGAAAAAAACTAAAAAAGATCCTAAAATGCAAAGATATACAACTGAGCACAAAAGTTAGAATCATATAAGCCATTGTCTTCCTATTACCATGTATGGATGTGAGAGCTGGACAGTTAAGAAAGATGATAGGAAGAAAATCGATGCATTTGAGATGTGGTGCTTGAGAAGAGTGCTGAGGATCCCATGGACAGCCAAAAGGACAAACAAATGGGTCCTAGAGCAGATCAAACTGGAAACCTCCCTGGAAGCCAAGATGACCAAATTGAGGCTGTCATACTTTGGATACATCAACAGAAGGGAGTACTCTTTGGAAAAAATAATAATGCTGAGAAAGGTGGAGGGAAGAGAGGAAGGCCACATGCTAGATGGATGGACTCTATTAAGTAGGTCATGGGAATGGGGTTGCAGGAATTAAGCGGAACAGTGGAGGACAGAGGGTCTTGGAGATGTCTCATCCATAGGGCAGCCATGAGTTGAGATCGACTTAAGGGCAGTTAACAACAACAACAAAACATTAAAGCATTTTCATAGGGCTAGTCATTTAATAGTGGAAGTAAATTTTTGGGCAAGGTTCTGGAGTATGTAGTGGATGTCCAGGGCATCCTGGATCAAATGGATTATCTAGATTCATTTCAGTTTGGTTTTATACCTTTCTTTGAGACAGCTTTGGTGGATGATTATTTACACAGGGAACTGGACAGGGGGCGTATGTTCCTGTTAGTTCTGCTGGACCTTTCAGAGCCTTTTGATACAGTCAACCACAGTATCCTTCTGAGTTGCTTCTCTTGGGGCTCACTTCTCCAGCAGTTCCAGTCCTTCTTTGGAGGGGTGAAATCAGAAGGTGATGCTTCCAATTTGACTCCATGGTCCTTGGCCTGTGGAGTCCCTCAGGATTCAGCTTTGCCTCCCCTGGGAGGGACAAACCACATGAAATACTGGGAGATGTTATGTGAGATGGGACACTTGCCGTTGGGAATCACCAATCTGTTCCTAACAATAGGATGTTGGGATATAGCAACCTCGCATGCTGGTCTCTCTAGGAATGTGTTTTATGCATGTCTGTGGTTGTTTTGTCACCCACTCGTAGCCCCTCCTCATTTCCTGTCTTTTAACTGAGCTCACTTCCCCTACTGGCCTAAGTTTAAAATCCTTCTTTACTCTGCTGTTCCCGCTCTTTTTCTTCTTCTAACATGGCTGACCAGCAAGCATGCAGAGCTACTTATTCTCTCTCTTGTTTTTGCAACTGAAGATGAACCTGTATATTTTTATATACATGACCTTTTGTAAGTAAAGTTTATTTTTATTATTCTACTCAAAAATGTCTGACTTGTTTTTATAGACACGTGGGTGTGGAGAATTTAGGTGGACCTAGTGTGTGTTCCTGCTCGCCATCTTCTGCAGTGGGTTGCTCTGCTGAAGAGATTAAACAATCTTTTCTTCTTTCTTGATAATCTTAACCGGTGTCAAGAATATATTCCAACATAGGAGTATAGCATCTAGATCAAGGGAAGGATTAGTGCCATTCTATTCTGCTTTGGTCAGACATTACTTGAAATACTGTGTCCAGTTCTGGGCACCACAATTCAAGAGGGATATGGACAAGCTGGAGTGTGTCCAGAGGAGGGGGACCAAAATGGTGAAAAGTCTGGAAACTATACGCTATGAGAAGTGGCTTAGAGAGCTGCGTATGTTTAGCCTAGGGAAGAGAAGGTTAAAAGAGGTGACATGATAGCCATGTTTATACATTTGAACATTTGTCTTATTGAAGATGGGCAAGCTTGTTTTCTGCTGCTTTAGAGAATAGGACATAAAACAATGAATTCAAATTACAGGAAAGGGGATTCCACCTAAACATTAGGAAGAACTTCCTGACAGTAAGAGCTGTAAGAGGAATATGCTGCTTCAGAGTGTAGTGGAATCTCCTTCTTTGTAGGCTAGATGGCCATCTATCAGAAGTAATTTGCCTGTGTATTCCTGCATGGCAGAGCCCTTGTAGTGTCTTTCAACTCTATGATTCTATGAACACTCAACTCTATCTCTTTCATCTAGTTCCAAGGAAGCTTCCTTGGACACTGTGCTAAACCAGTGTCTGCTATCAGTAATGGACTGGATGAGGTTAAACAAACTGATGCTTATTCCAAACAAGACAGAAGCGTTCTGGTCATTCATTAGACAGATCTGGAAATAGGGATTCAGTCTGTGTTTGGTGAAGTTACACTGCCCCTGTAATCTCAGATTTGCAGTTTGGGCATACTCCTGGGCTCACATGTGAACCTAGATGTTAAGGTCTCAGCAGTGACCAGTGCATTTGCACAGCTAAAACTGGTGCTCCAGCTGAGCTGCACCCATTCCTTCTGCCATCAGATTGGGCTACTGTGACACATTCCTTGATTACTTTCTGTTTGGATTGCTGTAACACATGTTACGTGCAGCTGCCATTGCAAACTGGCCAAAAAAACTTCAGATAGTCCAAAATTACATGGCCAGGTTGCTGACTGGAACAGATTTTAGGGCACATATAATCTCCCTGCTGAAACATCTCCAGAAGCTGCCACTCTGTTTCTGGACACAATGCAAAGTGCTGGTTGTGAGTGTTAAAGCCCTACAACTTGAGCCCAATCTATCTGAAATAACCTATCTCCTTACATGAGCTTGCCTGATCTTTAAGATCCTCTCAGTCCATTGCCATCATAGGCAGATTTGGCAAGGACACGGGAGAGAGCATTCTCAGTGGCTGCTCCCAAGTAAAATCTGTCAACAATTATGGAAAACAAAACAATGGCCCACAGATTGGAAATGATCAATACATATCCCTATCCTCAAAAAAGGGGGATACAAAAGGTTGCAGTAACTACAGGACCATCGCATTGATTTCCCTCGCAAGCAAAATCATGCTCAAAATTCTGCAGCACAGACTCCTGCCATATATGAAGAAATTCCAGAGGTGCAGACTGGATAAAGGAAGGGAAGAGACACTAGGGATCACATCACAAACTCTAATCAAGCACACCAGAGAATTCCAGAAGAAAAACAACATGTGCTTTACAGACCATAGCTAAGGCTTTCACTGTATAGCTCATTTTTTTTTTTTAAAAGGTATGGATTGTTCTTAGAGAGCTGCGTGTGTCAACATATCTGATTCTCCTGATGTGCAAGTTATATAGTGGACAAGAGTGAAGAAAGCTGATAGAGAGAAAATCAACTTATTTAAAATATGGGGTTGGAGAAAATTTCTGCAGATACCATGGACAGCTATACCATGGACAGATAAGTGAGTCCTAGAACAAACCAGATCTGACCTCTCTCTAGAAGCCAGGACAACTAAATTGAGGCTGTCATATTTGTGAGAAGACATGACTCATTAGAAAAGACTACAGTGCTTGGAAAAATAGAAGGTGAGAGGAAGAGAGGAAGACCACATACTCAGATGAAAAGACTCAATGAATGAGGACACCTAAGTTTGCAGGATCTGAGCAGAGTCACTGAGGACAAGGAGTCTTGGAGATGCCTCATTTATAGGATTGCAAGAGGACAATGTTAACTTGAGGGCAATTTACAACAATAAATTACAATTAACATATTTAAGGTAGCCACATTGGCCATATAGCAAAGTACAATAACATCCAAAAATCCACAAAACAGTGATACCTTTATTTGGTCAACCAAAATGCACAAAATGCATGATGCATCATGTATTTTGTGCATTTGGCTGGCTGAGTAAAGGTATCACTATTTTGTGTTTTTTGGATTTCATTGTAAATTACAATTAAAGCTTTCCCACAAATTTGAAATATACTGGCCTCATCTGTGCAGTTGTCCACACACAGAGAGAACACACTATTTACTTTACTTATTATATAAAATTAAATTACTCATCATCTCAAATCAAGTGTTAGCAATTGTTCCAAAGACTCTCAAGAACAAATTTAATTTTGGCACTTGTAAATTTAGCTAGTACACAATCATGTTGAAATTATTTTCTGTTGATTATTCTGTCACTCATTATACAGAGAATTTCAATTCTCAAGAAACAGCTGAAAATTTTATGTAATTATTGTGTTTACTGGTTTTGTTTGTAACAATTGCTGTAAGAATATAAAGTTTGCAATCTACTCTTTATTCCACAAGGTCCTAAGGAAATCATTTTTAAAGAATCATAGAATCATAGAATTATAGAGTTGGAAGAGACCACAAGGGCCATCCAGTCCAACCCCCCTGCCATGCAGGAACTCCCAATCAAAGCATCCCTGACAGATGGCCATCCAGCCTCTGCTTAAAGACCTCCAAGGAAGGAGACTCCACTACTCTCCGGGGGAGTGTGTTCCACTGTCGAACCGCCCTTACTGTCAGGAAGTTCCTCCTAATGTTGAGGTGGAATCTCTTTTCTTGCAGCTTGCATCCATTGTTTCGGGTCCTAGTCTCTGGAGCAGCAGAAAACAAGCTTGTTCCCTCCTCGATATAACATCCCTTCAAATATTTAAACACGGCTATCATATCACCTCTCAGCCTTCTCTTCTCCAGGCTAAACATCCCCAGCTCCCTAAGTCGTTCCTCATAGGGCTTGGTTTCCAGACCCTTCACCATTTTAGTTGCCCTCCTTTGGACACGCTCCAGTTTCTCCACATCCTTTTTGAATTGCGGTGCCCAGAACTGGACACAGTATTCCAGGTGAGGCCTGACTGAAGCAGAACCGAGTGGCACTATTAGTTCTCTTGATCTATTCTAGACACTATACTTCTATTGATGCAGCCTAAAATTGCATTGGCCTTTTTAGCTGCTGCGTCACACTGTTGACTCATGTTCAACTTGTGGTCTACCTGGACTCCTAGATCCCTTTCACACGTAGTCTCATTCAGCCAGGTGTCCCCTATCATATATCTGTGCTTTTTATTTTTCCGCCCTAAGTGCAGTATCTTACATTTCTCTGCGTTGAATTTCATTTTGTTAGCTTTGGCCCAGCTTTCTAGTCTGTTCAAGTCATTTTGAATTTTGATCCTGTCTTCTGGGGTATTAGCTACTCCTCCTAATTTGGTGTCATCTGCAAATTTGATAACTATGCCCCCAATACTGTCATCCAAGTCATTGATAAGGAAAGCCATTTTGCTTGAAATCCCAATCTGAGTTGTTTAAAATATAGTAATCATTTTTACTGATCATAGTAATGATCAATAATTCTTGAAAATTAATTTCATCCATTTGAACTGTTTCTCTGCTATAAAGTACCCTGTACAAGATCAATTCTATGTTTGTCATGTATAGAATAGTTTGAACAGAAGGTCAAAGATCAGGAATGCCACAGAATATACTACAGGGAAACACATATGGCAATTAAAGAGCTTTAATTTCCAATGGTATTAGACTATAACAGATTTTTATTCATTTGAGAAAGTGCTCAGGAAACAAAATGTATTGAGTCTGGGATTAAAGAGACTCGTCAACAGTTGCCAAATATCTATGAGGATGCTATCAGGAAGACTTGGATTTGAATTTTTATTTAGTCATGTAGGTTCTTGGTGACCTTAGTTAGGCCACTCTCTTTTATCTTTTACCTCATGAGGTTATTGTGGAAATACATGGGGAAACTTACATGTATGCTACCTTTACCTCCTCAGAAGAAAAGGGGGGGGGGTACAAATTAGTAAGAAGGAGGGAAGGGAATGATACAACTAGTTTAATAACAAAGAGTTAAGCAGAACATTGCAGATGACCAACTGTAAGAGCAGTTAGTTATTAAAAATTGAACTAGGTAGAACAATGGGGAGGATGTGGGAGGTGTGGAGCGAAGCTGAACTAATCTTACAACACTTGGTTTAGGAAAAGAAGCTAGTCCAGGTGATACATGGGTCCTGACCAAACCTAAGATAATGTTTGTGCTCGCTTTCATGGGATGAAAGGCACAGCTGGTATTGAGAGATTTCCCAGCCAGCAAATTTAGGAGGCAGGACTTGGAAAGAAGAAAGAGAACTATTGAAAATTATACCTCTATGCATTCCTCAACTTCCATTGGCAGAGTAACTGTTGTTAAGGTCGAACAAAAAACAGAACCTCCTCCTCCCAAAAATGGGGATAGTATTTAACTAAAGAAAGAAAAGAGAAGAAAGGAACAAGAGTGTGCAAACCACAATGATAATTTGAGGAGCTTCAGTTTTAACATTTTAAAACATTTGTATTTGCAAAGTTTTTCCTCCTTATATAACTCAGTTTTACTTCCAAAACAACTGAAACATTATGCCAACTACTTTTTTTTTAAAAAAAGTTCAAACTCAGTAATCTTGAAGACAGAAACATGACACAAGCATGATATCTATCACCTAACAGTGAAGATGTGTACAAACCAGGCATAGGGTGCAATACTACTTTTGTAGAGGCAGAACCTACACATTGGAATATTTCTTGTGCAAATCCTACCAAACACATTTGTCCAAGTGTCATCAGTCATGTGCTTTCATTTCTGCAATACTTTCTCAATTTATTATTTATTTGGTAAGTAGGGCTCCAACAAATGTTATCAACTTTCATTTGGATATGAAAGAAACTTTGGAAGGAGGAAAGGTAATTCATTATTAGAACAAGGAAGCGAGTTTCAAAATGAAATGCACCTTTCCAGTTTCAAAGGCTAATTAGCAGTACTAAAAAGAAAGAAAGAAAGAAAAGCATACCTCGGGCTGCACCTATGCTTCCTCCCCAACTGCACTATTATATTCTAAGGTTGTGGTTTAAGGTTGTAACATTGTAACACTATAATACTTTATTCAGAATTATGTTAATTCTAAACAATCCATTCAGAATTATGGATTTCAATGGCAGCTCCATGTAAGCATGCTATGATCATGCATTTAATTAAGCATGATCACAATCCACATGAAAACAGTTTCTATTTTTATCCCTTTCCTCTTTATGATCAACTCAGAGCTTTCATTAAAAACATAAAATGCATATTGTAAAGTAACATATGGACAAGACAAATGCTTTGAAGGATTAGTTGCAAATCTTGAGTGTATTGCTGATTAATCAAAGCTTTATTTCTCACAATTGTTGCTATATATGTATTCTTAATTAATATTGCCTGATGGCAGCTTTAACTCCCTCATATAGTAACAATACAGTTAATAGTTTTGCCTAAACACTATACATTAATGTAGGGAGATCCAGAACAAGGGGAGATGTTGGCAATCCAAATTGGCACTCAATGGAGTTCTAATGACACTGGAGGATGGGGATGGGTCAGCAATTTTTTTCCAATTCCACATTTTCCCTGTAGCCATTAACACCACCTCTCATGCTATTCCAGAGGGGATACCTAGGCTTCAGCTACACTGCAGAATAAATGTAATCTAATACCACTTCAATTCACATGGCTCAGTGCTATGGAATTCTGGGATTTCTAGTTATGTGAGATATTTGGCATTCTGTGTCAGAGAGCTCTGGTGCCACAACAAAACCCAGGTTTCCATAGGATACAGCCATGACAGTTAAAGTGGTGTTGAACTACATTAATTCTCCAGTGTGGCAGAAGCCTCACTCCTATGCTATCCTGGGAACAGTGTGAGAAGTGGCAATTGGTGCTCCGTCATCAAATTGCTGGCCTCTTCTTCCAGCAGAAAGCTTCTGTGGGAGCTCAGGATGTTTGCAGACTGCTAGAAATAGTGAAAATTGAGTCCACTTTAACTGTCCTGGCTCAGTGATAGGAAATCATGGGAAGTGTATTTTATTCTGAGACATTGAGCCTTCTCTGTCAGAGAGCTCTGGTGCCACAATAAACTACAGTTCCCATGATTCCCTAGCACTGAGTCAGGGCAGTTAAAGTGGATTCTCAGTTACCTCCACAAACATATTAATCCCTTCTGCTCATATAAGTCCAAGTGTGGATTCAACTTAAACATGGCATTTATCAAAAAGTAAATTTATGAGGAGAAAATACCCATTTCTTTAATCCTACATATTAACTTTTAAAGGTCATTTGTATCTTACATCTGTAAATAGCAAAGGCAAATCATGTACTGGACATAAACTGGACAGTGAAGGAAGCTGAAAAGACAAAAATCACCTCATTTGAAATGTGGTGCTGAAGGAGAGTTCTATAGACAACATGTATTGCCAATAAAAGGGACAAATAAACAGATCTGAGGGCAAATCAAGCCTGCACTCTTCCTAAAAGCCAAAATGCCTAAATGGAGAGTACTGTACATTGGACATATTGTGAGATGCCATAACTCAATGGAAAAGACAAGAATGCTCAGTAAAGTGGAAGGCAGCAGAAAAAAGAGGAAGACCACATTATAAAAGGTTAAGGTTTCCCCTTTGACAAGATTGGTTAGTCGTGTCTGACTATAGGGGGTAGCACTCCTGTCCATTACTAATCCTAGGGAGCCAGTGTTACCAGAGATGACTCCATGGTCACATGGCCAGCATGACTAAATGCCGGGGAACGCAGCAGGAAAACTGACAGATTCAAAAGACTGAGTGAATCAAGGAAGCCATGGCCCTCAATTTTCAACACCTGAAGAGGGCTCTTGGAGGTCTCTCTTTCTTAGAATTCAAAAACATAACTGTGTTAGTCTGAAAAATCAATATGCAAAGGGATCTTGTAGCACCTTCGAGATTAACTGAAAGAAAGCAGCTGGTAGCATGAGCTTTCATTGTCTACAAATGCTCATGCTATCACCTTCTTTCCTTCAGTTAATCTCAAAAGTGCTACAAGATCCCTTTGCACTCTCATTCTTAGGGTCATCATAAACTGAACCCAATCCAAAAGCACATAACAACAACAAGGAACATTTGTGCTGCTCAATAAAACAAAATTATGCTCTTCTGCTATCACACCCTTTCCCAAACTAGCATCCTCCATATGTTTTGGACTACAATTCCCATAATATTCAGAAACTATATCCAAATTTTAATCAGTGCAAGACCAAAGTGTGAACTATCTGAATGTATAAAATTTGTCTCAACCACATTTCTCCCTGGATTTTGAGGTCTCTGTTTCACTACTATTATTTATTGAATATCAGTACAAGTATTGTGTTACTAATCTGTTATTATACTTTAAAAAACAAAACAAAACATCTATACTTTGCAGAAACCACTGTACATGCATACTTTGCCATGACTTTTAGTTCCTCTTATCATCTGTCTTTCACCCCCACTGCACTATTAAGGTTCTTTCCCCCATGGATTTACATGCTCATTCATACTGATTAAAGTCACTCAGCCCAAGCAGACAAACCCGCAGAACTAAAATGAAACAAAAGAGGGAAGCTGTTTCTCCTAGTCTGTGCATTTTATTTATGTTGCAGTGAATGTTCAAAATCATAGTCACAGAACTCATCTAACATTATCATCATGTGATTGTCAAAATGCTTATAATTACAAACATTTTATGTGTGTGTGTGTGTGTGTATATATATATATATATATATATACACACACATATACATATGTGTGTGTATATCTATATATGTGTATGTATGTATATATATATATATATATATATATACATATACATATATATATATATATATATATATAAATTTCATTACATATATGTAAGAATTTCATAGTTATTTCACTGTGCAAGTAATTGCTTCACATTTTGTAAGGTTGCATGTTATGAGTATAACAATATATCTATATGCTAATTAAAAATGCTAAGCTGTGTGTAGATATGGCAGTGGGGTAGATAGACACTTCAGAGAGGCAAATCAAATATTAAAGATCACATCATATTTGTATTGCTAAAGCTAATACTGGAAATATTTCACAAACAGTATGTATGCATGTCTTAAAAAATTAAAAAGGTAAAGGTATTCCCCGTTGACAAAGTTGTCAAGTCATGTCCGACCATAGGGGCAGTGCTCATCTCCGTTACTAAGCCAAAGAGCCAGCGTTGTCAGAGACTACTCTGTGATCATGTGGCCAGCAAGATTGCACAGAATGCTGTTTATCTTCCCACTAAAGTGGTACCTATTTATCTACTTGCATTTGCATGCTTTTGAACTGCTAGATTGGCAGAAGGTGGGACTAGTGACAGGAGCTCACCCATCATGCAGCACCTTGGCCTTGAACTGCCAACCTGTCGATCTTGCAATCAACAGAATCAACATCTTAGCCACTTGAGCCACTGCATCCCTGCACAAAAATTACAGCCAAGCAAAAGTCATCACGAGGAAGCAAGTACAAAAATTATCTAAGCCACAACATCAGAACTTGAAGATGAAGCTTAATTAACACATACACTTTCAACAAGAGTCAAACTAGCAAGAAAAGGAAGCCAAGCCTTTGACTATATAGCTCATTAAATGGTATGGGTTGCTCTTAGAGAGCTGAATGTGTCAACATATCTGATTATCCTGATGTGCAAGTTACACAGTGAACAAGAGGCTACTATTAGAACAGAATATGAAGGATTGTTCACTCATGGTAAAGAAAGCTGATAGAAAGAAAATCAAACTACCAAGAAAATGCCAAAGAGAATCATGTTTCTGTCAAAATCTTGTTATAGGCTGTAGAAAGCTTGGTTTTGAGCTGAAGAAATGCTCCTCTTATAAATTCCTTCCAATCATGCTGAGGAAGCCATTATCTGTATCATATTTCACTCAAAGAAGGTATATGATGGCTTTTACATATGATGGCTGTCTGTAAGGAAGGATTTTCTAAGCATTCCTATTTTCACAAGCAACATGTGAACTCATACCTATCTCACTGATAGTTCAAGTGTTTGTTACCCCCACCAAGGTTACCCCTTTCCTGTTTCCCAAGGAGCCAGCAAATTTTCTTAGGCAGAAGTGAAGGCAGAAACAAGTGGCCTTAGCAGAGCATCCTCTCAAGGGAAGAAATGAAACTAGAGTGAGCTCTTGGTATCTGCTGGGGCTTGGTCCCAGGGTCCTCCAGACCCCATGGTTACTAAAATCTGTGAATGCTGAAGTCCCAATGTATACAATGGTGTAGTACAATGGTGTTCCTTGTATATAAAAAGGCAAAATCAAGTTTTGCTTTAAGATTTTCAAGCCATTGATGAGGGAATCCATGGATGCAGAATCTGTGGATACAGAGGGCCCATAAAGGACGGGTGGGATTCGGGATTTTATGTTCTGTTTAATATATCTGTATGGAAATTTTAATGTTGTAAGCTGCCCCGATTGCTCTGCAGAGGGGCGGGATATAAATTATTATTGTTGTTGTTGTTGTTGTTGTATTTTCTTTGAAGGTGTTCTCCAAGTAGAAATAATGCAAAATCAAACCAGAGGTACCACTCCCATCCCTGACAGTGAAAGATATTCAATCTGGGCCTGCCACCCCCAGTGTAAGTACCTTGCTAGGCCCTTACAAAGTATGGCAGAGGCAGGAAAATTAGGACTCTCTTGAGATCAGACTTTGACTTGCATCTCTCTTTAGAGATGCCAGCAGGTAAAAGCAACTTCTTCTACCAGAAATACTGTGTTTCAGTATTTTTTCAATGTATCTTTAATTGAATTGGTTATCACTGGTGTTTGTTCCCTTTTTAACTGCTCTGTGTTTGTTTTATACTATCCCAGGTACAGCTACATTTCTATGGCAGATAACTCTGACAGCTCACTTCAACTAAGCAGAGTGATGGTTTTTTGCTTTGTTTTTATGCCCATGTTTCTACTTTTAACTTCACCTGGAGAGTTGCAAGCGTCAAAGACTGAACCTGGCCATTTTCCAGAAGCAGTGTAAACCATCTTCATTCAAATTGGCTTCTGGTGGCCAGGGAGGATGATTATTGAAACCTGAATGACTGGGAATTTGACTGACACAAGTGGGATCTGTAACCTGTGGGTGGCTGGTGCCCATTCTGATTGGTGGAGTGGAGCTTTAAGGCAGCTAACAGAAGATAGAGCCAAGGCAATAGAGGGTAGGTAGGCACCCTCTCTTCTTTTTCTTTCCTATGTGTGCAGAGACACCCACCCATTTGCTTACCCACATGGTCATACACAGAGTAGCATTTAAGACCTGATTTCTTTGAAAGTACAGTAAAACACAATCATTTTAAATTTAATAAAGAACAACAACAACATTATGCTGGGCTCAGGTGCTCCTCAGCTGAGCACAGGAAGGGGAGGGGAAGAGTAGAATTGGAAGGAAGGAAAAGTTTAAAAAACATTTTTTCTTGGATTCTCCGTCTCTCCCATACAAACTGCTCAGCTGAGGTTAGTCTCAGCTGAGGTTAGTCTCTGTGTGTATAAGCAAGTGTTGGAAGACAATGGGGAGTCAATGAACTCAGTCACATCTGGTCTAAAGAAGGAGAGTTGCTGAGAGGGAGTCAATAAAGAAGCATTGATAGAGCACTAGTAGCTTAAAACAAAAACCCAAAACAAAATGACAAGTAACAACATTGGTTGGGTAGGGCACTTAAGTAACATGTGTCCCTCTATGAAACAGTAACTGTGGGGGGTTGCAGACTGCCAGAAATAGTGCAAAATGAGTCCACTTTTAGGGTTAGGGTTAGTGCTAGGGAAACATGGGAATTGTTTTTTTTTTCTAAGACATTGAGCCTTCTCTGTCAGAGAGCTCTGGTGCCACAATAAAATACAGTTCCCATGATTCCCTAGCACTAACCCTAACCCTAAAAGTGGACTCAACTTGCACTATTTCTGGCAGTCTGCAACCCCCCTGTATCCTTGGCTGGACAAATATTGACAAACAGGGGAATCTAGGCAGAGAAAACACTGCCAGGAATTCTTCCCTTCTTTCTTTTTCTGGAGCATAGGTGTAGGGAAGTATGATACAATCAAGTGCAGGAAGAACTACAGAGGAAGATACCTCAACCAGAGCATGAGTGCCCCTGGGGAGCTGAGGTGACAGGAGAAAGTGTATGTTCTGTTTTTGGTTGGCTTTGAGGAACAGCAGCCCATTGCCTTTAATTGTTCATGGTTGCAAGAAAACTTTCCAGGATTACTTCCTCCAACCAGAAAGTGATGTTTTTTTATTTTTATTTATTTGTTTTGGATCCTAGAAGATCAAGATACAAGTTGTGCATTCCATGGCACATTCTGGAGCCAGGTTGGTTTTAGGTTGTTTTTTTCCTTCCTTTCCACTGCACAGTCAATGTTCCATGGTTCAAATTGCATTTTTTTCTCTCCTTCATTTTTTTGTCCTATGGAGGTTTACTTCTTTGAAACGCAGGGTTCCTCTCACCTATTTTGATACCTTCCCTTTTCTTCCCAATCCCCCATTTGGTCTGTAGCCCTGGGAAAGTGATAGCTTTACCTATTTTAATTGTTGGGATGAGGTTAACTAAAAATAACCAGCAATCTATAAATATTGAAAAAACTCAATTTTGCAAATGTTCTTAACTTCTCATGACATCATCTAAAATATGATGATTTTTTTTGTATTTTCCCACTCAACATTATTAACCTGTTTCCTAGTTAAAACTTGCAAAGAAGCCTGCAGTGGAAATGATTAGTAGCCATATTATCTCTAGCATGAGAAGTGGCTAGGCTTCTTCCTATTTACAGTCAAACCCTTTGACCTGAAAGTCATTCCTCTTAATTTGCTGCTATACACAGATCAGCTGTAATTACACAATGGCAAGAGTTTTGTGCAGGTGTTCAATTTTAAAATCTCTACAGAGTTCTTCAGCTGCATTCAATTGTTATGCTACACAACTCATTTATAAACTTACATGTAAAAACTTGCACATATCTCCTTCATTTCATTTTTTAAGTATAACAAAATTTCCCAGTTTTAACATTACATCAATCAAACAAAATGGGAGACTTTATTTAGACAGTGATCCTATCTATGTATTCATCCATAGTTTCATTAACTACGGTACAGTAAATGAATGTCTGGCAATAAATACCCATATAGGGTTTTCTTAACATATTTTTATTCAATATTTTTCAGTACAATAAAAGAAGCAAGAACACATACAAATTAAAAAAATAGAGACAGAAGAAAATTGTAGAGAAAAGGCAATAACAAAAAAGCACCAACAAAAGAATTTACATTTAACTTCTGACCTTCTAACAATTATTATGTATAACTATATAAAATAACTTCTCCAATTATGATTACTATACATATCAGCTCTGTCAACTTCACTAACTGTCAAAACCTATTGTTAATATATTCTCTTTTTTCTGCAAAAAATCAATTAAATATTTCCAGTCTTTAAAAAAATATCACCAGTGATTTTTCTCTAATCAATATTGTTAATTTGTCAATTCCAGCTAAGGGCCTGAGCAGACGGCGCAAAGCCCCCTTTTCGAGGCCAGGAAGGGGAGGGGCAGCCTCACGCTGGGCGCCCCAACCCCTTCCCGAAAACGCAGTCGGAGCAGCTGGCCCTCCGCATGGCCGGCGCTCTGACGATGCACTTCCGCTGCAGTGTCCGCACACGCTGCAGTGGAAGAGGTGCCGAAGGTGCGCCGGAGGCCTTTTGCTGGTTTATTTTAGCGCTCCTTCCTGGGCCTGGGACACTGCGCCACGGGGCCAAGGAGTGCGGATACCTTGGCCCCGATCCGCAGCTTCCCGGGGCGGCCCCATGCCGCCTATCTGCTTCCCCCCTAAGTGTGTCAGTTTAAGCAACCAGTTCTCATTCACTGGTATTACTGTATTCTTCCACTTCTGTACATACAATAATCTTGCTGCGATGGTCATATAATGTAGTATTTTTCCATAGTTCTCTATTTAGTTATCCATCACTCTTAGCAAGAATAGTTCTGGTTTAAATTGAATATTTTACACTTTCCTGCATCAATCCATGTATTTGACTCCAGAATTTTTTTAGCCTTCCCACAAATCCACCACATATGATAGAACATTCCAACTTGTTGCTTGCATTATTGTTGCTGTTGTGTGCCTTGAAGTGATTTCCAACTTATGGCAACCCTAAGATGAACCTTTCATGGAGTTTTCTTGGCAAGAGTTGATCAGAGGTGGTTTGCCATTGCCTTCCCCTGAGGCTGAGAGCATCTGACTTTCCCAAGATCACCCAGTGGGTTTTATGGCCAAGTGGTGAATTGAACCCTGGTCTCCAGAGTCCTACACTCAAACCACTACCATGCTGGCTCTTGCTGCTTGCATTTCCAACATACATTAAAAAAAACAAAAAAACTCTTGTGCATTTTGGCCAGGTTTTTTTGTTGTTGTTAAATACCAATGGTATTGCTCATTTTAAATCTTTCAAATGTTTGCCTATAAAAATACCATTGAAAACAACGCCCTTCAGTCAGTAATACTTCATTCAATTTAATTCTATATTGTTCTTGATCAAATTCTAAAAGGTCTTGGTAAGTTACCAATTTTTTCTTTTGCTGTTGTTTCTTTCCTATAGAAGGCTTCTTGTATTGAAAGCCCTAATGGAATCTTGGGGCATAATCTTGGTTTGTATTCATTTCAGATTGTTAAGACATGTCTCACAAAATGACTATTAAAGTCTACATTCACAATAACTTTATCATACCATAAATATCTGTGCTACCCAAACATCAGGTTGTGCCCTTTCAAGTCTAATGATCTTTAACTGCCATGACTCAATGCAATGGAATTCTGGCCACTGTAGTTTTAGGAAATATTTAGCCACCTCTATCAGACAGCTCTGGTGCCAAAACAAACAACAGTTCCCTGGATTCCACTGCATTAAGCCATGGTGGTTAAAGTGGTATAAACTGGATTATTTCTGCAGTGTAGATTATTTAAATAACACATCATTAGTTAAGATAGTCCACCCTCAAAGGCTAAGGGAGTCTTTAGGATTCTGGAAAGCCTTAGAGGATTTTATGGTTGGCATGACCAATGATTCTGGTGAAACCCTGGTCAGTAAGTGGAATCAAGATCTAACCAGGACTATCGACACAATCACTCCCAAATGTCCTCTCTGACCTGTTACTAATCAGGCCCCATGGTATATAGGGGACCTTAAGGAATTGAAATAGGAAGGACAATGACTGGAGCACAGATGGCAAAAAAACTCTACTTCTGTCTGATAAGCTAAGCTATGGAGAACATCTTTGTTCCTATAAGGTGGCAATATGTGCAGCAAAAAAAATCTTTCTACTCAGCATGTATTGTGTCTGTGAATTCGCATCCAGCCAAACTGTTCGGGGTGGTGAGAAGTTTCTCAGGCACCCTCCCCCCTGAATCCCATTCTAGAACCTTCAATAGTTCACTGTGACGCTTTTAGTTATCTTTTCACAGATAAAATCTCATAAGAGCCAACTTAGATATTGTCATTATAGCAGAAGTTGACAATGGGGTGTCCAATGTGAGTAGGATTACACTAGATCAGTTTCAATTGGTGAGCATTGCCAATTTGGACAAGCTGCTTGGGCAAGTAAGGAAGACAACTTGCCCTCTCAATCCCTTTCCTTCCTGGCTGGTTGTCCAGGAAGGAGATGCAATGAGATCTCAATTACAATGTATTATTAATGGATCTCTCAGGGAGGGAAGTTTTCCGTGATGTTTAAAAGAAGCAGTGTTATAACCACTTCTGAAAAAGCCCTCCATGGACACTCTGGACTTCCAACAACTATAGAAAAGTTTAAAATCTCTTTTCTTGACAAGGTGAGAGGGCAGTTGCCTTCCACTCCAGGCAGTCTTGGATACAAATTATCTAGACCCATTTCAATCCGGCTTCTGAGCAAGATGCAGAATTGTGATTATTATGATGGTCACCTTAGTAGATAGTTTAATAATAAATAATAATAATAAATTTTTTATTTGTAGCCCGCCCCTCTGCTAGGCAATCGGGGCGGGGGACAGCAATAGTTAAAACAGAACAACGTTAAAACATTCCCTCTCCCCATAACCCCTACCTCCCCCCTCCCCATCCCCTTAAAATAGAATTAAACCGAAGAATAATTAAAATACAATATTAGTTAAATCAATAAATTAAGAACAAAATTTTTCCGCGGAGACAGACCAATGGGGACCCCTTTAAGGGCCGACCGTTATTCCGGGAAGGCCTGCCGAAAGAGATCCGTCTTTACTGCTTTCTTGAAAGCAGCAAGAGTGGTAGTAAGACGGATCTCATTTACACCAGAGCATTGACAGGAGGAGTGTGTCTCTACTGGTGCTTTGGACATCTCAGTGGCGTTTGATACCATTGACCATGATATCTTTCTGGAACACCTGGGGATTTGGGAATCGGAGGCACTGTGCTTCAGTGATTCTGATTCTATCTCTTGGGCAAGTTCTAGATGGTGGTGCTTAGGGATAGCTGCTTCTCAAAAAAGGAGGTGTTATATGGCATACCACAAGATGTCATCCTATCTCTAATGCTATTCAGTATTTATATGAAACCACTGGGAGAGATCACGTGGAGGCATGGGGCATGGTGCTATCAGTATGCTGATGACACACAAATATATTTCTCCATACGTTCAAATACAGCCTTGGCTAAGTATAGTGTGTCTCCTCTGAATGAATGCCTGAATAGGAATAGTAATAGGCTGGATGAGGAAAAACAAATTGAAGCTGAATCCAGACAAGACAGAAGTGCTTACTGTCAAAGGTCCCCCTGAAAGACTGTATTCATATCTAGGGCATGTTTTTGTATCTGTTACTCCAAATGACAGCTCAGCTTGATGCAACAGCCAGAAGTGCTTACTATCAACTTTGGCTGTTACGGCAGCTGCACCCTTTCCTAAAACTGGAGGAGGTAAAGATGTTAGTGCATGTGCTGGTAACCTCAAGGCTGAATTTTTGCAATGAGCTGTACATTGGGCTACTTCTGGAGCAAGTTCAGAAACTTAAATTAGTTCATAACATGGCAGCCAGATTGGTTATTGGGACATCCAGGAGTGATCATATCACACCAATATTAAAATTACTCCACTGGTTGCCAATTATTTCTGGGCAACTAACAAAGTGTTAGTAAAGCCCGACATGGTTTGCGTCCAGGTTACCTACAGGATCACCTTCTCCCATATAATCCACCCTGTACACTCAGGTCCTCTGGTGGATGGTTACTCCAGTCAGCCAGGACTAGGCTGTCAGCTGTTAGTCAGAGAACTTTTTCTGCAGCTGCCTCTACACTGGACGTTATCACACGCGGGTCTCAAAGCGGCAAGAAAGTGGTATGGAATCAATCCAGAACTATACCGGTATAGACCCCACAAGATGGAAATGGCTATCAGATGCAACTAGCATCATTGCACAATTAACGATACCGCGATAGATGCGCTCCTGGTGACCGTATCTGCCGTTCACACACAAGTGAGAAGATCCCCTCCAAAACCCAGCAAGGATGTTCTTGCACATGCGCAGAAACAGGACAGCTGCGGCTGTCACTTGCCGTGGCTGTCACACACACACACCCCTTTCCAAGCCTGGAAGCCTGGTTGCTTTCCTTGGGATGAGGCCGGGCTCGGAGGGCTCCTCCAACCCTGGCCTCGTCCCAAGGGAAGCCTGGTTGCTTTCCTTGGGATGAGGCCGGGGTCCGAGCCCGGCCTTGTCCCAAGGAAAGAAGGTGTGTGTGTGTGTGTGACAGCCGGCTGTCACACACGCATGCACACCCCTTCCCAAGAGAGAGCCGCTCTGAACAGACGTCCTCAGAGCAGCTCTCTTTCTCGGCTTGGGTTGGGAAGGGACACACACCCCTTCTGAGCGGCTCTCTTTTTCGGCTTGGGTTGGGAAGGGACACCCCACTCTTCCGAGCGGCTCTCTTTCTCGGCTTGGGTTGGGAAGGGACACCCCCCCCTTCCGAGTGGCTCTCTTTCTCGGCTTGGGTTGGGAAGGGACACCCCCCCTTCCGAGTGGCTCTCTTTCTCGGCTTGGGTTGGGAAGGGACACCCCCCCCCTTCCGAAGCCTGCGCAGGGCCTGGGCTCCATGATACGTATCTCGTGATCAGACATACGGCGAAAGCAGCATCATTGCGGTATCATTCCGGTCGCGCAATTGCAATTCCCCAAGAAACCGGCATTCAAAAGAACGGGGATGATGCAGCATTGGGACATGGTTGGGACGGGGTTGCGTGCGACGTCGTGTGAACACACGGGAAAAAGAACCGCAATGGGACGGGATTGGGTGAAGATTCTTTCTGCTTTAGGCCCCGTGTGATAACGTCCACTGTGGAGTGACCTCCTGGAAGAGATTAGACAACTGAATACACTGTTTCAATTTAAAACATCATTGAAAACTATCTCTTCTGGCAGGCATATCCATATGATTTTTAAAACTGTAAATTTTAAACAATGAACTTTAAACTTAGATTGATTTAATACATATGTGTCTTGCTTGTTCTTTTAAATTGATTATATTTTAACTGAAGGTATGCTTTTACTGACACATATTTGTTGGTCTGTTGCTGTTCCGCACCTCAGTCCATGGGGAGAGGTGGGTAAGAAATAATAATAATAATAATAATAATAATAATAATATCCGTATTGTCTGGAATATAAGCAACATTCTTGGCAAAACTTTCATTTTTATACAAGGAATTCTCCCAAAAAGTGACAATTTAAGTTTTATCCATCTTTGTAAATCCTTATTAATATTGTTAATACTGCAGTGATCTATAGGTGGCTTCAAAAGCAATGCTGCTCTTAAGAACTGTCTCATATGGGGATGAGAAGATAAGGAAATGGCCTGTTTATGTGGGAAAATTAGGGCTATGGCAGCAACTTGTCTTTTTCAAGTATTGGGCCTCTGTCTAAGCCCTTTGCAGAACATTTAACAGAAGGTTTTCAAAAATCAAAATGTTTACATCTACACCCATGTGAAAAGGACCTGGATGTGCAATTGCAGATCCTGTTTGAAAAAGATCTGCTAGAAAACAGCAATGTTTCAATGACCCCTTTGGAGTCCCCTAAATCAGATAACATCAGCTTTTCAGCATCCAAGAGTGAAAGTTGAGACATCCTGGGTCTGGAAGTCTTATCTCTCCTTGGGTCAGGATATCTGAACTAACTGGGAGAATCATAACCCCTGGGATAGCTGAAGAACATCCACAAACCAGGGCTACCTTGGCCAGTGTGGATCAATGAGGATAGCCCTGGCTCTTTCTAACCAGATTTTCCTAAGAACCTATGGCAGCAGGGCTTGAGAGGGAAAGTGTAAGGCAAACCTGGGGGACAGAAGCTATTCAGTGCATCTGCTGTCCTTGTGGAAGAGATTATGCTCATCTGATGATTTACTGGTGAGGCAAAGGGATGCATCACAGGAAGATCAAAGTTGTTCACAATTCTGTGGAAGACTCTCAGGGCTTGCTGCCACTCTATCTGGTCAGTATCAATTCAACTCAGCTTGTCGACTTTGGTTTTCAATTCTCCCCATATGTGTTCTGCCTCTAGAGATACAAGGTCAGACTTGGCTGAGGACAGAATTTTCTGGCCTTCAACCATCAAGCAACATGATCTGTTTTTCCCATTGAGATTTATGTGTGCCTTTGCAGTTACATAGCCTGACCTGACAAGAACTGCCTCCCACTGAATGAGGTGAGAAAACAATAGGAGAGCCATCTGTATCTCCTTTAATACCAACCAGTTGATGCTGTATTGGAGATCACTGGATGTCCACCTACCCTGAATATCAGCTTCTTGACAGTGGGATCAGCAGCCCTGTAGATTGGCACTGGTGGTCAGCTGGATCTTGATTTGGTCCCAAGGGGGTAACTCTTTAAAATGGCTGGGGAGAGCCACTATTTCAAGGACTGCCTGATCAAACTGAGGACAGGAATGAATTGGTGTTGGGAGGTGGAGATTCAGGACTAGTGAAGAAGCCGAAACCACTGGAGCTCCCTGGTATGAAAGTGGGACCATAGTATTCACAGAATGGAAGAATTTTAAGTCCCAACAGACATGTTAGAAGAATGGCGTCTATACACTGAGAATGTTGGATTGACTGGATAGTTGATCTGATAGTTTGAGCCCTCTCTGGGGGAAAGAAAACTAGCCCTTGGGAAGTGTTGATGATTGTTCCAAGATATTGAGAGGGAAAGAGGTGGTTCTTCACAAGATTGACCAGAAAGCCATGATTTTGCAGTGAACGCATGACCTGTTGAACATCTGACTTGTGGACTCAGCAGAGTACAGACATAAAGAAATTTTATTAGCACATCATCCAAAATAAGGGAAGACGTGAAGGCGCGACTTCTTCCAGCTGGCACTAGAGCCACCATTACCTTTGTGGATACCTGAAGTGCCAAACAGAGTATCAGCCATCTTGAGTCCCTCCTGGGAGAAAAGCAGTATAATAATGAAATAAATAAATAAATGATAAATAGCAAGGCCTGAAAATGGTAGTGATTCTCTTGATATGTGCCATGGGTGAACCAAAATGTGCAAGCAGACTTGCGTAAATCCAACGAGGTCAGAAAGTCCCCCTTATGTAAGTCCTCCAAGATGGTTTGGAGAGTTCAAGTGCTTCAAGTGTAGGAACTTCTCCAAGACTTTTTCTTCTTGGGAACGAGGAAAAAGAGAGAGTAACTGCCATCCTCCTTTGAGAGGGTGGGACCCCCTCTATTGCCTTGATCTCCAGGAGATGGTTTATTTCTTCCAATGTAAGGATATGTTTAAACTTTTTCCTTGGACATGGAGATAAGAAAAAAATGGCATGGAAGTTGATTGAATTTATCAAATATCCCTCCCTTACTGTCTGTAAAACCCATTGATTTGTTGTGGTCTCCTTCCATATGTGGGAGAATTTTTGCAGTCTGCCCCCAAATGTGGAAGTTGAGAGTCAGGCTTGAGGAGGTTTTCTTTTCTGTTTAAGATTAGAATCTGGAGTGTATCCAGAGGAGGACAACCAAAATGGTGAAGGGTCTGGAAACCATGTCCTATGAGGAGAGACTTAGGGAGCTGGGTATGGAGCTTATTGCTTGGGGTTTTAAACTGAATCAAGCCTCTCAGGCTGCAGCCGGGAGGTGGGGATTATCGCATGCTGAATCACCGGCTGCCATCAGCCTGGATCCCAGCTGGGCTCAACCAGCACTTTTTAGAATTCAGAATGCTTTCTGATTTCTAAAAAGTGCCATCTGAGTTTGGCTGGGACCCGGGCTGATGGTGGCCAGTGATTTGGCAGTGATTTAGCGTGCGATAATCCCTGCCTCCATCACGCCTCCCAGCTGCAGCCTGATTCTGTTTAAAACCCCAAGTGATGAGCTCTTATGTTTAACCTGGATAAGGTTAAGAGGTGATATGATAGCCCTGTTTAAATATTTGAAGGGGTGTCATATTGAGGACGAAGCAAACTTGTTTTCTGCTGCTCCAGGGAACAGGACATGGAACAATGGATTCAAACTACAAGAAAAGAGATTCTACCTCAACATGAAGAAGAACCTCCTTGCAGTAAGAGCTTTTCAACTGTGGAAAACACTCCCTCAGAGTGTGATGAAGTCTCTCTCTCTCTCTCTCTCTCTCTCTCTCTCTCTCTCTCTCTTTTTTTTTTTTTTTTTTTTTTTGGAGGTTTTAAAACAGATTCTGGATGGCCATCTGTCAGGAGTGCTTTGATTGTATGTTCTTGCATGGCAGGCGGTTGGACTGGATGGCCCTTGTGGTCTCTTCCAATTGTATGATTCTATGGTGGTGGGACTGCTAGAGCTCTGCTGGGGCTGCCACCTGGCTTGGTATCTATACTCAGACCAGCTGGATCTAGGACAGGAGTTATCTCTTGGTCTGGATATGGATTTGTAACTGAAGGAAGATCTGAAGGGACAAAAGGAAAAGCAACCTTGATGAGAGAATTTCCTCTCTTCCTATCTAGGGGCAGAAGTCATGGCTTTCTTTTTATTTTTCATTTCCACCTATAGGGAATCTGAGGACTCCCAGAACAATTTGGAGCCCCTGAAGAGAATATGAATAAGATTTTGCTTAGAATGGGAATCCACATGCTGATTTTTAAGCCAGATTTGGTGACGAACAGGAATAATGGCTGCTTGTGTCCAGGCACTGAACTGGATGATGTCGAAACTGATGTCAGCTACAAAAACTACCACATTTAATAACTTGTTAATTGCTTGTTTCAATTGTTGCCCTGAAGAACTTCCTCAAAATGCTCCTTAGCCCTAATAAATGATGCTCAGTTTACAACAGAAATGGCTGAAACTGCTCTAATGCCTAGGGATGAGGCCTGGTGGACATTTTAAAGGGCTGCCTCAGCCTTCTTTACTTCAAGTAACCTACACCATCCTTGGTATAGGTTGCACTGATAGGGTTGACCCCCTTCTGGACACCTGGTTGGAAGTTTGGTTAGTCCCTGTCTATCAGAGCAAGTGGAAGGAGCAACCCACATTAAGATGTCCTCCCATGACTGCTGAAAACCTAGGTTAATATTAAATAATGTAAATATAAGCAAGTTACCATTAACAATTAACCTTTAAATTAAATCTATACCTTTGCCTGGTATTTATGTACCAGGAAGATTTTTTATGTAAATGATAACCAGTCTGATTATTTTTCAAATATGAACACGTGGGTATCAGATATATGCATTTCATTTTCAGTAGCTCAGTAGCTAACAGGCCATCACTCCTACTGATTAATTATGAGTGTTTCAATGAATTTTGCTACTTGTTTTTGTGGGGGTCATATTTGGCAAAAGCACAGTTAACCACAAAGGAACAACTCTCAAAACTTTTAAACTCCCTAGTGTGCAGATGCCTATATTATTTTATATAACTTTGCAAACTATGATGGCTACTGGAATAAAACCCTTCTACAGTCTTCTTTTCCCTGCTCATAAGAATGAAACATTAAAAATAATACTCAGTTTAAATATAAATTTTGTAAATCGTTTAGAAGTCAGATTTGCACCATTGTTTGGAACATATATTAAGCACTACAAATAGAAAACATGGTTGAAATGATATAATTTGGTAAATATATCATGTAATACCAATAGAAATAACATGACTTAAATAGCATAAAGTTCCCATCACTACAAGTGTCTACAGGATTGCGAACTTTCATTCTCCATGCCTCTGAGAGACAAATCAGGAAAAATTTCAAAGATGATAATCTCTCCATTACAGAATTTATAACACAGGCAGTTAAGAGCCTTAATGAAGAAAGACAACAGTGTGAGATGATGGTTCTCATGATGGTAGGGTGGTGAATCTGATCTGGCTTTAGTCTCCAGTTTGGTCTAAAACTGACACAGAAACCACTTGCCACCACTGGAAGGCATTCATGTAAGAGTTCCCCAAGGCTGTCATGAATAGTAACTAAACAGATAGGGCTGAATCCAGAGAACCATACCTACAAGGAAATAGCCACCAGTGCATATGTGAAAAATCTTGTAGAAGAGTTCATGTGGTGCTATATTAAATTCTCTAACAGTTGTATTTATTTCACCAGTGTCTATGCTGCTTTAAGGAATGAAGTTTACTTAAAGCAATCCACATTTACAAAAACAAAAAACTATGACCGGTACAATTAAAAAACAACACCATGAATGGTACAGTAAAAACCCACTATTAAATCATAAACTAAAACTATAAACCAGGGGTAGGCAAACTGTCCCCTTTAAGGGCCGAGGGACTTCAGCTCTCAGAATCCCAGACTACTGGCCAACATCCCAGACTATTGGCCAACATGGCTGAGGCTTCTGGGAGCTGAAGTCCCTCGGCCCTTAAAGGGGACAGTCTGCCTAGCCCTGCCATAAACCATATTATTGTCCTGCCCTATGGCTTCTGTGCTATGAATTTCAGAGGGGTTTATTTTGTCCCCTTGCTGATTAACTTTTACATAAGCCTGAAGTGGGCTGCCCAAGAATTTGCAGGTGTCAACCATATAGAGATTACATCCAATTCTTCTACTTCTTGCCTTTGTTTATTTTGTTGATGTGTTTATTTTGTGAGACTATGGCAGGGGTAGGCAACCTTTCCCCTTTAAGGGCCAAGGGACTTCAGCTCCCAGAAGCCTCAGCCATGTTGGCCAATAGTCCCATGTTGGCCAATAGCTTCTGGGATTCTGGGAGCTGAAGTCCCTCGGCCCTTAAAGGGGAAAGGTTGCCTACCCCTGGACTATGGTGTCTTGAATAACACTGAACCCTTGTCCTGTTGCTAATGGACTTTTAATGCAACTGTTCTCTTGCCTCCAGGGGCAATGCAGATGTCCAACTGTTGTGATTCAGTCAGCACTCTGTATGTTCCAGACCTTCCCCTGGCAAAAGAATTTTTTGAATGTGGGTTGCTGCTGTCAGTATTGGGGCACTTCAGCTTTCTGTTTGTAGGGAGCTCTATGGCCTGTGCCTTCAGAAATCAATTGCAACAACTCGGTGTTGATCACTGCTGCATAAAGATCAGCACTGAAGTATGTAGTCTCAGCAATTCCACAAGCATAGTTGAGAAGTGTGTGTATGGGGCTAGATGGCAGTCACTGTTCGAGTAAGCATGATCCTGATTGCTAAATGTTATTAGCATTGCCATGCATGCTTCCCTAGCTGGCACTGCTATATAATACAGTCATCCCCAGTATCTACCGATTCTCTATCCACAGATTCAACCATCCATGGCTTGAAAATATTGTTTTAAAATTCCAAAAAGCAAACCTTGGTTTTGCCATTTTATATATGGGACACTATTTTATTAGGCTACTGTATTTAATGGGACTCGAGCATCCAAGGATTTAGGTATCCATGGGGGCGGTCCTGCAACCCAACCCCATCAGATACTAAGGGCCCACTGCACTTTGTTTTTGCTTTCTACAGTTCCAGTTTGCAGGCAAAAGATCACAGCAGGACTATAAGAGTGTAAAGTGACATAGCTGTACTTCTGCTGTCACTGGCACATCAGTCAAGCAGACCTATCTACAAATGTGTGTGTGTGTGTGTGTTTTGACCTTGATTCTAACTCAATCTTAAAGTCATGATTCAAGAATCATAAAGCTAGTTCCATAAGCCCTCTTAATAGCATCCACAAACATATCTCTTCGCTGATGCATGTCAAATTGTTTTTTTGGTGGGCAGGGTGAGGATGTAAGTTGCAAAAGGAGTGTGCGATATAACATGGGGGGAGGGGTAAAGTGATCACAAACACAGTAAAAGTTCCATTACTTTGTAGTGATCCTTTGTAGTGCACTAAGATTTACCTTCATATCTTGGCCCAAATTCAATGTCATACACCAATACAACAGCACTTTCTTCTCTTTCCCTTCTTCTTACAGCCTTTGATGCTACCTGAAAACCAGCTCCAAATGGTATCCCAGCCCTCCTGAATAGTTTTTTTAATTGAGTTGGGGTGCAGTAAGAAGGATAGATTCTCCTCCCAATCTCAATTATCAAAACAGTTTGAACAGTAGATTTTTTAGACCCTTGTCTTTTGTGATCCAGTCAGAAAAAGGAGTATATTGAGCACTGGATGAGTCATATGTAAAACACCTCTCCTCAAATCAGATATTTTTCCACAGTTGGGTCTTCTACATGGAAAAACAGGATTTAACTCATTTCTAATTGATTTTACAGCAAGTTATGCATTCAGTTTTTAGAGAGTGTAAGTGCAGTGTTTATACAAAATTCTGATTCATTTGAAACCGTGGTATTTTTAAAGAAATACTTTATAGAAATATGATTTTAAAAATTTCCAGATATAAATAAAAAGGACACATCTCATTTGTTTCTTTCCTTCTTTAGTACAGAGAAAAAAGGAAAATAGTCTATAAAAAGCTTCTATTAAATGCAATTCTTCTCATAAGAATTACTGAAACAAAGCTTACAAAGTGTGTTGAACACTTTAAAGTAATTTATAACTGTTAAGTATTATTACTATAGTTGAAATAATTATTAATTTCTCCAGTATTTTTTTTCTTTGAATAGCACACAAATGCCCTTTTAATGAAACTGAAAATACAAATACAAATACAAATTCATTAAATTTTCAGATTTTCATAAGGCATTTCACATACTGTATTCTAATTTTTTATGCTCTGTATATGGTAGGGTATTTTCCCCAAATATTCTAACATTTCAGTTCTTTCCAATACAATACTGCAGTTCCGAACAGTTAATTGTACACTTGATTACAGATCAAAAATTAGAATCCAACTTTTAATAAATAAATAAATATGGAAATTGACACTTCTGAGCATTTTAAACTACAGCTAGCTCCCTTCTCATAGTATTATATTAAGTGTCTATTTAAACCATGTAATTCCTTATATTTAAAATGGTATTCCATGGGTGATGAATACGAAACTATAATTAAGCACATTAGTACTGGAAATTTCTCTTATCCAACATATATGTTTCTTTCTAATCACTCTTGCAGGTACAATTAACCAAGACATGCTCATACATAAGCTAGTGTGAGACAACCAAATACCCATTCACACATCCACTCAGCCGTGAAGCTTTCTTGTTGGCCTTGGGCACATACCATTTCTCAGTCTACCTTACCTTACACTATGTTACAAAATGACAATGTGAAAAAAGAAAATATGGGCAAATCTCAGTATTTCCTTATAACCCTATGAAATGTTGAATGCACACAGACGTGCAAATGGATAGTGAATTCCTCCTCAGTGAATGACAATTAAGTCCCAAGATTCTCCTACACCTAAGCTATAGTCTTATCCTCAGTATTGCCAGTGAAACATTTGTATCCATGCTAAACCCAACCCTACTCTCCATCTACTAAACCAGTGATCATTCTATAGAGGAAAGGGGGAAGGAGAGTCCTGTGTCTAAATTAAAATTGCCCCCTAGATACAGATGAAGATACTACAGCTTCACCCCAATAAAGCAAAGCCAATCTCTGCATAGATCACCATCCTGATTGTGCTTAGGGTATCTAAAATTTGGTTGTATGGGGGGAAACCCTTACATCCAACAACTGAAGCAGTTCCCATTATCTCTGCGATCTTTGAAGGATCACATCTCTCTGTATGTGTATCTCTTAGCAACTGGCTGACAGGCTCATCCTTTAACAGAGGTAAGACTTATTCCAATGGAGATAAAAAGGAGTTTATCACACGGGTAGCAAAGTGCAGAAATCCTGTGGAGAAACAAGATTTAAAAATCCGGGGGGAAACCCACAAAAGCAGATTGATTTTCAGGCACATTGGCATTAATAAGCATTAATGCGACATTAACCTGAACAGAAAGTCAACAAAGCTCAATCCTTTTTACTTTTGGGATTTTCTGAAAGCAAAAAGGGTTTTGTAGACTTTGTTTGGGTTAATGTCGCGTTAATGCTCATTAACCCTGACATCGTGTGAAAATCAACCCGCTTTTGCAGGTTTTGTTGACTTTCTGTTTGGGTTAACCCCTGACTTCGTCTGAAAATCTACCCACTTTTGAGGGTTTTCCAGTTTAAATTCTGTTTCTGTGCAGGACCTGTCTTGTGTGATAAACTCCCAAGTTTGGTGGGAACAGGTGCAGAGACCTTCATGCAAGTCAACATATAGGCAGCCTGCTACCAAGTAGTGAGAATCCTGGATCTGAAGATTTCTGCTGGGGTTAATATCTGGAGCCGTTCTAGTTTGTAACAGCAGCACTGAATTCCCTTGAACAAGCAGCAACAGGCTTTAGGTCAAACTGTAAGGTTTCTGAATCCACTGTAAATACTCCTGATACTGCCTCAGCTCTTGGGATAAAATTTCCAGTAGATGTTTACTTTACATTCATATATAAGCCAAGACAAATGTTCCAACAAATTCAGTTCTTAATAAAATACTTTCTCTAATAAGGTTTTACACCAATACAAGTCTACAAAATTCCTGTTTATATAGACAGATAATTATTTTATGTTATTGTCTTTTTTACAAGTACATAGGGATTTTTCCCTTTTCATTGTATGTATTACTATGAATATATTTAATTTTGCATAAACAGCTTTGTGTTCCTTTTTTTCAATGTTGATATACTATTGCTAGTTTTCTCAGTACAGAGCTTTAATAGCCTGTATAGAATCCAGCTTTATTAATATAAACTTGTCATAGATCACCAGATGCAGGCACAAGTGATACAAATATAGAATTCTATCTTTGGGGAGTGCATAGGTGCACTCCCCAAAGATAGAATTCTATATTGTTATACTCATTTATAGTTCTTTGTTCAAACACACTCCTGCAGAATTTTTTGAAATAAAGAAAAAAATGGATGGAACAAAGAACTCTTCTATATTTTCTCACACCCAATACCACTTTATGTATGTGTGTGTGTGCACAAACACATGTTATGAAAATAATTTAACAGGGTAGAAACCAGAACAACAGCTTTTGAGCTACAGCTTCTTAGTGCAACAGGGAAACACAGCAACCATGATATAATGGTACCATTACTAATGACAGACCGAGGTATTTCCATAACAACCCAGGCAAATGATAGTTTTAAACCATTCAAATATTGTTGATTATTACCTGGATTTTTGCAACCCAGGAGTTATCAGAAGTTGCTGTCCATGGACTCAAAACAACCACCGCAACCTTGATTTTTAACAATTCAAGCAAGACACTGCACAAAACCTGTGAAGCTCTTCAACCCTCATAAACCTCACATACAAACACAGAAAGAGGTGATGTATTAAGTAATATTATAGGGTAGAAAAAAAGGAAAACCCCTTTGTTATTTTTGCAACTTTAATATGTGGGTACATATGCATGTACACTTGGGTGCACAGACTACAGTTAAATTCAAACAGGAGAAAATAAAAGATACAAACATTGATTCAGGTGTGCATACACACACATACATATCAACACATAAACATATATGTATGTATATCACAATTCAAAGATTGCAGAATTACATGAGCAACAGGCAACCTATATTCTTCACATCACTAGTGATGCTATATACAAAGTAGGGAAGGGGAGGTAGGGGAAACTGCTGTCATAACAACCCTTTTACAAAGAACTACTGAACTACACTGGAAAACTGAAAAGACTACACAGCCTACAGTGAAAGAATGGGAGATAGCAACACAGTCTCTTTCGATGCACCAATGTACGGAAACCAAGAAAAACCAGAGATGGGAAGGAGGGGGGATTTAGTATTTGCAATATAGTTCTTCTTTGTCTCCTTTCTGCCTCCGCCCAGGTAGCAGCAGCAGCATCCCTCTGCTTACCTGTGGCCAAAATCCCATTCTAGCCCTGCCTGGGAGCCAGGTGTACCGGGTGCCCTCTTCTTCTGCAGAGATCAGATTCCTTGCTCAATCCAGAGAAATGGTCCAGCGCAGACTTCGCTGCAGGAGGGAGGACTGGCACAAGCCCAGCAAGCTAGCGGGCAACCAGGAATCTCTTTAAAGACTTCATTGTAAAGCAAAGAGGAGAAGGAGGAGGTGATGGGGGAAGAGAGAGAAAGAGAAAGAGAGAGAGAAAGGAGTGATGTCTGCAAGGACACCAGCCACTGACTGGCTGTTGAGGGGAGACCCACTGGCTTGCCTTCCTCTCCTTCTCTTGATAAATCCAAATCAAAGCTGCTCCACAAAGTTTGGGTTTTATTTATTTATTTATTTATTTTTACAAATAGCTGTTTGAAAAGCAGCCAGGATGATGGACCTGGGGGAGGGGAGGGGAGGGGGGTCGGAGGGATGTTAAAATCTGTAGACTTGAGTTGCTGTGGAGCCCAAAGAGTTTGAAGGATGGGGGTCAGACTGGACCCAAGGGGAGAGTGGGGTGGGGGGTGGGGGGAAGAAATGCTGCCTGGGTGAGCCCCCCACCCCCATAGGGTTTGTTTGTTTGGTAAAGGGACATAGGGGGGGTTGCAGACTGCCAGAAATAGTGCAAATTGAGTCCACTTTTAGGGTTAGGGTTAGTGCTAGGGAATCATGGGAATTGTTTTTCCCCCCTGAGATATTGAGCCTTCTCTGTCAGAGAGCTCTGGTCCCACAATAAATTACAGTTCCCATGATTCCCTAGCACTAACCCTAACTCTAAAAGTGGACTCAATTTGCACTATTTCTGGCAGTCTGCAACCAACCCCCCCATAATCATGTAGCCGCCTTGGGTCCCTATACCGGGACTCAAGGCGGGATATATATATACATCATCAACCACAGCAAAAATAAGTAATAGCTAGATCGGTGTCGTGGTTGGAGCGTAGGACTGCGACTCTGGAGACCAAGGTTTGATTTCCAGCTCAGCCATAGAACCCGCCTGGGTGACCTTGGGCGAGTCACACTCTCTCAGCCTCAGAGGATGACCCATGACAAACACCCCCTGAAGAAACTTGCCAAGAAAAAGCAAACAAACCCGTGATAGCTTCGCCTTAGGGTCGCCATAAATCGGGAACACAACACACACATACACAATACTACTCCTGTTACTACTACTACTACTAATAATAATAATAATAATGATAGGGGGAGCGAGAAAACCAAGCGGGACATGTGCGTAATGCTGCCTTTCCAAAGACGGCGCTGAGGCGCTGGAGCTTAAAAGCCTTGAGCTGGGGTTGCAGTTTCCAAAGAAAAGCCCCCTCCATCCATCCATCCATCCATCCCTCCTTCTCTTCCTCCCTTTCTTCCCTTCCTTTTCTCCCTCTTTCCCTTTCCCTTACCCTTGAGGGCTGGGAGAGGCGAGGAAGGGGCGACTGGCCATTTAGGAATGAGGCGCCTTTCCTTGGGGCAGCAGAAAGCCACCCCCATCCCCATCCCCAGGGGCACTAACTAAGATTGAATGCCTGCCTGCCTTCCCCACCGAAGACGAAGCACCTTAAGCCTTCCCTCCTCCTCCACCTTCAGGGCTACCAAGAGTACCAGCCTTTCTTACCGAAGTAGAAGCCCCCCAAACCTTACTCCTCCTCCACCACCATCTCGGGGGCGCCCAGAGAGTGCCAGCCTTTCCCGCCGAAGAAGAAGCCTCCCCCCCCCTCAATACACACACAAAGCCCTTCCATCCCCCCCATCCTCAGGAGTACCAAGAGCGCCGGCATTCTCTCCCCACAAGAAAACCCCCAAAGCCCTTCCCCACCACCATCATCTCAGAGGCACCCAGAGAGTACCAGCCTTGCCTTCCCTACCTTAGACGAACCCCCCCCCCAAAAAACACCTCCCACCACCACCACCATCTCCAGGGGTACCAAAAGTGCCATCCTTTCCTACTGAAGAAGCCCCCCAAACCTTCCCCACACCATCTCCAGGGGTACCCAGAGAGCGCCCTCCTTTCCTACCGAGGCAGAAGCCCCCCAAAACCTTCCCCTCCACTATTTCCAGAGGTACCCAGAGAGTGCCATCCTTTCTTACCAAAGCAGAAGCCCCCCAAACCTTCCCCACACCATTTCCTACCGAGGCAGAAGCCCCCCCCCAAAGCTTCCCCTCCACTATTTCCAGGGGTACCCTGAGAGTGCCATCCTTTCTTAACAAAGCAGAAGCCCCCCAAAACCTTCCCCTCCATTATTTCCAGGGGTACCCAGAGAGCTCCCTCCTTTCCTACCGAGGCAGAAGCCCCCCATTGCCTCTCAGCCCCCTCCCCCTCACTCACCGGCCCTGGGGGGGAAGAGGCGGGAGCGGAGCCGGGGCGCCCCCCGGGGGGCAGCAGCAGCAGCAGCAGCGGGAGCGGGAGCGGGAGCCGGGCAAGAGGCGCCTCCTCCTCCGCCGCCTCCGCCTCTTCCTCCTCCTCCGCCGCAGCAAGAGGAGCAGGTCCTCCGCGCGCTCTCGCTGCCCATCCCCGGCGATGGTCCTGCAAGGAAGGAAGGAAGGAAGGAAGGAAGGATGAAAGGAGAAAGGAGGGAGCCAGGGAGGGAGGGATGGATGGAGGAGGCTCTGAGGAATAAAACGAGGAGGAGAGGGGATAAGAGAAAGAAAGAAATGAATGAATGAATGAATGAATGAATGAATGTAAGAAAGAAAGAAAGAAAGAAAGAAAGAAAGAGGAGGAGGAGGAGGAGAGAGAGAGAGAGACCCAAGCGGTGGGCTTGCGCAGGCGCGCAGCCTAGAAAGTGGCAGGGAAGGGGGGGGGGGTCTTTTTGGGAGAAAGCGGTGGCCTGGCTGCTATTTTCTTCTTCTGCTGCTGCTGCTGCTGGTGATGGTGGTGGTAGTGCTTTGCTTGCTGCTGCTCTCTGGTCTTTCCCCTCTTTCCTTCAGCCGCCTATTGCAGCCTCTCCACTTTGTGCTTCTCCCTTGTTTTCCCTTCCCATCAGAGGAAGGCGGGGGGGGGGGGAAGCCTAGTCACCCAGCCACCCCAGCCTTCTCTCTGGGCTCCCTGACACGTCCTCCTTTTCCAGCACCTGTCCTCCATTTCAGTCTGCTGTCCAGGAGGGATTCCAAAACGTCCTGCGTTTAGAGCATGAGAAGCATAGAGAAAGATAAGAGAAGCATCGATAGATAGACAGAGCATAGAAGATAGATAGATTAGATAAAGAAGTGCTTTCAGCTTTTTTTATTTGGTCTTGTCTTCCCTTTTTCTTGAGGGTCCTCCATTTTGCGGTGCCTTGTCCTCCTTTGAAGTTGGGAGGCCATCTGGTCCCCCTGCCCCATTTGGTGGGCTGTGCCTGCCTTTCTCCCAGGGGGACCAGAGGAAAGGAGGACGAGGCAGGGCAGAATGGAGGGCGTTCCAGGACAATGGAGGTCATGACCAATATGCAAGCCAGAAACACTCTAAATAGAAACCCAGGCTTCTTCTTTTAGGCTCCTAATGGGAGGACATGTGGGAATTCCTCCTGGACAGAAGGCTGAAATGGAAAACGTGTCCTGGAAACAGAGGACCTCTGGTCACCTTGTCCTCACCTGCAAAGGAGGAGAAAGCACCGCAACATGTAGGGAGTTCAAGAAAAAGGGAGGACATGACCAAAGAAAAGCTCAAAACACTCCTAGAAATGGAAAAGGAGGACTCGTGCTTAGTCAGGCTCCAAGTGGCAGGGAAGGGGGGGGTCTTTTTGGGAGAAAGCGGTGGCTCCAAGTGGAGGATGCTTGGGAATTCCTCCTGAACAGAATGCTGAAATGGAGGATGTGTCCTGGAAAAGGAGGACCTCTGGTACCCTCTCCCCCCTCCCAACCCCCTTCACTGCTCCCTCAGAGGACCCACACAACAACTGGGTTTGTTTCTGAGGAGAAGAGCAGCCTTGAGGGTCTCTCCCGCCTCTTCCTTGCTTGTCTCTTTCCACAGGTAAAATAGCAAAATCCTCCTAGGTTTCCACCATAAGAGATGGCGGGGGGGGGGGGGGGGCGAGAAATGGGGGTCATGCAAACCCAAACAAAGCAGAAACATTCCTTGTAGCAAGGAGGGCTTGCAGCATCCCCAGCCATCCTTCTCTCCCTTTCTCTTTGTGGGTTTGCATGTGTTTTGTTTCCTCTCGGCTTCTCAGAGACCCCCATCTCCTGCTTTATTTCTCCCCACACAAAACGCATCTGCAAGGCATAGTGGCCATCTAGCAAAGTACAATAGCATCCCAAATCCACCAAACAGTGTCACCAAACAGTGACACCCTTATGGGGCCCGCCTAGAGGCACACAATATGAGTCACAAGCTTTCAGAGCTCCACCAGCTTCACAAACCAATGTGACCATAAAAGACCATGGCTTTGAGTCAAAGCCACATACATTTTGCACAGCACATTCTGAACACCGTGCAAAGAAACCCACATGGGCCAGAACTTCTTCTCCCTACTTCCCAAAATGCTGCCTAAGTTCAGAAAACTAACTCTAGTAGATAAGATGAAGTAAATGTCTCCATGGCCATGTTGGCCATGCAGCAAAGCACAATAACATCCCAAATCCACAAAACAGTGATGCCTTGATTGGACTGACCAAAATGCACAAAATACAAGATGCAAACTTTCAAAGCTCCACTGGTTTCTTCCTCTGAAAAGCTTTGCATTATCCTTAAAGAAACAAGGGAAGAAGAGATGGAGAGAGAGGGCAACTTCCCAGAATATGACTTCTTCTCCAGATAATATCATAGGTTCATTGGTTTTGCTAAGTGGAATTAAATATTCTAAAGAGACAGTGTTTCTGAATGAAAAAAATTGCACAAAATACATGTTGCCTGTCTGCATGAATGTCTCTTCAGTACCATCTGAACTGAGAACTGAGAACAGCCACATCTTGACAAAATAATAACATTGTCATTATTATTTTTTTTAATCCTGTATGATCTAATGAAGAAGCCAGTGGAGCTTCAAAATCTTCCTTCATGCATTTTGTGCATTTTTGTTCATTAGAAACAACTGTCTCTTTGTAATCTTTAATTTCACCTAGAAAAACATCCTAAAGAAGTAAACATATACAACTGAGCACTAAAGTCAGAATCATAAAAGCCGTTGTATTCCCCATTACCATGAATTGAGAGCTGGACAGTGAAGAAAACAGATAAGAAAATCAATTCATTGGAAATGTGATGCTGGAGAAGTGTGCTCAGGATACTGTGGACAGCCAAAATGACAAATAAATCAGTCCTAGAACAGATCAAGCTGGAAATCTCCCTGAAAGTCAAGATGATCAAACTGAGGTTGTACTTTGGACACATCATGAGAAGGCATGACTCTTTAGAAAATACAATAATGCTAGGAGAGGTGGAGGGAAGTAGAGAACAACCACACACTAGATGGATAGACTCTATTAAGGAGGTCAATGGTATGAATTTACAAGACCTAAGCAGAGCAGTGGAGGGTAGGGAGTCTTGGAGATGTCTCATCCATAGGGTTGCCATTATTTGGGATCAACTCAAAGGTGGTTAACAACAGCAACAAAGCAAAGCAGTGGAAGATAGGGGGTCTTGGAGATGTCTCATCCACAGGGTCACCATGAGTAGGGGTCCACTCAAAGACAATTAACAACAATATCAAGCAAAACAAGTGAATAAGTGATAGTATCTGGATAGAAGTCATATTCTGGGAATTTGCCTTCTCCCTCCCTCCCTTGCACATTTCTTTAGGGTAATGTGGAGATTTGCAAAGCTGCACATGGCACCTTAAGAGATTTATTATCATTAATAAATAGTCATTAGTGTCATTTGGTAATTTTAAAAAAATTGATGGAGTCGTGTTTCCCTTCCTGATTTCTCTGTCCAACTTTTATGCATTGAAATTAAGCAAATAAGGGGAGGAAGAAACATCCCCTCTCCAACACACAATGCTTTGGCAGATACCTGACACTACACACTTGCAGTCAAGTGTAATTTTGAATATCAAATGTCTTCTGTCCAGACATGGAGGAAAGCTGAGGTGTAACCCACACTGGTCTCCTGCTTTGTTTTGTATGGCAGAAAACTGAAAAGAGCGCATGGTTTGGCTGTTAGGCAGAATAAGAATGAAGTACATGGGAAGAAAATACTTGTGTGTCCCCCCGCCCATGAAACCTCTTGAATTCCACTAGGATTCTGGCTTTGATGCACTGTATACTTTTCATTATGTCACTGCTGCTGTGAAAGAGTACTGCACTTATTTTCCATGCATACAAGGTCTAACTGAATTGTCTCAGTATTTTTTGCATTCCATTTCCCTCTGACCTCTCTGCTTACAGTTCCTCCACCCAACTAAACAAATGTGTGTATATATTTGCAACAAACCTTAGCATTCAGCAGCCCAGTGAGATGGAGTTTAGTGTAGTTTTTGTCATTACCCCCCCCCCTTAGTTAGTCAGGTGGCACAAGGCTCTTCATCTGGGTTGCAGCAAAAGGAATAAGCATGGCTACATCATTGGAAATTTCTAAATGTAAATGACAGATAAGAACTGGTTACAGCTGGTGTAGAGTCATGCCTTGAATGCTGGTCTAGGACTAAGAGGCTAGAGTTCAGAACCCTGTTCAGCTGCCACTGAATGCCACTGTGCAAGTCACACTCACTCATCCTAAGAGGAAGGCAATGGGAAACATCTTCTGATTCACTCTTGCCAGAAAAAAAAAAACAACCTAATATGAGGTCACATAAGTCATAGGCACAAAGCAATAACAAACTGCAAAAGAAATACATCTGAATACAATTAAAAAGAAAATCCAGATTCCTAAAGAAAATTGAGGAGACCAATTGCTTTGTTGCCCTACTTATGCAGTTCCTAGCAGCATCTACCATAATGAAATGCATGTAGTTGGGATGTAATTCCTCAGTAATTTTCTCCTCGAAGCAACAAGTAATCTTAGCAATATTCTTCCCACTGCAAGAATATCTTTGAAAACCACACAGTTTTTGAAACCCAATCACTATTTAGGACTTGTTCTGTGCAAAATTTACACATCGTTATTTGGCATAGCAAACAGCATTTTCTGTACACGAAACAACACTTTCTGAACAGAAAGTAGTTAAATGTAGAAATGTTATTTTCTGCACTAAAAAAATTGTTTTCTGCTGTAAAAGAACCATGTTATAAATTTTGCATGGAATACATCCTGAACTGCAAAGATTCTTGTCAATACAAGATCTTCTCATCTGGGTTGAACACCGAAAACTTGCAAAACATGTTCTTTGACCATTTAAAAATATTTTTTGAATATTCATTCCATTTCTAGCATGTAGACAATGCTAGACTAGATAGGCTCTGAAACAATACTAGACTTGGATGAAGCTTTGGCCTTGTCCAACCAGGGCCACACTTAAGGTTCTCAAAGAACACATCTATAACCGTTAGAATAGGGGATAAATTAATAAACCAGTAGTGGATGGAACAGCAAGAAAAACATGGAATGCCCTCATTCATTTGGAGTAGGGGGGTAGAGATAAGATTTTCCAGATGGCCCTTATGCTAAATGGCACAGAAGCACCACATTGAAATGTGTGAAAGATGTGAAAAATGTTCAGAATATAAGGAAACCATATAATGCTACTTTTCACTAGCCCCTGCCTATAATGTCAACTTTACATTAAAGTGCATAATTCTTTAAGGCTAACATAGAGATTAGAATTTCACAATATTATGCATACCTTTGCTGTTCTCTCCCTACTTTTAAAAACATCATCATCAAGATGTTCATGTGCCATCAGTGTATCTTCATATAGTGCTATCTGCACAATACTCTAGTGAGGTACTTCTATACTGTTCTAAGCTCTGTGGCCTGCACAGGAAAAATTTGATGGAGCCCCAAGTACCGTGGAAGATTCATTTTTAATGCTCTCGGGCATCTGGCCAACTATAGGCCTAAGCAGACTGCCAGAAATAGTGCACATTAAATTGAGGCACTGCCCTGGCTCAGTGCTAGGGAATCATGGGAATTGTATTTTTTTCTGGGACATTGAGCCTTCTCTGTCAGAGAGCTCTGGTGCCACAATAAACTACAGTTCCCATGATTCCCTAGCAGTGAGCCAGGGCAGTGCCTCAATTTAATGTGCACTATTTCTGGCAGTCTGCTTAGGCCCTATGTCTCCTGTCAGGGGAAATATAGGTGATGTGCTTCCATCAGAGTTCCAGAAGGAGGATGTGCCCTTCTTTATCTTTCCAGTACTAGCTGGAGATTGTGTGCAAAGAACAGAACACTGAAGACTGAGTCAGGAGCTAAGACCAACAATTCAGATGGGCTCATGAAGCTAACAGCATTTAGGAATATAGGTGGTCTTTAAAGATTTGAAAACAGTACAGTGGGGAGTGTTTAAGGTGTACAATATAAGTGTAACCAATGTGTTCATAAGTAAATAAGTGTCCCAAAGCTGCAGTAAGTCACAAGTGATATCTTTATAAAGGAAACAACCTAAGTCAGTACTGAACTGCTGAACTTCTCACCACTTAAAAAACGGAGTGAGCATAAGAGTATGAAGTGCACACCATTGTTATGTTGATATTTATACAACAGAAACATTTAATTGACAAAGCATAAGAGTATGAAGTGCATACAATCACTGCATTAATGTTTATACAACAGAAACAGGTTTCATGAACAATGTCCAGTATCTTGAACTTCTTAGACCCCAAGTTCAGTACTATACTTTCCACACAGCAACTGCAAAACTAGAAATAAATTTGGCACAACAGGGGTAGAATTACAAGGTATGATGACTATTGTTAAGAGAAGCAGGTTATCATACTATCCTGCCTTCCTCAAAACAGGGCTTACAAAACAGGTTGGTACATATTAAAAACATTGATTCCTTGCCATTTTTGCCCCTTTTTTCTTGTCTACCGCTCTGTTTTCCATTGCTCCAGAAGGACTAGGACTAAAGAATACAAACTGAAAGGAATTAAATGTCATTAAACATTAGGAGAAACAACCTAATAATAGCTATCTGAAAGCAGAGCAGACTGGGCTCACCTTCATTGGAGGTATTTAAGTAAAAGCTGGATGGCCATCTGTTAGAGATGATGGAGTTGCACAGTTCCTGCAGTGAGCAGCATGTTGGATAAGAGCCTCCAAGGACCCTTCAATTCAAACATTCTACAGGCCTCTGAAAAAATCAACATATCAATGAGATGTAACGACATCCAAAATATGAGCAACCCAAGTTTACAAATCTTTACTCAAAAGTAAGTCCAACTGTTCGCTTGTCCTATAATTTGTATTCTGCCTGGAATGCAAAATAAACACATCTATTTTTGTATGCCAATTTAATGCCTGCAGTGTCTGTGTTGAACAGACAAGGCACTCATAACTGTTGCTCAGTGTTGGAGCATGATCACAAGGTAATTCCTTTAACCCCTTCCTCACTTTATTTGCTGGAGTGAGTGAAGATGTCATTTATGGAAGAGTCACTTGACTACTGAAAAATCCACAGGTTTTGAAACCTCCACTAAGTTATTGTTCTTGCTGTTTTTCCTTTGTCTGGCTCATATGGACCTTATTATAGCCAAATCAAAGCTGTTTTTGCATGAGAGGAAGACAAGCAGGTTTGGTATGTAGTGGTGCAAACATGTATTGAAGCCAGACCAACTAATGGTGATTGAGAAGAGTCTATAGCCACAGAATGATGGGACTGGACCATTGGAAATGGAGATGTGAGAACTGTGCAATGAGGAAATGGAATGGAATGACCTAGACTAGGGGCATGATTGTCTGGTATTAGAGTCATGAAAAGAGATGCTCCAGTGTGTGGCATTTTGTTGCTGGTCTGATTTGTAATAATACTAATGAGTAGTACTTTGTTGTTGTTCAAATGGATCTTGTAGCACCTTTGAGACTAAGGGCCTTTACAGACTGCCAGAAATAATGCAGCTTGAGTCCATTTTAAGTGCCCTGGATCAGTGCTAGGGAATCATGGGATCTGTAGTTTTTTCTGAGACATTGAGCCTTCTATGTCAGAGAGCTCTGGTGCCACAATAAACTACAGTTCCCATGATTCCCTGGCACTGAGCCAGGGCACTTAAAGTGGACTCAAGCTACATTATTTCTGGCAGTCTGTAAAGGCCCTAACTGAAAGAGAGAAGTTGGTAACTTAAGCTTTCATAGATTTGAATCTACTTCCTCAGATGCATGGGGACTCAGGTGTATGAAACTTTATTCTTCGTCTCTCTTTCAGTTAGTCTCAAAGTTGTTATAAAATACTTTTTCATACTGATTTTCCAGATTAACACAGCTTTGTTGTTCTTGTGTGTCTTCAACTCATTTCCAATTTATGGTGACCCTAAAACTTTTTCTTCACAAGATTTGTCCAGAGGGGGGGTTGCCTTTGCCTTCCTCTGAGTCTGAGAGAATGTGAATTGCCCAAGGTCACCCAGTGGGTTTCCACGATCAAGCGGAGATTTGAGCCTTGGTCTCCAGAGTTGTAGTCCAATGCTCAAACCAATACACCATGCTGGCTGGACTGGTATTAACAACAGCTTTGCCAGGTGAGACCGTATCTTAATTCCCTATAATGTAGACTGAATGGTTGTGGCTTAGAATCATGGGAAGATCGTTCAAACTGAGTCAGGCCATTGGTTGATCTAGCCAAATATTGCTCACTCTGACTAGCAGTGTCTCTTTCCACAATTTCAAGCAGCATTATTTCCTATTATCTGGAGATGCTGAGGACCAAACCTAGGAACTTCTTGCATGCAAAAAGCACATGCTCTGCTGCCAAGCCAGTGTAACCCCATGTATATTGGTTTGGCTCAGTGGAAGATATAACTGTAAGGACAGGGCTGTACTTACTGGTTGCGTTTGGAAAGAAAGAAGAAAGCTGGAGCTGAAACAGAATTGCAGTTGCCAGGGCTAAAAAGTAGGCACTTTTTGCTTTGAATAAGGTAGTGGGATTTTCAGTTATACATTTAGCAGAGAACAAAAGGCTAGATTCTTTGCTGTGTAGCTTTTGTATTGCATTTGCTTCTGTTATGTATTTTTTATTTAGGGTTTTAAGGTTTTGTCAAATGTTGCAGAGCTACTGAGTAGCACAGGCAGAAGTCCTGCAATCAAGTCCTGCATTGGCACCTCATAAGATGCATGGAAATTTTGGGATAGTGTCAAATTTGATGTACAATTTTTATTGTTAAAATATATATATTGGGATTTAAAGTGTAGCTGCCTTTGCAATATTCAATTATAGCTGGCCCCAAAAAACCTGGAAAATGGTACACCAGCTTGGATAGTAAGTTCACAGAAAAGATGATATTTGAAATGGGGCATTATGCTCCAGTAGCACTAAAATATATATTGGAAAGTCTCCCAAAGTGTCTGGCATATAAACATGATACATAAAGCTATCTATCAATCAACCTGTGCAGGAAAAGGGAAATCTTCATTCATACTAGAATGAGGCTTCATTTGCACTCAATAAAAGTTTGTCAAGGAACTAAAGGAACAGCATCAGAGCATCTTCTTATGTAATAATCACTATCTTCCTAGGACGTTATCACACGTGGGCCAGTTTTGTTGTTAAAGAGATAATAAAGTGGAAATGAAGCATCCCAAAAAGAAAGCGAAAATAGAGCTTAATTATGCAAAAGCTTTTCACACGTAATTACAGTAATAACGGAATTAAGTTAACAGCGAAAAAAAGACGTTTTAAACTTTCATACACAAGTGAAAAGAACCCGTACATGTACTGGAAATGGGTGTGTTTCGTGACCAGACTCCTCCTTTTTCCAGGGCGGGTCCTGCATTTCCCAGGAGGAAATGTCAGACTGTCCTACATTTGGGGTCATGTCCTCCTGCACAGGTCCTAACCCCCTTCCGTTGGGGTTAGGACCTCTCAAGAGAGCAGAGGAGGAGGAGGAGGAGGTGGCTGGAAAGGCAAGGCAAGGCAAGCCGAGGCAAGGGAGGGATTGAGAGGGGAAAACTGGAGGTAGCTCCCATGCCCCCCCCACAAGCCTTTCCCTTTTGTAGGACCTGCAAGGCATAACTTCATGGTGAGATGGATCTCCAAGTTGCTCCACAAGCACACCCCACACTTGAACCCACATCCACCCACAGCTGCTGCGAGGGAAGCCTTCTTTCCCCTCCTTTTCCCTCCATCCCAAATGCCAAACTTCTCCTCCATCCCAAACTTCCCTCGCCTCGCCTCGCCTCGCCTCCCCTTCCCTTTCCTGCATGGCAGGAGCCCGGGACTCTCCCTCCCTGGAGGCCCCTCCTCCTCCTCCTCCTCTTGGCCCTCCTCCAGGTTTTAAAAGAGAATTGTCTGTGCGTATTTGCTTTTTACATTACAGTAAATGCGAAATTACTGTAATTTCACAAATGCATTTCCTCTAAACTCCCGAAATTAAAAAGATCTCGGATAATACCAGTTTCTGTCCAGTTTCTGACCAGTTTCTGTGCAACCATGGACCTTATCCCACGGGGCCAAAAGCAGCAAGAATCCACTAAGAATCAGGCGCTATAGCGCTATAGTTTTCCATGCGATCACATGACGTCGCTCAGAATCCGCTAAGAATCAGGCGCTATAGCACTATAGTTTTCCGTGCGATCACACGACGTCGCTCAGAATCAGCTAAGAATCAGGCGCTATAGTGCTATAGTTTTCCGTGCGATCACACGACGTCGCTCAGAATCCAGCAAGAAACCGCTCAGAATGCAGCATCATTCGCATTCTTTTGAATGTCGGTTTCAGCGGGCATTGCAATGGCGCGAGCTTATCCATAGCGCTATTATAGCGCTAGCACCATATTTATACTAGCGCTATAGTACTGCAATGATGCTCATATTGCTTTCTTGCCACTTTTGAGAGCAGCGTGGGATAAGGTCCGTTGTGTGAAATCGTGAGGCACAATTTCAGTTTTTGTTTGGGATTTGTGTGGATTAACCAACAGATTTCCCCCGTGTGATAACATCCCTAGTAGGTAATGCTGCTTTTATTGTTGCCTGCATTGCAGGTCCCAAGCAATATACACACCACTCTGTGGATTGGGCCAGAAGTCATACTAATACCAGTTGGACACATTTAGCATTCTGGGGTGGGGGGGAGATGGCAGAGTGTATGGTTGTTCTTTGGCTAATATTGGCTTAAGTTAGGTGGCTGTCTTGCTGCACTGGCTTTTTATACTGACAAAAACAGTTGATTTAAAACCATTCTGAATTGTATCTGCACAGCTGTGTCCTTGCTTCTCTGAGTATGGAAGAGGAGCCTCAGGCCCACAAATATGCAAAGACCCAAACACATTTTGGGATTCTATGTGGTAATTATTTGACATGTTTTAAGACTGGTATTTAATTAGGAATACCTGGCTGCATTTCCTCTTGGGCTTACGGTAGCAAATTCTATATATAACCACATGGTTTCCTGTGACACATCCAAGGATAAAAGAAGGAAGACTGAATTTGCATTCAAATGCCTTTGGGACTGTGGAGAACACCATATTTCACAAACACTTGAAAGCCACTGACTAATACTCATTCTCCTGACCACATCATTTGTCACATTGAGAAGAAAAGAGGATCTTCTCCATGGTTAAAAAGGAGAAGACAGCTTGTAAGAAAATTACATGCCAGTTCTGTAAACTTTGTAACATTCTCAAAATGCTATCTCACATACATTCCTCAAGTAATAATATCTATGCTTGCCAGTCTCATGTGTACAAGTGATCTATTTGGTGTTGCTGTGTTGGCCATGCAGCAAAATACAATAAAATCCAAAATCCACAAAAGAGCAAAATAGAAGACGCACAAAATACATCATGCAAAACTTTCAAAGGTCCACTGGCTTCCTCATCAGGCAAAAATGTTAAAAATCATTCTGGAGAATAAAAGTGGATATCAGAGGTTTATAGTTTATATCAGACTATTGTTATAGTCAAAGGCTTATAGTTTGTATGAAACATTGTTTCTATTGTATTTCAGTTGTTCTGGAGGGATCTCAATTCAGGCAAAGGCCACTTTCATTCTTGGCCATGTGGGGACCAGGGACAAAGGACAATAGAAGATAGGTAATACAATTTAAACCCCATTAACAACAGCAAAGTAACTTGTACAAGTATGTTTACCAATATAAAACTCTGCTTCTTTTTTTAAAAAATAAAAAAAATCAACACTCATAATGCCAGCATGGTGTAGTGGTTTGAGCACTGTGACTCTGGAGACCAGAGTTCAAATCCCTACTTGGCCAGGGAAACCTATTGGGGACCTTGTGCAAATCACACACTCTCATCCTCAGAGGAAGGGAAAGGAAAACCTTCTCTGAACAAATTTTGCCAAGAAAGCCCTATCATAGATTCATCTTAGGGTCATCATAAGTCAGAAATAACTTGAAGGCACACAACAACAACAATGTAACAAATTACTCTTTGCAACTTAAAAAAAATGACTATTTATTTACAATTACTTAAAAGTAATCAAATAGTTGCTTTTATTTAATTGTGGTGCAAAACAAATTTTCCTGTCCACTCTGTGGTTCCCTCCACATACATAGTACAGTCATATCTCTATTCTTACAGCCTTTAAAAAGGCTCTTAAGATAGATCTCTTCCGGCAGGCCTTCCCAACTTAACTCCTCTCCTCGCACAAGGTGATCTACATCACTTTGTCCACCAGTTATCTCCCTTTTTAAACTTTTTGTATTTTTGTTTTTAAATTGTGTTTGTTTTATTGTAATGTTAGTATTGGGTGGGGGGTGAGGGGTTTGGGAAGGGACACATTTTGCATTTAATTTTATTCCATGCATTTTTATTGCCGTAACCTAATAATAATAATAATAATTTTTATTTATATCCCGCCCCTCTGCCAAGCAATCGGGGCGGCGTACAACATATAAACATCAAAACAAATACAATCAAATTCAGTCCCATCCCTCATTCCCAAAAACAAATTAAACAAAACAAATTAAAAACAATTAAAATTCACAAAGCACATCTATACAATAAACAAAAGCAATCTAAATATACAGGAGAAAAAATTAGAGAGAGAGACTCCCGCTGAGCATCAGGGCCACACCCCCAAGAGTCTTAAAGGGCTAAGGCTGGGGGTCTACTACTACATCCTCCAATCCTGCCCCTGCCTCCACTCTCATGATGCCTGGTGTTCCAAGGGAGGAGGGGGCGGGGGGGGGAGGCTCACCTGCCCAGATTCCTTGTGATTGGGCAGTCTATAAATAATAATAATAATAATAATAATTACAGGTCGGCATGATGAGCATTTGAATCATTTCTATATTATCCTTTATTTTATCAGGCCACACATTCATAAATATATCAGTAACATAAACTTTCTAGTTATTCTGATAAGGACTTGGCAAACTATGAAAATAATTTAATTCAGTTATGGCTCAGTTATAGCAGCAACAACAATAAAAGAAATTCATTGCAAGGAATAATTTATTTGTAAAAAGTTGCTTCTAGGCTCTGGCCAATGCAAATATGTAAATCTTTATACAGTTTTAATGAGATGATTTTAATTTTTTATGGTTAGGTTTTAAAACAATTTTATCTGTGAGCCACTTTGGGTCCCATTCTGGGAGAAAGGCGTTATATAAAATAAATAAATCTGCTACTCCACTAATTGTGCTGAATTGCTACCAAGATAGTTGTTAAAAATGTAAAACAGAATAACAACATGAATGTTCCAGATCTAGATACTACATTATGGATATCCGTGGATTCTATAGCCTCACACATCCTTTTGAAATCATCAACACACCTCACTGTAGGACTGGAAATGACCTGAAAGATGTCTAGTTTGAATATCTGCTCTGATTTAGCATGTGTTACCATTAATATATCTTGGGTGCCTAAACACATATTTCCCCCTTTTAGACATCTCCAAGAACATAGATGCTGGAAGTTCATGAGACAGTTTGAGTGCAGAACCAGTAGTTTACCTAACGCAGTTTGAGTGCAGAACCAGTAGTTTACCTAACAATTAACTGTACAAGTATACCTCAGTTAACAAAATAACTGGACAATATTTCTTTGACATATCTTTAGTACCAGAGGCAGTAATAACATGGGAAGAATAGGGATAGGTTCTTGCATCACAAAAAAGAAGTGCAGTTCGGCATGTTTCAGCAAACTTTTAATTTGAAAGTAACAATATGCATACATGAAATGGAACATCCCTGTTGGGTATGCCTTGCATAAATAAACAAAAACATTTTAAATCTTCTTGAGAGCACTTGAATGCTTTTTTACTCAATCTCTGCTTTTTTAAAATTAGTTTTGTTTCGGTGGCCAAATCTACAGGTCTGTGTTTATTTTTGCTTTTTTTAACATGCTGGGGGTAACTGGAGAGACAAGCTGCTTTCCACCTTTTCTTTCTGTTTTCTGTTCACACATGCTCAGTAATGGATTCTGGAGGCAGATGTTTTTTACCTTGCCTGTTGTAGGCAGGTGCTCACACAACTACAGTAAAATTGGTTAAAGCAGAATCCTGTTCTTTCTCAGCTCAAGCTTTATTGAATTGTTTACTGGAGACACATTGTAGAAACCTGATACCAAAAGTATGCTCGTTCCACCTCCTTCATCCTCCTCTCAGGGCTGATGTTGCTAAAACCTTTCAGATAGATAGACTAGGAAGAAAGGGGGGCTGAACAGGCATAAAATGACTTAGGTTGCATCTACACTTCAGAATTAATGCAGTTTGATATCACTGTAACTGTCATAGCTCCATGCTATGGAATTCTGTCATTTGTCATTTTGTTGTGGCACCAGAGCTCTCTGACAGAGAAGGCAAATATCTCACAAAACTATAAATCCTAGAATTCCACAGCATTGAGCCAGTTAAAGTATTGTCATCCTGCATTGTTTCTACAGTGTCAATGCAGCTTTAGTAAAAAGGAGCTTCTTTGTCAGAGGCTTTGTTAATGGAGGTATACCTTTACATCCAGAGATTAGTTTCAAAGGGTAACAGGGGATAGCCCTTCCCAATCTGATAGTCATATATTAATTCAGAAGCTGGGAATAAGAGGCACATGGCCTACATGCAGCTACTACTTGTTTTAGCATCTCCACTTCTCTCCAGGATGAAGAGGAGCCATTGCTGAGCACCCTTTGGGTTTGGTCAGTCAACCAGTTACTAATCCACCTAACAGTTGTATTGTCTAACCCACATGGGCTAGACAATACAACTGTTAGGTGGATTAGTAATTGGTTGAGTGACCGAACCCAAAGGGTGCTCAGCAATGGCTCCTCTTCATCCTGGAGAGAAGTGACCAGTGGGGTGTTCTGTCTTGGGCCCAGTGCTATTCAACATCTTTATCAACAATTTGGATGAAGGAATAGGGGGCATGCTTCTCAAATTTGCAGATGACACCAAATTAGGAGGAATAGCTAATACCTCAGAGGACAGGATGAACATTCAAAATGACTATAATAGATTAGAAAGCTGGGGCAAAGCTAACAAAATGAAATTTAACACAGAGAAATGTAGGACAAAAAATGAAATGCATAGATATAAGATGGGGGACACCTGGCTTAATGAGACTATGTGTGAAAGGGATCTAGGAGTCCTAGTGGACCACAAATTGAACATGAGTCAACAGTGTGATGGCGCAGCTTAAAAGGCCAATGCAATTTTAGGCTGCATTAATAAAAGTATAGTATCTAGATCAAGGGAAGTAATAGTGCCACTGTATTCTGCATTGCTCAGGCCCCACCTGGAATACTGTGTCCAGTTCTGGGCACCACAATTCAAAAAGGATGTTGAAAAACTGGAGCATGTCCAGAGGAGGGCGACTAAAATGATGAAGGGTCTGGAAACCAAGCCCTATGAGGAACGACTTAGGGAACTGGGTATGTTTAGCCTAGAGAAGAGACGGTTAAGAGGGGATATGATAGCCTTGTTTAAATATTTGAAGGGATGTTATATTGAGGAGGGTGCTAGCTTGTTTTCTGCTGCTTGAGACAACAAGTATCTGGAACAATGGATGCAAGGTACAGGAAAAGAGATTCCACTTCAACATTAGGAGACACTTCCTGACAGTGAGAGCTGTTCGATAGTGGAATACACTCCCTTGGAGTGTGGTGGAGTCTCCTTCTTTGGAGGTCTTTAAACAGAGGCTGGATGGCCATCTGTCGGGGATGCTTTGATTTTGAGTTCCTGTATGACAGGGGGTTGGACTGGATGGCCCTTGTGGTCTCTTCCAACTCTATGATTCTATGATTCTATGATTCCGTCTCACAGCAACCATTGCTGCTTTCACAATAACTGGATTCAGTGACACATAAACACATTTTTGCAGCACAGTGCAGTGTTGTGCAATCCGTATCACAAGAAGGTGTTCACGGGATGACTGTCTTATTTTCAGAGATACTCTTACACCCAAACATCTATCAGAACTGTGTTTCTTTTTTAAAACAAGACACTCTCTCCACATTCCTCAATTTCAATGGGCCTCATGGGAAGGCAATGGTGAACCACCTCTAAGCAAATCTTGCCAAGAAAACCCCATGAGAGGTTCACCTTAGGGTTGCCATAAGTTGGAAACAACTTGAAGGCATACAACACACACACACACACACACACACATATATCTTTTTTTTAAAAAAAGTCACCACTATCACACTGCTAAATTTGGGTTGAACAAAGTGAGGCATGTAAGTTCAAGGAAGTAATATTGAGGTTTGGACTCATAGAGGTTGCTCAATCCTGGTTTAATTCTGGTGTGTGCACATGTGCATACATTTCTGCATCAGTTTCTTGCCATTCACATGCCCCTGAATTGCTTACAAGCATCCCATTGTGAATGTTGATGATAGCTCCAAACTTTGAGGGAAACAGGGTTTATCACCTTAGATAACTCTTTTAATGTTCATTTTAAAACTCAGAATGGATTTACTGTCCCAGTGATATGGAAGCCACTGATTGTCACTGCATACAGGATGCTTGCAGACAGAGAAAGCTTAGCACTGACAATTAAATGATTTTGTGCAGCTATTCCCTCTTTCTCCCTTCCAGAAGAAATTCCTGAAGAAATTGTTAAGGCAATTGAAAAAAAAAGCAATTGGAAAGTGTGGGAAGATTACAAATGGGAGATGATGTTGTCTGGATCTTCAACACAATTTGATGAATGAGTCAAAGTAATTGGACAATCAGTGCTTCATATGGAAACAGCTACCTCTTTTCCACTCTCTCTTTCTTTGCTGTCCTGTGTTCACCATGAACTTTTCTTCACATATTTTAGAGTAAGGGCCAAGAATTATAGAATATTATTTTATATCATCATGAAAAGAATTTATCTATCACCTCTCAGCCCACTAGGGCTCCATAGCAATACACAGCAGATAAACAACATCCTTTAAAAATAGATTAATCCTATTTTTAAAAATCTCTGGGCTCTTACTTTTTCTTTTTTTTAGAATAATAAAGAATGCCTATTGGGAGGCTTAATAGTACAGTTAGGACATCACTTTTCAACCATTTTAAAGTGTAGCCCACTTGTAAATTAAGGCCTAAATTCAAATTGATAGGATTTCTTGATAGATTTCTTGATTTAATAGGTAAGTCAAGACTTTTAAAAATCCAGTGATTCAATAGGATTACTTTAGCTGGGACAAGCAATTGGATTTAGGCTTTACAGCACAATCCTAACTCAAAAATATGATGGCACTATAGGGACTGGGTTAGATGCAAATAGTTTCTGCCAGCAGAATGCTCTTGTGCCAGAATGATTTTAGAGATCTAGTGACAGGGGGATCTAGTGGTAGAACAGCATGGATTCCTAAAGAACTGCTGGCAGAAGAACCAGGAGAGGATTTGGGAGGGCTGGGATGCAGAAACAGCAGATCTGAAACTTCTCTAGCTCAAGGATTAGGGATGTAAAAAAAAAAAACCCACCAATGTTTTCAGGAGTACATATGCCATGTGGGACCTTCATTGCCATCTTCCTATCAGAGCAGTTGATTACTTGTTTGACATAGGATGCTAGGACAGGGTTGGACACTTGCAGTATTCAGAGGCCAACATTTTGCCCCAGAACCTATCAAGAGATACAGAAATGACAAAAAGTTCAAAATAAAAAACTGGAAGCAGCCGGAAGTTCTGGTTTTAAAAGAAGGTGACATATTTTGGTGTTAAACTGTCCGGAAGAGTCCCATGACTTATTAAAAAGGCTAACTGATATTTCCAATAGATGCAATTTGATCCTTTTCTGGCCACAGCTTGAATGGACTGAGAATTCCAGAAACAGCCTTATGACTGTCTGCAGTCCCTGGGCCATAGACCTCAGAGGAATGGAGCAAAGGAAGCACAAGCCCAACAAAGACTAGGCTTGGGGTGGCCAAGCTCCCTCTACAATGATCTGAATTCCTATTTAGTTCAACCCCTTCATGAGTTATCAATGAGAATTATATTAAACATTTAAGCATACACACACATAGACATACATCAAGTCCTCACCCAAATAACAAAGGCTGCCTACAATCTATCCTAAATGTTGTAACCCGCCCCGATTGCCGTGCAGAGGGGCGGGCTATAAATAACAATTTATTATTATTATCCTATGCAGACTTATTTGAGAGCGGGACTGACCATCTGGGCCTATTAAAGGCCCCACTGAGCCTTACCCCCCTGGCGGTACACCATGGTGAGAGCGGGACTGACCACCTGGGCCTGTTAAAGGCCCCAACGCTCCCAGGTCCAGCGGCAAGCACCGCGGCACGGAGGAGGAGGAAGGCGGGACCATCTGGGCCTATTAAAGGCCCCACTGAGCCTTACCCCCCCGGCGGCGCACCACGGTGAGAGCGGGACTGACCACCTGGGCCTGTTAAAGGCCCCAACGCTCCCAGGTCTGGCGGCAAGTGGCGCGGCACGGCGCAGAGGAGGAGGAAGGTGGGACCATCTGGGCCTGTTAAAGGCCCCAACGCTCCCAGGTCTGGCAGCAAGCGGCACGGTGCGGCGTGGAGGAGGAGGAAGGCGGGACCATCTGGGCCTATGAAAGGCCCCACCAACCCTTACCCCCCCCCCCGGCGGCACGCCACGGTGAGAGCGGGACTGACCACCTGGGCCTGTTAAAGGCCCCAGTGCTCCCAGGTCCGGCGGCAAGCACCGTGGCGCGGCGCAGCACAGAACAGGAGGAAGGCAGGACCATCTGGGCCTATTAAAGGGCCCACTGAGCCTTACCCCCCCCAGTGGTGCACCGCGGTGGCAGCACTCTGGGGTGCTCCGGGCCACCAGAGGACTTTAAGCCACCTGGAGGACTTGGCAGCCTGACTGCCATTATTTGGGGGCAGTTTTGGATGGCCTTGGAGGACCATCTCCCCCCGCGGCCTCTCTTTCTTTCATCTATGCAGTTGCTGCTGGAATTAGGGACTGGAATCAGTTGGTTACTCATCTCCCCCTCCGCATCGCGGAGCTGACCATAGTCTGGGAGTGGATATTCAGGTTGTGTGGGGGCAGGGAAGGTATGGCGGTAACAGAGCCAACAAATGTTACAAAAGAAGGAGAGATCGATGCTTAATACCTATCCCTCCTTCAGTTTTCCCTGTTTCCTAGGATAACTTGGAGAGCGTGCCAACCATTCCACTGACTCTCAACCTGCTCCTTTGCAATGCCAGGCTGGTCAAAAACAAGACCCATATCATCCACGATCTCTTAGTGGATGAGGCGGCCGACCTGGCATGCTTTACTGAGACCTGGCTGGGGGATGCCAGCTCTGCGATATGGGCGCAGGCTCTCCCAGCTGGGTACTCGGTTAGTGAGCAGGTAAGGGAAAGTGGGCGGGGGGGGGGGGGGCGGCATAGCCTTGGTCCATAGGAACACCTTAACCGTGATCAGAAAGCCTATCCAGAAAACGACCCACATTGAGTGTATGTATCTTAGCCTGAAGACCAGGGATAGTTTAGGGATTCTGTTGGTATACCGGCCACCCCGTTGCTTAACAGACTCCCTAACCGAGCTGACCACCCTGGTTTCTGAGTTGCTGATGGAATCGCCCAGACTTTTGGTCCTGGGTGATTTCAACATCCCACTCGAAACCAGTTTACAAGACCTAACTGGTGCGACTCAGGAGTTCATGGATACCATGGCAAATATGGGCCTATCCCAGTTGGTCAACAGGCCCACGCATTGTGCTGGTCATACCCTCGATGCAGTCTTTAGTACGGAGCAAGAATATCCGTGGGCGGAGGTCAAAAAAACCTCTGCACTGTCATGGACGGATCATTTTCTGATCAAGGCGGAACTAAAGGCTATTACCCACCCTCCCGGGGGTGGCGGACCCATTAGAACGGTCCACCCTTGAAGGCTAATGGAACCAATTGGTTTCCAGAAAGCCTTAGAGGGTTTAATGGTTGGTAATGTCGGTGATTCTGTCAAAGCCTTGGTGGACACTTGAAACACCAATCTCACCAGGGCTATTGACACAATCGCTCCCAAGCGTCCTTTCCAGCTCGCTTCAAACTGTAAGCCCTGGTATACAGAGGAGCTTAGGAGGATGAAGCGAGCCGGACAACGACTAGAGTGCGAATGGCGTAGGACCCGACTCTCATCCAACAGAACTCGCCTTTGGAAACATCTTGATTCCTACAGGGAGGCTTTGCGTGCAGCACAGAAATCTTTCTGTTCTGCATGCATTGCATCTGCAGAGTCCCACCCGGCAGAGCTGTTTAGGGTGGTGGGGGAGTTGATGAAGGTTCCCCTGTGCCAAACCCTCTACTTAACCCAACAACAGCCTGCTGCGAGGCATTTACCATCCACTTTGCAGATAAAATTTCTCGGATAAGAGCTGACTTGGACGCCAATGCTTTGGCAGAATCCATAGATGAGGCATCCAGTAAGTCAGTTGATGGTATTTTACTGGATCAATTGCAATCTGTGAGTACCGATGACGTGGACAAGCTGCTTGGAAGGGTGAGGAAGATGACTTGCCCCCTCGACCCATGTCCATCATGGCTGGTCGCCCAGGGAGGAGACGCATTGAAGGTGTTCCTTCGGGACACAATCAATACATCATTCAGGGAAGGTAATATACCATCTTGTCTAAAGGAGGCAGTGGTTAAGCCACTCCTGAAAAAGCCTTCCCTTGACCCCCTGGATAGAAACAACTACAGACCAGTCTCCTTGCTTCCTTTTTTAAGCAAGGTGATCGAGAGGGCAGTTGCTTCCCAACTCCAAGCAGTCTTGGATGAAACTGATTATCTTGACCCATTTCAAACCGGCTTCAGGACAGGATATGGAGTTGAGACTGCCATGGTTGCTCTGACTGATGACCTCTGCCTGGGCATCGACAGGGGTAGTGTGACCCTGCTGGTGCTCTTGGATCTCTCAGCGGCTTTTGACACTATAGATCATGCCATCCTCTTGGATCGCCTGAGAGAGTTAGGAATTGGAGGCACTGCTTTGCAGTGGTTCCATTCCTTCCTCTCGGGCAGATCCCAGAGGGTGAGGCTCGGGGACAGTTGCTCGTCAAAAATTGAGCATAATTGTGGCATCCCTCAGGGCACCATCCTGTCCCCGATGTTATTCAACATCTACATGAAGCCGCTGGGTGAGATCATTTGGAGGTATGAAGCACGGTGTCTTCAGTATGCTGACAACACCCAGATATACTTCTCCATGACCAGATCATTGTCTCAGACTTCAGATGGCGTCTCTCCTCTTAATGACTGTCTCAGACTGGTAATGGGTTGGATGAGGAAAAACAGATTGAAGTTGAATCCAGACAAAATGGAGGTACTCACAGTTACAGGCCCGAAACCAGATTTGGGAATACAGTCTCCGGTCCTAGATGGAGTCACACTCTCCTCGAAGGACTGTGTTCACAGCTTGGGGGTACTCCTTGACTCGTCGCTTCACATGACTAGTCAGGTGAGTGTGACGGTCAGGAGTGCCTGTTATCAGCTTCGGCTGATACGCCAACTGCACCCTTATCTGGATATGAGGGATCTAGAAGCTGTGGTACATGCCCTGGTAACCTCATGTCTGGATTACTGCAATGCACTCTACATGGGGCTACCCTTGTGCCTAACCCGGAAACTACAACTGGTGCAGAATATGGCAGCCAGGTTAATCACAGGAACATCTAGGAGGGAGCACATAACAACGGTGCTGAAATCCCTCCACTGGCTGTCGATTAGTTTCCGGGCTCAGTACAAGGTGTTGGTTTTAACCTTTAAAGCCCTACATGGCTTGGATCCATCTTATCATAGGGACCGCCTCTTCCCGTATGATCCCCCCCACGCCCTTCGGTCCTCTGGGAGGAATCTGCTTCAGCCAATAAAAACCAGGCTGTCTCAGACCTCCCAGAGGGCCTTCTCTGAAACCGCTCCCAGACTTTGGAATGGCTTGCCTATCCAGGGGGTCAAGGGAAGGCTTTTTCTCATTACTACTCTTGCTGCTTTCAAGAAAGCAGTAAAGATGGATCTCTTCTGGCAGGCCTTCCCGGAATAACTGCTGTCTCGTGAGAGATGAGTTTTTAATTTGTTTATTTTCTGATTCCTTCTGTTATTGGTGATTGTTTTATTTTATTGCTGTATTTTTTAACTTCCTTCTAGTTTAATTCTGTTTTAAGGGGATGGGAGGGTTGGATTATGGTATGAGGGAATGTTTTAACTTGTTTGTTTTAAAATGTTGTACCCCGCCCGATTGCTGCGCAGAAAGGCGGGCTATAAATAAAAAAATATTATTTATTTATTTATTTATTTGGCAGTAAGCTACACTGAACACATGAAGGGTACATCTAAGAACACTCTGCTTGTGAGAGTTTAATGTTTAAGGATGTTTTAATGATAATTAGTGAGACAAATAATTTGCCAACCCCTGCAGACCCCTGGACATAGGTAAAATTATTAACAAAGTGCCTGTCAATTTGAATCTTACCCCAGTTAAAGACAGTTCTAGGTTTCTGCTGAGAACCATACTTTGCTTCCCTCTTGTTTTGTTTTTACAGTTCGATACAAGTAAATGATTCCTGTCCATGTCTGAACTGGGCCTTAACGTCAGGCATGTTTGTTGAAGGACATGCAGATTTGTTTAATGCATATGGAGGGATTGAACTAATAGCTCATGTTGTCACAAAACTAATGCTATATATGTCTAGCTATTGTGTTCTCTCTGTGCAGATTGTAGGGGAAGTGGAACTTGCAAACCTGTGTCTCTGGAAAGATTTAAGTATCCTTAAATGCTTTCCATTCCTCTCAGATTTCACACTGTATTTTTGTCATGCCTCACAGCCCTTCAGGAGAAGATAGACGAAGATAGCAAATGTGGTGCTGACATACTATTTTAGGAGAAGTTTTTAAAGCTTATACTACAGCTTCCAACTGACCACTTAAATGCAGAGCACTAATCAGCTAATGGGAGCATAGGCGTGCAACCATTTAATCACCATTAAGAATTAATGGCTGCTCATAGATGTCATTAGTCAGTTCCCATGCTGTTATGTAAATCTTCAGCGTGACAACATAGTCCTGGTCATTCCATTTCAATATGTAGAAAAGGACAAGCAAAACAGTCAATGGAATGACTTGCCTACAGGAAACTGTTACATTCTGGGAGGCTTCTCATTAGAGGAGTGGGCATGCTGAAAAATGGAGAAAGTGGATGGAGACTTAAAGAACTCTCACTAAAACTTATAGTTCACTCAGTAAAATTGACTGGCAGTAGCTCTAGGACACAGCAAAGAAGATATAACTTCAAACCATCTAGAGATAGTTACCTTAGGAAATTCACTGCCACAAAGGGTCATGAAGATCACACATGTATGTAATTTTGAAAGGTAATTAAACTAATTCATCCCAGGTCAGTCATGGAAACCCATTGGTTAATCTTGGGCAAGTTGCAATCTCTTAGCCTCAGAGGATGGCAGTGGCAATGGCAAACCCCCTCTGATGAAACTTGCCAAGAAATCCCTATGACAGGGTCACCATAAGTCAGAAATGATTTGGAGGCACACAACAACAACAACAACAACGAACTAATTCATAGATTTTAATTATACCTGCTTTTCTAACCTGCTTTGAGTCCCAAGGTAGGATATATATGAATGAAATATTTAGAACAATTCTTACTGTTGTTGTTGTCATCGCCCTCATCATCAATGAATGGATTCCTAATTACAAAGGAAATTCGAATAGTTTATGTACTTAATTCATGGACAAATTCAAGGGCTGTCCTTTTCCTTCTCCTTACTAGAGGTTGAGGGAACCTCAGCCAAGGTGTCCCGGGCCGCAAGGGCAGAGGCTGGTCTCAGAGCTTGCTCCTACAGGGCTGCTTTGAGTTTCAGGTCCCAGTTTTTAAGAGCCTGGGTGGTCATGACCTTGCAACATGGGCAGGTCTTGACATTGTGGGCCTGCCCGAAACACAAAACACATTGATCATGGTGATCAGTAGTGGGGATTTTGGCACCACACTTCTTGCATTGCTTAAATGAAGCCATTTTGAACCGAAGTTGAAAGGCAAAATCAGAAGACAAATTATAAGTCAAACAGTCAAATGTCAAGCGATCAGTGACAATCTCAAATGCAAAGTCCAAAAGAGTGGTCAAAGTACAGAGAAATGGTCAAAGTTCAAGCCATTAGGTCAATCTGAAAGTGAAATGAGCAACTCTAGAGAGCGAAGTTCCTTCCTAGATGCTAACATGGCAGACAAACGGAACTGGAGAAAGAGCAGGAATGCCAGGGGCTTTATAGAGATGGGCAGGGCTACCGCCCAAAAAAATTGCAATTGAACTTCTGCCTAGAAATACTAGAAGTTTCCAAACCAGCTGCACAGGTGCAGATATAACCTATTACTGTGATTCACAGAGATCACAAAGAAGAAAGTGTATGGGCCACCATCAAAACAATACTTTGAATTTGTAGAGGAATGAATGATGCTGTGTCCCAAGTTGGAAACATTTAACCAGCAGTATCCTGAAGCCATTACTGGTTTTGGTATACAAATGTGGGTGCACTAGTCTCCTAATCAAAACTCAATGAATTTTCAGTGAATAATTTTAGACAAACTAATAATCAAACAACTGGTAACTGATATGTTGGGCTGATATTACTGCTCACCCCAGAAATGTGGATCTTGGTGAATGAGGCAGAGGGCTAAAGTACTTGACAGTCCTTCAGCACCATTCTTTCTGAGACAAATAAAAGATATTGCCTTTGAACATTCATGGGATATGGAATGTTTCCAGAAAAAATAAACAAACAAGCAAGTGCAAATATGTCGTCATATAAGAAACTGAGTGTGCAGAATTATTTTTAACTTTCTGTCCTACAAACCAGTCTATTTCTCTGATCTCCCTGAACTCTTATGAAAATAGGGACTGTTCTTTTCAAATGAAACTAGGATCTGCTTTTATTCCTCATGTGTTAGAGGTAACCCCACAGTAGATGAACATCTGTTGTAATAAGATGGACTCAAACCTACCCCCAACCCCCCCAAACCTGCGCAGTTTTAAATATTCAACTGACAGTGAACTTAACATTCCAGCACAGAATGTTGATTAGACCTGAAATTAAAGATAAACTAATGTGACCATAAAACACAATTTATTTGGGACAAATCCATACATGTTGCACAGAACATTATCGGACATTCTGAACGCCATGCTGAGAAACCCAAATGGGCCAGATTTTATTCTCTCCCCCCCCCCTCAAAACTCTACCTAAGATCTGAAAACCAACTCTATTGTAGAAGATAACATGAACTGATGAACATATTCAGGGGAAGCCATGTTGGCCATGTAGCAAAATACAATAACATCCAAAATCCACAAAATGGTGATACCTTTATTGGACCAACTAAAATGCACAGCATACTTACTGCAAGCTTTTGAAGCTCCACAGGCTTCTTCATCAGGCAAAAATGTTAAAAATCATACAGCAGGAAAAAACATTATGACAATGTCAGTCACAAGCCTGGGATATAAATAAATAAATTGATTGATTGATTGATTGATTGCATAGCTGCAGACACTCTGCATTTTTCAAAAGTGCACATTTTGGGGGATGAGCCCACAGACATTCGTGGGACAATTCTATGGAACAAATACTGTCCAACCCATACAGAGCCCATAATGAATGGCAGGGGAACCCTACACCATGATGCTAAAAATAAAAGAAACCAGTCTACTAAACCTCAGATTAATGTAGGTTCCTCACTTATCCCTACCTGGAACAGCATCCCAGGGCCAATAAAGTATATTGGAATTCTCCCTTCAAAGGTACCAAAAAGGTTCAACTTTTCAGGGAAGCGATCTAACTCTGGATTCCACTACTGACTCCTGTGGAAACCTGTAAAGCATTTACCTCTTTGAATTTTGAAATTTTAAAGGCAGAAATGGGGAAGGGGAAGACATGCTGGGAGCACAGGGTGGGGGTGCTGGTGCAGAAGAGGCTATGGATCTGAGGGAAATGGGGTAGATTAATTCCTGCCCATATATTTCAGTGAAATAGATCGGGGGGGGGGGGGGGGAGGATTCTAGCTGGGGCAAGAGGAAAAGAAGGAAAGACCCTCTTCTCTCATTTTGCCCTTCTCTCATAAGCCCAAGACTATTTGAGGATACCTTTGAGGCTCTGATATTGGTTTAGGATCATGCTATGAGTTAAAAAGTTATATCTTTGTATGTATGTATGTATGTATGTATTATTATTATTATGATAGATCTAAAGTACTCATAGCCAATATGGGGCCCTGGTAGATCAAATCCCAGCAGCCCTGGTGGTGCAGTGGTTAAATGCTTGTAGTGCAGCCACTCACTCATAAACCACAAGGTTGTGAGTCCAGTACTAGCCTGGGCTCAGGCTTGACTCAGGCCTGCATCCATCCAAGGTCACTAAAATGAGTACCCAACTGTTGGAGGGCAATGAGCTTACAGTTGTAAACCACTTAGACACTGCATAGCGCAGTATGAAGTTGTATATAAATGAAGCTGCTTTGCTTTGCTCTGTTTGGGTCACCTTTAGACTACCTACCATCTTAGCATATGGTATGACATTCACAGCTAGCAGAATGGGAGTAGATGGCTTCATGGAGTTCAGACCTACATCACTAAAAGTCTCATATGAAGACTTCTCTACTTCTCTTCTTACTTCTCTGAGGTTTTTCTTGTGTATTTTTGAAAGGTAATAATAATAATATAATCATAAATTTTATTTTTAACCCGCCCCTCTGCTCGGCAACCAGGGCGGCGTACAACAAGATTAAAACATGTAACAGTTAAAACACTCCTTCAACCCAATCCCTAACCCTCCCCCCCTTAAAAGTAAATTAAACTAATGCAAGATTAAAATAACAAATGGATAACAAAATACACTCCAAAAAAGCAGTTTTAACAAGGACAAACAGGCGGTGGCAGCAAAAGGCCGGGTAAGTGAACCACCTCCATTGAGCCGGGAGATTTATTCCGGGAAGGCCCGCCGGAAGAGATCCGCCTTTACTGCTCTTTTAAAGCTAACAAGAGTAGTGATAAGACAGATCTCGTCAGGCAAGTCATTCCATAGTCTGGAAGCGGTCGCAAAAAAGGCCCTCTGGGAGGTCTGCGACAGCCTAGTTTTCATGGGCTGTAACAGGTTCCTCCCAGAGGACCGGAGTGCGTGGGGGGGAATCATACGGGGAGAGGCAGTCCTGGAGATAAGATGGACCCAAGCCATGTAGGTTAAAGGTTAAAACCAACACCTTGTACTGTGCCTGGAAACTAATCAGCAGCCGAAGCTGATAACAAGTACTCCTGACCGTTGCATTCACCTGACTAGTCATGTGAAGCGACAAATCTAGGAGCACCCCCAGACTGCGAACACAGTCCTTAGAGGAGAGTGTGACTCTGTCCAGGACTGGTTTCAGGCCTGTGACTGTCAGTACCTCCATTTTGTCTGGATTTAGTCTCAATCTGTTTTTCCTCATCCAATCCATTACCGCTCTGAGAAAAGTCATTGAGAGGAGAGACGCCATCTGAAGTCTGAGCCGACGATCTGGTCATGGAGAAATATATCTGAGTGTCATCAGCGTACAGATGACACCGCACTCCATGCCTCCGAATGATCTCACCCAGTGGCTTCATATAGATGTTAAATAGCATGGAGGACAGTATGGCACCCTGGGGGATGCCACAATTAAGCTCAATTTTGGACGAGCAACTGTCTCCGAGCCTCACCCTCTGGAATCTGCCCAAGAGAAAGGAACGGAACCACTGCAAAGCAGTGCCTCCAATTCCTAACTCTCTCAGGCGATTCAAGAGGATGGAGTGATCTATTGTGTCAAAAGCCGCTGAGAGATCCAAGAGCACCAACAGGGTCACATTACCCCTGTCGATGCCCAGGCGGAGGTCGTCGGCCAGAGCAACCATGGCAGGTAGAGGGAGAAAGAAACATTTGTATGAGCTCTTGCTTAGGCCAATCTGCCATTGCAGCTGAACAAGCTTGTTTTCTGCTGCTCCAGAGACTAGGACCCGGAACAATGGGTGCAAGCTCCGGGAAAAGAGATTCCACCTCAACTTTAGAAGGAACATACATGGTCGGGTTTGGCTGGGGAAAGATGACTGGCAAACTAGTCAGTGACAACTGGACTGTCTTATAGAGATAATTCTCTATAGTGGAAAGTCTTAATCCACTCTTTTCCCAATGCACCTGAACTATAGATAGAGTAAATAAAATATAGATAGAGGATGAGCTAGAGGTATGCTTTGAATGTTACAGGTAGAAATTGTAATGAGACTTAAGCAACTTCTGCTTTCATTTTAATTGGAAAGCTTTGCTTCTTTTATCTCTTTCTATAAGTTTTGATTTCATTTAAGATGAGAATCCTCCCAGACAGATGGCTGCTTGTGCTACCTCTCAAAAGACATTGTGCCATTCTTTTTGTCTGTTCCTTCCTGTGAGGCTCTCCAGTATTAATAATTAACATATGTATACCCCAGATCTGTCCAGGTAATGTCCCTGCCTCCTCCTCTTCTTTGCTTTCTTTAATAGCCTGGCTGGGCCAGTAGCACACTTTGTTCTTGCTGTTGTGTGCCTTCATTTTGTTTCTGACTTATGACCACCCAGTAAGACCAACCTATCATAGGGTTTTCTTGGCAAGATTTGTTCAGAGCGGATTTGTCATTACCTTCCTCTGAGGCTGAGAGAGAGTGATGTGCCCAATGTTACCATGGCTGATGGGGGATTTCCCTTTCATCAATCCAGACACAGCAGGATCAATCAAAGGAAGGCAGGCTGCAGGAAGGATTGTAAGGAAGGACTCTGAAATCACGCTCATAGGATTCACTGAATGCTCAAAATAGGGGGAAATTAATTGATGGCAAAAAGGCCATGCTTATGGATGGAACACAAAGACAAACATACAGAACATGGACAATACTAAAGAGGAAAAGAAACAAATTAAATTAGCTACACTAACTCTAACTCTGGGATTATTGAAAGCAAAGGGATGGAAAGTGTGGCACTTGGCCACTATCAGCCCATCTCCAGGTGTGTTTTTTTGAGCACCCTCAAAATTCCTGCAACCACTAAAAAGGTGTAAATTGCCTCTTCTAGAACCCTCTGGCAGCAACAATTGACTTTATCTCCCACTTGCATTGTACTGTATTAAGAAATTCCAAACTTTTCATAACCAGAGCCAGCATCTTGTTGGTTTCTTACACATGTAAGTTCCCCCATGGAAGCACTGGACATTTTTGTCCAAAGCAGAATGGCCATATTCAATTTAAGGTTTGAGAAGCAAGGCTGTGCTTCTGGAGTATGCTTGTTTGTTGGCATTGTTGAAATCTTTGTAGACCTAGAAGGTCCCTGGGACAAAAAAAGTGGGCCTGTACCTATCGGACTTGTCAACTGATTTAAAGGGTACTACCACTATATATGCGATGTGCATACACACACACACACACACACACACACACACACACACACTATTATGGATGCAGTGACATAGTGGTTAAGACGCAAATTCTGATGATCAGAAGATCAGAAAATTGGCAGTTCAGGACCCAAGTGTTGCATGATGGGGTGAGCTCCTGTCACTAGTCCCAGCTTCTGCCAACCTAGAAGTTCAAAAGCATGCAAATTCAAGTAGATAGACAGGTACCACTTCTCAGTGGGAAGGTAACACATGACCACCAGAGCAGTCCTCAGACACCTCTGGCTTTTTGGCTTAGAAACAGAGATGAGCACCACCCCCTACAGTCAGTTACGACTAGACATTCATGTTAAGGGACTACCTTTACCTTTTTTTTAAACCACTATATATGTCTTGGACAAGGATCGGTTTATGACCCTTTCACACTACACAATTATTGTGTTATAATGCCACTTTAACAAGGGAGGGTGTATTTAGAAGTTTCAGCCACCTTTCACCTCTGACATAACTACAAACCCAAGGATTTTAAAAGAAGTTGCAGTGGCAGTTAAAGTATAACCACAGTGCCATAACTGTGTTGTGTGAAAGGACCCTGGTAGTGTGTGAAGTCTGTTGGTATTGCTGCAGCTGCTGTCTTCTCCTTCTTCTCCTTCCATGACAGAGTTTTCCAAACCTTTTCCTAAACTGCAAATCCCAGGATTCCATAGGGTGGAATCACGGCATTATCATTTTGTAGTGTGCAAGGGCTTTACACTGAATTCACTATTTTCTCTCTGTCAAGCTACTTGTCCCTCTTCAGTTGAGAAGTCTAAAGGCATGTCTACATGGGCCATTAAAAACAGTTTTCCTCTGCCCTTGTGTCTCCCTGTCCAGGCAATGCAGTGCCAAAGCCTTGATTCAGGTGTGGACTGTCTTAATGTGGATCCAAGCCATTCCCTACTTTAATCCAGTTTAAAATAATTTACCTTTTGCTCGAGATTTTCCAGAAAAATCAAAAGTATTCCAGAACAACACTGAGCAGCTGTTTATTCAGCATCCTGCTGTGCTGTCCACAGCAGGATTGCTCCCTCTGATGTGATCACATCAGTGGGTTGCTCCCTCTGATGTGATCAATGCTGGGCACCTCGTTTTCAACCTCAGAAGGAACACCCAGTGGTGTCACAAGGTTTGGTAACAGCAGATGTGGGGGGCGGCTGCTGCTCACCCCTCATGGCTTCTTCACTGGCCTGGCTCCCTCCCCTGGGAGAGAACTGGGTGGTAACCAAGCCATGAAGGGCACACTTGTCCCTCTGCTGCCCTTGCTGCTTCCTCAGCTCCTTCCCAGGGAGTGAGCTGGGCTGGCGACAAAGCCATGAGGGGCACCACCGCCTTGGCTCTCTCCCCAGGGAGGGGCCAGGTAGCAATAGAACCACAAGGGGCATGCCTGCACCTCTACAGCCCTTGCAGCCTTGGTTGCCTCCTGGAGGAGAGAGCCAGCACCGCAGTGAAGCCACAAGGGGTGCACTCTTGCCTCAACAGCAGCAGCAGGAGGACCCCACCAGGTGTCACCCCTCCTGTGGGCGTCACCTGGTGTGGTCCGCACCCACCCACCCACCCACTCAGAGATTCCACTGCTCATGTTGCTGGGTGGCACAGTGGGAGGTTGTGTAGTCAGACACCTGGCAGTGTTCCAGAATGCTGAGATATCAGAGAGAATTCAGGGCAGCTTTGGGGCCAGAGTACTCCATGAAGAACCCAGAGTATTCTAGCCCCAAATTGTTAGTCAGCCTAATTTTCCCTGATGGTATGATGGAGAAGGAACCTCTCTCTTAATAGGCATCCTACTAGACCCAGCTGTCAAATTTGCCAGATCACTTTGTTATACCTCCTTAACAGATTTCCCATGGTGGAGAAAACCCAAAAGAAAACAGAAGAAGGAGTGAGAAAATACAAGAAGCTTAATGTTGTCTGGGCCCTCTGCTGATAAAATTCTGTGAATCAGGCAGAATTTTATAAACAAAGTGGAGTGATGGAAACATAAAAGCTCCACCTGGAGGTATACTCTATGTGGAGTAGATCTGTGACTGAAACAAAACTTCCCCTGAGAATAAGATATAAAAGGTTTAGCCAAGAACAGCAGAAGCATGAGAATATAGTGTAGTCCTTAATCATGTTGGTATTTATGATGGGAGACATTGCTTATGGGCATGCTAATGTAATAAGAATTTTCATCCCATTTTCTTCATTTATTATTAAAATTAGAAGATAGAAGCCCTTGTGTTCTAATTACTTAAGTACCCTGAGGCAAAAGGAATTGGTGCTTGGTTAGGGAAAATTGCCTTATAAATGTGAACGCTCAATGTAGGGCTCATCTAGACTGGCAATTTGTGTCAATTTCTGTTGTTTAATGTTACAGAATGTTGCTTTGGGGCTTTCCCCGGTGTTTTCACCATCCAAATGGTCTCGTAAAAAACAATATATTCCATGGTTTCTTTCTATTTCTTCCCCCCAATACCTCATTTGATTTTTTCAATTTTCAATTTAATTAATTAATTAATTAATATTTGGGTGTAATCTCTTGACAGATAATTAATTAATTAATTAATTAATATTTTGGGGGTAATCTCTTGACAGCACTATCATTATATCAGTAAACTCCAATGATGTTACTGATCTAACTGATGTGCCATGGTGATTCTATTCCCTGCCCAACATTATACAGCCATCTTATACAAAGCACTCCATATAAATCAGGCTCCAAAAATATAAACTCATTTCTGGAGCACTCCAAGCAACATCGTAATTTGAACTTGATGAACTCCCTCTTTCTCTCTCCTTCACTGACTTTCTCTTCCACAGTCTGGAATAAAGCTCCCTGGGGATAGAGTTGCCTGACTGAAACTGGAAAGAGGACCCCTATACCTTGAAGGATTGTGTTGAAAAGGTAATTTCAGTAGGAGTTGCATTTTATGTGGTTGCATGACAAGAAACACCTGCTGAAATTACTTCTTCTACACAACTACACTTGTCCCTCCACATTTCCTGGGGTTAGGGGCACAGGACCCCCCATGAATGTGGAAAAAACGCAAATAACAAAAACACTATTTTTTTTAACTGAGAGAACACCTCTCTAGGAATCTCGAGGTCCTCCAGTGCAATTCTGTAGTCAACATCTGCCAGACATTGACCATAGAATTGGGCTGGAGGAGCGACAAATGCCTAGTGGTGTGTTTTCCCTAGGAATCTCTAGGTCCTTCAGTACGACTTTTGGTTAACGTTGACCATAGAGTTGCACTAAAAGACCTAGATATTCCTAGAGAGAACATATTAATAAAATCTGTGAATAATCAAATCCGCAAATATCAAAGCTGCAAATGTGGAGGGATGAGTGTATTCAAGGAAGAGGAGCCATCTTTCCAGTTTCCACTCTGGCAACCCTACCTGAGGTGGATCTTTTGATCTAGCAAGCTTTGTCCTTTGCTTACTTAATATCTACTTTGATTGAATCTCTCTCTCTCTCTCTCTCTCTCTCATTCTCTCTCTCTCACACACACACACAGACACACAGAATTTTTTCTTTTGTTTTTGCAGTTTTAAAATCCCAATTGTCTTCCCTCTCCTGCATTCCTGTGTCTAAACAAATAGAAGACAGTGTAGATGGGAGAGGAATGAAGTGAATAAAAGGGAGAAGAAGGGAAAGGAGGTGTTGCCATGCAATTGTCTTGCTTGAGATTTTTCAGAACAGAAAAAATATATTTTGGGGCAATAATCTCTGATTTATATCAAGTGGGTCATGTAAGACTGCTGTGTGGGGTGGGTGGGGGTAGGTGGCAATTGAGCCGATGCTGTTTTTGTAATTGGTGTTATTGTACACCTTGAGGTTGTTACTTATGACAACCCTCTCATGGGGTTTTCTTGGCAAGATTTGAGGGATTGGAGGGGTTTTGCTTTTGCCTTCCTCTGAGGCTGAGAGAATGTGTCTTGCCCAAGGTCACTGTAGGTTTCCATGCCAGAGTGGGCATTTGAACCCTGATCTCCAGAGTCATTGTCCAATACTGAAACCACTACACTATGCTGGCTATGCTGTAATTAGCAAAAGGTAGTTTTTTATATTTGAAAATGAAGTGATAACCCCTGAAGTAAAAACCTGCCATCTCCCAACACACTTGGCCAGTCTGAGTGACCCATGGTCAATATGCATCTTGAATTTTTCTAAGTTTAAAGTGGGACATGGTTAAAAATATTTGTAGTAGTCTTAGGACGTTATCACACGGGGATCCGCCGCCTAAAACTGAAAATAAACTGGACAAGCAGAAGACTTTAATTTACGGGATTTGTCCCGTTCCGCCTCATCTGATATTTGAATTTGAATTTAAAAGGGGGTTAATTCGAACAAAAACCTGAGCTTTTCAAATCCCCCAAAATCCCGAAAATGAAAAGATCAGGTTTTTGTTCAAATTAACCCCCTTTTAAATTCGAATTTAGTTATCAGACGAGGTGGAACGGGACAAATCCCGTAAATTAAAGTCTTCCGCTCGTGCCCGTTTATTTCCACTTTCTCCCCGTGACTCCCTGTGTGATAACGTCCATAGGATACATCACTAGGATTGCTTAATGTCTAGAACAGGGGTAGGCAACCTTTTTGAGCCGGGGGCTGGGTTGCTGTCCCTCAGACAACTGGGGGGCCGAAGCACCAAAAATAAATAAATAAATAAAAATAATTTTTTAAAAAAAAATTAAAAATGTGCATGCACACTCTCTCAGCCCCAGAAAAGCTATGGCAAAACCCCTGTGGAGATTTTGCCAAGAAAACCCCAAGAACAAGTACAGGTAATAACAACAATAATCAATATCATCATGGTGGGCGGCGGCAGCGGCAGGACCGGCCTGGGGCCGATCCAAAGGCCTCAGGGGGCCGCATCTGGCCCCTGGGCCTTAGGTTGCCTACCCCTGGTCTAGAAGGTAGATATCTGCCTTTTTGCTCTCATTCTTACCTGCCTTCCTTTACTTCTCTCCAGTTCTTTTGTGCCTTTGTATTAACAAAATGTCAGCAAATTCAGATTGCTTATGGAGATAATGGTTGAGCCTAAAGGTAAAGGTTTTCCCTTGACACGAATGTCTAGTTGTAACTGAATGTAGGGGCTGGTGCTCATCTCCATTACTAAGCTGAAGAGCCAGCGTTGGCAATGATGACTCCATGGTCATGTGGCCAGCATGACTTCATGGAACACTGTTTATCTTCCCACTGAAGTGGTATCTATTTATCTGCTTGCATTTGGATGGTTTCGAACAGCTAGGCTGGCAAAACCTGGAACTAGTGAGAGGAGCTCACCCCATCATGCAGAACCTGAGCCTCAAACTACCAACCTTCTGACCTTATGATCGTCAGAATTGGCGTCTTAATCACATTGGAGTAAATGGTACAATGTAAATTGTATATCAGGAATTACTGGTTGAATGTGCTACGAGGCCCTTTTCTTGGATGGCAAGGGTATGCAAATGAATGCACAGACAAATGTAGAATTGAATGCACAACCAAAAGAGGGGGTTGTTGGACACATATTAGCTACAAGACATACCTTACAGTAGATTTATGCACCTGTTCTTGGACAGCAAAGCAAGGCTCAGTTCCATGCAGTAGCTTCCCAGACTGCATACCAGCATTTAGTCTTGTCCAGCAGCTGCCCAAACATCAAACTAAGCTCCATGCAACAGTTTCCTGTGCTTTAAATATCCATTTATATCCAATCTGCAATTGATTTTTTTATCCACTGCCACTGATAGGAAAGGAAAATGGAACACATTTGCAGCCAATGGGCAACACCCATGGGTACACGTGGCCCATGACCAGAGGTTCCAAGACCTTGAAGTAATGAGATGCCAAATTAAACAGAGCTTCAAAAGTAAGTACCAGCCCTTGAAGGCTATTGGAATAGAGCACAACTGCTTTAGAATTGCTTGAAGCTATCTGTTTGTTTGTTTGTTTGTTTGTTTATTTATTTACTGTATTTATACCCCGCTCTTCAGCCAGAAAGGCTCTCAGAGCAGCTTACAGATAGTTAATTAGACATTTCCCTGCCCTCAGGCTTAGAATCTAAAAAGACATGACATGATAAAGGCAAAGGACTATGACCTTATAAAACATTTTTATTTATGACAACAACAGGAAGATCCATGGTATGCACAGACTATTCCACTGAGTGATGACTGTTAGGAATAAAATGAATCCATCAGCAATTGTTTAAAAATGGAGATTTTTTAACACAGATCAACAGAATGAGACATTCTGCAGAAATTTCACACTGGCTATCCCAGATGACCAAGTTCATATTTATCTCTGTTTGTTTTCCCTTCATGTCATTTTAACATGTATTTTTTAAAAAGGAGAATTAAAATTAAAAATACAGGAGGGAGCCACTGCTTAACAATGCCACAAGATAACTAAACAAGAGGAAAAGGTTAGAAAAAGTTCATAAGATTGTAATTGTTCCCTATCCATGCCTGCCATATACTTTATTAAGGAAATTGAATGTTAATGAGCCAGGAGGTCCAGGGAATGTCTCTTATGGGACTAATTAATAGGAGATTTTTTCATGATACAGAAGTTGGTTCTAGAAATGTTGAAAGGCCATAGGTGTTAGACCTTTGGGGAAGGTGATTCTACCCCACCAGTTAAGAGTGTATCTCTTGGGGTTCTTCTACGTTTACCACAGTACTCCAGGCTGTCCCCAGAATATTCTGGCCCTGATTTTCCCCTGAATCCCCCCTTACCTGCTGCCAGTTTTCAGCAAACAATGGGCAGGTGCCTTTCCATACAATCCCTGTGACCTGGCCCCTGCTGCCACTGCCACTGAGGTCATTCTGACCTCAGATCTTCTCATGCCCACAGAGCAAATCACCAGAGACAATCACAGGGATTATGGGGTGAAACAGACGGCCCTGTGGGAAGGGAGTCAGCCATCGTTGTTGTGTTTTGCTCCAGGTTTTCTGGGAAACCCAGAGCAAAAGATACGGTAAATCTTTTTAATGTGGGACAACGGGTGGAAACCTCAAATCCTGTCTGGGCATTGTGAAAACAGCCTAGATTTGATTTGGGGGTTGGGCCTGCATAATGTAAACAGTACATAGCAAGCCTGGATGGGAATTTGGGGTTTATAAGAAATTTAAACAAGCCCTAGATCTGCTTGTGGCAAAAACTGGTAGAATCCCAAAGGTGACTTGGAAGCTGAAGGTTGGCAGGCACTTTGGGTATGTGGGTATCTCTCTCTAGGGATCTGGTGTGGGATATATAAAATCATAAGAAGAGCCATGCCAGATAAGGCCAAAGACTCAAGTAATCCAGCATTATCTTCCCACACTGCCAACCAATTGTAGCTTCTTCCTGAGGTAAGTTATAATGCTTTGATCTTTTAGCTTAGAGGAGAAACTGAGTAAGGGGAGATGTGATAGAGGTGTATAAAATTATTCATGTTGCAGAGAAAATGCCCATTCTGTGAAAAAGAAGCTTTTCTCCTGTTCTCACAATATTGAAAGCTAGAGTCATCCACAGGAACTGAAAGGTGAGAGATTCAAGATAGAGAGATGGACATATTTCTTCACAAAGCACCTGGAAATTGCTACCACAAGATTTAGAAATTGCCACCAACTTGGGTAGCCTTAAAAGGAAACCAGATGAATATGTGACTACAAGTCATGGTGGCTGTATATCCTCTCTTGGATCTGAGACATCATTCCTTTCAGTGCCAGTTGGTGGAGAATATGATCAGTAGGGTGCTATTACATTCCTGCCCTGCACTGCTACCTACCTCAAGGGGAAGATCCACCTGTGTCTTGATCAATTTGGTTACCCTTTTTAGTATCTTTTTCAGTTCTACAGTATCCACTTAAAGGTGCTGTTGATCAGAACTGTACCAAGTATTCCCAGTGTGTTTGAACCATAAATTTGCATGTATGCAGGCATTTTGATATTAGCCATTAGGTCATCATAAGTTGACAGGGGACTTGAAGACACACACACACACACACACACACACACACAAATAAAACATCAGATGTTTCATCTTCCACATTCCTTGGTGATATCCATTGGAATGGGAAGGATAAATAGCATCCAGTGGTAGTTGTAGAATTCCCAGGATCTGGCCATGGATTCACCAAAGATAGTGCTGGATGCAAGAGTGGTGTTGTCCTCTAAATTAAGGCCATAGGCCATCATGGCACAGAGTCTGTACATACAGAACTTGTCTTCTGTTTTCAAGCATGGCCAGATCATAAGGCTTTTCTATAGAAAATGCTGCCGGGTTCAAAAGGCTATGTTTTTCAGAATTAAAATGTCTTGGAATAGGTTGTTTCAGCTTTCAGGTGGTGATCATTGATTTCCGTTTCCAAAATCTTGTGAATAGATTGCTGTTATATTCAGGGTTCTAGCACTCACTTGTATATATAACCCTCCATTCCACCCTCTCGCTCCTTGTTCTATTTTATTCAGTAAATGACAAATGACACAAGAAATGGATATTCTGTTTTTACAAGACAGGCACATTATCTTCCTTCCTCCTCCTTCATATAAAAAGAAGGCACTTTTTATTACAAAGAAGGGAACCCTTTACATCAGCAGTGCTAACAAATATATAAATTTGCAGGAGGATGACCTTTCAGAGGGCTAGAAATGTGCTAACTTCACTGCCACCTACTGGGAAATGTCATCATATTAATTTTACTGTCTTGTCTCTGAAGAAAACAGCTAATAAAGAGGTCATTTCCATTACTGTCACTGTTGAAGTGAATGATATATGCTAATGTGATTAGGCTGCAGTCCCATACCCACTTACCTGACAGCAATTTACATTGCACTGAATGTGCCCTGTTTCTAAGTAGACTTGTATCATTAAGGTATCAATATGTCACTTCCCAATATGTAGGCCAGAAACAAATTGCATCAGCAATATCAAAAAGTGTCCCAACTATTTTTAGCCTCCACCTCCCTAGACCTCTGGTAAGAAAAGGATATCAAGGCAGATCAGCAAAAGTCCTTGAGACACAACGTTTGTGTTTGTAATATTATTTTCTGATGCAGCAGGGCTATGTCTGTGACTCCAGATGTATGTATAACAAGCAGGAGGATTGTGTCTGAAAGGCATAATATTTTGATTATATATTGTGTTCTTTTGATTGAATTCTTAAATGTCACATTTATATTAAAGCATCTTTTCTTACTGATAAAAGGAATTAGTGATACATCAGTACTAAGCAGTATTCCCAGAGTTTGGAAAAAGTTCACTATACCTACCAGAAAGTTCCTGGAAGATGCTGGGAGTTGTAACTTTCCCATGTGTTGTGTGTTTTGACTCCTGTATTTGCAGTGGGTGGATTATGCTAGAGCAGCTCAAGCGTTCTTGAAATCTATGGGATCAGTTTGCTTCTTTGTCACACGGTTACTGAGTTTTTAAAAATAATTTTTGACTTATACCATTGAAAACCAATTTGGTATTAGAACAGTACAGTTATAAGAAGAGGGGCTAGAATATTCAGAACCAAAGGCTGACTGGATGAGATGGATTATCTAGATCCATTTAAATCTGGCTTCAGGCCTGGCTGCGGGACTTAGGGTCTCTGCAGACGGGCGGCACAGAGCCGCCCCAGAAGTGGCGAATCAGGGCCGTGGCAACCCCACGCTGCGGCCCCAATCCTAACTTTTGCTGCCCCCAAAATAGCAGCAAAATTCTGCTCCTTTTAGAGGTGGCAAAAGGCTGCCCTAAGAGCCGGTGATGCAGCTCTTCCTCGCCCTTTCAGCGCAGCGTGTTTAAACGCTGCATCAGGATGGCATCGGCGTGGGGTTGGAGCAACGAGTGTGTGGCTGCCCTGCCCCAACTCTACCCCTAGGCTGGCCCTTTGGGATGGTCTGCAGAGGCCCAGAGAAAGTTTTGGTTGCCTTGGCAGATGACCTATCCAGTGTACTGGACAGGGGAAGTGTTTTGATCCTGCTGGGCTCCTCAGTGGCTTTCAATACCATTGATTATAGCATTTTTTGGGTTACCTTTCTGGGATGAGATATGGGGGCACTGTTTTTGGAGTGGTGAATTGAGAAGGTGGCGCTGGGGATGTTTGTTCAACACTGTGCTCATCAGTGTTACATTCTGTCCCTAATGCTATTTAATATCTACACTGAGACCTTGGGGTTTTTGTGTCACAAGCATGCTGAAGACACCCAAATCTATCTCCCCTTTTCATCTGATTCTGTACTAAACTAGTGTATGCTGCTGGGAATAGATTGCAGAAGGGTGAATGAACTTAATCCAGGCAAGACAGAGGGGCTCCTGGCTAGTCAAAAGGCAGATCAGAGTGTAGAGATTCAACCTGTGCTAGATTGGGTTATACTCCCTCCCCCCAAAATCTCAGCTTCACAGCATGGCCATATGTCTGGATGTAGAACTAAGCTTGGATGCACAGGTTTCACCCAGGCATGTGTTTGTCCAGCTAAAGGTAGTGTGCTAGCTACACCTATTCCTGAAGATGTCAGATCTGGCTAAAGTGACACATGCCTTGATTACATACTGTTTTGATTACTGTAACATGCTCTGCATGGGGCTGCCTTTGCATACTTCAACTGATTCAAAATGCTGTGGCCAGGCTGCTAACCAGGGATGGTTACAAGGATCATGGGATTTCCACCCTACACTAAAAGGTGGAAGTCTAGGGGTCCCCACCAACTGTATTAATCTCTTTAAATGCTAGGGAATTATTAGCTCAAAGGATGCTTTGTGAGAGGCTGAACAGCTTGAGGACCATTTTCACCCATGTATATTTGGAACTAATGTGAGAGAACTCCAGTTTAATGAAATAAAGAAGTTTTTATTTTGAAATCTAGCACACACATGATAACAATTCAAACAGACACAGTATAAGAGCGGACCAAAATGGAGGCATGGAAATAGGATAGCAGAGATTGAGGGTTGTTGAGGGGGTGATATTTACCTGTCCTGAAGAGTAGACCACGGAAAGTGGGATGTGGCTCAGATGAAGTCTGAGGGAGACACAGTGAGCAGAAAACTCTCTGTACACATTCAGGGCTAGATTTGAGAGTGATATTTATACCTGTTATCTGGACTCTGGAGGTGCTTGGATGATATCTTGCAATGTAACAAAAATCTGATACTATTCTCATGGAACCAGCAATGAGATTCTGGAATGACTGATGGTTTTAACTTCAGATTATCAAAATAGCAATTGGATTAGGACAACGCTAGGATATCTGGACAAGGAAGTTGTCTGGGAACATAGCAGGGGGTAGATAGGAGATATTGGCTTATTTGCTTTGGTGCAATGGTCCTTTGTCTCTGGGTGCAGAGGATATGCAGAGACCCTGGGGGAGGAAGGCGTGATCAGCACACCCATTTACCCTTTTACCTAGTTCTTCCACATGTCTTCAGGGCCACTTGCTTTCCCCATGGACCTCTTAAAGCATGCTGGACTCTAGATATGAAAAATATGAAAATATGAAGAGCTCCATTTACAGTGTGGGGATGCAGGGTGTGCTGCCCCCTCCCCACCCCCACTGAATTAACTTAATTGGGTGCCGGTATATTTTTCCAAGAATAATTCAAAATTCTGTTTTTTGTTTGTTTTACTTTTTAAGCCCTATATGGCTTGGCTCCAGGCTATCTGAAACATCTTGCCACCCTATACGAATCAGTATGAGTGTTAAGTTCTATGGGGAAGGCTTTCTGTTTCTACAGAAACATTTGGTAAGGACACGAAAGAGAGCCTTCTCTTAGGCTATGCAGTTTCCTTCTGTGGGAGGTCTAGTTGGTCCCCTCTCTTTCACACATTATACATGTAGCCTGATGGTAATTTTATATACAATATTTTAACTAATTTTGTGCATGAAACAAAGTTTGTGTACATTGAACTATCAGAAAACGAAGGTGTTACTATCTTAGCCACTCAGTAGACAATTTTGGATTTTGACGTATTTGAGATTTCGGAATTCTGGATAAGGAGTTCTTAACCTGCATTTTGTAATTACATTTTAAATGTGTTTTTGACTGTTAACCATGTTTTTTTAAAAAAATAATATTGTTTAATTCCTTTTTAACTTTTCTAAAATAGGATTTAAACTGAATTTTATTTCAAATCAATGTAAGATGCCTTAGGTCCCATCTTGAGAGAAAGGCAGGGTAAATAAATTAAAAGAAAATAAGTGATTAAAAAAACATTCTAGGATTAGTGCTCTAACTCTGGGGAAACATAGACAGATGTTTATTTTAGACTTTTTTTTAAAAAAAAAAAATCAACACTTTTTGAAGAGTTTAATTACAAAACAGCAAGACATTAACCAAAATTTCACTAACTTCTCATTTCAAGGACAGCCAACAACTCTCACTTTAATATTCTCCTTGAATATGTTTTATTGTTGTTGTTAACTGCACTCGAGTCAATCTCGACTCATGGTGGCCCTATGGATGAGGCATCTCCAAGACCCTCTGTCCTCCACTGCTCAGTTTAATTCTTGCAACCCCTTAATACCTGTGACCTCCTTGATAGAGTCCACCCATCTAGCATGTGGCCTTCCTCTCTTCCTACTTCCCTCCACCTTCTCCAACATTATTGTTTTTTCTAAAGAGTTCTCTCTTCTCACGATGTTTCCAAAGCATGACTCTCAGTTTGGTTAACTTGGCTTGCAGGGAGGTTTCTGGTTTGATCTGCTCTAAGACCCACTTGTTTGTCCTTTTGGCTGTCCATGGAGAGAGAAATCCAAGAGGTGCAAGGGACCACATTGCAAACATATGATGGCTAATGGAGCACACCAGGGAATTCCAAAAGATCATGAAAGGCTATGGAAGTCCCTTAAAGACATGGGAGTGCCAACATATCTGATAGTCCTGATGAAGAATCTGTACTTAGGACAAGAGGCTACTGTCAGAACAGAACATAGAGAAACAGAATGGTTCCCAATTGGCAAGGGAGTCAGACAAGGCTGCAACCTTTCACACTATCTGTTTAACTTGTACGCAGAACATGTTATCTGAAAAGCAGGCTTGGACACAGAAGAAGGAGGAGTGAAAATAGGAAGAAGGAATATAAACAATGTAAGATATGCAGATAACACCACAGTACTAGCAGAAAACCTCACAGACCTGGAACACCTACTAAGGATGATGAAAGAAGAAAGTGCAAAAGCAAGCTTAATGCTGAACATAAAGAAAACAAAAATAATGACCACCAAGGACTGCACTCCCCATTCTTAACAAGTTCAACCTAAACAATGAAGAAATAGAAATAGTAAAAGAATTCCCATACCTGGGATCAAACATTGATAGAACTGGGGACTACAGTCAGGAAATCAGAAGAAGATTAAGAATGGGGATTGCAGTTATAAAAGAACTAGAAAAGATTCTAAAATGCAAAGATATACAACTGAGCACAAAAGTTAGAACCATTGTATTCCCTGTTACCATATATGGATGTGAAAGCTGGACAGTTAAGAATGATGATAGGAAGAAAATGAATGCATTTGAGATGTGGTGCTGGAGAAGAGTGGTTTATTAAAGGTTTTTCAGCATCAAGCCAAAATCCCAGTGGAGATATAAGACTAAGGAGCAAAGCAGACTGGTGGCTAGGAGTGGCCTCTGGCCGCTCCAGATGTGATCGGGCCCTGTGGCAACTGCACAGCCCACTCTCAAAGTGGGCCTCTGCCACAATTCCAAATGAACTACCAGCAGAAGCATTTTTTACTGCTCTTTTTGCTGGTGGCTTCAGGTCACCTTATGTGGCCTTGGAGCAGCTTCTGGACACTTTGGGGGCATGCATCATCTGCACGCCACCCCCACCCCCCGAAGTGGTCGGAAGCTGTTCCTTTTGACCCATCTGTTTCAGGCCTAAATTTACTAGTCCTTTTACACAGTCATGTTTTGAAACCTAAGATGCCTCAAATTGGAACTATTTTCCAGGAAGCCATTCTTGAAATTAGAACGTGAAGTGTTGATAATTTGTCTAAACATTTTTCTACTCTAAACACTTCCCATGTTTAAGAAACCACAATTCTAGGTGATAGTGGGGATTTTGTGTGCAGGTTTTTCATGAAGCCAGTTAAAACTGGGTTGTGGTACTAACAAGGCTTTGAATTCATGTTGTATACTTTTGATTATTTTATTTCTCCAATTAACCCAACAACAGCAGCATTGTGCTACTAGAAGATTTTATATAGCTAAGGGGTGTTTCCCTAGTAACACATTACATGTGGGCATAACAGCTAAGTTTGTAAATATGTCTCTTGATATTTGTTATTGGTGTTGGTGTTGTGTGCCTTCAAGTCATTTCCATCTTATGGCGACCCTATCATGGGGTTTTCTGGGCAAGATTTGTTCAGAGGGGACTGGCCTTTGCCTTTCTCTGAGGCTGAGAGAATGTGACTTGCCCAAGATCACCCAGTGGGTTTCCATGGACAAGCAGGGGCTTGAACTCTGGTCTCCAGAGTCCTAGTCTAACACTTATATTACTACACCATGCTGACTCTTGATAATGCTGTATAACACTTCTTTTATCCTTTATTATGATATTTGCTAATAAGTATTTTCACTATCATGTTATAATACTTTGGCCTAAATAGGTGTGGAAATAGTAGTGTGTGTGATTCTCACACTTGGCCCAAATTCTTAGTTTTTAATGACATTAGACTAGGGCTGGGCAATTGCACAAGATGAGGGGGGCATTTTTCCAAATCCCACTCCACTAGTGCATTTTGGCATGCTTGAACTGAGAAAGTTACTTCCACCCACCATTTTGCCCAATTTGGGGCCATTTTTTAAGATTTAGTTTTCATGTTGAGGAGATTTGGGGGCATTGAAGGGTCAGCGTAAGCAAATTGCTGTTGTTTGGGCACACTTTGGGAGATTTTGGGGCAAAAGAATGACTGAAATGTGGCCTAATTTGAAATGAAACCCACGTCTTTCCCCTTCATTCCCTGAGCCGTCCACTTCCTTTCTCCATTTTATCACAGAGGATGCTTAGTTGTTCCCAGCTCTGTGAACCCACAAGTTTGTATAGAAATGAAACAGCTCTGAAGCCATTGCTAACTGTTGAATTACCAACACATTTTTCTACAGCATTTCTATTTTAAAGCAGAACCAGGCTGGCTTATAAATCATAACACAATGATCAAACAGTAATAAAATAGCACTTCACTAGAATGATCAAAGCAAAGCCAACACCAGGACCATTAAAATGAATGCATTTTAGATGCTGACTTTTTATTTTATGTTCTCCCACCCACATTTGTATCTCACTCAGCCTTGAAAAAGCATGGGATATTGCATCTGGAGTGGTATCTCATTTAATCCATATAACTATGCCATGACTTAGGCTGATGGAGAAGAGCTGACCATTCAGAAGGCTTTATGGCAGAATGTGGATATGAATGGATGCCTCTTTAGAGTCCAAGTTCACTGCCATTATTTAGTCATGTAAAACATTTTTATTCCTCTCTTTAACTGAAAAAGGTTTCTAGAATGTGGCTTACAAAAACCAATAATAAAACAGTTCCTGCCATCAGGTTTACACTTTAGTTTTTATCGTCCTCATCATACAAATATATTGGTTGAAACTTTTTAACTGTTTAAATTGTTTAATTGTTTTTTCAACTTTATACTTTTAAATGCTTTTGCGTTGCTTTTAAATTGTACTGCTTCAAATTTGCTGTTACACAACTCTGGAATTAGTTAGGGCCCTACATATTCCATGAATACCTTGAATGTTTTGCCAAACTATGTCCTTTGGGATAATGACAAGGTAGTGTTCTAGTACTACTTAAATCTTGATGTTACAGGTCATTGCATAACGCAAAGAAATACAAGTTTATTTCAGTATGGTACAAATTTACTATGTTTGCCTATGAAGAATCATCCCCTTGGTGTCCACCACAAAGCCAGCTGAAGTTTTGGAGAAAATCATTTTAATGGACTTGGACTTGTCAATAATATTGACTTTGGAGCTGAACAAAATGCATCAAAGTGTCAATTCTGAAACACAGAGATACAGAGATAAAAAGAAAAAAAAAAGACAAGAAGAGAACAAAATTTATTAAAGATCAATACAGTCTGCAGATCTAAAGCTTACCTGCATAAGTCTTGATACATAGTCTTTTTGTATTGTTACCATTTTTATACACACATAAACACACACACACACACATGTAATTTTTGTAAACTGCTTTGGGATTGTTGGAATGAAATGTGGTACAGAAATACCTTAACAAATGAAAATAACAAAATGATCATTATCCTTCCAGGGGCATTTGCTGTGGACACTGATAGACATGCAAAAAAGCACACAGATTTTGCTGTTTTAATACAAGCAGAAAACTCATGATGGCAGAGAACTCAAGTTTTATTGCTCTGTATAGGTAGCATAATTGTATTTTTTCCCCAGTCTGGATTGATTTACACCAAAATTTACATTGATTTCCAGAAGCCTCCACAAAATTGCAGACATAAGATCCATAATACTGTACCATTAAACAGAGGAGAAATCTAAGCCACAGCTGCAGTCCTTCAATTTAGAATGATTTCAAAACACCTGCCATTGTCACTTAAAATTGCCAACTTTCTTAGCTGATCTCTTTTTAATACTAGTTTTATAATCAGACTTTGGGCCTTTACAGATTGCCAGAAATAATGCAGCTTGAGGCCACTTTAACTGTCCTGGCTCAGTGCTAGAGAATCATGGAAATTACATTTTTTCAGGGACATTGAGCCTTCTCTGTCATAAAGCTCTGGTGCCACAATAAACTACAGTTCCCATGATTCCTTAGCACTGAGCCAAGACAGTTAAAGTGGCCTGAAGCTGCATTATTTCTGGCAGTCTGTAAAGGCCCTTTGATAATTTATTTCCATGCTGTGGGAAACAGAGATTTCTGTATATTGCTGTTCAAGAAAAACAAAAAAGAACAGGAATATTCTATCACTGTTCCCCTAGTTCTTAGCTACTTGGATGAGGAAAACTGGAATGCTGTCATATTTGGAAGAGGATTAAAAACTCATCATATCTAGTGACTTGCATTTCAAATTGTGTTATGTATTTTTCCAGTAAAAACTTGTGATTCAATTAGAGAAACACTAATACACGGGAGAAATTTCCAGAATACTATTTAGCTTTTATGGCTTGGATGAAGCCATGCCAAAATCCGCAGCTGGTAAGCTTGACCCAGTATAAGTTACTTCCAACTCTAGCCCCTTGACCTTTCCTCTCTTTTCTTTTTTTAGTCTTTTCCCCCACTTAGGTTCTATTTCGATTTATATGGAGGCTTTGGAAAGGTACTCATGTGATCCTTAGAATTTAGGTAAAAGCAAAGTAAATATTCCCTGTATCACCCGCTTTCAACAATCCTCAGCTAGGAACAGGAGGACACTTCAAAACTCTCAAAATGTATGCTATACTCTAGGACAAATGGCCTTCATCCATGTCAGAGCCGCTGTTTGGTTTGCAATCCCACACAGTTGCCTCTCTCAAAGGTCTGCCAACTGCAATAGAATTTATGAGCTAAGAACAGTTCACAACAGTGTGCTCATAATTTCTAACATGTAATAATAGGTGATTTGGTTTTCTGTAAAAGGAAAGGCTTTGAATAGGTGTAATTTCCACAAAATTCATGCACTTTGGGAAGGTTTACAACATATAGCATTATCTTCTAGAACAAAGGTGAGAAATAGTTTTTTTGTGGGTTTTTTCGGGCTGTGTGGCCATGTTCTGAAAGAGTTTCTTTCTGACGTTTCGCCAGCATCTGTGGCTAGCATCTTCAGAGAAAACTGAAATGGAAAAGCCTGGTTGTATATATACTGTGAGATCCTGGGTAGGGAGGGGTGGTTCCCAGGTGAACTGTGTGTTGTCTGTGTTGAATAGGTATTATTCTGTGCTGATGGCTTCACTTCAGGCTATGCAGTCCAGGATATGTCTGCTGTTCCCATGTAAACTGTGTATTGTTCTGTGTTGAATAGGTGTTGTTCTGGTATTAATGGCATGGCTTCCAGGTGAGGAATGCAATCAAGGAGATTGTCTGCTGTTGTCTGCTGACCCTGGTTGGTCTTCCCTTTGCATTTGCTGAGTGCAGATTTTCTTATTTTGTAGGACTGGTAGCCATATCTTGTTTACTTTAAGAGTTTCTTCTTTCCTGTTGAAGTTGTCTAAGTGTTTATGGATTTCGATGGCTTCCCTGTGCATTCTGACCTGATAGTTGTTGGCATGGTCCAGAATTTCAGTGTTTTCAAACAGCATTTTATGCCCAGGATGGTTTATCATGTGTTCTGCTACTGCTGATTTTTCTGGCTGGCCCAGTCTGCAATGTCTCTCATGTTCCTTGATTCGTGTTAGGACACTGCGTTTGGTGGTCCCTATGTAGACTTGTCCGCAGCTGCATGGTATGCGGTAAACTCCTGCAGCTGTGAGAGGGTCTCTCCTGTCCTTCGCTGAGCGCAGCATTTGTTGGATTTTCTTGGTTGGTTTGTAAACAATTTGGAGGTTGTGTTTCCTCACTACTTTCCCAATTCTGTCTGTGACTCCTTTGATATATGGTAAAAATACCTTCCCTTTGGGTGGCTGCTTGTCTTCAGTCCTCTGGGTTTTTCTGGGTCTGGTAGCTCTTCTGATGTCTGAGCTGGAGTAACCATTTGCCTGTAGAGCCCGGTCTAGGTGCTTCAATTCCTCTTCCAGTTCACAGATGCGTTTTGCCCAGTCTACCAGTGTTTTTATTGTGCTTCTTTTTTGTCCTGGGTGATGGTTGGAGTTCTTGTGCAGGTATCTGTCTGTATGTGTGGGTTTTCTGTATACTGTGTGTCCCAGACGTTGGTTAGGTTTGCGGATGACTAGGACATCTAGGAATGGCAGTGTTCCTTCCTTTTCTTTTTCCATAGTAAACTGGATGTTCGGGTGGATGTTGTTCAGGTGATTCAGGAATCCAACCAGATCTTCTTCTCCATGGCTCCAAATGATGAACGTGTCATCCACGTATCGGAACCAAGTTGTGGGCTTTTTCGGTGCTGTTTTCAGGGCTTGTTTTTCAAAATGCTCCATGTAGAAGTTTGCGATCACTGGGCTCAGAGGGCTTCCCATTGCTACCCCATCTTTCTGTTCGTAGAATCCATTGTCCCACTGGAAATAGCTTGTGGTGAGGCAATGTTCAAACAAGGCTGTGATGTTGTCTGGAAAAATTTGTCGGATGAGTATCATGGTGTCCATTATGGGGACTTTGGTGAATAGGGAGACCACATCAAAGCTGACTAGTATGTCTCCGGGTTGAAGTTCAAGGTTATTGATTTTTCTTATGAAGTGAGTTGAGTCCTTGATGTAATGGGGGGTTTGCCCTATATGGGTTTGTAATTGTGTGGCCAGAAACTTGGCCAAATCGTATGTGGGAGATCCAATGGCACTCACTATGGGTCGGAGTGGAATGGAATCCTTGTGAATCTTGGGAAGTCCATATAGTCTTGGCGGGAGAGCCTCAGATTTGCACAAACTTTGTCTTGTGGACAAACAGAACAATATACAGTTTACATGGGAACAGCAGACATATCCTGGACTGCATAGCCTGAAGCGAAGCCATCAGCACAGAACAATACCTATTCAACACAGACAACACACAGTTCACCTGGGAACCACCCCTCCCTACCCAGGATCTCACAGTATATATACAACCAGGCTTTTCCATTTCAGTTTTCTCTGAAGATGCTAGCCACAGATGCTGGCGAAACGTCAGAAAGAAACTCTTTCAGAACATGGCCACACAGCCCAAAAAAACCCACAAAAAAAACTATGGATGCCGGCCATGAAAGCCTACGACTTCACAAAGGTGAGAAACTTGCAATCCATGAAATGTACATAACCTTCAGTATCAAGCTGCCAGGGTTATCTGACTTCCTTGTTGATTTCTTTTGCTGCTGCTATTGTTATTTATTGTACTTATATCCTACTTTCCCCCAGAAATGAGATCCAAAGCAGCTTACAATAATTTTTAAAAGGCCTGCTTAAAACATTAATTTACAAAAATTAAAAAGGAATTAATCAACATTATTAAAAATGATTAAAATAGCAAAAATATTGATAACATTTAAGACATATTTTAAACACAGTTTCACTAACAGATTGAAATATATATATGTGTGTGGATGGATGAATAGATAGACAGGTAGCAATACCACTTCATACACTGCAACTCTATAATTAAAATTCAAAAGCCTGCCTAAATAAATAAATAAATAAATAAAAATAATCATCTGTTGGGAGAAAGACAGGAGGGAGGGGACTTACTGGACCTCTCATGGAAGGGATTTCCACAGCCTGGGAGCAGCCATAGAGAAGGATCTCTCCTGAGTCCTCACCAAGCATGCTTGCAAGGGTGGTGAGACTGAGAGAAAGCCCTTCTGATCAGATCTCAAAGGACATCCTGGTTTACATAAGGAGATATGGTCTTTCAAACAGTTTCGACCCCAGTTATGTAGGGCTTTAAAGGTCAAAACCAGTCTTTTGAATTCTGCCTAGAAACAGATCAGTAGCCCAGTGGCATCAATAAGGAGGTGTGGGGGATACAAACCACAGCAGGTGACACTCTAGAATTGGGGTGACACCTGGTTGGGCCCTCCTCTCACTGTGGGATGAGAAGGGCCAAGCAGTCTTCACCTGCCTTTGCTGTGGCCGCACTGGTATCCTCATGAGAAAGCTGATGCTGTAGCGACAGTGAAGGAGAGAGCTGAGTGGCCCTTTCCTGACTTTGCTGAAGCTGTACCAGTCTCCTCATGAGGAGGCTGGCACTGGTACAGTGAAAGAGAGGGCTGAGTATGCTCTTTTGGCTATCACCCTGGCCACTCCCTTGCACGCTAGAAGGTCCCTCCACACCAAGTGACACCAAGGATGGGGATGCCACTGCAGTAGCCAATACAATTAATTCAATGGTGGGGGTTTTCACATGATCCCTGTGCCCAACCCTGGTCAACAGCCAGGCCACAGTTTTCCAATCAGTTTTCAAAGGCAGCCTCGTGTACAGCATGTTACAGTAGTCCAAATGAGATATAATCATGGCCTATGCCATTCTTATACCTACAACTTCATCAGACTCTTCCTCTGCAAACATACCAATTCAAACACATTACTTTTTTGTCTGTCTGGACCAGTGTTGTCAACAGTGACTTGACAATGCCCCTCTGAGGTTTCAGGCAGGGTTTTTTCCTGCCCCACTTGAAGGTGCTGGGGATGGAATAGTCTTCTTTTGTCCCCACATCCACCCCCAGCCAATGAATATACTGAGAATCAGGTTCATTTAGGAAGCAGATTCACCTGGGAGATCCAGAGAGAAGGAGATGCCAGAGAGATGGAATGGGATTATGAGAAAAGAAAGAAACTTAGATCTTAATTGTGAGGTACCAATTATGCAGCCCACAGACTGCATACAGCACATTGTGGGGTCTGCTATGGCCCTTGTGGCCTCCACCAACTTTCTCATGGGCCCTGAGACCTGACTCCCCCCCCCCCCTTTTGGTTGAAAACCTTTTTTTTTCCCCAGCTGAAAAAGGGGATGTTAACAGAATTAGAAAATGTATTGGTAAATGAAAATAATAATAATAATAATAATAATAATAATAATAATAATGATGTTTTATTTTTAACCCGGCCCTCTGCTCAGCAACCGGGGAAGCGTACAACAAGATTAAAACAGATAACAACTTAAAACACTCCTTATACTATGTGGAGTCACTGGAGACAACCCCAGTGGTTTCCAGGATAAGGGACATGGAAATGTGACATGAAAGCATTAAAAACCTAATTTATTTCAGTAACCATCAGTGCGCAAAGGTAGAGGTTGATCTGATTCACTTATCAGGAGCTCAGTCACAAAGTTACAATTACAAAGTTCTTTCTAAAATATATAAAATAATTCTAAGATGGGACATGGAAGAAGAATTTATTAAAGATTCAATGATCCAGTGGGCTAAGAATGTAGGACACAGTACAGAAGTAAACAAATGGGGAAAAGTGTGGAAAAGAACAGTTAAAATATCATTAGCACAAAATTTAAGGGAAATTATATATCATTATAGGTGGTACATGACTCCGGAGTGTGTATATATATATGATAATAGCGGCTAGATTAGAATATGCAAAAAATTGGGGGGGGGGGGAATCACTTATACCCATTATACAAGATTGGATGACAAAATTATTAGAATTAGCTGAGATGGATAAATTGACGTGTTTGATGAAAGAAAATAAATTATAAAAGTTTATACAGAGCTGGGAGCAGGTAACAAATTTTATAAGCAAAGATTGGGGAGAAATAATGACAATGGATTTTAAAGATTAAATGGAAATATTATTATAGAGTAATGTTATAGAAGTAGAATATCAACTGTAAGATATTACCATTGTTAAGTATTGATGGGTAATGATAGGTGATGGGACCAGATGTAAAAATAAGATATTGTATTACAATAAATTAGATGATAATATTATAATTTGTTGCACTATGAAAAATTTTTGAATATCTTTTAGAAGCTATAACAGATTTGAAAATGTTGAAGAAACATCAGTACTTCGTTAATAAGGAAGACTTCTAAATTGTGTTTGTTTGTATGTTTATGTCGATTCGTTAAATTTTGTATGTTTTGTATGTAGCATGTCAATTAAAACCAAAACCAAAACCAAAACCTTTTTTTCCCCCAGCTGAAAGAAAGAAACAGAAAAGATACCAAACTTTTAAGCAGGGCTATTGGTTATTGTTTGGAGATGGGCTCCAAACCCAGAAAGGGACCTCCAAAACAGCCCAAGTGAGTGAGAGGAAATGTGTCATCACTTCAACTCACTCGAAATTTTGTGGTCATGAAAATGCCCTGAGGCCCTCTAGAAATGTTGGTGCTGCAGTTCCCATGATAAAGTTATGTGTTTTGACAAATATAATGTGTCTCATGGTACATACCCATGGATAGCACTTTATGCCCTGTGCACCATTTTATAATCCCTCTCACTGAAGTTGATTTGCTGCACTTGGAGAGGAGTCTGCCCATCTTCCTGGCACCAACCATCAGTCATTATTTGGCTTCCTCTATGCTTTCACTTTGTTCTCCAACTAGTATGCAAACAGTGAAACTTCCCTTTGAATGGCATCACTTTGTGAGGCAAACAGAAGATAGAAGAGATTTCAATTTTCCCATGAAAATGATATGGATATTTGTTTTGTCTTACAATGGAAGGCACTGCTGTTGTGCTGGGGAAATACAGAATATATACATACTTCAGCAAGAGCATTGAGTTAGGATGTTTGTGTGAAATGGGTTGCAGAAAATGAGTCCCTATTGCAGAAAATGAGTCCCTCCTTCAATTTCCTTCCTGCGACTTTGTCTTCTTCCTGTCACAATGAACATTAAGGTAAAAATGTCATCTTTTTCAAGTGTTCATTGTCATTTTCTTCATTCCAGACTACGCTGAGTGAACAAAATCAATTTCCAATGCAATCAAATAAACTTTAGGTGGAAAAAGTGGTGTGTTTTGTTCTGTGAAGAGGGTGTATAGCTTTCACCAGAATCCCAAATGGGATCTGTGATGCAAGAAAAGCTAAGAATGAGTTGTGGTTCGGGTATCAGCATTGAAATGAGTTTAATGTTGCCTCCAACTGGCAAATGGAGAGGAATTTCTTTGCAGTTTGTTGCCAATCAAACTCAGTTAAGCTGTGTGGAAGACAAAAATGCAGCCTTTTTACTGGTTTATTTTGTCCTCCCTCAATAGAGCGCTTTGATCTGAGAAAGATTCTGATAAACAGATGGTAGCCGTTTGCACAGAGAGAGAGAAAGAGAGAGAGAGATCCATGTTAGTGTAAGTATAAAAATAAAGGGAGAAAAGGAGAAAAGGATTAACCAATTTATTAATTATAGCACAAGCCTCTTTCAATTAAAATCTGTTTCCTCACATGTGCTAATGGAGTAAAATGTTCAGCTGTAGGTATAAATGCAGTTACATCAGTGAGAGGGTGGATCAGAGCAAAATGTGAAACCCAAAAGGCCAATTGTCACAATAAAGCACAGTTATTCAAAGCACAATAATTCTAACATATGTTCACTAATCCAGTGGACATCAAAATTTCTCTCTGCATTTTGTTTTCTAAAGCTGCACCAATTACAGTTACACTCTATACTGGTGGCCAAGACAAGACCAGGCACTGACTGTGGCACAGATCATGAATTAATCATAACAAATATAAGAGTAAGACTCAAGAACAAAACAAAACCAGTGTTTATATAAAATACTATCTCAACAGAATTTGCTGATAACATAAGAAACAGATTCACACTACTAATCATAATAGACCGAGAACCAGAGGAACTATGGTTTGAAGCCAGGGGCATAATAAAAGAAGAATGCAGACAGATACTTTCAATAAACAACAACAACAAAAAACCAAAAAATAAAACAAAACAAAAAAAGAGAGATAGAGGAAAAAACATGGATGACAGAAAAAACACTACAAACAATAAAGAAGAGAAGAGAAGAAAAACAAAAGGAAGATAGGAACAAACTAAGAATTATGAATGCAACAGTACAATAGCTTGTGCAGAAAGATAAAAAAAATTACTACAATGAACAATGCAGAGAAATAGAAGACAACAACAAAAAGGGAAGAACAAGAGATCTATTTCACAAGATCCAGGAAATCAAAGGAAAATTCAAACCAAGGACTGGGATGATCTATGACAATAAAAATAACATAATTCAAGAACAGGAAGGAATAAAAAGACATTGGATGCAATACACAGAAAGATTATACAAAAGAGATGACAAAATGAAGGACATATGGAATGAAAAGCCATATGAAGATGAAACTGTAATAAGAGAAATAATGAAAAACAAATCACCAGAAACAATGATATTCCAATTTGAACTGCTGCAATCCACATTGACAGAGCCAACTCTAGTGCTAACCAACATATGTCAACAGATATGGGAAACAAAACGATGGCCAACTGATTGGAAGTGATCAATATACACCCCCATCCACAAAAAGGGAAACACAAGGGACTGCAGCAACTATAGGACCATAGCACTGATCTCCCAAACAAGCAAAATCATGCTCAAAATTCTGCAACATAGACTCCAACCATACATAGAAAGAGAGATACCAGAGGTCCAAGCAGGGTTCAGGAAAGAAAGCAGCACAAAGGATCACATTGCAAACATATGATGGCTAATGGAGCACACCAGTGAATTCCAAAAGAAAGTCAGCATGTGCTTTATAGACTTTGACTGCATAGACCATGAAAGGCTATGGAATGCCCTTAAAGGCATGGGAGTGCCAACACATTTGGTAGTCCTGATGAGGAATCTGTACTCAGAACAAGAGGCTACTGTCAAAACAGAACACAGAGAAACAGAATGGTTCCCAATTGGCAAAGGGGTCAGACAGGGCAGCATCCTTTCACCCTATCTGTTCAACCTGTTTGCAGAACATATTATAAGAAAAACAGAAGAAGGAGGACTAAAAATAGGAGGAAGGAATATCAACAATCTAAGATATGCAGATGATACCATAACACTAGCAGAAAGCCTCATGGATCTGGAACACCTACTAAGGAAGATCAAAGAAGAAAGTGCAAAGGCAGGCTTAATGCTGAACATAAAGAAAACAAAAAATAATGACTACAGAGGACCTTCACAAGTTCAACCTAGACAATGAGGAAATAGAAATAGTAAAAGAATTCCTATACCTGGGATCAAACATTGATAGAAATGGGAACTACAGTCAGGAAATCAGAAGATTAAAAATGGGGAGGATGGCTATGAAAGAATTAGAAAAGATCCTAAAATGCAAAGATATACAACTCAGCACAAATGTTAGAATCATACAAGCCATTGTATTCCCTATTACCATGTATGGATGTGAGAGCTGGACAGTTAAGAAAGATGATAGGAAGAAAATCAATGCATTTGAGAGAATGTGGTGCTGGAGAAGAGTGCTGAGGACCCCATGGACAGCCAAAAGGACCAACAAATGAGTCCTAGAGAAGATCAAACTGGAAACCTCCCTGGAAGCCAAGATGACCAAATTGAGGCTGTCGTATTTTAGATACATCATTAGAAGGGAGGACTCTTTGGAAAAAAACAATAATGCTGAGAAAGGTGGAGGGAAGTAGGAAGAGAGGAAGGTCATATGCTAGATGGATGAACTCCATTAAGGAGGTCATGGGTATGGGGTTGCAAGAATTAAGCAGAGCAGTGGAGGACAGAGGATCTTGGAGATGTCTCATCAATAGGGTCACCATGAGTCGAGATCGACTCGAAGGAAGTTAACAACAGCAACAAATGCAGGCATGTGGGGGAAAAACACACCCTAGGGTGATGTCTCTACTTTAAGGTGGTAAGATAGAGAGAGTAGGAGGGACACACACCTTTCAGCATAAACAAAGCCATAAAATATGGAACATTTTAAAAAGGGGAGGACAATAGGATGTAGAGAAAGCAAGAGGGATCTGTATCTTTTAAATATATTCTAAACATGCACCATGTTGGTGTGCATTTGCAGTTTGGCAAACAGTGACTCTAGAGAAGAGAGAAGAGAAAGTTTCAAATCAAATATTTTGTCTTCTTTTGACCCACAGTTAATGACCTCAAGTTCTCTAGAGGGCAATCTCCTGAAAGTTCTGGAATTAACAGCTAAAGCATCTCTGACAGCAAGGCATTTTTAATGTTATAATTGAGTGTCCAAATCGACAAGCCAGTCCTTGTTTTTGGACACCCAGTAGAGACAAATGAATACATGCAGTTAAATCAATGAACCAAGAACACAAATTTAGATGAAAAGCTACTCCATATTATGTGAGATACCTTGCCTTGAAATCCTTTGCATATCAGAATGAAGAGTTATTAAGGACATGATTCTTGGAAACATAGCAAAACTGCCCTTTGGGTAGTGTTTTTGTGGAGACAAGAAAGGAATTCCCTGAGACTCAGTTGAGCTAAATAAAAACAGGAGAACATAGACACACATTACACAATAATTTAGATTTTTTACAAACCATCCAGTCTTTCTGAGAAACCTCTTAACAGATTTTCTGTCTTTGCAGCCATGACAGGTAGAGTGGAATTCAGCATAGACTGAAAACCTGTGCAAATTTTCCTCTAGGGCTTACTGAAGCACTCAGGGAACTTCTTGCCAAGTAACCATAGATAAAATTATGCTGACAGACAGGATGGGGTACAGATGGCTTTTGTATCTATTAAGTTTATCGTATGGCACTTTCAGGAATGGGAAATGAATAGAACGGAATGACACGGAACCTCAAGTTACCGCACAGGAGAATGCTGCCAATGCCACTGGGAGTCCCCAAGCTATTCCCCAGCCGTTCCTGGAAGCCGATTTTGTAGAATGGTTGGGGAACGGCTTGGGGACTCCCAGCGGCATTGGAGGCATTCTCCTGAGTGGTAACTTGTGTTCTTGCCCTGTTCCATGCTGTTCCATTTTGTTCAGTTCCCATTCCTGAAAGTGCCATGCGATAAACTTAACTATTTACTTATGAGGGCCATTAACTTTTTTGGTAGTGTGTGTCTATTCACACATACAATCCACACATGCAATCCTTGATTAAAACATGATAAAACATAAACATGAGTACTGCCGAGTAACAGATGTACAAGTCTTGCTTACACAGTTGTAACTGCTCAATAGGATGCCAGTCAATTCTTTTTATTCCCCCCCCCCCCTCCATCTTCATAGATGCAGTGGCTCAAGTGGTTAGGATGCTGACTCTGTTGATTGCAAGTCGGACACGACTTGACTCTGTTGATTGCAAGATTGGCAGGTTGGCAGTCCGAGGCCTGGGTGGTGGAGGATGGGGTGAGCTCCTGTCATTAGTCCCAGCTTCTGCCGACCTATCAGCTCAAAAGCATGCAAATGCAAGTAGATAAATAGGTACCACTTCAGTGGGAAGGTAAGCAGCATTCTGTACAGTTATGCTGGCCACATGGTCACAGAGTCGTCCTCAGACAAGGTTGGCTCTTCAGCTTAGTAACAGAGGCAAGCACCGCCCCCTATAGTCGGACACGACTTGACAACCTTGTCAACAGGGAATACCTTTACATTTACCTTCATAGATATTGGCTGATCTTGAGTCAGTCACTCTTTCTGCAACCTACTTCATAGGGATGTTGATGTGTAGATAAAATAGAGAGGAGGAGAACCTTGAGTTCATTGGCAGAAAAATGAGCTACAGATATCACTAATAAACAAACCTTGACATAGTGGTAAGACCCACTGAACAGAAATGGTTTGGGATAAACCTGAAATCGGATTGTACTTCTGCAAGGCTAGTGCTATTCTATGAACATTTTTCATGGATCTCAAATGAACAGAGCACGTGCTGCCTTAGTGCACATTCAGAGTGAAAGACCAAAATGAATAAGTACAAAAATGACATCTCTACACTATTTTCTTAGGCAAGTTGGGTAAGCCAATTAAAAACACATACAGCATCAATCTAGACAAGCAAAACAACAGATTGTCCCACTAAAGCAAAGGTGTTAACCACAGTACCATATGCCATCTTCTCCTAGGGTTTCTTTTCAAGAGGAGATCCGCCAATTGTCATCACTTGACAGCTTCAAGAAAGCTGTCAAGATGGATCTCTTCCGGCAGGCCTTCCCGGATTAATTCACTATTTTGGTTCCAGAATTTTCTTCCCTCCGAGATGCTCCCCTCTTCTGTGATGGGGTTCCTTTTTGAGCCAGCATTTGATATCCGCCGGCACTTTTTCCTTTATGTACTGTTTTTTTTTTTATATATACTTTTATATTCCTTATACTGTGTTTTTTAAATTGTATTGGGTTTAATAACTTTTTAAGGGGGGGAGGGGGACATAATTGTTCTTAATTGCTGTTGACAATTTTATTATGTAAGCCACCCCGATTGCGCTCAGAGGGGTGGGGTATTAAATAAAAATTATTATTATTATTAAAAAAATATTATTTTATTATGAACTAATAATGTTTAAAAATTAATTAAATGTATAAGAACAGTTCCCACTGAATTAGGTTTGAGAATCCTCTAACTAAAATTTTAACAAATTAGGCTTTTTTTTGTGGTAATGTTCCAAGCTTTGCCCTGTTTCTTGGGTGCATACTCAAGAGGACATGACTTCATTATTTGGGAAAGTTGACAGAGATCAAATGTTTCAAAACCACTTGAAGACCTCATCATTTGCCCTAGAAACATTGCTGTCTCATTTGAACTAATGTACAGATCCATCTCTATTTACTGGATTTTCTATCCAAATATGTTTAGAAGAGCATTTCCAATGGACAAATTCTAGAGGGCATTTTTCCTCCCCTGGGCTCTTTCAAGTATATGGGAGCACCTATTCTTCATTTATACATCAATCTGATTTCTTTCTTTGCATTTCATTTTGTTAAGCTGCAATATTATATCTAAATTACATCAGTTATGTGTACTTTTAAAGTGTTCATGAATATAAAAATCCTGGGATGATGATGCCACACAAAACAAGAAAAGGTTTGATGCACCGAAAGCAGGAGGGATGTACACATCTAAATATACTTAATGGAAGTATCTTGATACCATGGCATGCCAAGCTATGTAGCGGGATGTAAAATAAGATGAAACTGGAAAAATATGTTTGCTTCTTCTGTGTGGGAATGGATGCATCACTCTAGGTTTTGTGCATCCTTAGCCACTGCCGATGTGTGGCATAACATCAGATCTGATCATGAGACAAAGGCAGAAGAAGAAAGTTTCTCTTTTACTGCTATAAAAAGTATACTCCCCGAGGCATCTGGATTATTCAGATGCTGCATGTATTGCTATAGTCACAGCCCAGTTCAAGTGCTTGAAACAGAAAAACTGTTCATGATGCCAATGTTGTGTTACAATAGAAACGCTCTTTCTTCTGCCGGACATTTCCCAAATAGGAAATTTTAACACTTGAAATAGCCCACACAGCATTGTTGCTGCTGTTATGCACCTTTAAGTAGTTTTTGACTTATGGCAGCCCTAACCTATGGTTTTCTTGGCAAGATTTGTTCAGAGGAGGTTTGTCCTTGCCTTCCTCTGAGATTGAGAGAGTGTGACTTGCCCATGGTCCCCCAGTGGGTTTCCATGGAAAATGGGGATTTGAACCCTGGTTTCCAGGTCCTAGGACCTTATCACACGGGGTCTAAAGCAGTCCCATCCCCGTCCCATTGCGCTTCTAGCAGCATCATCCCAGTATCATTCCGGTCGCGGGAAATGTAATTCCCATTTAGACCAGGAATTCAAAAGAACGGGGATGATGCCGGATAATGCAGCATGATGCCGCATTGGGACAGGGATGCGACGGGGTTTCTCTGCGACGTCATTTGATCACCCGGGGAAAGGAAGTGCGATGGGATGGGGATGCGACCGGGGTGCGACGGGGATGGGCGGGGTTTCTCTGTGATGTCGTTTGATCACCTGGGGAAAGGAAGCGTGATGGGATGGGGATGCCATGGGGATGGGACTGCTTCAGACCCCCGTATGATAAGGTCTCTAGTCCAACATCCAAACCATTACACCACACTGGCTTGCCCCAGAGGACATTACTGCTTGTAAAAGAAAAGCAAGCACTGATGTTCTATGGAGAAGTACTTTGCAAATTATTGTGTGAATATGGCAACACCCAGATGATGAAGTTCAAAACAGCATTAAATAAAATTATTCTTGTTACTATATTTATTAGGTGTATATTAAATAGTGGTCAGAGCATTGGATTACAGCTTTGGAGACCAGAGTTCAAATCTTGGCTCAGCCACTGAAACCCATTGGGTGATCTTGGGCAAGTTACACTCTCTCAGCCTCAGATGATATCAATGGCAAACCTACTCTGAAGCAACATGTCAGGAAAATCCTGTGATACATTCATCTTAGGGTGACCATAAGTCAGAAACAACTTGAAGGCATAAACCACCAACAAATATTAGGCATTTTTATACAGTACTAGACATGTACAGATTGCTTTACAGCCTATTGTGAACAAAATAGAGGTTTCTGAAGTGGAATAAGAATAAGAAGTGAAGAATGTTAGAAAAATTATCCGGACCATTTCAAAGAGATGAAGCCTAAGAAGTTAAACCAAAGTTTTCAAAGGTCAAATGATAGTTTACAGAATTATGCCAAGTACTTATTTGTTTAACCTATGCTTTATGTCTTTAATGTGAAGCATGACTGGCCCTGTTTGCATTTCTTGTTCACTTAGTGATGAAATGTCAAATAGCTGTTTTGTGGTTCCATCCTTGCAGGTTTGCAGGATGAATAAATTAAATCGCTCTTAGCAAATGTGAGAAATTTAATTTATGCTGCAAATTAAAAAAAGTGCAGTTTCCATTTTGGAAATGCAATAAATTCAGGTGTGTTCATACCTAGCATACTATACTATAAATGCTCTACAAATAATAGATACATCTCAGCTTTGTGAACCTTACTGCAGCTAAGCTCAAAATAGAAACTTGCTGTTTATTTGTGTGCCAGACAATCCCTTAGGCTGAAGTCAGGCAACGTTGCTATTAAAACATTAAAAATACAAACCCAAACATAAAACATGTATAATCTCATTCCTATACCCAACCACAACAGCCTACTTAAATGCAAAAATCATGGTTCACTTTCAGAAATGAAGTACAGAGACATGTCTTCCCCACATAGTTTCAAGTCATCTCCACCCCCAAACATTATTTCCTCTGATACCTCTTCTCTCGTGTGGCTTGTCCAAGGGAAAAAAGCAGGAGTAGCATTTTTTCTCAACCTGCCAACCAAGTCCTGACAAAGCCCACAAAGTTTAAACAGGGTCCCAAATGTGAAAGCCCCTTTTTGCTGCTGAATCTCCCTCACTGCCACATTCTCTAACTCCGTATCACCACCATTGTCCTAATGGCTGCTGGTTTCCCTTGTCTTTCTTGTATGCCTCTCTGCCACCTCCTTTTTCCTCACTGTCCTCCTGCTGCCCACTTTTCCCTCACTGCTCCCCAGGATCTTTCCACAATCCTCAGGGGATAGTACTGCCCACTTTGGGAATCACTGCCTTAGATGGAGGTGTAGGGAATCAGTGGCACTGCTGGGGTTGGTGTCACCCAGTATATATATATATGTATGTGTGAACTGTCTTACCCCACCAGTCGCCCAGCTGCCCAGACCACTTCTGAGGGAGGCAGTGCTGTGGCCATTCAGGATCTTGTGTGGCTGCTCTCTGAGCAGCTGTGCCAGACCCTGAAGGTGTGCCACTGGAAAGACTTTCGGAGTCTGGCGTGAGGCAATCCCCCCCAGACATCGCTACTACTGAGGGGGATGGCACTGCAGCCTCCAGAAGGTGTGTTTAGGGTCTGGTGCAGCTTCTGGGTGAAATGGAAAGGGAGATGACACTCTTGCTTACTTGCCCAGTAGCTGTGCCAGTCTGAGTGTACCACCACTTTAGGTGATACCCCTTTCTGGGGTGTCACCCGGTGAGGTTCACACTCCTCCCAGCTTCCTAGTAACACCTCAATGGAGAATGGTATGGAAGACAGCAATGTCTACATGGGATGTTGTTGACAGTACTGGATTTGAAGTTAGAGACCTGAGTTTAGATCCCAGTTCAGCCATTAAATCATGTGTGTTTGTGCATAAACACAACCACACTTTTAGAAGTTAGCCTTTACCCCAACTGGCTTGAAATGGTACAGTCTTCCTTCACCTGATTCCATCCAGTGGTAGCTGATGGACTTCCATGTCAGTGGAGTGGTGAGTCCAAAATTTAAAGGAAATAAAGGCATGGTCTAGGTTGCTAAATCATATTCCCAAATAGGTTCACCACCTTGGATAATCAAAGCAGATTTATAGAAATAGGAGCCACCAGCTGCCAGTGATTTTATCTGGTTCAGTTTGCAACCCTGGCACAAAGGTGGCTTTTAACAGAGCATTAAAAAAAATCACAGCACTTCATGAAAATGTGGAAAGGCTCAGGCTTCTCAAGTATCTTTAGAAGCAGTCATTCGAATCTTACCGTCAATCTGCCTGAGTCATCCCAGCAGTGAGCTCAGTCCATGCAGAAAGCAATGTGTGCCTTTGAGCATAACCCATCTGCTCAACAGTCTGTCTCTCAGTTCTCAGGAAGGTCACAAACCCTCTGCTGAAGTAGCTGCTCCTAAAAATGGCAGGGGCAAAAAAAATAAAAAATAAATAAAAATAAAAATAGAAAAGCCTTTCATTTATACACTACCCCTAGATCTCAAAACAAGAAGCAATGGAACATTTACCCGCTCTAACTGATTTCTGATGCTCCAGACACCAGAGGTGCTTTCAGGCTTTTCAGACTGGGTCAGCTTCGATTACCAACCCCCTGCCACAATTTAGTAACTTTATTCATGTATACCGATATGACAGAGAATATATATTTAGGCTATAGTGTTTTATGTAAAGAAGAATTGGGTCATGCTGCAGTATTCTCTTTATTCCAGTTGCTGGAAAACAAGCAAAAAACCTAAACCAAAACAATGTCACCAAGGTCATTTTTTCTTTTCTTTTGTATTCAATGTTATTTAGTCACCACTTAGAGTGCAGCCTTGGTTCAGGAGGAAAATTCATGTTGCAAGCCTAAAGATTCCTCACTATTAATATGTGTTTCTCTCCCTTCCCCAACACACACACACACACACACACACACACACACACTTAATGCTGCTTATGTGGAAGTTAGCTGAGGGCAATATTTATTTTTAGAAAAAAATGATACTTGGCAAACTCATTTGAACTCGTCCTGCAAATGAAATTGTTGGCATAGGACTTTTTCTTAGTTGTTTAGCAAATAGAGAAGCTGGGCAGAATGGGGCAAAGGGAATACAAATAGAGTTAACAGCATACCATGTGTATTCAGAAGTAAACCCTACTATACTCAGTGGGGCTTACCTCCAGCTAAGGTATTGGATTCTACCATAACAGAGGTTATTTGCAGCTTAGCATTAAGATATGCAAATATATAAAATTGGTTTAAAATGATCCAATTTGCATCTCAAAAAACCTCTAGAGAATTTTAGGAGTTTTAAATCCAGAAAGTAAATATTTCTACCCCTAAGGTCTGTTTACATTTGTGTGATTTCTTAGACTTAGGACTCTGGACGTATTCACACAGGCGGCTCTAAAGCCGCCTGGAAGCCCCCTGGAAGCCATCAGGAGTCATTCCGGCGGCGAAAACAGCAGCCGCCGGAATGACTCCTGATTGCCTCCGGCAGAAGCGCCTGTAATTCCTTTTTAAAAAAGGAATTAAAAAGATGGCGCTAAAGCCGGCTAATGGCAGGGATGGCGCAGGGATTGCGCAAGATGGGGCGGGGCTTGCTGCGACGTAGTTTGAACACGTCGAGCAAGACCCCGGAGTGAGGTAGGGATGGCGCAGGGATGGCGAAGGATGAGGAGGGGCTTGCTGCGACGTCGTGTGAACTTTTCCTGCACAGAGCCGGAGTGGGGCCAGATGGAGGTAGGAACGACTCCCTTTTTTGCTCTGTGTGAAAACGTCCTCTGTCTTCCTCCAAAGAGCTCAATGGAATATACATAAATGTATGATTTCCAGATATTCCTATTCCTATTATTATTATTATTAAAATTTATTTCTAGAGCGCTGTTGATGTGCACAGCGCTTTACAAAAGACAATCAAGGATAAAACAGAATAAAACCTGCCAAAGGTGTACAATTTAAGTAAAACAATAAGCAAAATAATAAAAGTCAATTAAAACAAAGACAATTACAGCAATTAATAACAACATCCACTGTAAACCCAAGTGACAGAAAAATAAATGTATATCAGACAAAGCCAGGGAATGCCTCCCTGAACAAGGTGGTCTTTAACTCAGATTTAAAAGTGGACAAAGAAGTAATGGCCCGTGTTTGAGAGGGAAGAAGGTTCCAGAAGTGAGGGGCGGCAAGCGAGAAGGGGTGAATCCGAGATGGAGCAGTGGAGATCCTAGGTTGGAACAGCAGGCCTTGAGTACTAGAACGAAGGGTATGGGTGGGAATGTAAGGAGAAAGAAGGTCAGATAAGTAAAGAGGGGCTAGCCCATACTGAGCTTTGAAAGTTAGCAACAAAAGCTTATATTGGATACGGAAGGGAAAGGGAAGCCAGTGAAGAGAAGAGAGCAAAGGGGAAACATGGTCAAAGCGGCGAGCAGAAGTAATGATGCGGGCGGCTGAATGTTGGACAGAAATGAAAGGGCAAAGATGAGAAAGGGGAAACCCAGCTAAAGGGAGATTACAATAATCTACATGAGTTACAGGGCCAAACCTACTTAGGGGGGAAGCAGATAGGCGGCATGGGGCTGCCCCAGGAAGCTGCGCCACGGGGCCGAGGTATCCGCACAACTCAGCCCAGTGGCGCAGCTTCGCCGCCCCTGGAAGGAGCGCTAAAATAGTGCTCCTTCCACAAGTCACCAAAGATGCGCCACAAAAGGCTGCCGGCGCACCTTCGGCGACTCTTCCGCCACAGCGTGTGCAGACGCTGCGTCGGTAAGGCATCCTCAGAGCCCCGGACATGCGGAGGTTCCGGTGCTCCGACGATGTCTTGGGGAAGGGGTTGGGGTGCCTACTGTGCAGCTGCCCCTCCCCTTCCTTGCCCCCAAAATGGCGTTTTGCACCGTCTGCTTTCCCCCCCCCCCTTAGAGCAGGCAAGAAACAAATATTTCCCTGACAGGAAAACCATCACTTGCTATATTTTGGGCTTGTCTTTCAGGCCTTCCAAATAGAGTTTATTTATTTATTTACCAATATGTATGTAACTTCTGTACTTTAATTTTATTTTTAAAATTTAATTCATTTAATATGATTGCAGCAATTGCAGTATCATTGCATTAATATCCAATATTTATCCATTTCAATGGTGGTGGCTGCTTGTGGGATCGACATGCCAACTTGTCTTTTATCTATTCACTATATATGTTTTTAGTGCAGTTATTGTGGCCAGATGTTATTATTTTGTAATTGTATGTTTTTTTGCTCTTGGCCTCCCTGATTGCTTAATGCTAGAAGGAAAATTAAATAATACACCAATCGATCTCAAGTCTACTCAGCTACGATAAAATAGAGGATTCCTGTACTCCTTTCCATCTGGTCACACTGTCTCCTGCTGTCCTTTGGCTTTCATTTTTGCATGTTGTGTAGTACAAACCATCTCAAGTGGGCTATACACTTGGTTACCAGCGACTAGCTGCAAGGGCTTCAAGAAGAACCAAAAGGTAGCAGAAGAGCTGGCCAGGTTCCCAGAGTTGACTAGAGGAGTGGAGCCCAGATGGCCAACTCTGATTATCTGGCATGCTGATTTAATATGTCTAGTGCAGCCATAAATTGTCATGGCTTTGTTATTACAGGTCAATAGAACTTTTGTGCTTGCTGAACAAGATGCACATCTAAAATTAAGCCTAAATGTTGTGTCTTCCCCTCGCCCCTACTTAGAGCTTGGAAAGCTCCTTTGCAAGTAAAGTAATTTTCAGATAAAATAACTGAAAAAACAATTTCATAACATTGCATAACATTACTATTTCCAGCAAACAGTAACTAATTATGTTGCTTGTTACATTACTATGTATTTTCCCCTTCCTTTAAAAAAATGTTGGCTGCCATAAGACAGGGGTTGGCAACCTGTTGGCAACCCCCCCGCCGCTGCCGCTGTTCTGTGTGCCCCGTGTGAGCACCGGCACCATTTTGGAAGGCCACAGCACACGTGCGCCGGGCGAATTTGCCCAGAGCAGGCATGCTGTGGCCTTCCCTGGGCCCTGGCAAGGCTGCAGCATATGTGCACTGGGCAAATTCGCCAGGCGCACATGCGCTGCAACCTTCCAAAATGGCGCCCACACTCGTGCACATGCGTGCAGGAGCACAGGCACCATTTTGGAAGGGCCAATGGTGCCGTTCCATTATCACACGCAAAATGCTGCCGGTGCCACCACTCAACTGAATCCCAGCTAACTCCTGGCTAGAAGCCCACTCAGTCGGGAGCTTCGGCCATCTGAACATGGCTTTTAGCCAGGAGTTAGCAGGGATTCAGTTGGGGGGCAGCTTTGGCAGCATTTTGCATGTGATAATACCCAACTTTATCCCATAATTGACTTCAGTGTGGCAGGGGTAAGTCAGATGTTTAAGACATGCGATAATCTCCTTCCTCACAGAGGCTTTGTGCCTTTACCTTTATGTCTTTTATGTATTATTTTATAAATATTCCATCATAATAAAACATGCATTAATAAAGACACAAATTTCCTGGTGATCACATTTGAGATAAATCACATTACATGCTCACCCCTTCATTTTTGTTTGTAAGTGATCAAATAGATCCATTTCATTGTATGCTCATTTGTTGTTAACCCTAAGAAATAATTTCTAATTAATGTGACTCTGTGACAGTCTTACTGAATTTTTCTTCTTCTGAGAACAGCTGTCACATTTCCCATTTTGCATATTAAAAACCCCTTTCCTTGAGTTCAGCATAATGCCAGAAACTGTTTAGTCAGGTTTTCTGCTATGACTATAGACCAAACCTGCAGAAATTCAATTGGCTGTGTTTCTTCTTTGAGTAGATATAAAGCAAGGATCTCCTTAGTAAAACAGCCTTTTCCAGGAATGAAAGTAATAGCTGGGGTAGCCATGTGGATACCCTTAAACAGCCAGAACTTTCTGAGAAAGAGACTGAAATGTGCCATCATAATGGCACATCTGTAAGCTCAGTTGAGACAGAAAAGTCTTCTAATTTTTAAATAGAAAACAGAAATCATTTTCTTGTTAAACCTTCTTCAACCAAACATTCAGTCAATACTTCTTATCAGAGGTTGGAAACATGCTTTTAAAAAAGTAATTAGTTACAGTAATTCTAAGGCCAGAAATGAAGCAAATTACCTCTGTAGTTACCTTTTAACATGTAACTATTTTCTCTCTGTAAAAAAATTAAAATAACAGAAATTTGTACTTTTTATTTACTGGAAAAATATTTATTCTACAAGCTTCTGACTAGTGGTAAAAAAAACACATACTTCTCTTGTTTGCTTGAGTGTTGCCTTGTAATGCATAACAGAACAAAAGCCAGTCATCAAACTATGTGATATTCTCTTTCCAATGTTTAATGAGGCCAGATCTCTGTAACTATAAAAAATAACTTATCAAGTTGTTGCACAAAAAAGGCTGGAGGTATATTTGTTGATTTATAATGACAATGTAACTTAAGTTATATCTTCATTATGGGAAAATGAATTAATTCCATGTAAGTATGATACATGCTTTTCTTTTGTATCTAGTTAGTACCAATGCTTTATCTTTCTTCTGTTTCCTACATTGATAACAGAAGTAGTGGTCAGGGGTACAACCACATTCAGTATGTAGGTTGCTTGCTCCTCTGTTTCAGAAACTATTGAGGCATGGGGACCAGACACAGATAAGTATGCGGTGGCTTCTGTACTTGTAATAGTTGCTAAAAAGAGGAAATTGCTGCAGTTTGTCACACAAGGCAGAGATAAAAAGTACCTAATGCCATTCCTGTCTTGTGCAACTATTCCATGTACGGTAGCCTTGTCCTTCTTTGGATCTGATCTCTCAAATGTGTCAGTGGCAAGTGACACAAGTCAGGGGAAGTTAAAATCATTCTTCCTAACAGTCACATTGGGCTATGTATCATCTTAACGTATACACAGCAGGAATGCAAAGTCTTACAAAAGCAGATTGCTGGTCTCATTGAAATGTTGGGAGAGACCAAAATAGATTACTCACAGAAACATCAACTGAAATTGAGGACTCATTCATTTTGGATAAGCCTTCTGTATCTGTAATTTGTTTTCAAGACCAACATTTTAGTGCATTTGAGAGGTGAGATGTGGAACCTACTCTTCCTTGCATTCAGCAGAACATCTCCTCTTGTACACTTTTGGCTCTTTCCCACTTACATTTAAATTGGTTTGCGATTCGCCTTTGCTCCATGTCGGTGAAATGATTTCAAAAGGTCCATCGTCTCCACTATGAAAGCAGATCTTTTCATTATTCCCTTGTAATTGCTTCTTTTTTGGCACAATTGTCATTCCCACCAGTTTACGCTGCTTCAAAATGCATATCAATCATCTGTGCATCATCGGTGACACAAGTGGCAACACAGTGAATACAGGGCTGTTCCAGGTGCTGAGTGGAGTGACTTTAGCAACTGAGCCTTCCTCTGCCCCTCAGCAACCCAGGCTGCTCAAGCACACCATTTCCCCTTTGAGCAGCCTGGCTTGGGAAATTGCAACTGAACTCAATAGGATCGGAACCAGTTTCAAGTGGGAACGGCGGTCATATAACCCAATCAGCAATTCACTTTAAATCATAGTGGGAAGAAGGCCTCTGAAAAGTATGCATATGCCATAATGCACAAAGCTAGAATCAAATGGTGTGGTTCTGCTGGATCATGTAATTTCCACTAGAGCCGGTGACCCACTCTCCTTCCTACAGAATTCCTCCCATGTGTCTCTCTTAAAAACCTGTTTGTGTGGCTGGGAACCCACAAACTGGTTTTTTTTAAAGCACCACAGAGCAGTAAGTGGAGGGTAATGAAAAAAGTCCCAATTTTACTTGCACAGGATCAGAAGCACACCATTGCCATTATTTACAATGACACCTTATGGTATATTGCACTTGGGCAGTCATTCCTCAAAAACTGATGATTCATTGATAAATGCAAAACCAGCATTATGTGAAAAGTTTTGCACAAGGCTGGAAGGCTGGGAAGTTTTACTTTTGGTATTTATGGTTGCCAACTTTGGCAGGGGGGTGAGCAATTTCTCTTTAGCTCTGAACAAGAGCTTAAATCAGTTGACAAAGCTTTTTACTGAAAAGAGATGATGCCTGTGCCTCATGCTAATGCCTGCTGAGCCAGCTGCTATTCAGACAAAGTTACAGAAGAATGATGGGCACACCTTACATGAGGACTATATTCCAGCTTCACTGCATAGTATCCTACTCTTGGTTGACCTCTTTACTGCCACACACATTTGTTTTAATTCAAACTGAAATCAGTTCAGAGAACCACAAGGGACACTCATCATGTAGTCACATTAGCACAAAGGGGTGTTTCTACTGTGTGCATGTGCTCCCCATATTGGTTTATGTCCAGTCACAAGATTGCAACAACTTCAGGGGGTTTATTTGTTTCTGCCATGCATGTGCATATTCACATAATCAAATAACCCTTCTCTGTTTTCTCTTGTTCTGACTACCCACTTGCACTACCACTGAGTGCATACCAGTTACCTCAGCCCTCACATGTGTTGCATCCACCCTTCTCTAATCTGCTGCCTCATTCTGAAAAATTAATTCCTTAGAAAAAGGGTGTAGAACTGATGGTGTATGGCACAGGTCTACCCAGGGATAAGTCCTACTGAATTCAATAGTGCTTACTCTCAGGAAAGTGCTATATAAGATTTGCCCCATTAAATCCCACTCCTAGTCACTCTGCTCAAAGGACTTCTATAGGCAAGCAAATATTCAAAGAGCAAAGATTCAAATCTTCACATATGCCCAGAATACAAAGGAAAATATATATTAAAAATTGTGCTGACCCTTCCCACTCTTCTTAGATGAATGAGATTTCAAGTGACTTCATGGCACCCATCCACCAGCTGGTCACCACCCACCAACCTGGCCCCCACCTGCATCTCTGATTCCACCTTGATTCCTATTCAAGGGTCGAACCACACATTTTTAAATGTTCTTCCCCAAAACAGTGGAATAAACTGAAGGTTTTTTAAAATTGCCATAAAGCCTTCAGGAATCAAAAGGAGCATTTTCACATCATAATCAGTGGAACATCATGTGTTCCAAAAGGACTGAGATCAAGATAGGGACACATTATTTTGTCCATGTAGATTCAGCCCTTGTGTTTGACCAGAATGAGCTCTTTTACAGATGCAAGTAATCACAGAAGCTGCAATAACCTCAGTAAATGGCTGTTGACATACTTTTAATTATAGTGGATCCTTGGTATCTGCTGGGGGTTTGGTTGTAGGGCCTACTGTGGATATCAAAATCTGTGGATATTCACATCCTGTTATATACAATGGCATAGTGAAAAGGTGTCCCCTATATAAAATGGCAAAATCAAAGTTTGCTTTTTGATTTTTTAAAAAATCTATTCAAGCTGTGGATGGTTGAACCTATGGATGCAGAAGCCATGGATACAGAAGGCCGACTGTATAGAGGAATAGGCCAATCACATTCTGCTAGTAAAGTCGCCCCTTCATTTTAGCAGACTTGAAATCTGTGGTCTTGATTACTCACTATTGGCTAAAATGGTGCACATGCCTGCAGTGCACTCACAGGGCCTCGCACTGGAGCACATGTCCATTCAAGCCAATGGGGCTTGAATATGTGCAAGTTTTTGTTTTTGCAGAAAGGGGTCCAGAACGGATCCCCTGCAAAAACAAAGAGGTGACTATAGTGATACAGTATACATATAAGCTAGATCAAACCTCACTTTGTTCCTCTAAATCAGGGGTAGGCAACCTTTCCCCTTTAAGGGCCGAGGGACTTCAGCTCCCAGAAGCCTCAGCCATGTTGGGCAACAGTCCCATGTTGGCCAATAGCTCCTGGGATTCTGGGAGCTGAAGTCCCTCAGCCCTTAAAGGGGAAAGGTTGCCTACCCCTGCTCTAAATGTCTACAATATGGTTTGAGTATCCTTGAATATCCTTTTCCTCTTTAACTTCAGTAAGATATCTGCAAGGACTGGCAAATCCTAGCAGCCCTAGCCAGCATAGGCATGGATGATGAATGCTGGGATGTTTAATCCAACAATATTAGGAGAGTTGTTTGATTCTCACTTCCATGTGATTACATTATATCAACTCCCCTTTCAATGAGAGCTGAGAAAATTGCTTTCAAGAGAAATGAATCTAATGGCATGCTGAAGCCATCCATAACAGAGCAGTTGAAGGATGATAATTAAGCAGTGGAAGGATGATATGGTCTTCAGAGCATCATTTGACAACATGCCAATAATGGATGGCTTCAGCATGTCATTATATTTATTCTTCTAAAGAATAACTTTCCAAGGTTTGCTCATAGCCAATTAGAAAGGGAGAAGATCTGTACTAAGTTTCCATTTCTCAGTAACTTCCTCTCTCCTCCTGTTCAGCACTGAAATGGAAGAGAAAAACCAAAAGAAATAAGCTGGAGCATGTCCACAGGAGGGCGACCCAAATGGTGAAGGGGCTAGAAACCATGCCCCATTAGGAGATACTTAGGGGAATGGGTATGTTTAACCTGGAGAAGAGATGGTTAAGAGGTGATATGATAGCCCTGTTTAAGTATTTGAAGAGGTGTCATATTTAGGATGAAGCAATTTGTTTTCTTCTTCTCCAGAGAATAGGACCTGGAACAATGGATGCAAGCTAAAGGAAAAGATTCTACCTAAACTTCTTGATGAACTTCTTGACAGTAGAGCTGTTCGATAATGGAAAACACTCCCTCAGAGAGCAGTGGACTCTCTTCCTTTAGAAGTTTTTAAACAAGGTTGGATGGTGATCTGTCTGGGGTGCTTTGATTGTACTTCCTGCATGGCAGGGGTTGGACTGGATGGCCCTTGTGGCAACTAGCAGCAGCTGCAGCAAAAAAGATAAGCAAAAGGTTGGATGAAAAGCATGGCCAGAGGACCTGGCAGTGAGCAGGTTTTGGAGATGGGCAGGATACAGTGTCTCACGGGAGAAGAAACACTAGTCCATGGCAGCTACAGATACAAAGCTGGAATGCAATGCAGAATACTCCAGTGTTTAAGTCATCCCATGTGTATAAACTATATAGACAGAGTAAGGAGTTTATCACAAAGTTTAAATTTAAAAATGAACCTAGAATTGAACAGCTACAAGGCCGATAAATTAATGTTTAATGTTTCTGTGGCAGGAAAGATAACCCATGGAATTGCTGCTTATCATTCAGCTGTTAAATCTCCAGAGTTGCCTTGGTCCACAAGGTAATATAGCTGGGATACTGAGTGCTCTGTTGGATTGCTGCTTGAATACCTTTTCCAGCTAACTGTATACAAGCAAATGTCTGAGAACTGCTAAAAAGCTGCAGTGTGGAGTCAACCAGTTATTGGGGAACAACACCAGTGATGGAGGGAGTTAGGCATGAAAATCTGTGTATAGAGTGATAGGCAAGAATAACCCATGGCTTATTTCAGCAAAAGGTTTGAGTTCTGAAGAAACAATGGACTGCTTCATTATAAAATGATTCCTCACAAAGTTAAAATTTCTACATTAAGTTCATGGCCAGAAGTTTGTTATCAGAATGAACCATTCCTCTCTGCAATGATTATTACAGATAATAATACCAACCTATTGTACAAGATTGTTGTAAGGATTACAGAGACTGTGTGAATTGTCAGAGCAAAAATAAGAATGAAAAAATATTATTACTTCTGTTGTGTACTCTCTTTTTCAAAACCAATCCTAGAAAACCTCGTAAGGTGTGAGTCATATGAGAGAACTGGATAAAATACAGGAAGCTGCTTAAACTAGGTCAAATGATTGGTTGCTCAAGCCCAGTTTCTAGCTTGATTGGAAGCAGTCTTGAGGACTTCAGATCTTCTAGCAACTGCTATCTGATCCTCTTAGCAGGACATTAAGTGGGATTATTCTGTACATGCACTTTGCACCCAGAGCTCAGAATGTTATTTTTTTTTTGGACTACACCTCCCAGAATCCTCCTGCCATAAAATTAAGATTCCCAAGCAGTGATCTAATGGCCTGAATAATCTTGGGACCAGATAGATAAACCAAGTACCAAAGACAGCTTTCTATTAATTAACACTGGTCCAGTTCTCCAGCTGTAGATTTCCTGCCCTGAACTTTTCTGAGTGAGTATGAAATGCTATATAGCTATTATTTTTAGAAGTGGGCTACTTCTTCACACATTCAAGGGGACTGAGATAAGTTCAGATACCAACACCTTAATTTAATTCACAAACATCCAATACAGTTCTGACTCTTTACTTCAATTATTTTTCTTCTAGCAGAACCCTAATCTGCCAGCTGAACTTAGATCTGTTGAACAGAAGATTCATACAAAGGGGCTGAAGAAGGGGTGAGGGGATGGAAAAATCAAGGCGCAGCCATTCCAAACCTTCTTCATCCCAAGGACTAGCTCAAAATTAGGCCAGGGTGAGGGTTGTTGTTGTTGTTGGTGGTGGTGGTGGTGGTGTGTGTGTTCAAGTCATTTCTGGCTTATGTTGACCCTATGAGGAACCTATTATGGGGTTTTCTGGGGCTGGAAGTTTGTGACTTTGCCAAGTCACTCACTGGATTTCCATGTCTGAGCAGGGAATCAAACCCTGGTTTCCAGAGTTGTACTCCAATGCTCAAACCACTATACCACACTGGATCTCAGGGCGAGGGTAGTCCTAAATAATTTCCAGCACTCCTAGGCTGGGAGAGGTTTGGGTTTTAGCACACCTTTACCTGAGCACAGCTCAGCTGGTCCTTGGCAAATTATATTGCACAGTATAAATCTAACCAAAACAAAGAAGCCCAACAAATCTTGTGCCTGTTCATTCAGAAATAAGAACCACTTTATTCCTTGAGCCTTTTTAATATGCATGTCTGGACAAATCTGTTGGGTGAAACATAATGCTGCTTTATATTTTTAAGGCAATGGGGGTTGATCATCTGACTTATATATTCTGGTTTCCTGTATGACTGCCAGCTACCCTGACTTTTAATTGCTCCCAGCTTGGGTTGGTTAGCCATAAGTGAATTGACCTGATGCTCCTTTATAAGAGCAGATTATGATTATGATGATTATAATTATGATTATTTTTAAAAAAATCTCATCACAATTGAAAGTATATTTACCTCTGCTATAAAAGAATGGAGGGGACAAGGAGACAGAAAAGATGTTGAGAAAACGTCTTTTTATATTTTTATATTTTGATAATTAAATAAAAGCTTGCACATAAAAAAGTTTATTGAAACAAAGGGACAAAAGATCTACCATAAGAAAATAAGCCAGTGTTGGGAACTGTAATTATAATGCTGTATTTTAAAAGTTGCATAAAACATATGTAATGTTTGGGATACTAATATATATAATTTTTGAGTTTTCATTTCTATAACATACTTATATGCCTGTTTAGTTAGAGGCAGTGTCTCTGAGTTCAGTGGGTCTTACTCCCAAGTAAATGTATATTTAGGCCAAATGTGTCTAACTAAACTGTTCTGTTTATTACACTTTCCTCCAAGCTGTTCAAGACAGTGTACATGATTTTCCCTCTTTAGTTAAAATTAACATGAGGTAGAGTGTTGCATTAGTTGTATAAATAAAGCTATTAACTTGATCAATATGAAGACAAGTATTTCCATAATTAACGCTGTGTAAGTTTATTAATGTGCATGTGATTTAATTGTTAAGACACTGAAACCACCCCCATGTACTACCACAAGAAAGACACCTCATCATTATACTGACTAGAACTGCTGAGATTTGCAGGCCAACGACATCTAGAGGTGTTAGGAGTTGCATAGAAAACTTGCCTGCCATAAAATGTTGGGAATTAGGTGTGATGGGTTATATAGTAGAAGTGATATTAAGTTGCAGTGAGGTGCTGAGATAATGCTGGAAGGGAGACAAGCATGAGGCAAGCCTATTCAGAATCATTTCTGTGGATGAATCTGGTGGTAAGAGCAAAGAAGTGGGAAAGAGAGGAGAATGTATTTATTAATTATAATAAATGAGAATTAAGCCCACCTGAACTGTGAAATCATGTGTAGTTTAAATAGGCAATTTTAACATTTGCAGGTTAGTTCTGACTATGAACATCACTGGACTGGATCTATAGTTTCTTAAATAAAAGTTTTCTGACTTTTAACTACTGAAGCCTGAGTTTCTGAACTCGACAGAAGGATTGGATGATTTCAACCTATGAAACAAATGCTGTATCACTGTAGAAATCCTGTGAATGATTTGTTGCTGGTTTTGTTAACTGCTCTCAAGTAGATCTCGACTCATGGTGACCCTGTGGATGAGAAATCTCCAAGACCCTCTGTCCTCCACTGCTCTGCTTAATTCCTGCAACCCTTTAATACCCGTGACTTCCTTAATAGAGTCCATCCATATAGCTGCAGTATGTGGCATTTCTCTCTTCCTACTTCCCTCCACTAGCATTATTGTTTTTTCTAAAGAGTCCTCTCTTTTCATGATGTGTCCAAAATATGACAGTCTCAGTTTGGTAATCTTGGCTTCTAGGAAGGTTTCTGGTTTGATCTGCTCTAGAACCCTTGTTTGTCCTTTTGGCTGTCCATGGGATCCCCAGCCCTCTTCTCCAGTACCACTTCTCAAATGAATTGATTTTCTTCCTATCATCCGTACATGGTAACAGGGAATACTTGGCTTGTATGATTCTAACTTTTGTGCTGAGTTGTATATATTTGCATTTTAGGATCTTTCCTAGTTCTTTCATAGCCATCCTCCCCATTCTTAGTCGTCTTCTGATTTCCTGACTGCAGTTCCCATTTCTATCAATGTTTGATCCCAGTTATGGGAATTCTTTTACTATTTCTGTTTCTTCATTGTCTAGGTTGAACTTGTGAAGGTTCTCGGTGGTCATTATTTTTGTTTTCTTTCTGTTCATCATTAAGCCTGCTTTTGCACTTTCTTCTTTGATTTTCCTTAGCAGGTGTTCTAAGTCTGTGAGGTTTTCTGCTAGTCTTATAGTGTCATCAGCATATTTCAGATTGTTGAAATTCCTTCTTCTGTTTCCAAGCCTGCTTTTCTTATAATATGTTCTGCATACAAGTTGAACAGATAGGGTGATAGGATGCAGCCTTGTCTGACTCCTTTGCCAGTTGGGAACCATTCTGTTTCTCCATGTTCTGTTCTGAGAGTAGCCTCTTGTCCTGAGTACAGATTCCTCTTCAGGACTATCAAATGTGCTGGCACTCCCATGTCTTTAAGGGTGTTCCATAGCCTTTCATAGTTTATGCAGTCAACGGCTTTGCTATAGTCTATAAAGCACATACTGATTTTCTTTTGGAATTCCCTGGTGCACTCCATTAGCCATTGTATGTTTACAATTTAATCCCTAGTGCCTCTTCCTTTTTCATTTTTTTTTTGGGGGGGGGGGGCTGGTTATTCCCAGGATAAATTCTCTTTGATTGTGATGTGTGTGAAAATCTTCCGACTTTGCATGACTTTCCTGGGATAATGACTGTTTAAACCCCCTATTTCCCCCCAGTTTTTCCCCATGTGATAAACTCCCTGCTGGACATGACAGAAGGCTTGGATAATTTCAACCCATGAAACAAAGGCTGTACCACTGTAGAGAGGAATCTTCAGCACTTTTTTCTGTTTTGTTTTGTTTTAATAGAAAAAAATTGCATTTATATTCTTATATTATTATTATATTGCTTTTCTTCCAATGACTTCAATATGATGGGCATACCTCTCCCATTATCCACACACACACACACACACAAAACAAAAACACCCAACCCTGTGAGGTAGCCAAGCAAAGAGAGACTGACCCATGGTCACTGTTCCTCTAGTCTTCTTCATTCTCAGAATGTGAATTGCAGTAGCATCTTCAGTCTTTCACACCTTCAGTACTTGCAGAAGTGGACTAGGGCTGTCGAAGAGAGCACTTCACTGCAGTGGTGCAGACAATGGTTTCAACTGGCTATGGCTCAATGTAGTATTCTTGCATATTGATCTATGCTAGGCTGAGCAATATACTACCCTCCTTACAACCACCACCATTACTGCTATATGGCCATTCTGTACCATGTGGGAAATGTGCAAGATCAGAGAAGCATCTTGCTATGTTCCTATAGTCAGATGTGAAATCAGCAGTGTTGATATTTGCCAAGGTCCTCTAGAGTTCTCATGTCTAACAATCATTTGGTGACTGGCTACAGTGATGTAGCCAGAAGCTTCTCTGGTTCTGCCTGCTACCCAGGAGGTATAGTGTGTGTGTGCATGGGCATTTCTGTGGCTTCATGTTAAGCTGTGTGGGGGCTGGGAGGGATGGAATTCTAACCTTTGCAGTGCTCTCCAAAAGGCCTTTTGCATATGTAAGGAAAACTTACATGTGCATATGCCCCTAAGAGAATGTTAGCCACTAAGTACTAGAAATTCATCAACCTACACAAGGTTTTAAAGTGGGCTTATGGGCAACATTGCTGTCTAATTTAGACAACTGTCATGGGAAGTTGATAATATTCCTGTTCCTTCAGAAGGTCTGTCCTGAATAGACTCTGATTGCTTCCACTTCCCCTGTAAGTTCTGAGCCCTAGCAGAACAGGATAACAAGAAAGATGATTATGCATTTGGTTTTTGACTTGAGTAACCTGACTACAAACCCCATTTCACTGATGAACGATGAAGGTCAAAAGCAGAGAAACATAACCCAATTGGTATCTTGTTTTCCTTTAAGGGAAATTTCATAACTGAATTCCAGGCTGCAAAATCTTTGGAAGGCAATGAATGAATTGAAAAATTTTGAGACAGCAGGGTCCTTTTTTTCTATCTGTTGAAAATGCTTGCTTCCATTCTCCTTGTTATCTCATCCAATCTGTTTCAGATCCCCTATATCAGAGAGGTGGAAAGATGATTTTTATGTCCTTTACCCTGATGATTTTTTTTCTGGCAAAAAGTGAATTCTGCTCCTATTCATGAAATTATTGAGGGGTGAAGGTTCTTTTCTTAAGGTGGCTTTAGTTTTGCACAAATGCAGCACTCTCAACCCCCTAATATTGAAACTGGAATGGAATTCTAGTGTTTTGTTGTTGTAATTTTTGCTTAATTTTGAGCTAGTGCAGCTCATAGTCCATTCTGGCAGTGATAAATTGGCTCCTGGACCCTCTGAGACCCATATGTTCATGGATAGTAGCACACCCAGTTCTGTTGCCAGGGAGGCCATTGAGATACATAATTTTAAATTCTAAAATAACCCCCTGCACAGGCAAAGAGTTATGGTTGTTTTTGCCTGGTGGAAAAAAAGCCCAGATGTTGTCCCTCCATGATAAAGTTGACAGAAAGCATGAGAAGAAGAAAGAAGTGACATCAATAACCTTGAAATGCAATGGTCTGTACCATTAACACCAACAGGAGGGTTTCACAACAAACACAGAAAGAGTAGCAGGGAGAAACTGACAGTGTAATGAACTATATTACAACAATGTCCCAAAGGAATTAAGGCACAACTCTAACATATATACAATGATCATATATTTATATGTAGTAACCACATCGCAGTAATACTACAAAACACAGAATATAAAATAAAAAGTGCTGTAGGGAACTATATATCCTAAACTATGTCCACTGTGTTTCCTCTGGACCTGATATCCTCTATTCCAGTAAAATGATTTCCACAAGCAGTAGAAAAAGCAAAATGTTCCAGCAAAATGATTTCCACAAGTGGTAAATATGTGCTTTCTCAGATCTTCACAACCTCTGTTCCAGAAATATTCTTTCCACAGTTCATAGACAATAGACATTAATGGTTGCAGTAATACAGAAAACAGGTTGTGGAAACTGTAGGTAGTAAATAGACTGCAATGTTAACAAAAAGACGACTACATCTGGAGTTTTTTTGAAACTGTTTTGATATTTCTTCATCAGTAGTAATAAACTGTATATTCCAGCTAAGTATTGACTAAAAAAAAAAATCAATATGCAGTTTTTCCTAAAACTTTCCCACAAACTCTGAATATAAAAGTGACATTATGAAATACCCATTATCCCCCCAAAATAGATGTATAATAGCTATATAATAATGAATTCTTACCTCTTTTGGAAATAAGCTATTCCCCATGGGATATAGTAAGACTTTGTGTATGCTGCTTTTTGCAAGCAGCTTTATCCAACCTGTTAGCAATGGATTTCAGATGGAACAAAATACCAATTAAATACCTTAAAGGAACATTACAATTTTATGCTTCAGAAACTCCTTGCATAAACTCAATCTCCCATGAACTGAAACATTAGACATGGCTGAAACCACTTGTATCTTTCTCTTTTTGTTGCCCCTTCCCATGCATGGCCTCTATAGCAGCTATAACTGAACAGCAATTCTGAACAGCAATTCTGTCACTTCCAGCAGACTTCATAGTCCCTACTCTCATATACACAAAGGCTGGTGAAACTTCGCTGGTAAAAGAACATTAAAACTTCAGTTTCAAATGTTTAGGAAGCTCATTGTTGACATAATGAACCATGATTAGACTCTGTTCAGGAGTATGCTCCAAATATGAACCCTAAAAACTTTATTAGCTGTTACTCTCCCTTCAGCATTTCAACCAACAGATGGAGAGAAAACAGTTTTGTGGTGATTACACTTTTCCTTCACAAATACAGGCTATTCATATGAGGGAAAGGATGACATTTTAATGGTATAAAGCTCAGTGAAATAATCTGGATGGGAGACCTTCTGGGATGGCTTGCTATGAACAAAGTACATAGCCCTATAATTGATGCTAACAATGGGGGGATGCAGACGAGGGCGTCGGAGACGCCCTGGTCCGGACCGCCGCCGGAGTTCAGCCTCCGGACGGCGGCGCATCCCCGGCGCATCTAAAAGGACCACCAAAATGGCGATCCTTTTAGATTCTGGCGAAAGTGCGCCCTAACAGCAGCGGGCGCACTTTCGGCGGCTCAAACACCGCGACGCGTTCGGCTGCCGCGGCGTGAGGGCAACCCGCAGTCGCCGGCCGTGCGGACGGCCGGCGCTTCCGGGTGCGCCCTCAGGAAGAGGAAGAGCCGCTGAACGTGCGGCGGCTCCTCCTCTTCCGGGCCTCGGAGACGGCGCAATTAGCCGTTTGCCGAGGCCCAATGTTTTATGTATCTTTTTACTGACAGCCTAAAGGAAAACCATGGTTCATTTCAGGTATTGTTGACTCCTATTTCTGCAGATAAGCACGTAAAGCTTTTTTAAAAAATCTATTATGAATCAGATATTTTTAAAGCAATATTAGCTGTACGAAATAGTCAGGCATTAGTTGTTGAGGAATGAGATAGCATCTTTGCTGGACAGACATAGGGGGGTTGCAGACTGCCAGAAATAGTGTGAATTCAGTCCACTTTTAGGGTTAGGGTTAGTGCTAGGGAATCATGGGAACTGTTATTTTTCTGAGACATTGAGCCTTCTCTGTCAGACAACTCTGATGCCACAATAAAATACAGTTCCCATGGTTCCCTAACTCTAACCCTAACCCTAAAAGTGGACTGAATTCACACTATTTCTGGCAGTCTGCAACCCCCCATAGAAGCCAAACAAAAGTTCTTGATTACATATCTTCCTTTTAAACCAACCATGCTAATGGATTGAGCAAAGCTCTATTTTGTGAGTTGCATATATATATATATCCTGATCTGGCTCAATGCCAGAATTACAAGTAAATCATATTCACAGTTACAATTAGAAGTTTACTGGAGGGTATTCAGAGGAGAGGAAGTTACCAAAAGACCATACACAGTGTAAAGCAAATATTAACAATGAAATAATTATTTTATTATCTCTAAGTAATCAGAATTGTATTTAGACAGGAACTCCCGGAAGCATAAGCTCTTAGATAAACAGCAGCAAAGCTAACAAAGAAACTAGGGATGGGAGTTTAAAGGGATGAAGGGATTCTTTTGTTCAAATATGTGGCAGCCCAGAATGTGAATTTCTCTTTTTGCAGGTGTAAATGCCATTCTTTTAGAGGTAGGGCAGAGCACTGTTATAGAAATACAGTGGGCCCTTGGTATCTGCTGGGGTTTGCTTCCAGGTCATCCCATGGATGCCAAAATCTGTGGCTGCTCAAGTTCCATTAAATACAGTGGCACAGTAAGATGGTGTCCCTTATATAAAATGGTAAAATCAAGGTTTGGTTTTTGGAATTTATATATTTTAAAGATATTTTCAAACTGTGGATGCTTGAATCTGTGGATACAAAATCTGTGGATATGGAGGACTGACTGTACTATGCTGGGATTTGAGCTACACAGCTGCTATGCCAATGGAATACCCATTGTATGCAGTACACACCCACTTTGAAAAGAGTAGGGAAAACACACAGAGAAACAATATAAAAATGGTTCAACAACTTCATTGGTAGCATGGCCTAAACCCACAAATTAGGACACCCGTATACCCTGCAGACATGGAGCATCCAACCTGTGCAGATTAACAGGGACCTCAGCACATTGGAGATAAGGCAATCATGGGAGCCCTGTGGCACTGTCAGCACCATCACACATGTTTTGAGGGTCTCTGAATGCCCCTTGCTGCCTTGCCTCACCTCACCAATCCATAGAATATTATCAGTTAAGCAACAGAACATTAGGAATTCCTCAGATTCTATTTCATTAGACCCTCCATTCTTGCAAAGAGGAGCAGTTGCCCTTAACCAAATTTGACCAGAAACAACAAAAACTGAATGCATGTCCTGTGTTGGGAATTGCACCAGGTGCCTATTGAGATAGCCCTATAGCTGCTATAGAGGCCACATGACATTCCAGCCTGAAGCACTAAAGTGCATATTCAGATTCTCTCAGGGCAATAGTGTGTCTCTAACTCCGCACTCATGACCATCTTAGCCAGTTTGGTCAGGGAAGCTTTTGGGCAGCAGGATGGATGAAACAACAGAAATCTGTTTCTCTGGCCACACATCAGGCACAGGCATTCAAAGACCACACTGTATTGAAAATATTTCAAGACAGAACTTTTGTGGACCCAAGCAACTCCCCCTCCCCCCAATAAGCTTGATGCTTTATAGATAACTCTTTTAGGGAAAGCTTTCTAAATAAGCCCATTACTGCTGTAATCATGAGCTGCTTAAAGTATTTCATTGTTACCAGGGAATGTAATCCAGTTCATGAACATTTGGGGACCCTCTCCTCAATGAATGTGGTCATCACCTTGTATAGCAAAGCCAGGACTGCATCCAAAGTTAAGAAATTTCTCTTGTTCAAGGTTAGCTGTTGAGGGCAAAAGATCCAACTAGTCCCGCATACCTTTTTTTGCTATTATTAGTTTAGAAAATCCACAATCCCATATTTTCTCATGCCCAGGGAATGACCTGACAGTGCTTAGTGACAAAAGTCCAGTATATCTCTTTAAGTCATAGCTATAAATATGTTTTTCTCCTGCTTTATCTACAGAGCTACAGGCAGAGGTCTTAATTCTTACTTTTCCCATTACAAAAAGGGGCATAAAGAATGGTAATGGAAAGTCTTGTCATGCCTTAAAGGCTAACATGTTTTATTTAGCATAAGCTTTCATTCACTACAGCCCACTTCACTAGAAAAAAGTGATGATTCTTTATTCATTTGCTGCAACAGACACACATGGTTACTTGCTTATCCCCTTCATGATGTGTGTGAAATCAGAATCCTTCATAACTATAGCCAGTTCTCACATGTAGCACTTAACTAGTTTAAAACCATATGATATACTGTGTGCCATCAAGTCATTTTCAAGTTATGATGATCCTTTAAAAGTTGAGGAAGTGCAAAACATTTAGAAATAGTTTACCAGTGCTTTCTTTTCTACCAGTGCCTTCTCTTATTAGAAATCCCTTTAAATCCTAGTGCTGCTGCTCAGTATCCATCTTGAGAACGCCCACCTCCCCCAGTGGAACTATCACTTCTGTTCTGCTAATTTGACACTCCTTGAAGGGGATGGATGTGTCTTTGCCTGATGTCTTACCCAAGGTCACCATGTCTTGGGTGACCCTTCTAGGAGCCTAGAATCTGGACAGAATTGCTCTTAGTCTTCTTGACACTCTTAAACCCCATCACCAAGTTAAGGTGTTCATCCAAGATTGGTTTCAATTCAATACTGCCCCCCTTCTTTTTTGCCTTAGGAGCTTATCACACACCCAAAAGAGGCGTCTTACCTCTTCCGGGTTCAATCCTCGATCCAGGATACACCCGGATGTTATCACACATAATTTGCTATCTATTCTGCCATGATGTCGCTGGCCACATCCAGCTTGGATCCAAGGAGTGCTCAGCCAGCCAATTTTTAAAGTCAGAAAATTTCCATTTTTGAAAAAGTGCAGACTGAGTGTGGTTTCAACCTGGGATGGGTATAGCTGGAGGCATCATGGCAGAATCAGAGGCAAATTATGTGTGATAACATCTGGGTGTATCCCAGATTGAGGGTTTAACCCGAAAGAGGTAAAATGCCTCTTTCAGGTGTGCAATAAGCTCCTTAATTTCTTCCTTCCTTCCTCTCTGTCTGTATAAAAGGATCTCCTACCCTCAATGTACTATGATCAGGGCAGCAAGTAAGGTATTGGTAGATGATTTTTTGTTGTCTATTGGGACATGGAAGCCCTCCAGAGCATAAAAGGAAAATGTCAGCTAGGGAATTCAGGTTTCCCATGAGAATGAAACAGACACATAGCAATTATAGTAGTGGAACTTAATATAACATAGAATAAAGTAAGGTCATCAATCAATAATGGAAAGCAAAATTCCACATTATTGGTAATAGGGAAGGAAAGAATATTCACAGTTTTTCATTTTCAGGTCAACAACAGGTTTTTCCAGAGTCAGGAAACTCTGCTGGGGAAGAATAACAGAACAGTAATTTCTTTTCATAGTTTTCCCTGGAATTCAGTTATTCTAAACTGATGTTGAGAAATTATTTCACAGAGAAATACATAAGAGTTTTAACAGGGGCTCTCTGGCACAAAAAAGCAAGTTGTCTGCACCCAAAATGAGTTTCTTGCCGGTAGAACACTATTTTTTACAAAGGAAAAACATTTTCTGTGCAGAAAATATATTGTCTGAATAATTCCTCAGAAACACATTGAGACATTCAAATACAGGAAGGATGCAGAGTAGTTTTCTACAGAGAAAACTACAGTACTTATCTGTCCTCACATGTGAGGGTGAAATAATTGAGGATTCACATCCTTAGCTTCTATGCTGTGGCATTTATATATGAGGTGAACTTGAGGTTTGCATGAAACTTCAAGAAGGCAAAATTGTGTAGTTCAAATGAAACTGCACAAACTTCTAGTTCTTTGTTCCTCTACTTCTCCTCCTCCTCTGTGCATGTGAAAAGGAGATTGAGGGCCTTTGCAGACTGCCAGAAATAATGCAAATTGAGTCCACTTTAACTGCCCTGACTCAGTGCTAGGGAATCATGGGAACTGCAGTTTATTGTGGCACCAGAGCTCTCTGACAGAGAAGGCTCCATGTCTCAGAAAAAACTGCAGTTCCCATGATTCTCTAGCACTGAGCCAGGACAGTTAAAGTGGACTCAATTTGCACTATTTCTAGCAATGTCAATACAACTCAGTGCATCATGATTTTAGGGGGGTTGCAGACTGCCAGAAATAGTGCAAATTGAGTCCACTTTTAGGGTTAGGGTTAGGGAGTCATGGGAACTGTATTTTATTGTGGCACCAGAGCTCTCTGACAGAGAAGGCTCAATGTCTCAGAAAAAAAAACAGTTCCCATGATCCCCTAGCACTAACCCTAACCCTAAAAGTGGACTCAATTTGCACTATTTCTGGCAGTCTGCAACCCCCCTTACTTTGGTATGTTGGCCACTGTGCTTCAGCCCAAACATTTACTAGTCCTAACAGACTGTGTCCTTTTTTTACATTCCATTTCTTCATCCAATAAGGTGAACATATTTGGAAAATAAATGGGTTATATGAACAAATATAATTAGATATTGATCTCTGGAAACTTCATTCACTGGGTATTTTTATTTTTATTTTTTTGGAAACTGAAATCATAATGCTAAAATATGCAAAAGATCTGTAAGCACTGCAGCAGAATAATTCTTCAAATTTCAAATACAAGTAATAATAATAATTAGTTGGCTGGTCCATATTATTTCAAGTGATATACAAAAACAGTTTTATGTTAAACTGTTGCAGCAAAACCAACAAGTCTGGTGCACCTTCAAAACAAATCAATTTGAATCTATCAGTTAAGGCAACACTCTAAGCATCTAGCCTTCAAAGCTTGTGCTGTGAAAAAAGTGTATAAGAGTTTCAGAGTGGAATACCATTGGCGTGCTGATGGCAGTTCTAAATCTCATCATCACTGAAATCAGTTGTGGTTGTGAGGATTCTGGACCAGTGGTTGTGTACTCCAATGAGCTGGATGAGTGCCAATAAACTGAAGCTGAGTCCTGATAAGATGGAGTCTGTGGCTGCTTCCTCACTGTAGAAATAGTCCAGTTTGACATCACTGTAACTGCCACTGTTCCATGCTATGGAATTGTTGGAATTGTAGTTGTTGTGGCACTAGAAGTCTCTGACAGAGAAAGCTAAATGCCTCACAGAACTACAAATCCCAGAATTCCACAGCATGGAGCCAAGGCAATTAAAGCAGCGTCAAACTGGTTTATTTCTGTGGTGAGGATGCAACCTATGTGGATTGCTGGTTCTAAAACCCAGGAACTGGGTAAGCAATCTGTTCTAGATGAAGCTGCACTCCCCTAAAGTGTATAGCTTGAGAGTACTTTTAGATTAATCTCTGGCACTAGAGGCCCAAGTGTTTGGCACTAGCTTCAACTGCTAGACCAGTCATTGCCTTTCCTGGAGAGAGATAATTTAGTCAAGTATTCCATGCACCAGTAACATCCTGATTGTGTTGTAATATGCCCCTAAAGTAATGCTCAGAAGATACAGTAGTGCAATATAAAGCAGCAAGAATGCTGACCAGTGTACCATATAGATAACATATAACACCAGTCTTAGAGGAATTGTACTGGCTGTCAGTTCACTACCTGACTGAATTTAAGGGGCCGGAGATGACACTTAAATTCCAAAATGGCTTGGGATCTCAATACAGGCGGACCATTGGTAACTTTGTGATTAGATTGTTTTAATGTGCGCTATATAGGATTGCTCCTAAAGTAATGCACAGAAGCTACTGTTGGTGTGTGTGGATGATGAATATTGTAGTGATGTCCTACGACACCCAGCAGAGTCTACAGGACAAGCTGGCTGCTGTGATCCACAGCCACTGTGTAGATTTGCCATCAGCTGGCTCAGCTTCTCTTCTCCAGGCAATCCTGTCTTCCTCAGTCAAGAAGACACATTGTAAAGTCCAAAAGCATAGCTTTATTAATGCATATAAAAAGTAAAAGTAAGATAACTAAGTAAAATCCATTGTGATGATCTTGTCCAGTTCAGCCATACAAGATTACATCTTTAACAATCCCAAAAGCATTAGGATCCAACTTGTTACAGTTAAAACCACTACATCCAACCACACACACTCACATCTTGAACAATAAACAATTCTAGACAAAGGACTCTCTAGGCCCATCCCATACTCCACCTTCTAGGTGTTAACTTTACGTTAATTGGATAATGTCTGTATGATGTATACTAACCCAGCCTCTTGCTGTCCATCACCCACCACGTGAGTAACTTTCCCAAGCCTCACGATGTTTACGTATTTGATATCTCTTTGTTATCCATAACAAAGTCTGGTTCCATTAGTTCTATCACTGGGAAAGTACATTGTTGATGTCTCTGTTACCACCTGGCATTGATTCACCCTGTTTCTCTAAATATTGTTTGTGCCTTGTCCAGAAACTGTTCTCAAGTGGAAAATTACAGACACACACACATCTTTACATTTCACCTTTGACTATATATCCCATTCATATCCTAACAATCCCCTCCTGAAATGTATAGATGTGTGAGATCACTATTATTGTTGTTGTTGTTATTGAAACTGTCTTAACACAATGTTTGACTCTATATATTTAAAATGACATCTCAATCTGTTATAACCATTGTTAATGTTGTTTTATCTCTAAAACCTTTGTTAATATATCTATAGTATTGTGTTTTTGGTTTTTAAACTCTAGGCACACAATTTTATTTTAAACCAGCTCTCTCTAGTATTTTGTTATAAAAATGTATGTCTGTAAATCTCTATATGTCACAACTGACAGTTTACAATTTAAGTCTTATAACAACTGTTTAATCTATTTTATCTTATTTAATGTTATATATTTTGTTTTATCAGCACTTAAAACTCTATCAACACTTATAACTATCTTTATTTTTAATCTATCAAACTATTAAGCTTGTCTATATTTAAACAACAATCTTTAAACTGACTATCATATAACTTTAAAGCAAATAAACTATCTATAAAACACTCTTATTTTAATGTGGCTATTTTAAATCACAAGCCTCTATCTCTTAAAAAAACTTATCAAATGTTCTATTGTTGTCTAATCTATTATCTTAAAACAATTGTTTTCTTAAACACCTATAACAACACAATTATAATCTATTATTTATCAACTATAAACATCAAACCTTTTATAAAGCTTTTTTATGTTTGGATATTTAAAACTCTCTGTAACTTTGGGCCTCAGCAGACGGAGGCCCTGGAGACGCCGCGGGTCGGAGCGCTGCCGGAGTTCAGCCTCCGGACCGCGGCGCTCCTGCGGCGCATCTAAAAGGAGCACCAAATTGGCGCTCCTTTTAGATTTAAGGGAAAGTGCGCCCTAAAAGCGGCGGGCGCACTTTCCCTGCCTCAAACACCGCGGCGAGTGCGGTTGCCGCGGCGTGAGGCCAACCCGGAAGCGCCGGCCGTGCGGATGGCCAGCGCTTCCGGGGGCGACCTCAGGAAGAGGAAGGGGCGCCGAACGTGCGGCTGCCCCTCCTCTTCTGGGCCCGGAAGACGACTCTATTAGTCGTCTGCCGAGGCCCTTTACTTTAAACAAAACCTTTTGACTTTAAACTTGTCACCACCTCTGTATTTTGCAAATCACACTTTCTTAATCCTTTTATGTTAACCTCACTAAACACATTTTATCAGCAGACTAGTAACCTCAAAAATAAAATCTCAAAAATCAAAACTTTTGATAACAAATCTCTTTAAACAACCTTTTTTTAACTCTCTTGAATCTAAACAACCAAAAACTGTCATCTTTTTGTGTTAACACACATATCAGCATTTAAACAAGCAATCTCAAAACCAAAATGTTAAACTTATTAGCCCCTCTTTACTGTTAAAAGCTTATTTTAGTCACAAGCTCTCAGCCTCAGACTGTTTTATCAATGTTTTTAAACCTTTGTTGAACAAATCCTTTTGTTATTAACCTAGCTTTGTATTTTCATTTGTCATCAGGCATCTTTTATTTTGTATATCCATTCACCTTGTGATTTTTGTCTTTAGGTCTATCAACCACATTTTAAACATCTCTTTGTCAATTTTAAACACTTAAACTTTTTTGCTGCACTGCAGTGTATCATTCTCACTTTCTCAACAGGAAAAAACCTTTTACAACTTTTAAAATCTCTGAAACTCCCTAAACTCCTTAACACTGTCTGAAACTCCTTAAAATTCTCTTTGAAACTCTCCGGCTCACCAGCCACTTATGTATAAACTCTTGTCCTTTGTATAATAAACTTTTGTGTTGTTTTCACTCTCTATTAATTTTTCTTGACATAACATGTATCATTTTTGGACTTGTGTGTCTTTTGATTTTTGTCATTCTACCTTTTGATGATCTTTTTTGTATTGTCTGAATTAAAGTGTTTTCCTCACTTTCAGAGGATTAATGTTTGTCTGTCTTTTGTGTGTTGTGTGCCCCTCTATTTCTTGGCACTTGTGTCTTTTAAACTGTCTCATCTTTAGTAAAATCTCTTTGTTTGAATGTATCTTTTTTCAACTTAGAATCATAAAGTTGGAAAAGACCATAAGGGCATCTAGTCTAACCCCCTGCCATGCAGGAACTCTCAGTCAAAACTTGAATGTTTTTTACAATTGTTATTTTTTAGACATTAAAACTTTTCCCACCATCAAGGTAAAATCTCTAACTGTTATTTTTGAATATTTTATAACACCATCTTGACATTTTGGTTTAATTTCTCTTTTAAAACATGTTAGCACATATATCTTTGCATATTGTCTAAAACCTGTTAAATACTTTAAATTCAGTGGATCCCCACATAACATGTGTAATGATGTTAGATTTTTTTCTCTCAGCCAGTTTCTCAAACTGTGAGCCAAAAATTCTCTTTTTTTCTGGTCTATGAGCAAAGACCCTTGTAATCAATTTTTTTTTTATATTTATCCATTGTTAAAAACTTTCAATTGTATCATATCTCTGTCTTAAAACTCTGACATATAAAAACTCTGGAAAATCTATCCACAATCAGTAAGAAAATAATTGTTGTCACTCAGTAACACACATTTGTCTCTTTTGTTTAACAGCAACCTCAACAGGTCATTTTTGCAATTCACTTGCTCCGGTTTTGTCACAGGAAAAACCTTGACTTTTTATTTTATGGCAAACCAAACATCTCCCAAATCATTTGTATAATAAAACTTTTTTTTTTTTAAATTCAGGACCTATATCTCATCAGTTTAAAACAAGCTATCAAATCCTATGTTTCCTAGGATTTTATATTGATGTGCATAACCAGAATGTAATGATTCATTTTTCACACCTGCACATTTAGCATTTGTCTCACTTTGCATAAAACACATATTTTTCCTCTTATAGCTTTTGTACACACCTCCCCATCCGGGGTGATTTTATATATATTTTTTCCACAAAACTCAGTATATATCCCCTGACACACCAACTAAACAGTTTTGTAAAATCAGGTATATATAAAACATTTTTAAAGTTTTTTTTACCAAAACTTGGCATGTAGACATTTCTCAATTTCTTTTATCATCTCTTACCCCTCCATCAGCTAGATAAACATCTTTAAAATTGGAGGATTTCTTTATTTTTTCAGCAGAACTGTAACATATGTCCCAGAATATATAGACTCTTGTCCTCAGGTTTCACCTGTTTGAGTCACAGTCACAGCTCTGTAAAACAGCTTGTAGCTTCTCTGTTTCTCCCAATGTCTCTGGGTTGTAGATAGATTGTTGATTGTAGCAAACATCGTTGCATTGTCATTTTTAAAACTCCTGTTTTGTTGTAGTAAAAGCATCGATTCGCACTCCGTGCATCAGCTGTCTTTTTTTTTTTTTTTTCAGGACGCATATCTTGACCTCAAGATGCTGTCCCAGGCTTTCTCTCAAGCCTACATTTTTGGCTTTTTTAAGCAAACTGTTTCTTTTTTTGGCATTCTCTGGCCTCTTCAAGCAAACCGCTTGACTTAACAGATTCCCATCTTTTGGAACCTCAGGCCTCCAGCAAAACTTTTGGCATTTAGCAACACCGTTGCAGCCTTTGAACTTTAGGCATTTGTAAACCTGCTACAGCTCCACACAGCATTGACCACTGTGTAAAACTTCACCCCCACCAGGGATTTTTGTATTTTTTCTCCAAGAACTGTAAAGTCCTTTGACCACAGAATTTATGACACAACTGTGTAAAAATCATTCATTCTTTTCTTCAGTTCCCAAAACCTTTGGCTGAAGAAACATCCTCTCCCAAAACTTTTAACTGTAACTCAGAGAGGGGTAACAGAATGAGTTTTCTTGGCTTAGGCAACCGCCTGTGTCCAGCAATCATGCTGCATTTTAAACTGCATACATTGCAACATGTATTCTGTGACTCAAGCCCCAGCTGTTTCCATATCAAACAAAATGGCCTTTAACAAAGTCTTTTGCAGCTTGAACAAAAACAAAAATCTCACTGCATTGAACCCACAGTATTTTCAGCATTTTTAGCCTTTGATTTTTTTCCCCCCTGTATCTTACTGTTAAAAGAGTGGAGATTCCTCAGACACCCGTCTTTAAAGAGGTCTGCACTCTGCCATCTGGCAAAAACAGCTTAGCAGTAAACTTTATTACTTACATCTGAAGATTTGAAGCCACCTCTGCTTTTCCCAGCAACCGCTGAAGCATGATTCCCTTGTCCCGGCACAGCTGAAGTCGTGGATAGGCAAATTTTGCCTCTTGGCCACATTGCAGACTTGTGATCTGGACTCTTGGGCTCTTGTCCTCCTGGACATTTGGCCTCTTTGTCCTCTGGCAGACCAGCCACCTCTGGCAGACAAGCCACTCTTCTGGCAAAAACAGGCTTAACTGGCAGACTAGCCACAGACTGGCAAAACAAGCCTCGTCAGCCAGACTAGCCACAATTGGCAAAAACAGTCTTCAATTGGCAAAACAGCCATAACTGGCAGAACAGCCATAACTGGGCAAAACAAGCCATAAACTGGCAAACAGGCCATAACTGGCAGAAAAGCCATAACTGGGCCCATAACCCTTGTTGGTGTGTGTGGATGATGAATATTGTAGTGATGTCCTACGACACCCAGCAGAGTCTACCGGACAAGCTGGCTGCTGTGATCCACAGCCACTGTGTAGACTTGCCATCAGCTGTCTCAGCTTCTCTCTTCTCCAGCATCCAGTCTTCCTCAGTCAAGAAGACACATTGTAAAGTCCAAAAGCATAGCTTTATTAATGCATATAAAAAGTAAAAGTAAGATAACTAAGTAAAATCCATTGTGATGATCTTGTCCAGTTCAGCCATACAAGATTACATCTTTAACAATCCCAAAAGCATTAGGATCCAACTTGTTACAGTTAAAACCACTACATCCAACCACACACGCTCACATCTTGAACAATAAACAATTCTAGACAAAGGACTCTCTAGGCCCATCCCATACTCCACCTTCTAGGTGTTAACTTTACGTTAATTGGATAATGTCTGTATGATGTATGCTAACCCAGCCTCTTGCTGTCCATCACCCACCACGTGAGTAACTTTCCCAAGCCTCACGATGTTTACGTATTTGATATCTCTTTGTTATCCATAACAAAGTCTGGTTCCATTAGTTCTATCACTGGGAAAGTACATTGTTGATGTCTCTGTTACCACCTGGCATTGATTCACCCTGTTTCTCTAAATATTGTTTGTGCCTTGTCCAGAAACTGTTCTCAAGTGGAAAATTACAGACACACACACATCTTTACATTTCACCTTTGACTATATATCCCATTCATATCCTAACAGCTACAATAGTACAATATAGAGCAGCAAGACTGCTGACCAGTGTACCATATAAACAAGCTGGGGTTTGTTTCCAGGACCTGCTATGGATACCAAAATCCCATGGATGTTCAAGTCCTATTAAATACAGTGGCATAGGAAAATGGTGTCCCATATATAAACTGGCAAAATCAAGGTTTGCTTTTTTGAATTTGTATAGTTTTGAATATTTTCAAGACATGGATGCTTGAATTCATGGATGAAGAATCCATAGATATGGAGGGACATCTGTACTTGAAGGAGAACAATTCCCTAAATATACCTGCCTAAGGACTGGGGTCTGCAGGACAGTCCCTATTCTGTGTCACACCAGTTGGGTCTTTTCACTGTTGCACCCCAATTGTGGGAATCCATCCCCTTGGCAGTCCAATTGCTGCCAATACTGTTCAACACCAATAAAAAGATATGTCTCTTTATTAAGCTTCTAGAGCTTAATTTACTTTAAATGTACATGGTTTTAATTGCTATTACATTTTATGCTGTTTTAACTTACGGTATGTTTAATATGCTTTCATCTTGTTTAAGCTATTTTATTGTTTTAATTTTGGAATTGTTTGAATTTTTTGGTGCTTTTATCTGTATTTTGCCGTAAAATCCCATGATAAAGGACTGGAGAGAAATATTTTAATAAATATATAAAACATTGACAAATATTGTCAGGGTCAGGTTGTTGAACTAATAACAAGATGCAATGTGTGGGTGTCTGTTGTCTCTGTGTACCGTATTTTGTTTATGGATCCATTTTACTCATCCAAATATTTCAGCTTTAATAAACAGACAAGATCATCCTCTCTTCAGATATGCCTCAAAGGGGCTGAAGTAGGAAAAGAGAGAAAAGAAGAGTCATGAGAGTAATGCTTTTAAATAAGGCTGAAGGCTTCAGCTGATTTTAATTAGAGTTGCTTGATCACTCTCACACGATAAGGAAATCTATGCAAATTTGGCATTTTGCCAATTCTGCAAAAAAAAAAAAAAAAAAAAAAGGTGAAATTAAAAATTACTCTTCCATAGCATAGCTCTAGTACGCACATGGA